>OZ038492.1:60163778-60213778 GCA_964036315.1 Acanthosepion esculentum | reverse complement strand
CCAGAAGATAGTTACATCATTATTTTGGATAACTGTGTCTGGTTGGTGCTCATACCACTTCTCAGTGGTTTCAAGTTTGTTCTTCTTGCATATATTCAAGTGCACATATGTCACTACCGTGTTATGTTTGTGGGTATATTCATTTTATGCTAGTTCCGGACATCCTGGAATAATATGTCGAGAGTTTCATCAAATTTCCTGCAGATCCTGCATTTCGGGTTAGTTCCATCCTTGATTATGTGACAGTGCTAGAATCTGGTTGAGAGGTTTTGGCCGTGAGCTGCAATAATTAGTCCTTCTGTTTCAGATTTCAACCCGGCGCTCCTCAGCCAGTATTGATCCTCGTCTGCTCCTTTCGTTCTTTTTTAGGTATTTACCATTCACCGCCTTCACCCCCTATTTTATTGTCGTAATTTCTTTTGGCCAAGTTGTTTTACTTTCTGTTTTCTTCATTCACGTAGATGCGATTTGCTTCCTTTATTCTTGATAAGATTTCAGGTATATTAACTGTTTCTTGAAGAGTGCAGCTTCTTTATTGATGGAGTGGATATGGTGTTTTTCTATTTGTAGGAGAGGGTCATTGGTTTTTGTGAGGTACTCTTTCAATCTGATTGTTGTAGTTTGTAGATTTAGTTCAAGTGTGATTAGACCTCAGTCTCCTAAAGCTCTTGGTACATACAGCCTATCAACATCTAATTTCCGGTGGTGCATCCTCATTTGGGTAAGCATTTTGCGGGTCTTGTTGTCCAGTCTTTTAACGTCATTCAACTTCAATTTAATAATGCTGAAGCTGTATGGTACTACGGGTATAGCTAAGGTCTTGATAGTCTTCATTTTCTTGGTCGCATTAAGTTAGCTTTCTAGTATCAAACACACCCTCCTATAATATTCTTTTCGGATCTTTTTCTTCAAAATTGTGAATGTTGTATGTATCATCTTGGCCTATTTCCTTAATCTTTTTGTTAATATCAAGGTCTAAATCATTAGTTTCGTTCGTTTACCACCTCTGATTGTGGCTTTGGCACATTTGCCGATTCCAAACTCCATCCTAATGTCTTCACTGAAGATTTTGACAATGTTGAGTGGGTTTTCTGCTGGTTGTCGTTCTTGGCAAACGTTTTAAGATCATCAGTATTGAATAGGTGATTAAGTTTGCCATTCTGTGACTTGTATCCGTCGCTGCATTTGTTTAGTAGGTAGATGAGTGGCGCTAGTGCAAGACAGAAAAGTAGTGGTGATAATGAATCTCTTTGAAGATCCCGCCTTTGATGTTGATTTGTCTCGATGTTGATGAACCGTTTATATGGTTTAGGTTTAGCGCAGTCTTCCAGTTTTTCATCCTCTCCGTTATGAATGTGGCCGTTAGGCTCTTCTCCATCCCTGACTGTGGTACAATGTCGAACGCCTTTCTGTAGTCGATCCATGCTATTGATAGGTATCTCTTCCTTGTTTTCACCTCTTCCACTATTTTTTTTTTTTGATAATTAGTTGTTCTTGCGCCCATAACATCCTCTTTTACATCCCTTCTGTTCTGCTGGGAGTATTTTCTTCTCGAGGAAGTTGTATGTCCTCTCGGTTATGACAGAAGTGAGTATATGTACATTGTTGGTAGGCAGGTTAAGGGTCTATGGGAAGAGAGAGAGTGAGAGAGAGAGAATATCTGGTAGGATTTGTAATTGATTCTAACTTTCTCTGGTTCCCAAACTGCATAATTTTAAGCGTGCTACCTGGCTGGCATCCCGGTCCCACCCTTTTACTGTCGAAACGGCAAAATGTCGCTTAGCTTCTTCTCTCGCACTTCCAGACAGAGGAACTCCCTTCCTCTTATTTGCTTCCCTGATAGCTATAATCTTCAAATATTCAAATGTATTGTGAATCGATATATTCTGATGTCTTGTCCCTGATACCCGTCCTTCTCTATACCCTCTCCTCAAACACACTCTTTACTCCCACTCTCAATTTCTGTAACACCTTGCGTGCTAGTGGCACCCACACTTTGCTAGGGGCGATATGTTTAATTTTTTTAAAAATATAAACACACGTTGCGTTTATATCTGAGTCTATAGATGAAAATTGGTCAAGCGTATCATAAAGTCCTTTTGCAAACATTGTTCGGGTTTATACTTGTTGGTAGAGATAATGTTTAGAAGTTTTTTTAGTATATAGGTTAACATTGGTTGGGGTTTATATTTGAATCTATAAGTCATTATTGGTCGTATTTTATCAACACCATTCTTCCCGGGATATGGCAACCTTTGGTGGCGTCTCACCACTTTGCCAGGAATGCAGTTGACTTATTTTAGACCAAGCATACAAAAACGTATATAGATAAAGAGATTGTTATTAATCGACTTATTTATTCATATATATATATATATATATATATATATATATATATATATATGAAATAAATAAGTCGATTAATAACAATCTCTTTATCTATCTATTTATATATATATATATATATATATATATATATATATATAGGCAAATATTCTCAGATAGAGTATAACTGTAGATGAGACAAAGTGAATAAAAAGACAAGAAGAAAAATTTACTTAGTTTGAACCGACGCGTTTCGTCTGTCGACCGGCGTTATCAAGGCAAATGTAATGATTTTTATTTTGCAATATGTATCTTTTTGACAGTTACTCAAATTTTTTTTTAATTTAAAAAAAACTAGAAATCTTCATTATGTACACTGAAACGTTTAGGTGTTACAGAAAGTTAGATAGCATCTTCGAAAAAATAACAACAGTTACGAAAAAGTAAACATAAGCGATATAAAAAGATTACTAAAACATGACGACCCCTCCTGGCTAAAACTTAGTAACCACCACTCAAAAACACCCACACTATAAGGACTACCAAAAACGCACAAACTGGTCATCCAGATAAAACCTATCATATCAGGGATAGGTAGCACTCCGAATAAAGTAGCCAGCACACTAAGCGAAATACTAACCCGACTCGTCGGCACAATTACTCCATCACACAAAAACAATTCAGGTGAGATCCTAAACAAATTTAAAAAGACGTAGACATCAAAAACAAATATATAGCCAGTTTAGACAAAGCATCTTTACACAATACTATAGAAAAATGCCTAAATCTACTGAATATACGCCTAACAAAAACAAAAATATCCCCTCACATAAAACTAAAAGAAAGCAAAACAAAACAAAAAAACTTCTATAGACAAAAATTTGGCTTACCTATGGGATCTCCACTCAGCTGCATTCTCGCTTGTCTATTTTTAGAGTTTCTAGAAAGTGGCCCTTTCATAAACATTATACCATCAAACTATTCCTATTTCAGATACACAGACGAATTCTTACTAATATATCCACAAGACACTATTTTAACCGATCTTGACAACCAATTTAACAACGTTGAATCTACAATAGACTACGCCTCTGAACCTGAATCTAACCAAACACTTACCTTCCTAGATATCATGTTACACAGAAACAACAACGAACTTAATTTCGACGTTTACCGTAAAGCTAGCAAAAAAAAACGATCTGGTCAACTTCTACTCAAACCACTTTTATATAATTAAATCTGGTATAATTATATGTTTCTGCATAAGAGTATTAAGACTTTGTAGCCCCAATACCTACCCAAAGAAGAAACTCACATAGAAAATATATACAAAAACCTCAAATATCCGTAAGACTTCATCCACAACACAAAGAGAAAAGCACAAAAAATATTCGACCGCAACAATATTATGGACAATAATAAATTAAACAAAAACAGATACATAATACTACCTGCCAATTCTATAATATTCACTGTCTAAAATACCTTATTCCATCTAAACAACATCCAAATAGTCACAATCACTCCCATAACCGTCACGGATATAATTAGATCTATAAGTAGCCATAACAATAATACATCAGAAGCTGGCACATATAAAATAAATTACTTTGACAGTTCCTCACAATATATTGTAGAAACCTGCAGAAATTTTTAAAAAAGATTTGTCTATGGACACAAAAGAGATTTCATAAAGAACAATTTAACAAATGCACATAAATAAATTTGACAACAACTTTGATTTAAAAAATGCCACACCAATCAAAAGCGAAAGTAATTTAATCGGAAGGAAATTACTCGAGAGTACCGTCATCGAATATATCAATCTCACGTTTTCCCAATCTCACGTTTTCTGAAGCAATTATTACTTTCCCAAACCAACGTACACAACAAATTGTTGAAAAATCAAAGGAAAACGGCTGAATTCATAATTTCAGCTTTTGCACCTGTATAACACAAACGTCTATCTCATACTTTAACCCAAGCAATATTCTTAAAAAAAAAACACTTTTTCGCGTTTTACAAAATGACATAATCTAAGGTAGAAATGTCTAGATATTTCAGTTAACCTGATGAGCGTCTTCAAATTGTTTTCGAAGACGATATATGACATAATCTAAGATCTAACATCTAAACATTTCAGTTTACCTGATAAATATTTATAAGCGTTTTTAAATTTCAAAATTTTGAGTAACTGTCAAATAAATACTTGTTGCAAAATAAAATTCGCCTTGATAAAGTATGTTGGATGAGGAAACGCGTCGGCTAAGACAAAGTATCTTTCTTTTTATGTGTCATGTACTTTCAAGACGTAGGTGATCATGGCTCTCCGCCTCTCTCTATCCGTTGCCGCTCTCAGTGAACGCTGCTTCCTCCCCAAGACCACGTTCTGTCATCCACCTGCTCAAGCTCGTCAGGTATGTCCCGCGCCGATTTTCCTCTTCTCCCTTTCCATCTATTTGACGTGTGAGTATCAGATTCTCCGGGCCCTCCTTCCTCATTATGTGTCCCAGAAAATCAGCTGCCAGTTTCTGATGTTAAGTATAAGCCTCCTCTTTGTTTGTAACCTAAGACCTCATCGTTGCTGACATGCTCGTTCCATGATATCCTGAGCATCCTTCTGTAGAACCACATCTCCGTCACCTGGAGACTCATCTTCATCTTTGAGGAAATCGTCCAACATTCGCTGCCGTAAAGAAGAACAAAGTATAGTTTTACTATTGTCTTTATATATATATATATATATATATATATATATATATATATATATATATATATATATATATATAACGTTTCGTACGTTTTTGTAGATGTTAGCTTATATTATCATACTGAACATACCATCTGGTAGACATATACATGAAAGGTCGCAACGAGTGATGCATGTACATTTCTTAAAATGGTAATTGAGACTGGTTCAATATATACAGGGTGTCCCAAAAGTCATGCTACAATTATCAGTAAAAGTTCACTTTGTCCACTTTTATATTTACATAGGCTCTATCTCTGATATTGAGCACTTTATCCCATAAATATAGCATACCTTTAAACTATATTTCTTCATATATATATATATATATATATATATATATATATATATATATATATATATATATATATATATATATATGAAGAAATATAGTTTATATAGTTTATATAGTTTTCCCAATCTCACGTTTTCTGAAGCAATTACTACTTTCCCAAACCAACGTACCCAACAAATTGTTGAAAAATCAAAGGAAAACGGCTGAATTCATAATATCAACTTTGGCACATGTATAACACAAACGTCTATCTCATACTTTAATCCAAGCAATATGCTTAAAAAAAAACAACTCTTTACTCAAATATATATATATATATATATATATATATATATATATACATATATATATGTATATTTACATATATATATATATTTCTGTCTCTATCTCGCTATCTCTCTATCGATGTCTCTGTCTTTCTCTATCTATCTCTCTCTCTCTCTCTCTATATATATATATATATATATATATATATGTATGTATGTGTGTGTGTGTGTGTGTGTGTGTGTGTGTGTGTGCATAGATCTTTATATATAGATATAGCTAGATGGACAGAGAAAAATAGACTTTATTTCCATATCCAATAACATTCTTTAATATATATACTTCCTGAAGCGACTTAGGAAAATAATTACGTTTTGTTTTATGCATCTTGACTACGATTAGAGATATACTAAAAATGATTACGGCTTTCTGCCGGAGGATAATTTTAATAACGTTTTACCCATTGAAACGATGGAAGGATATTGATAAAAATAACTTTTCTGTTGCTAATATTTTCTTATTTTTATGTATAATTTTAATATTCCATTGTTGCCTCCGCGGAGATATCTGAATGCTAATATTTACTAAGCTTAGCTTTCTCGGGCACAAGGCCAGAAAATGGTGAATAAAAATAATAAATTGACTCTCTATAGATTTTTACGAGAAGTATGCCCTGTTTGTCTTGTACATAAATAGTCCAGCATCTGGCATTTTTCTGGACTCGAACCCCATCTGTCCGGATTGGTAAATGTTTAGCGATCTCAAACACAAAAATAGTTATTAAATTTGATTAGACTGGTTTAAGGGTTTGATTAAGAATTAATTTGTTTAGGAAGCTCGTGTGTTTGACGAAAGTGCCTTGTCTTGTTAAATAACGCTTTAAATGTTAGATGTGTACATTGATTCCAGAGACAGTTGTTATCAATGATTCTACAGGATGTCCCAAAATTATGGACACATAGGAAATTTCATTAACCATATTATTTTTTACCTTTACAGATTAATGATGGTTTTGCCGAAAGAAGGAAACATTGACTTCTTTTTCTGCGGTAGCTAATGGGGAAGGTGTACGGAATGAAAATCACAGATGCAGTACACTTGATTGAACACATAAAGAGAGAATGTGCTAAAATTGACGACAGTTATCAGTTATCTCCTGCTAATTTGCCTATTAAAAGTTCTCCACTGCCTTAACCGGGTATTGAACTCACACTCTTTGACAGGACCCAAAGAGTGTGAGTTCAATACCCGATTAAAGCAGTGGAGAACTTGGAGAGGGGAATTAACAGGTGATAACTGATAACTGACATCCATTAAACATAGCACATGGAACTAGAACAGTCTACCCCAGTGAGCGAAATAAAGTGTTCAGTTCGACATTCCAAACACCTGAAGAAGGCCGGAGCGTATAACGGCTGAAACGTTGTAATAAATATAGTGACAAAGATGAGGACAATAGTCCAATAATGTAAATAATGTACATAATACCTCATCTCAGAAATATAGACATATATATATGTGTGTGTGTGTGTGTGTATGTGTGTGATAGGATTTGATAAGATCAAGAAAGTATTGGAAAGTTTTATAAATTAAAGAAGTTTCTCTTTTATTTAAGCTTAAACAGAATATAATGTATGAAGGAGAAAATAAAGTTCTTGTTTTACTTATTTTTGTGCTGTTCATATAACCGGGTTTCACGCAGATATATAAGCGCTCCACCCGAAAGAAAAATGAGACTTCTCAGGATAAGAATAATCAACAATTATAGTATATAGGATTCCTGAATTAAAGTGTGGTACTATATTGGCAGTTAGGTCTTATTATTTTACTGTTGAAATTGCTCAGTGTCAGCGTACGTTCTATGCCAATGACCTTTTCACTCGTACTTCTCTCTTCCATCTTTCGGCATTCTTATCAAGTCTGATGTTCAAAAATTTACATGTTATGTCAATGGTAATTTTCTGCCGACTTGTGTCCTGTTTTTTAATGCGCAATCGTTTTCTCCGTTTCTTTTATTCTATGTAACCCCTTGCGTCTTAGAGGCTTTAATATCATAATTGGAGTGAAATGATTTTTTTAAAATCTCTCACAGAAGAATCTTGCAACTTTGATGCGCACACAAACTTTGTGCCTCCCCAACTGAAAAAAAACTATAGCAATTAACTTGCGTACATGTAAAATAATCTTTTTTTTTTCTATGGTAATTTAAAAATTGAAAAACTGTGTTGAAATATATGGAAATTTTGTCCTATGCGGTTAATAAGAATCTTTTTTTCTTTTCTTTTTTAAAAATCTGAAATGATTTAGAGTGGAGGAAAGTAATCTATGACCAATAATAAGGTTTATGGAAAAAATCTTTCAGCTATTTGTGTATTATATACTGTCGATAAGATTACATTCATTTCGACTTAGGTTCGTCTGCAACTTTTATTTGCAAGAATCCAGAAATAATTTGATTCATGAATACCTGATCAGGTAAATGCAGTTCGAAAGTTGTTCATGTAAAGCTATAAATAAATATTCTGAACACGAAGCTTGCACTGTTTCGTACCTACGTTGCCCTACAATGTTCTATTGAAGGTCGTTCTTAACTAGAATTCCTGCCTCAATTTATCTTCGATGGACAAATCAGACAATGCGCAGATTACACTGCGCTCTTGACAGACACAGAAACAAAAATACAGGAACTCCTGAATAATGTAAAGCTTAAAGAAAAAATATAACTAACCATCAATTAAAATGCGCGACTACGCAGAAAAGAGGAAAGGATTTAGAAATGCTTGGAGGAAAACAAAAATATTAATGGGAGATAATGACCTAAAAATCACAAGAATGATTTTCGTTAGAAAGAAAGGCATACATAATAAGAAAGAAAGAAAGAAAGAAAGAAAAGAAAGAAAGAAAAAAAAAGAAAGAAAATAACATATAAACGGGATAAAAAGAGAAAAGAATGAATTTTTGAGGACGTACAGTACCACATCAAAACAAAATTTCAATATGGATGTCATACGTGGCGCCAAAACGGATTAGAAATACCATCAACTGTATATGGTTAAAAAACGGCTTCGAGCCAATAAAACATTTGTGTCTCAGCAAGGATCATCCTTCTTCGAACCTCGTGACTGCCACTAGAGAATCACAAACAATTAAATTTGCCAAAGAATAAAATCACACCACTTGAAGATTTTCAAAAACAGAAATAACTAAAATACATATCACATGAAACACGAAGAGAAAACAATAAGTGAATGTTGGACGATTTCCTCAAAGATGCAGAAGAGACTCGAAGCGACTCGAAGCGACTCGAAGCGACGGAGATGTGGTTCTACAGAAGGATGCTAAGGATATCAGGGACCGAGCGTGGGAGCAACGATGAGGTCTTAGAGAGGATGCAAAGAAGGAGGAGGCTTATACTTAACAACAGGAAGAGGCGGCTGAAGTTTCTGGGTCAAATAATGAGGAAGGATGGCCTGGAGAATCTGATACTCACGGTTCGAATAGAGGGAAAGAGAGACAACAGAAAAAAACGCATAACACACCTAGCTGGCTTAAGCAAGTGGATGACAGAACGTGGTCTGGGGGACGTAGTAGAGGAAGGAACTTGTGGAGAGCTGCAAGGAATAGATGGAGGTGGAGAGCCATGATCGCCTACGTCCTGAAAGGACATGGCACATAAAAAGAAAGAAGGAAGATGTTAGCGTTTTACACGACTTCAAACAAAATTTTAGAAAGGAAACCTCCATGAATACAGGAATGAGCAATAGCAAACTGATTTGAGAATTTTTCTTTTTTTTTTTAAATGTTCTTAATACAAAGATTTATGGATTTCAACCGACGCTGGCACTGGCTGCTCGGTCAATGAATGCTGAATGTTTCCATATAAAGAAATGGCTATTATTATCATTACCATTACCAATACTGAAAATAAAGGATGACAAATGGAGAAGAAAGGAAAGAAGGAACGCGAGATAATAGGAGATTGAAAGAATTCAATAGAAATGAAAGTCGTTACATTAAACAGCACGGAAAATCGAGTTAACGAGATGAGAAAAGAAACGAAATATGGAGAGAATACAAACTGGGAACTACAACTGCTGCCTGGACGTCATTTCTTTTTATCGTGAAATGTTTAAAAAAAAAAAGAACGAAGGAAGCGAATGGAGAAAAAGAGGCCGAGATTGGTTTGCAAGAGGAAGAATGAAATTAAAACAGAGAACATTATAATGAACAGAAAAAAAGACAAAAGAGAGCAAGTAAGCAACAGAGAAATGAGACGACCAAATGTAATCCAATAACAACAACAACTACAATAATAATAATAATAATAATAATAATAATAATAAGGACAATAAACGAAACTATACAGATTGACGAAACGATAAAAAAACAAAAGCAGAAGAAATGAATGGATGGATGAAAGGAATATTGTCTAAGATGGATTGGTTTCCTAGAATACAAAACGAAACTCGATTCTTTTGGATTAACTGGGTAGAACGAACACAATCTGACCACAGGGTCAGCCTTTGTCGATTATAACGGTGTTGGAAATAAAGAATTTTTGACAGAAACGAGCAGATGAATAAAAAAAAAATCCTAGATGATAAATGTAGTAAAAAAGAAGCTTATGAGCAATAAATAAAACGAATAATAGAATTGATGCAAAAGAGACGGATGAAAAATGAAAGTCACAGTGAAAAGATGAAAGAAAATTGAAAACAGAAACAGTCATCAATAATTCAGTAAGTTGAGAAAGAAAGAAAGAAAGAACTAGAAAGGAATTGGCCAAAAGAAAAGAACCATATAAGGAAAAGGGAAAAAGAATATAACAGAAAAAGTCATAAAAATAGAATAAGATGAAAATGGAAGGAAAACGAACGAGACAAGAAAGTGAGAAGAAAAAGGCAGAAATGAATGAACTAAAAGAAAAGAGAGAGCTAGAAAAGAAATAGAAATATTAAGAACGAGAAAGGAAGAAAAAAATGAAGGAAGGAAGAAAGATGGCCAGAATGAGAAATACAAAAATAAGAACAAGAGAAATGAAGCAATAATAGAAAGAAATAAAGTAGAACATTAATGGGTAAAATAGTGAAAAAAATGAAAAAATAAAGAATACAGAAAATAATAAGAAAGAACGAAAGAAAGAAGGAAATCTAAAATATATGATAAAAAACGAGCCAGAAAAAAGACAGAATGAGATTACATCTGAAGAAAAAAGAACAAGACAAAAGAAAGACAGAATGAAATAAAGAAAATAAATAGAAAAGAGAAAATAATAGTTAACCAACGAACAAAAATGTTTAAAAAAAATGAAAGAAATTGAAAGACAAAGTAATAATAAAATATAACAGAAATAATTAAATAAATAAATAAAGCAAGAAAGAAAGAAAAAAGAAAGAAAGAAAATGGGGAAAACAATATGGTGGACCCTAAAGAGCAAAAATGTAAAGCATCTGAAATGCAGATAGAAATATATCAAAATAAAATCCAAACCTAAAATCCTTAAAGGAAGCGAACGAAACCTTAAAGAAATAAAGTTTGGGGGGAGTAATTTATTTTGAAACACAGGAGAAACAAAGATCAAAATGTCTATCAATTCGATGTGTAAGATGGATTCAAATCCTTCTAAGAATGAAAATGAACAGCGAATGGATGAAAGAACAGAGAATTGATAAAAGGACAGAACATGGTTCAATCGGAATGAAAAATCAATTTAGTAATAAATAATGGAAGAAGAATTGTAAAACAATATTACATTCGACGCAACATCAAAGCTTCATTCAATTACTAGTAACTTTTTAAGATAATTTTAACCTCTTCCTCCAGAGTGGCATTTGACTAACTTGCGAATACAGTTGCTAGGTTTTTGCTTCAAGTAGATTTTACGAGCGAGATTCGTTGTTTTTTTTTATTAGCGGCAAGTCAACACCTCTATGGTTTGCTTCATGCTGAAATCTAAAAATGAAAATTCAAATTTTATAAATAATTCAAGTGAATGACATTTCATGATTAAATTATTATTATGTAGCTGCATTTTTTTAAATAAATAATCTTACAAAATCAAACGAGGAGTGAAAGCTTTATTCACTTTACAAGAAATGTATTTTTTTTTATTTTTGTCTTTTTGACAATGTATGTCATTTCATCAATTTTACCAAAAAAATGTATTGTTGGTTATTTTACTATAAAAATAATTTGTTGGTCATTTTAGTATAAAAATTATTGTTGGTATTTCTACTATAAAATGTATTGTTGGTCAGTTTGCTACCGAAATGTATCGTTGGTCATTTTATTATAAAATGTATTGTTGGTAATCTTTTATGAAAATATATTGCTGGTAATTTCCCTACAAATATGTATTACTGATAGTTTTACTATTAAAATGTATTTTTATATTTTCCTAGTTTTCTTTCTTTCTTTGGGCGTTCACTATTTGCTTATAACTGGGACCCTAACACATGCAACCACCCCTTATCAGGGAGCACACAGGCACAATATCACTTAAGAAGTGGTTCCACACTCCTCAAAATCTTTATTCATCAGATCAGTAGCCTTTCTGACAGATGTAGTTGTAGAACTGTTAAAAATTGTAGGAAGAAAATCAATAGATGTAATTAGTATTACTAAGATCTGAACTCTGCGCAGAAGTAGGATCACACAGACATCTACTTAATTCTGTGCAAAAATAGGAACACACGAATGTCAAATTCAAATTTCAACATTAGCATTTAATGACCAATCATCGAAGTTGTTTCAGACGCTGCTAAAATGACTAACTATCTATTCCCTCCTAAAAATCAATATTAAAACTATGGGCAATATATATATATATATATATATATATATATATATATATATATATATATATATATATATATATATATATATATATATATATATTAACCAATAAAAATTCTGAATTTAATAAAACTATCTTTAACTTTCTGTGATCCAAAATTTTCCCTATAAATAGCGTAACTTAAAGTAATAAACTAGTTTTCATATTTCGGCTTAGTTGTCATTAGCTGTATTTGCGCTGATATTAGCTTATTGTCTTCTGATATAATTACACTACGCGCAGATACTAAGGCATAGATCTTGGATTCTGCCGTGACAATCGTACACATACATTCCACTCTATACTAACACAATTTAATTCTTTCGTGCTGTAAAAATAATCGTTTGATCTTTCTTATTTCTTTTAGTTTAAAAGAAAATAAAAATAATTTTTAGACTCAATCATAAAATTATTTAAATTTGTGTTTGAATCTTAATCTTTTTCTTCGATTTTCACACACGTTACCCTCGACATAATTCATCGTCATACCCAAGACTTTGACGAGATAGAGTTACTGAATTTAAAACTCAGCCGATTTTGAATTTGAAATTGTCCCCCTAGACTGATTGGCAATCAAGACAGACTTTGCCCGTAAACTTACCTGTGAAGTATAGCGCCATAGCCTCACTTCAATTAGTGTCACTGTTGAGGTTTTTACAAAAGGTAGGTAAGGGAAGAAAAAGATGAGTGCATAGCTTTCCTGAATGTAAGAGCGTAAAAGTATAGTCGGCCGAAATTTGAACTACGGATACCGATTCTGTTGTCCCGCCGATAACTACTACATATGCAGACAGAGAGCACATCATTTTATAAACAATCTAAGAAAAAAAAAAGAAATTGCCAGAATTATTATGTTAATTGAGAATCGCATCTTTCTTTATTAATCATTGTATATATTAATTAATTTTTGTTTGCTATATTATAAATGATCTTATCTTATGATATGTGTAGTATTTGTAATAAAAAAAATATGTGGCTATTAGTAATTTCATTCCGTTTGTCTACTACAAACCCGAGGTTATACACAGAGGTATTCAGCAAAATGTTTTAGAGGGTAAAGCTCGTCATTTGATGAGAAATGTTAAGTATAATGGTAATATTAGCTGTTTCCTTATAAGGAAACATTCAGCATACATTGACCGAATATCCATTGCTGATTGTGTAGCCGTTACATTCTAAATACAGTTTATCACATGAAAACATGTATAGTGAGGATAATATTAGCCGTTTCATTATAAGGAAACATTCAACATTCATTCACCGAGCATCCAGTGCTATTCCGGCGGAAATTTACAAAATATTTCTCTGAAAAATGTTTTCCAGGTAAATGGCTTTCTATGGTTCAGTAATTGTTATCTCTCTTCTACTATGGATGGGGTTTCCTTTTTATCCTTTTAGTTGAAGTAGTGTGCTACTTCAATATGTGAGATTATATTATGAAGTTCTCTTCAAGTTGCTTGTGCTATGCTTTTTGTATGTTGCTGCTGTTGAAAGTCCTCAAATGATCTGTATTTTTCTTGTTATCTATTACAGTTATTTGTTTGTCTTTTTACAGCGCCACTCCGCGAGTTCTGAATAAGGATGTTCCACGCTAACACCGAGATTTTTCATTAGCTCGAACCCATTTTAACTATTTATTTGTGAATGCGGCTGTATAAATCTGATAGTTTACAATTTTCCTAATGTGTTTGGCGTCACGCATAACATCCATGTGGAAATGTCGACCTAACGCGGTTATTAATGCGTGACATTCCTCTGTGTGTCTGATATTGTTGCATGGGCCTGATTGTTATGACGGCATTTATTACTAATCGCTTTAAAAGAAAGTGACGTGGATACAGGGAATAGAAATAAAGGCCAAACTACCCTTCGCATGCTTCAAACAAAGAATAGAGCAACGTCGTCAAGCAACGTTGAATACATTTTAATAACAATAATGATAATAATTAAATAAAAGAGAAAAGTTGTTCTTAGAAAGGATAGAAAGGAGTTTGTAAAAAGTCTAGAGATATGAAGTTCGCAGAAAAATCTCCGTGCATATACTGATGCTTGAGTAGTATGAATATATATATATATATATGTATATATATATATATATATATATATATATATATATATATATATAAGAAATATAGTTTTAAGGTGTGCTATATTTATGGGATAAAGTGCTCAATATCAGATATACAACGTATGTAAATATAAAAAGTGAATAATAAAGTGACTTCAATATTCACGTTGATATATATATATATATATATGATATATTTTATGTACTGATATATATATATATATATATATATATATATATATATATATATATATATATATATATATATATATATATACTACCTTTTTATTCCTTTTTATTTTCTTCTGATTTTCTCTTTTTCTTTTTGTCCTTTGTATCCCGGTATATCTGTCTGTCTGGATTGATTCCATTTCTTAAAAATATTCGGTCTGAAGAGATGAATATAACAATATTTATGAAATAAATCATAACCGACATGGATTTTTAAGGTGTTTTCTTAATTTAACATTATATGCTTATATACATGCATACACATATATATGTGTGTGTGTGTGTGTGTTTGTGTTTGTCTGTATGTGTGCGTGTGTGTGTATGTCATTGTATGTGTATATATTTATGGATAGAATTAACTATTTAAGATGTTTCTTTCTGTGGTCGACGTAGTTGCATGTTTGGTTAAGAATTAAGCTCTTCTTTGTCAATCTCTTTGTATGCTGTGAATATCCAAATAAGAAACCTTCCATCGGCATGATGTGAGTCAGTGAACGCGTCGTGTGTTTCCATGTCTTTGCTTGATGTGATTACTATTGTGTTCGCTCCGCGTCTGCTTACAGTGAACCCTCTTTTGTGCTTGCTGTGGGGTGTTTGCG
This sequence comes from Acanthosepion esculentum, assembly GCA_964036315.1. Taxonomy (NCBI): domain Eukaryota; kingdom Metazoa; phylum Mollusca; class Cephalopoda; order Sepiida; family Sepiidae; genus Acanthosepion; species Acanthosepion esculentum. The sequence continues at coordinate 60,198,412 of OZ038492.1, read as the reverse complement.
TTTGCTTCTCTGTGTGTTCCTGTGGGTCGTCTTCAAGTGACTTTCGGTGCGTTCTTATATAGGCCGGTGATAGGCGCCGACTGAAAGGCAAAATTCAATTTTTGTTGTGTTCCCATTTGTTGAGAAACTCACGTGGTATTCTAACTGCTACGTTCGCATGCTGGTAACACCAAGTCTGCTTCTACGAATCTATTCATAGACTTGAAAATGTAGTTGTAGAGGGAATTATAAAATGTATTTTTAATTATTTATCTTCGTGTATTTTTGAAGTCCCAACAAAATATTATAGTCATTTATTTTTCAGAATAAAACATTTTAACTTAAATATATATTCAATATTAAGTACCGAATAAAAGTAAAATAATTATAAAACGGAAAGTAATTGAACAAAAATAATTAAAAGTATTAAATAAAATAAATTGAAATGAAAGGGAGTCGGAAAAGGTAAGAGTTACAGAGAAAGGTTGAATGAAAATAAAGAAACTTTCAACAATAAATCAATAAAAAAAATCAGAAATCAAAAGAAAAGGGACACAAAAAGAAAGAACGAATAATAAAACAAAGAAGTTTGAGATAATAAAGAAAGAAAGAAAGAAAGAAAGAAAGAAAGAAAACAGGGTGAGAAAAAACAAAGCGGAAGAAACAGACAAAAAGGATGAAAAAGGGAGAAAAACGAGAGCGAAGAAGATCAAAATACAACGAAGAAGAAAACTTATAATGAAAGAAGTAGAAAATGAAAATAAAATGAAAGAAAGGATAAAGAAAACAAAAAAAATTATTTACATTATTCGGACTATTGTCCTCAACTTTGTCGCCATATTTATTAAAACGTTTCGGCCGTTGTACTCTCCGGCCTTCTTCAGATGGCTGGAATGACATAATACCTCATCTCAGAAATATAGACAGATATTGAAAAAATGAAATAAATAAAAATAAACGAACGAAAAAGAAAACAAAGAATTGAAAAAAATAAGCGAAAAGAAAGAAAAAATATGAGATTCAAAACAAAAAAACAACGAATATAGAACGAAATGGAAGACAGGGAAAGGAAGAAAGAAGCAAATACGAAATAAAGGAAAAGAACAAGACAGTAAACAATCAAAAGATATGTGAAACAAAAAAGAAAGAAAAGTCCGAGATAGAAAACAAGGAGGAAAGAAACAAAAAACAAAGAAGAAAAAAAAACATCATAAAAATAGAGTACAAACAAAGGCATAAAAAGGGGAAATAAAAGGGAAAATAAAAAAAAGATACTGCCGAAGGAATTAAACTTAGTCGGACGTAATTTACCCCGCCTCGCATGAATTGAAGTTACAGAAATGTTGTACTATAGAAGAGCTGTGGGAAAATGTAAACAAAAATGACGCCTCTGCATGACAACAGGCAAAGGCAGTTGAAATTTCTAGGGCACATAATGAGAAAAAAGGGCTTGGAAGATTTTATACTTCAAACTGAAGGCAAGAAGAAGAAAAAACAAAACAAAAACAACGTATAACTTACCTGAAAATCTTGAGTAAATGATGGAATGCGGTTTAGGAGAAATGACAGAAAGACAAAATTTATTACCACCCACAAACAATACAACATTGTGGAGAGCCATGATATCCAAGGCCCTGAAGGGATATGGTACATAGAATAAGAATAAGAAGAATAAGAATAAGAAGAATAAGAAGAATAAGAAGAATAAGAATAAGAAGAATAAGAAGAAGAATTTTAAAAGTAAGAGAACAACGGAGTAAGATTCTCAACAAGCAAATGCTTTCACGTGTCATAAAAATATCAGCTTTGAAGCAGGCGTATAATTCAAAACGCTTCGCTTATTCTCTCGCTGTCAATATGAAACCTCTAAAGAATATACAAATCCAATGTCTGCCTGACACTGATATATCTCGATAATGTACATCCAGGAAATATTTTATATGTTAAGCAATCGAAACCGGAAATTTAAAATCAGATCCTCTTCACAAGGATATTATTCAAATGCGATGACAAAAGCTATGTCACCATTAACGTCTTAATATACCCGTCTGACAGCAATACTAACAGTATCTAAATAGGCATCATCATCTATTACTGATAAAAAATTAGTTCCACCTCAAAACCGTCCTGGGTATGACGATAAACTACGTCCTTGGTATGACGATGAACTACGTCCTGAGTATGACGATAAACTACGTCCAACAGCAAGGCCTCTGGCCAGGAGCTTTTGAGGAGCGTGAGACCAACTCTTAATTGCTTGTGTTCCCAGGTTCACCTTGATCCGGGGTGGTAGCATCTGTCAGGGTCCTAGCTCTGGCAAATAATTACCCTCCCCAAAACTGGTGTGAAAACACTATGAAAGCGTAAAAATAGGTTTTAATACTCGCAATACGTTTTTATAAAAATTATTACCAGCAATGAATTTTTGAAAAAAGAAAAATTACCAACAATAAAAATATTCACGGCATTAAATATCCCATTGAGGTAGATGTGCCGTAAAACAAAACAAATCAAACCAATTCAAGAGGGCACAGAATCCCCAATATACACTACATGCTAAGAGAAATTTACAATGAAACATATGCTGTTAGATTGTGTAAATTTTGATCTAGTGCGAATAAAATATTACCAAGTGAGTAAATAAAAGAAAAGCTTTTTACGAAAATAAAACCATCCAAGACTGTAAACTAAAACAAGTTGGATTATACTCAGAAATATGAGTGATTAAAAAAATGGTTCAAATATACATGTATACATACACACCTTTTTTTTACCAAACTATCGCTATGAATCTATTTGAAAAATTTTGTTGGCATTAAATGACCCACTGAGTTTGATATGCCATAAAACAAAACAACAAACCAACCACCTCAAGTTTTCGGCGACTCGGTTTGAAGAAATGACCACCGAGTAAATCTGGTTGGCTATTACTACTGAGCAATGAGACCAATCCATAAAAAGATGCCTTCTACCGTACTAAGCTAAGTTGAGTAAAAAAAATAAACCCTAAGTAGGAAAATGATTAACAAAGAATTTTGTTTGACCATCACTGCTTAGAAATAAAATCGGTATTCATTGGCGTTTTGTGTCAAAATTCCAGTCAAGATCGTTGCATTCACTTACGCAAAAATGACCTTGGGAAAAGTATGAATCCATCTTTTCTCTCCCCAGCAATGGGTTAAATAGCTAGACAGACTGAGTTCTATAGCCTTGGTTGACAATCAGTCTATCATAGAAACAAATGGCAACATACAGAAGGAAAATCTCTCCGCCTAGTCAGTCATGAATCGAAAGAGACATGATAGCCCAGGCGTGACACTTTACTGACACTGTTGCATAATGCTCGGTAATAAAGCTTGATTGGTCATCACTACTGAGTAGTGTGTTCAAACCTCATACAGACAATTGGCCTTTTGTTAAACTATACTTAACAAAATAACTCTGGATGCCTCGGTGTTGCATAATGCTTTGTGGTAAAGACTGATTGATCATCATTACTGAATAATGGTCTCCATCCTCATAGGGAAAAATACAAGTGGCCAGACACAGAACAACTCTTTGATCGACACAGTTTGGCACAATATTCAACGAGAAAGCTTGGTTCATCATCACTTTTGAGTAGTGAATTCGATCCTCATAAGGAATTAATACAGTTGGCCTTTTGCTAACATATTCTAAGATTAACACCCCCCTCACCAAAAAATAAAATATTTGCGCACCTCAGTGTTGCATAACTGTTTTTGCGAAACCTTGCACGGTTATCACTTCTGAGTAACGAGTTGGTTGCTAATGAGCATCAATACAAGTGGTCTTTTGCTAAACTATACCAAGCTTAACAGAAAACAACATATAGGGCGCCTCAGAGTAAGGTAATACTGACCAAGATTGGTTGGCCAGCACTACTAAGCAGCGAGATCGATCCTCACTGAGTGCAACGGCATGGTGTACAAAAATTAAACTAAAACAGTAGGCATCTAGCGCTGACTACTGTAAGAAAAATTTTGGCACAATGACTAATATTAGTATCGATGAGAGAGATCGATATTCATTAAGTAACCACATAAACGAAGCAGAGTTTAGTAAGTAATTAGGTACCTCATTGATTGTCAGCGAATAAGTTTAGTTAGCCAGTACTACTATCTTCATCTAAGACTCGCTAATTTTAGATTGTGTTGAACTAAGTATAGTAAATACATGGTGTCCCCACAAAACTGACATCATTTAAAATGTGAATATCTGAGTAACTACATGTCCCAGGGGAAACGAAATTAAATAAGCTTCATGTTGAATAATAACAGATGTATTTATCAAATTTTGAATAAGATATTCAGAGTGATGTAGATGTTATAACTGATTTCACAAAGCCTCACTAATGTTCAATATAGGTACTACCTGCGATGCGCGTCAAGTTGGTAGTGTAGCTCCTGCCAAACACGCTGTAGCATGTGTTGCATAATATTCACCAGCGTTAGTGTCGTACTAGCACTCTGTGTTTCCATAGATGCTTTTACACACTCTCTGTAGCTTCGCACAGTTTTCCGAAACTGATTGTCAATATTTTCGGATACTAGTGGTTGGCCAGAGCCCATTGTTTCGCATAAACAGCCTTCCTCTTTGAATATTTTTTACGACTTGTCCAAATCTGCTTTCCAGTTGGTGCATTTTTCTTGAATTGTCTTGAGACAGCACGCTGCACAATAATGTTTGTCTACGCACGAGCATAGTCCAACACAAAATGTCTTTTAATTTCTAGTTAACGTTATTCTTTGCCCTGAAAAAAAGTGAGAGGACAAATAAACATTCAACTTTCAAATTTGAAATTCCAGCCAGAATTGGCTAAGTTATTAGTCTACAAAGTCATGTTATTTTGGGGGAGACATACGGCATTGACGCTTGAAGTAATTTTTGATTAAAAAAAGTTAAAGCCGCAGTCAAAACTACCGAGAGCAACTATATATATATATATATATATATATATATATATATATATATATATATATATATATATATATATGAAGAAATATAGTCTTAAAGTGGGCTATATTTCTATATTTATGGGATAAAGTACTCAATATCAGAGATAGAGCGTGTGTAAATATAAAAGTGAACAGAGAAGTCAACACTTAGAGGCGACAGTCTGTTTGATGCTAGATGCAATCGTCAGGCCACCTGACGATTGCATCTAGCAGGAAACAGACTGTCGCCTCTAAGTGTTGACTTCTATGTTCCCTTATATATATATATATATATATATATATATATATATATATATATATATATATATATATATATATATATAATAATAAAAAGTTATAACTTCTGTCTGTATGCTTGTTTGTCATCGAACTCCTCCTTGGATTTTGGGGATATACTCCCTCCATAACCATATATATTCCGAAACTACATTACCCAGGGTACTAGGATAAGTATATTTTATTTTGATCAAAATGTACCTGGGGCCACAAAACCCAACTGGATTTTTTTTTCCTTTTGATATAAATTAATTTTAAATTTGAACAAGGTATGAATCCTATTGTTCTGGGATAAGTATATTTTATTTTGATAAAGTGGGGTCCTCCGGAGGTGGGCACAAACATCCCTCTGAAAATTCATTTCCCTTAGGTTTAAATTAAATTTAAATATGAACACGGGAATGAGTCCTATCCAAAATATAGGAGAAATACAGAAGATGGAGATTACATCAGCAAGATCATTGAAATGTATCATTTTTCTCTACAAATTGTAACAATGATTTAAAATCAATCATCATTTTCTTACAAAAAATGTGTGACACGCAGCAAGGCGCAGGTAATTCAGCTAGATTACCAATGAACTATTGATTTTTGAACGGAAAACACGTCTTTATCTGTTGAAATCATTATAAAAAATAATTTTTTAATGGTTAAAAAGAGCAAAGCGGTGAAAACTATCAGGAAGGAAAAGATTGGTTTGTTGTTTAACGGTATATCAACTCCTAATGGGTCATTGGAGATTGAAATTTTATATTTTATGAGCTTTGGTTATTTTTTTCCAAAGATGTATTGCTGATAATTTTTTATTATTTTAGAATGGGAATATATTCTGGGTAATTTATTCTAATATATTTTCATATTTTCATGTTATGTCCTCAGTTTAGTTGTTCACTATTTGCCTATAGCTGGAACCCCAAAAGGTGCTACCACCCTGAGTCAGAGTGGATCTGGAATTAACAGGAATTAAGAGGTGGTTCAACTCTCCGCAAAACCTCCCGATCAGAGGCTTTGCTGCCGGATGTAGTTTATCTTCATACCCAGAATAAAGGAAGGAAAAGAAGCGAAGATACAAATACTTTAATGTAATATATACAGGTTATTCTCCAGACATTGAAATGTACTAGTAATTAGATTTGTACAAACAGCACAATCTGCATTTTTATGTTTCAGAACCCTGCTTATATATATATATATATATATATATATATATATATATATATATATATATATATATATATATATATATATATATATATATATAATATATATATATATATATATATATATATATAATATATATATATATATATATAATATGGATAAAACAACTGAAAAAAAATTGGGTGTTTTTTTGCAAAAGTATTTATTTATATGTTTTTTATATATATTTAATATTACAGAAGGACTGAGGTGGTCTGAAATATTAAATATATATAAAAACATATAAATAAATACTTTCGCAAAAAACACCCAATTTTTTTTCAGTTGTTTTATCCATATTATATACATATCAAGAAAGTATACGTGGCTTCTCATTATGCTCTCTCTCTCTCTCTCTCTCTCTCTCTATATATATATATATATATATATATATATATATATATATATGTGGTATTTATTCTACTATATTTTTGTAGCTGTTGCTCGTATTCCCCGACAACACATATGAACATTATGTCGACAGCTGCATCTCCTCTTCCACGCATGTCTCCAATAATATAAATCCCCAGAAAATAGATTTTATAGGTCAAGCATCTAGACATCCTGTTACTTGGTTTTATAAAATTAATTTCTGGATAAATTTTGTAAAATTAAAATATTTGCAATTTCAGTCTGATGAGACAAGTATAAAAGATTTGTTGAAATCTATTATAATTCATAATCGAGGATTCGGTAATGCGTTAAGTTTTTCCTTATATTTATATATATATATATATATATATATATATATATATATACATATATATATATATATATATATATATATATAAAGTCTTTCCAGCCCCCCTCTGTAAGAAAAAATGAGTGGTTTCTTGTTCTTAATGTTATAACCCGTTTTTGATTATATATCTAATATATACACCTTTGCACAATAAAAGAAAAGATTCAGAATTGACATGGTTTTGCATATAATTGAAGCAGTCGTACTAAGGAAGAAGTAATAATAATAATATGAAGAAAAAGATGACTACGCAGGAGGAACGGTATCTTACGTGTTTGTTCCCTTTTCAAAGAATAATTTTCCGGTAACTGTCAACACGGATATTTTAGCCTAAACATTTTTGAAGGGTTATTTATATTTTCTAAAGAATTATAGTTCCGTTTTCAGTAAGAAGAGAAAATCAATTTTCTTACATTTTCTTGTTATCTTGCCTCGGGGGTATTTCCCCATATATTGTATTCTAATTAATGCCGCAACAATAACTTTTCCGCGAATCTTCCGAAAGTGTTGAAATCTCCACTCTTTAAATTCGGCCTGAACAATAAATAGACTGGGATTTTAGCCAAACAGGTATGAAAAAAAAAGCAATCAAACAAAAAATAAATAAATAAATAAAACTATATTTACATGAAACAATCTACAAAAATTTCTTCATGATTTTCCTACACGCAGTTGCATAATTCTCATCAGCGCTGGCGTGAGAACGAAAGCAAATTCTCGGGTTTATGTTTCAAATTCGGAAGCCCTAATTTGGAAGTTTAATGAAAAAATATTATCCTACTAGATTTCTGGTAAATTAAATTTCGACTTTAGAAAGCGGATAATTGTTAATAAAGATTGAGTTCTTAATTTTAGTCGAACTGTTTTTTGTCTACATGAAACAAATGGTGTGATAATAAACCCTGCATCAGTTCAAATAACGTTATTACAAGGATTAAAGAACACTTTCATACATTAAAATATTAAAAACCACTATGTTCTAAAACATACGGGTAATATATTCTATAGGCTATTTATCTATTAAATATTTATTATTTAAAGCAGACATTCTAAATATTTATTATTTAAAGCAGACTTGAAGAACTATTATGAATTCAAAGGATCAATATCCACATTCTCTTTTTACTTGAGCCAAAGGATGGAACGCTTGCAATTAGTCTTTAATGACATATAACAAAAAAGATCTCTGAAATCTAAGCTGAGAAGGCGAGTATTCTGTCATAAAAGAACGACTCCGATAATCATTCCTTGAATTCTTCAGAACTTTTACTGATCTCTGGAAATTATTTCAACTGGTTGCATTATGATGTTATTATATGTAGGGGAACAAATGATTTCTGGTCTGAAGGTGACCCATCTGGTGAAATTCTGTTGGGGACAGGCCTGGAGACCGTCGAAAGGTGACAGGTCAAGATAAATTCTATGAGTGACAGCCTTACTGACCATCTGAAAGTGACAGGGCTGGAGAAATTCTGTGTGTGGCTGTGCTTTAGCGGATTTGAATGTGATAGGTCTGGAGAAATTCTGTGGATGACAATTTTGCAGTATGTTGAAAGGTGACAGGTTCAGGAGAAGGTGAGTGCGTGGCAGGACTGCGTTGCATTTGCAAGTTGTAGGGACTGTCATCCAACATAATCGTAACTGATTTCCACTCACCTAAAAAAGAACTACGTTTTCCATTGCTTCAAACGTTCAAGTTGGTCATGTTAGCGTTACATAGTAACATATTGTCGAAGTTCTTGAAATTTATAATAAAGAAATATTGAATACCATCGACCACACTTGACTGCATTCAGTGCAGGCCGCTTTCCAAGGCATGCAGCAATATACGACATCATGAGAAGAGGTCTAGATGCAGCTGGGTTCCCTTCTCAAATCGAAACCGTAGGCCTCGACCGTGGTGATGGAAAGCGGGCGGATGGCATTACCATTTTCCCTTTTAAAAATGGGGAAGTAGTTGATTTGGGATGCGACCTGTACCGATACATTTTCGATTGGTAATTTTTTCAGGTCCGCGGTTGAGCTGGTGGTCTGTAGGTCGGGACGCGGTGATAAAAAAAAATAGTTAAATATTCTTCTCTTGCGGACAGATTTATTTTTTTACTCCTGTGGAAGTGGAAACTTTGGGATTATTGTGCCTCGTTCGATGGCGTTCCTTCGGAGGGTTGGCGGGATAGCGTCTCAATTAAGGGACGAGTTTCGCGAAACGGAGTGGCTCTGCAGAGTGTCTCACTGGTGATGGAGCGAGGTAATGCTTTCTCCATCATAGCGGCTGGTAGAGAATAGTTAAAAAAACATTTTATTTATAGATATTTGTCCAAACTTTGTTCAAATAAACGGAATACTGATGAAAAAGAAATTGAGTAAATATAAAAGCATTAAATTGTTTAAGATATTGATGGTTTGCCTGGATGTTGTCAGGATTCAAATTTAAGCGAACTTTCATCTTATATAGGTAAAAGGAATGTAGACAGTGTGACGTGTTTGTCACTTCTGTCAACTATACTTCCGCTGTGAGAAGTAACGCTTAAATGGTTTTCATGTTTCGTGTAAGGAAAGTTAGGAATATCATATTTGTCATTTTAAATAATTCATTCTTCACTTGTCAGCAGTTCAATAATAAATTTAATCGTAACGAATGTTAGCCATCGTCTGATATGATTTGTGCTTTACAAAACGACGGACACATGTTTTTACTTTATCATGAAAATTATAAAATTTCTAATAATAAACACATAAGATATTAAGAAAGTATATACTCAACTTTCGGACATTATTACTGCTTGTTTTAATGATATCTTATAATATCAAGAGAAATACGAATTTGCTCATCTGGAGTACCCTTACGTGACTTTCGAATTAGAACTGAATCTCTATTGAGTGATTAATTCATCCATGGTTCCTGCTATGATCGCTATGCTGGAACCTAACAAAGTATGTGGACCTGATGGCATCTCTGCAATATTCCTTAAGAAATGTGCTTTTGGACTACCTCTTGTTCGTTCCAAACTCTATAATAAATGTCTTGACGATTCTTGGTTTCCTGTTTACTAGAAATACTCTTCTGTAGTTCCAGTCTTCAAGAACTCAGATGAACCACCCGATCCTTTTAACTGTCGACTCCTGTCTCTTTTTAGCAAAGTGCTAGTCTCTAAGTTAACTCTGATTTGATTAATCACCTCACATCGCGTGGTCTTCTTTCAGATAAGCAATATGGATCTCGCCTTTCTAGGTCAGCTGCTGATACGTTAACAATTATTTCTTAAAGAGTCTATCAAATTCAGATAAAAATGGTGAAACCCGAACTGTTGCTTTGGATAACTCGAATGCATTTAACAGGGTTTGGAATATTGGTCTTCTTCGCAAGTTGAAAGGATATGCCATTCCTGAATGAATATTTGAACTGATTAAGTTTTTCTTATCAAATCGCGAAAAGAATGTTATCTTAAATGGACACTCTTCTAGATCTTTTTGTATGAATGTAGTTGTTTCTTATTTTCATAATTGACCGTCCTAATATCATTAGTTCTCCTCAACTCGGTATCTATGTTGCTGACACAACTAATTAACACTAATTGATCGATTCGATAAGGTCAAATTTTCAGCTAATCTAAAAAATGCACTACATTCTTGTTATCGGACCTTACCTATAACGACAGAGTGAACTCTTCCTGACACTATGAATACTGTGCCTCTCAAGAGAGAGGGACGAGACGGAATCGAGTCGTGAGCAGTCTCTGACTGTTTCCGACTCCTGTCAAACTCTCTGCTTTGGCAGAGAGGAACTCGGACGAGGCTTTGCCGAAGGGCAAAGTTTCGTCCGGGGAGGTAGACAGTCCCTGAACCCGTTTATACGGGTTCTACATGGGCATATTTTTGGCCGAGCCTATGGGCTCGGGAAGCCCACATTAAACCGGCCTTGTGCCACATTCGACCCACGTGGGAGGGTTGTTAAATATCGAGACGGAATCGAGTCATGAGCAGTCTCTGACTGTTTCCGACTACTGTCAAACTCTCTGCTTTGGCAGAGAGGAACTCGGACGAGGCTTTGCCGAAGGGAAAAGTTTCGTCCGGGGAGGTAGACAGTCAGTGAACCTGTTTATACGGGTTCTAAATGGGCATATTTTTGGCCGAGCCTACGGGCTCGAGGAGCCCACATTAAACCGGCCTTGTGCCAAATTCGACCCACGTGGGAGGGTTGTTAAATATCGAGACGGAATTGAGTCGAGCTAATAGTAGTTGTTCTTCCTTTGTCCTAACCAAGGAAGAACAACACGAACACAAGAGTAGAAATAACAAAAATATATTACACAAAAATAATAATACAAGATGTGGAAGGTATTAGTATGACTGTCAGTCTGGTTTGGAGTGAACTACTACTTATAGGTAAGGTCTCATAACAACTTGTCGCTTGTGGAACTCTTTTCCGGCTTCTTTCTTCCCACCCAACTTTGACCGTCAAAAAATTTAAATGCAATGTCAATAGTTATCCTTTGTCTTAATTATTTTTCCTTTTTTGTCCTCTCCTCTTAATAGTAGTTTTTTTTTATCATATTCTCTAACACTCAGAAACCCGCTGCGTCCTAGTGGCTTTATTGTATTGTTTTGGCTGAAATAATTAAAAAATGAAAGACGGAAAGCAAATAACTGTGTAATCATAATACCTTTGGTGTTTTTAGAGAAAGCCTTGAGTACCATTTTTAATTTTTACTGCAATTTTTTCTCCTTATTTCATTTGTTTTATTTCCACTATTACTAATAGTAGTAATATTATATTGATCGATTTTACTGTTAGATGAAGTCAGTCGTTATTAATTATACCCAATGTTTCTTTCATTTTTGTTCCATTTACCTTTTATTAAATTACTAATAATATTATCTTGAATGTTATTATTATCCAATGAAGTATTGTCAGCCAGTATTAATTCTGTCGCTATTTCTTTCATCTTAATTTCATTTGCGTTTTATTAAATTGGTTTTAATATTATCTAGAATGTCATTATAATTAGATGAAGCTTCGTGAGGTATTATTAATTTCGTGTAGTATTTCTTTAATTTTAATTCCACTTGCTTTTTATCATATTAGTTGCGATTTCATTGTCAGCCATTATTAATTTTTGACACGTAATGTTTCATCATAATTTTATTTGTCCTTTATCGCAACTAATGAAGCTGTCAGTTTTCGGCCCTAAGTGTGTTAAGATTCAGTTGTTAAAGATAATTTCTATATTATGGATCTGCTGAATTAGATAAGCATTTTCTCGTTCTATTTTCAAATGTTATTTCTAACTTGAAACATTCCTGGCTATATTTTAAAGAATATAAGAAAGTCTTAATGTCCTCTGTAATTCCTCTGTTGTTCCAACAATTATGTCATAAGTGTAACATTGTATGTGTGTGTACAATAGATCGAAAATGGTCTCTTAACTAATAAACCGATAAACTGGTTGATGGAAATATATCATATTTCAAAAACTGATAGGGTCAGAAATTGCATCAAAAAGAAAAAAGAATGTGTCCGTGCTTTTTTATTTGTTCATAAATTGAGGAATCGGCAATTAGCTCGAAAGCGAGACTAAGTGTTAAAAAAATGTTTCTCCTTCAAACGTTACGCAACGAGAATTTTCACTTCCTAGCAAACTCATGGTTTTATCTCAATCACTTCACCTGCACCGTCGCTGTCAAGTAGTTGTCAAAATAAAAACCTGCCGGGAACAATAAAAATAGACAATACAAAGACTATGCGATGTGTTTTTTAATACTAAAATAAATTCTCCTGGTGAAAAGACGGTTGATTTGACTTTCAGTAAGAAACAGAGACAATGCAACTTTGGTGTTTTAACGCAGCGACATAACGGATAGACTCCGCTAAAAAACAATGACCATAATAGCCAAACACCAGTTCCAGCCACATATTTGTAACTTTGTATAATATTTATGCATTACACCCTAATCTTTATTCGGTAAAAATATCATTGCTAATCATGCAATACTTTGTCTTTGTTGTTTCCGTTCCTTATATTCTGGCCGCTACTATATATATATATATATATATATATATATATATATATATATATATATATATATATATATATATCATTATATATATATATATATCATTATATATATATATATATATCATTATATATATATATATATATATATATATCATTATATATATATATATCATTATATATATATATATATATATATATATATATATATATATATATATATATATATATATATATATATCATTATATATATATATATACATATATCATTATATATATATATCATTATATATATATATCATTATATATATATATATATATATATATATATATATATATATATATATATATATATATATCATAATATATATATAGATAGATAGATAGATAGAGAGAGAGAGAGAGAGAGAGAGAGAGAGAGAGAGAGTCTGGAGGCACGGTGGAGTAATGGATAACGGCTTAGATTGAGGAATCGGAGAGCCGAGTTCGAATCCCAGTCGAATACATTACATTCACTTACGTGCCAATAACCTTGGGAAAGGTGTGAATCCTCTTCTCCCTCCAACTATGGGTAAATAGCAGAACAGACTGGGTTCTATAGCCTTGGGTGGCAACTGGTCTAGGAGAAGGACAACTCTGAATTCAAAACCTGCGGAGGTTCGTTTGGGGACCTTGTGGCACCCGTTGCACCAGGTCCCTGTATTCGTCCCTCCAAAAAGTGTGGATGGCCCTGCACAAAGCCTTTACCACTATAATCAAATCCTGTGAGGGTGTCGGGCTTTCAGTTTCTGGGAACTGATCTGTCTAACCCTCATACGTCGAGTTCGACGGGAGAGTACATCATATATATATATATATATAGAGAGAGAGAGAGAAGGGGGAGAGATTTAGTTATTTTACGAGTTATCAACCTTTTGCAGTTTATGTAAAGTCAGAAAATATTTATAGTGTAAGATTTTTGGGGAAGTAATAATTATTTCCCGACACAAGTTCTAATAATTATCCCATAGCTGGCGGTAAAGAGATGGATTCATATTTTTTCTCAAGTGCATTTGATCATAATTGAATATAACAAACTCTACTGGAATTGAAACTCAACTCCCCGAGTTCCAATATCGAACCGCTATCCGATACACCACCCGCATATCCAAGATCACAGCACCTGGTATTCCTACGCAGTCACCCATATAGGTACTAACCAGTCTTCAGTGTTGCCTGACAAATGGAATTGGAAACAAAATAGGGTGATTCATTTCAGGGTGATTCATTTCAGTGTAGGCTGTACGGCGTCATATAGTTGTAAATGTTTGAACTAATGGAACTAAGGAATGTAGCTGTCTGAACATTTTCCCATGGGAATAAGGATAGAGTAATTGTACTCTTTCATTTTCCTCATTACCTAAACCTAGGAATCAGAAATTAATGACCCCTTCAACGCGTCCAGTAGTCTAGGGAGATTATAATGTTGGTCTCTGGACTAAAGATCTCTTAAAGAAGTTCGATTGGGAAAAAATTGCTTCATCCTCCAAAATAAAATAGCATCTACAAACCTGTTGACAGATGGAATGGGTTTGTGGGAAAGAATGGAGGTTATCTTGATGATTAAATATTTCTGTATGCATTACTATCTTCATTTGTAATGTACATGATAAAATTGGACAGAACTTCCGTTCTAACCTGATATAAATTTTCCTATATATTGGATGTGAGTTGTGATCTAATGGTTATCGGCTCAGCCGGGTCGCGTTTTCGTCACTTACGCGCAGATACCCTTGGGAAAGGTATGAATCCGCTTCTTCTCCTCACATCAATGGGTTGAATAGACTGGGTTCAATATCCTTGGTTGGAAACCAGTCTACTGAAGAAAGAAACGGCAACCTACTGCTGGAATATCTTCTACCCAGTCAGCCATGAATCAAAAGAAACATGATCGTCTGAGCGTATATCCCGTATTGCACTTTTAACTGACTTACACAGCAGTAAATGCCGGGCAATTTCTTCGCAGATGAAGAAGGTACTCGAGGCAAGAGAATGATACTGAATATAGCATGAAAAAAGCATTTGATTAACGGGGACGCTTTCACAGAATGGAAACAAAAAGGCTGCATATACATGGACTCAGAAAGAAACATGAAAATTATGGGTCACATAATAGGGAAAGAGCGCGTGGAGAATCTGACCCTCAAAGCATATCGTGACGGCAAAATGCAGTGGGGAACAGTCACCTACTTAACTTGTTTTAATGAGTGGTAAAAACAGTGGAAAAGATAGTTAAATGTTACTTAGCTCAACAAAAGACAGGAAGATGTGAAGAGCCACGAACATCCACCTACTGAATGAACAGCGAACAGAAAGTAAAGAGTTGTACACATATGTGAAACCTATTGGAAATTAAATTAATTTTTCTACTAGGTTAGCTTGTTAACCATAACTTCAAGGAGAGTTTTCTTAGTTTAGTCTAGCACGAAGCCACCAGTATACATCAAACATAGCAGATAGAAATGATTACACGGAAGTAATGTTCCGCTGGACTAGCTCGTTAACCATTACTCCCCTCCAAGTTTGTAAAAATGTTTCTGTCTATGAACGAACATCGTTATTTTCATAGGAATATGATTTTGTGCAGCTGCAAGTGGATAAAGGGAAATTGCGCGAGGAACGCATGGATTCGGGTAAAGAGGAGACGGAAGTCAGATTTGATCAGGATGGATTTTACGGCCATGTTCAAAGAGTTGTTCTTCTTCCCACCATTTGAAAATTACATCAAAGTAATATGGTAAACTCTAGTCGACGATGGATTGAACTGGGAAACATCTGTGCGACCATCCAATCTCATCGATTCAAGCGGCTTTCACTGTATTTTCGGTTATTTTTTCCAAGCCTGTTTCTCTTTTCTTGCTTGGCAGCTTTTCCACCATTTCGGTTTTGGAATAGTTTCACACGTACAGAGGCGCGAGATTACACACACACACACACTATGCACATGCATGCAAAGAGATACACTACTTGCCTATGACGAGTGCTGACTTGTTCTACTACTATGACTATAGGTGAGCACAAAAGATGTCATGATGTCTGCAATGCCCAACATTTCAAGTAGCAGGAAATACTTGTCTTGAAAACCAGCTTGCGAACCCCTGCCTTTATTTTTATGTTTTTCTATTTTTGATAGTTCGGCGATATACCGGTATGAAAATATACAAATCTCCAACCTACATAACTAACAAATGTAAAGTGCTGTTTCGCGATATTTAATGGCCATACTGCAGCAATGTTCGTTAAAAATAGAAAATACCATCTCCTTTAAGTTCACATGTTGTATTGTCCTACTCGTGGTAGAGGGTTATGTTAAGGTGTAGTTTATACGGACAGGTGGGGAAGATAACGGAAGTAAGCGGAAGTAAACAGCATCAAATCAAAGGCGCAAATGACAAAAATAAACACACCGTGCAACGCCCAGCGTAGACTTCCGCGTTTCAAACACACTTCAAGTTTTCACTTTAATAAAAGCAAATATCCAATATAATTCAATTTCATAAAAAAGAATACCCAATAAAATTATCTCCAGCCAATAAATAAGCACAAACTTCTGGAGCCCATAAAAACCAAACATTCATTCAACTCGGCAGAAGGACTTATAGCAGTAAAAAGATACGAATCAATCTCGTCGCCCTTGGCTTTCTCACCAAAGCAACAGGAGATTCCCTTTGATCTTGTCTCCCGAATCTACTTTCTCTCTTCCTCACTGAAAAACTATTCCGGTTCATTTACTTATACTCAAAGAACTTTCTAACTTTCATTTCATGATAAGTATTTACAGTTAAAATTTGTTTGTCTTACATTTAGATTAATATCATTTTATTTGAACACGCGACAATTTTTCTCTCATTTTTTATTCGACAAACGGTGACCCGTGGAATCTTTCCCCAACAGGTTAACCTGCAGACATGAACAAATTAAAATGGTAGTGAGCGGGGAAACATTCATTTCGGAGTCTGTTCCACAGGATGGTGGTTCGCGCGAAGCAGCTTATTTCTCACCGATGGAATACGAAAGGTTGCTGCTATATAAATGATATGGCGGGTCCTGACAGTGAGGTTTAGAACTGGCGGAACCAAGGAATATTGTTCGTACGAGCATTTTCCATGGAAGTAGCGATATAGCAGTGTGAGACTCATCACATTTTGCCATATGAGAGAGATGTTGGAGGGCTGAAAATTATTTACACATGTGGAAGAAATTTATGAGAAGAAAAGACGAACAAACACGAAGGAATTTAATAGATATATAAACAACACATACAAGAAAGAAAAATGAGGCGATTGTTAGATTTAATTGTGCTTGAGGAGCCAAACATATTGTAGGAAGAGTCCGCTTAACTTGATGTTTAACAAGATGTTGACTAAGATGAAACTTTTAAGACTGAGGTTTTTGGCGCCAACAAAAGCTAGCTTCTGATTGGCTGGTAGAAATTGTGAGTATAAAATAGGGTAAGATAACTTTTTCCGGTCTAATTTTTAATACACAAGTGACCGTGATTCCTTTTCTTTATTATTTCATTACAGTGATTTATTGTGGAAAATAGTGAACTAGCTTTCTGTTGGCTTCTCTACGGTTTCAATTCGGTGTTTTCCTTTGCGCAGACTGAATGCGTTCCAGAGTTTTAGTATCCGGTCTAAACTACTATTTAATCAATACCTTGGCGGGAGTGAGAGATATGTAAACGTACGTAGGCAGTAAGTGTTATACCGATATATATATTATTTAGACTATTTACATTGTTCAGACCCTTGATCCCATCTTTATTGTCATATTCACCACGTTTCGGCCGTCGTAAGCCCGAGCCTTCTTCAGATGACTGGGATTTCAAACTCTTTATTTCACCTAGAGAGGTAGAGTGTTCTAGTTCCACGTGCCATGATATCTCAAATCCCCTGGAGAAGACCGGAGCTTACAATGACAGAAACGCCGTGAACATGATAACAAGGATGAGGATAACAGTCCGGAAAATGTAAACTATGTAAATAGCGTGAATAGTTACAATACCTCATCTCAGTTAATTACTGTATACCAGCTGTTGCAGTAAGGAAAAAGAAAATATTTCATATCCACCAGAAGTGGGATTGACATTTTGCAATAAAAAATGCAATCTGATAATGCATTGAATAATAATAATAATTAACAGCAAAATCTCTATTACAGCGAGAAGAGTTAAGCACATGTGTCGAAATTTTGTGATGAGGAAATACCATAACCCTTCAGAACATTGGCGATCATGTCTATCCCTAGAGTCCTTTTCTTTATTATCCGTGAATTGCCATTACTTATTGAGAGATAGTGGTAGGCTCTCAATCTGAATTCCGCATAGTTTTGAATTCAGAGTAATCCTTCTCTTAGATTAATGTTCTCCCAAAGTTAGAGAGTCCAAGCTACTCCGCTTTTTAACCCATAGCTAGGGGAAAATATGACTTCCGAATTTATTAAGGCTACAATGACGGCAGCAGACATTATTAACTGACTTTTTTCCATCCTTGTTATTTGTATACGGTGACCTAAAAAAACGGGAACTTTTAACAATCTAATAAAACCAAGAGTGATGGAAGTAAAATAGTTAATTCATAGTAACTGAAACCTTAAAACATGCCATTTAAGAAAAAAAATGAAGGAATTTTAATTTTTTTAAAATTACGTCCTGTAGATGGCGTCCTCCTGTACGAATGCATTCTTGAAATCTGCTGTTGAGATTCCTCATTGACTGCTGCAACATCTCAGCTGGGATACTGTGAATTTCATTCTCGTTACTATAATGGCAAAATGTTTACTTGCTCAAGGTCCCTGTCTCGCAGTGTTGCCACTTGCTCATGCCTGGCAATACGCACTTCAAAAATTCCCGTTTTTGGGGGTCACTGTGTATAAACTTAAGTGAACACAGAATGCGCTTTGCATGACACTGCTGGATAGCAAAATAATAATTTGCGAATGATTTACTACTCTGGACACCTAGCTACGTCCCAAGATGAGTTCGTCGCCCAGCAACCATCTTAATTAACCAACCCATTATATCCTTGCGGTCCTAATGTCTGATCCTGATGTTTGGCGTCATAGACTCATGAATGGCCCAGCTTGCGCGACCGAATAATAATAAGTAAATGGAAAAAAAGAGGAAGAAATATTTAGAAATCCGCTGGACATTGTTGATTAATTGATTGATTTGTTATCAACTCTTTGTAGGTTATTCAATGCCAGGATATGTTTTTAGATTCTGAGATTTTTATTTAGATAATAATGGTTTGGTGAGACAAGTCTTACTAATTAACCCATAGTATGAGTAGATGTCACCGATTCACTGCTTTTCTAAGTGTATTTAAGCATAAGTGACAAACCCAGGTGAAATTTGAACTCGACTCTCCGATTAACAATTCCGAGCCATTATCCATAACATCATCCGCATTTCCGAGCTTACAATACCTGAAATTCCCAAACGGTCATTCATCTACATACTGAACAGGCTCAACGTTGACTAACTTCAATGATCGTAGGGGAACTGCTTTCAGTATCATCTGATGTAAACCTTTAAGGTGTGTTGTTTTATTTAGGTAAAATCTTATCTGATCATTTATGGAATGATAATACTAAAATCTGATACAAAGAGAAGACTTAAACACATCGACCGAGACTTTGCGACGGCAAAATACCAAGTCATTTCAGAAGGTTGGCAATCATCTCTTTTCGTAGATTCTTTAGCGGTAAATTGTCTCTTCGTAAAGTTAATAGTATTCCGTTGTATCTCCACGGTTTGAATTCAATATTTTTGTTCTCTTAGATTGGTTGCTACCCAAAGCTAAAAGCCCAATCAAGCGTTCTATTTACACAAATACTGGCGAAGAAACAAAGAGGCTATAAATAAAATTGAAAACATAAATTTGCAGAACGTGGAGTGCTTTGGGAAATTTATTAAATATTTTTTCTTGACTTTTTTCATGGAAAAGAGTTGGAGGATTCGGAACGGGTTCGGTGTTAAGGCACTGGTTGGAGAGATTCAGCTCATAACCTTTGGGGGTCTGATGTGTGGAGGCGGCACACAATTTGGGAACAATCTGTGTACATGGTTGTCTTTTATGGCTCCTTATGTTAGGGTAGATAGAAAAAAAAACAAGTAAAAACCTGCGCATGCATTCTCTGCGGTTAAAAAGATGTAGGGTCTACATACCTCGCAAAATATGAAAAACAAACATAAAAGCGGGAAAAATAATAGAGTAAAAAAAGAGATAGCATTAACGATGTGAAATAATGTAGAAAATAGAGACAACGCAGATCATAGGAAAGAAATTAAAAAAAAGAGAAAATGTTACCTCCTATCGCCATAGCTGGAGAGGTAGAAAGAAAAGATGAACTGATAAAAAAAAAACGAATGAAATAAAGAAAATAAGGAAACAATGACTCTCTATGCTTTTGGCCGAGAAAATAAGATAAAAAAATACCGGTGGACGGAGCTTTGTGGATATACTTGTGGAAACTCTTCCGTTGAAGTTGGAAGCGATCTCAGCCAGTGTCACTTCTCTGTTAACACAAACAACTCTAGTCAGTAAACTTTAGTCATAATCTCATAATATGTCATGTTGCTGTCCATTTTGGACAGTAGTCCCTTCAATCAGCTTTTTCCGGTACAGACGTTACACAGTAAATAAGAGCAATATAAAACGTCCACGCATGGGTAGAAGATGTCCAGTATACACTTTTCTGTCTTGATAGAGTTTTAAACCGTCTACGCGTCCTTGTGGTTGATGAATTATTTTCCTCGCTACAACCGTATTTCCTACAGACGACACGTCGGGAGCCTCTCGCTATTTACCATTTCTATCGCTATTTAAGTGGAAAGTGTTCAGACGAACTTCATTCCTTAGTTCCACCAGTTCGAACCTTCACGGCGAAGACCCCCCCCCAGGCTAAGCATGTTTCAAGAAACCATCCTCATATCAATAGTAAGAAGTATTTTGCACTCAAACAGCTTCTTCCCAACAAGCACTATTTTGTGAAACTAACTCACAAGATGGCGACAACCTGTTAAAGTCTAGGGTTAGCCGCTATCTTACCCAAATATCCTTAAAAACTGTGCCCATAACCTATTACTCTGTAAGCCTCTACCTCGAGGGTGAACGTTGGTGTAAGAATGAAAAAAATTGAAAAATCACTTCAGTTTTGGGAGTCACTAACATTAAATCACCAAATGTCAATTCCCAGCAGACGTAGGTAACTTTAAAATACTGCTATTCTAAATCTTTTGGCACGTCAGTTTATGCAGTTATTTCAAACTTGAAAGACGTATACAAAAAATACAAAAAAAAACCCAACTTTTGCTTATCTTGATATTAAATAAAAATTAAATTTGCATAGAAGGTAGGGAAATGTGGAGTTGAAGAATGTGTAACGCCAATATTTATTTTCGGTGAGAAGAAAGATGGATAAAATAAAGAAAATAAAGGAAAATTAATTTGTCTTTTTTAGCCTCACGAACAAAAGAAAAAAGTAATAAAAAAAAAGAAAATGGAAGAAAAACAGCGAAAATAAAAATAAAAATAAAAATAATTTATTGGATTCATCTGAGCTCATAGATATAGAATTTATTCTGATGTCATACCGCCCCCTCTTTTTAAAAATTTTGGATAAAGAAATCGAAAGCTGCGCTTTAATTCCAATACTTGCTTATTTATTTTCGTGAACACTTTCTAGTAATTTCAGTTTTTTATAAAAATTATGAAACTGGTTTTATACAGATTCTGAAACTTCATGCATACTATAATTAATTGTATTCTTAAAATTAATTCGAATCATAAGATATCAAAATAATATTGTAGGGATACAAAAAGTGATTGTCTCCCTTTAGTTGAGGTAGTTACGTGGGTCACATGACGACCCGTGAATTACGTCAGGGGATAGAATGGCCCGTTGCGATGCAGAGCCTGGAGAAGAAGGACGTCCGTAACTCACTGTGATAGGTCTTACAGAAAAAATAAACGCACATGACCTCGCCATCTTCATAGAGAAACCTCTGTAATTTCAGTTTTTTTCCTTTGGGAAATATTATAAGTAATATTCCCCCTTTTTTTGCACACTGTTGTATATATGTTAAAATCTCTCTTTATGGGACACGTGGATATATATTAATTTTGTGTACAGCGTAGCATTATAAAGATTCTCTCTGAGAACAAAGTTTATCGTTCTTTTCCCCATTCAGCTTTTCCGTTCCCTCCCTGAAGAACAGTGTTATTACATCAGTGATATAATAGTGCACATAAAGACGGAAATTTATTGGGAGAATAAACCTATCTTCCATAGCGCTCTCCATTATAATATGTTAGTCGTATAACGTACCATCTTTCCTCGTTATTTTAATTTGTAGTGATACAAAAAATGATTGCATAATTAGCCTAGAAAATGCAAAGAGACTATATACGTATCGAATGAATAAGTGGCGGGGGTATCCGATACGCGAGATTCACGATTAACGTTAGAAATTACGAACGAAATCCCATTATATAACATAATAATTACTCATTTACTTTTATTCTGAAACGCATTTTTATTAAAACATCTAGGTATTGACCAAAAGGAGAGGTGGCTTTGCTTCGGTGATTGCACGGGAACCGGTGTTTCAACTTGATGTGGCCGTAAATTTATTTTTGGTTGATCTGATTATCAACCGATTACAGGTTATTTAAAGCCAGAAAATATTTTAAGATTTTATTTTTTTAGGTAATGGGAATTCAGTGATAGAATTCTTACTAATTAACACAGGTGGGAGAAGTGGATTCGTACCTTTACCAATGATGTTTGCTCGTAAGGGAATATAACGAACACAACGAGATGCGGAACTAGGCTCCCCGATTAAGAATTATGAGCCATTAGCAATAACATCACCCGTACCCACAAGCTGGTATTCTCAATCGGTCATCCATCTAGGTACTGGGCAAGCTGAGGGGTGCTTTACTTCGGTGATCGTGCGAGAACTGGTGCTTCCACTCGATGCGACCGTAAATCTATTTTTGGTCTGATCTGACTCTTGTTAATATAAAGCATAGCAGGAGTCACGGTACTTTCTGTAGTGCTACAACGAATCAACCATATTTTCAGTATCGTTAGCGACTTGGTCGTATATATATATATATGTTTTCTCACTACACAAAACTTTCTGTCGTCAAGAAATTCCGTAATATTTCTCAGTAATTCGTCTTCGTTAGACACGAAAGATTGTAAAGTGTTATCTTCCCTTTCCGGAGACTCCGAATGAGAAATATCTTTCCAGCTCATTAAAAGAAAGAAATGTTTTTAGGGTAAAAAACAATTTGTGTCTGTGGTCATTTTGTATGAAAATCATTTTTCCATAGAAGTTTTTTTTTGTTAACAAAAACAAGCGTCTGAAAAACGTCCCTAAGCAAACATTATCAACACCATAGATGCTAAAACATTGAAATAAAACAGCTGCGCCAATGCCAAGGGTTTCTTACAGACTAATCAATAACATGCGAGCGTTATCCACAAAAAGTAAAAATCTCCCAGACTGAGCGACAAACCACGAGTCTCCGTACAAGAATAGGCAGCAAATGGAGGTAAAAGCATAAACAATACAATTTTACTCAGATTTTCTGCCAGTTTCTGGGCTACTTCGACGTTGTGTAAGGTTAGCAAGCTAGTCTCGCTAAGACAGTTACGACTGAATATTGAGTTCTGTTCTCCCTAGGTGCCCCATATATCCGGACATGTGCCACATCTAATCTACACATAGAAAAATTCAAGCTTAGCAATCTAGTCTCGCTAGGACAGTTTCGACTGAATAGTGATTTCGTTCTCGTTTTGTCTCCCATACATTCGGATATGTGGCACATCTATGGTACACCTAAAAAATCATTTTGGACACCTCGACGTAGTGCAATGTTTCGTAAGCTTGTCAAGCTAGGACAATTACGACTGAGTAATGTGTTCGGTTCTCGCTGGGTGCCCCACATATTCGGACTTGTGCCACACCTAAACTACGCTTAGAAAATCAATTTAGGCACCTCGACTCGGGGTGTTTGGCTAGGTTGTCTCGCTAGGATAATTACGACTGAGTAGCGAGTTCGATCCCCAGTGCTTGCCCTATACTTTCGACTTTGTACCACATCTAATCTACATATAGAAAATCACAATCTTTTGCAAATCACCTAGTCGACAATTAAAAACCTTCTCACTGGAAAAAAATATTTGTAAGATGACGGTAGTAAGGCTATTTCCCAAATGTGGAAACAGACCATGACAGTAAGCATTCGACTCCTTGTTTATTTTCAATTCACACTGAACACAGACTAATGTGCGCTGGGTAATTTCTGTCTGAATTTCTGGAAAGAGTATTTACCATTATTTACAGTATATTGGGACTATTGTTATCATCTTGTTTTAATCACAAACGTTTCAAGCGTGTTTTCCTCTGCGTTTCCTCAAGTGTATATTGATCTGGGTAAAGTAAAGAGAATTCTAAACTGAACACTTTGTTTAGTCTACAGGAGGTATTTCAATGTCCCACGTCTTGGCATATCGCCCAGTTCTTATTCATAGTACTGCTCATTTATTGCTGACCGGTTTGCATTGAATCCAAGTACACACTGCCCGAAGAAGTGATTGAACTCACAACCACTATGTCATTGTCCTGTAAGTTCAGTTCATAATTCCAAGTAGGTTACCCAGAGCAATATGCACATGATGAAGGCCGGAGAACTCAGCGGCCGAAACGTTTTGACAACAACAAAGATGAGGTCAATTGGTCCGTAACTACTCGAGTGTGACAAATACAAAGACCGGCTCATACGGTGAAATTTTTAACTTATACAATAACCACGTTTTTCTCTTCCTCAGCCTATTCTTAAAAATAACGAGTCTACCGTTGATTTCTTTCCCTGTCTATGTAATATTTAGAGGCTCTATGCCGTTGTCACTGAATACTATCTCGTCGGTACTACTCACTTTCTGTTTTTGTTAACAATCTACCAAGGAACAATCTCATATCATGTGTAAACATATGTGCTAATGATATCAGAGTTTACGGAAGCACATCCAGAAATCAAGTCGTTCAGTAACCTTGCACCTGATCTCTCTCTTAGTCTAACTCTGATATTTAAAAAAATCTAACTTGTGACTTCCAATACTTCTAAATCCAACGCTAGTAACAATTAATTACCAATTATTGGGCATCGAGCTTTCTGCCGTTTCAATGAACTGTTAAAACTATCAAATTGGCTCAATGCTTTCAAAGATTTTTGGGACTCAATTTCCCTCCAGACCCCAGTTGGAACTCATATATATATATAACTCAATCACTGAAGATACTGAAGAGATGGTTAATTCCTTGTATCACTCCAGATCCCAATTGGAACTCACATATATATATAACTCAATCACTGAAGATACTGAAGTGATGGTTGATTCCTTGTATCACTCCAGAGAGCAACACGAATCCTTCTATGATTTATATTAACAAGAGTCAGATCATCCCCAAAATAGGTTTACGGCGGCATCAACTTGAAACATTGGTTCCCGTACGATCAACGAAATAAAAAAAGGAGCGCAACCACGTGGATGTTCCCTTGAACATAACAATCTTAAGTCCTTCCTGACTTAAGATTGTTCTGTTCAAGAGTCAATCGCTATCCATCTTCGCTTCTTTCACCCTCCTCTTCTTTCTGGAGAAAAGAGCAAGCACGTGGATGTTCCCTTGAACACAACAATCTTAAGTCCTTCTTGTCAAGAGTCAATCGCTGTCCATCGTCACTTCTTTCAACCTCCTCTCACATTTATATAACGCAGCTCATTCAGTAATACTCTGCCCTAAGTGGCTTTTCAGCCTTGTATTGGGTGTACACTTTTATAAAACATCATGACAATAACATTTACAATACGCTTTTCTTGTTCAATTCTACATTCAACACATCTCTCTCCACTTCATCCCTCTCGTTTTTGTACCTCTTCATCCTCTCCATCTCGTTTATCTGTGACCAACTTTCATAAAGAATTTTCCTCTTTCCACACTTCACTGTTCGACAGATAGTATGGTTATTATTGGCATTATCTTCGATGGCCGCGATTCAGTTTTCTTCCTGCAAACTCCCAATTTCCATATTCAGTGTCTTCGAAAAGTTTGCTGCCTTGCCCACATCCTGGTCGGATCAAAGTGTCCTGCTTTTTATCCCGGGGGTACTGGTTAGCGTCTGTGACCCAAAACTTTTGGAGATCATGATTGATTCTGTTTTACTGTCATGATCAAAGATACTGTGTTCAACAGTGGTGAATAGGCATTTGCTAACTTGCCTCGCACAAGAAAACTAATTCAGACTTCTGCGTAGAAGAATTCATATATATATATATATATATATATATATATATATATATATATATATATATATATATATATATATATATATATATATATATATATATATATATATATATATATATATATATATGGACGTTAAAATATATATATATAAAGATGTTAAAATTACCCTTACTCTCTGCCGTGCGAAAATAGCTTGGGAGTGAATCTCTGACTGATGCCAAATCAGTCAGGTTTCGATCCCAGCTTAAATCAATCGGATGTCTAACAACACTGATGAACTGTGATACAGCGAAACAGGTTATCTGTGGAAGACAATATATATATATATTTAAAGACATTTATATTATGTTTAACGTTCTTTTTATAGATACATGTATTTAAGCAAATGCTCTGTTTTATAATAAACAGTATTAAATAACATTTACCGGCCTGAATGTCTTTAAATAAATTGTCGGACAATGTTCAATTCTATAATATATATATATATATATATATATATATATATATTTAAATTTAAAGACATTTCATAATATATATATATATATATATATATATATATATATATATATATATATATATATATATATATATATATATATACTAGGCTGGTTATTAAAGTTTGACGGATAAAAAGCCGTCAAAAGGATAACAATATTGTCCATAATACTGATGATGTTTATTATATACTAGGAGTTCTCACTAAATTGAAGAACAAAGAGAAAACATTTTCAAGTCGAAATTTTCGGACACGCCTGTGTCCTTTTTCAACCAGACGTGTAATAAACAAAAAGTAGAAATTACTCTTCCAAGGAAGGTTGTTGGTGTTTAGAGGGCTCTGTTTTTAAATTATACTCTCTGAATAAACGCAAACCCCTGTTTAATTCCTCAATGCATGAATTCATTTTTCAAATATATTTCAACTCCGATCTGTGTCTTTCTTGTTAGCTGTTGAATGGAGGCACTAACACCACTCATCTGATGTCATCAATGCTATATATATATATATATATATATATATATATATATATATATATATATATATATATATACAGTGTTCCTAAAATGTGGACACATCGGAAATCTAATTGACTATATTTTTTTACCTCACAGATGAAACATGATTTTTTCTGGAGAATGCTAAAGGAGGTTTACTCAATGAAAATTCACAGATGCAAAACACTTGATTCAATGCATAATGAATGAATGAAGATCTTACTTTTTAATATTCCCATTCAATAAAAAATTTGTTGAAAATTTAATTTCTTGAAAATATGCCTTTTTGGAGGATGGGTCCAGATTTTAGGGACACCCTGTATAATCCTTGGTGCGACAAAAATACCACCCACATATATCTTCCAGAAATACCTCCTATATATAGGTAAGGTATTAGTTGCAATGGTGTCTTCATGAAACCAATAGCTTCCCATTATGAGGGATGTATTTCTGCCACTCCATATATATATTAGTGATTTATTCGGCTGAGCTAGTCCGGACATTCATGAGTCTATCATAGCAAACATCGCTGTCCTGCATCAAGGGCGGAAGGTCATTAGTGTTGCATTCTGTGTCATAACATAGTTGGTCAATATAGGTTATTGCTGGGCGACCAAGGCGTCTTGCCCCATGGCTTGGTGTCCAAAAATTAGATCACTCGCTAGTTCTTGTTTTGTCTCGCTAGTAGTGTCCTGCAAAAGGTGTGTGTGATTGTACGTCAGTTATTATAGTTAGCATTTAACACGGTCTTACCATCTTTATAGGAAGTGTACACTTTTTTGACGACTAGATACTGATATATTTGGCAATAACCTTTCAATGACGTAGATTTAATTCGTGAATAATATTTGAGAATATCCGTTTTGAATGTATAATGGAATTAATAAATTGCTGCTAGCCGCAGTTTGTGAAGAACATTTATTCTTATAAAAAAAGATTAATAAGGAACTTATTTAATGGATATACTGTCGAAGGAGGTGCAGGAAAACACTCGGTTCGGCTCATTTCCATTGGTATTCTTATGTTTAAATACTGATTTTGGAATAGAGATTAACGTAAGTGGGTTTAGAGTAGACATTTTCCTCACCCACTTCACCGCTCCCTTATATATATATATATATATATATATATATATATATATATATATATATATATATATATATATATATATATATATATGAATTGGACATAGTCCGACAATTTTCTATGAATATTTCTCGGACATTCACGACGGTAAATGTTATCTAATACTGTTTATTATAAAACAGAGCATTTGCTTAAATACTTGTATCTATAAAAAGAACATTAAACATATTATATAAATGTCTTTAAATATATATATATATATATATGGCGTTCAAGCATGTTTCAAAATCTCACCGCTCTGTTTTGACTTCAATGTTCACTTACCTATATAAATATATATACTTTAAAAATCAGGAGGTAAGTTGATTTCGCTACCTTGGTTTCAACATTACAGTATTCTCATGCGATTTTTTAATCAAATGACAACCTAACGCTTTTATTTTATTTAAAACAAAAGAATAAACAAACGCACGACGTTGGGTGTAATGGAAAGAGAGGAGTATGTGAAGAAGGAAGAAGAAGAAAAAGGAGAGGCAAAAGCAGAAAAGCAAGTGTATTGTAACTGCATCGGTGAGTGGTGGTGGTGGGGGATAAAATGACATTTTCTCACCCAGCCTCGTAGGTACTTAAGAAACATTTTCTATACAAGGAAAGGCTTAAGTCATCGGATTTCTGGTTCAAAAGATTATTTGGATCCGGAAATGCCATAACCGCTAATTTTCCTTGTTTGCAGAAGCTTCAAATATGGTTGTAGTTGCTGTATGGTTTTCATTTTTAAATTTTTTTCCACCTTACCAACGAATGTCTGTTGTTTTTCTCTTTTAAATTCCACACATGATCAGCTAGGTTGGTAGAGTTACTAAGATTTGGTAGCTGAAAAAACGACCTGTGATTTATATGTTGGTGTGTTTGTAAACTTTGGACAATTTATTCATTATTCGAAACCTGATATACATATATCATTCAAAAATTGGAAAAATACATGAAAAAAGTAGGTTGAAGCTCATTAAATACATGCATATCAATGTTATATATATATATATATATATATATATATATATATATATATATATATATATATATATATATATATATATATATATATATATATATTGAACCAAACGGAGCGTACATCACTGGTTGTGAATTTTCGTGTATATGTATGCCAGATGATTTTTTCCAGATAAGATAATATTAACTAACGGATAGCAACATGCCGACGGGATATATATATATATATATATATATATATATATATATATATATATATATATATATATATATATATATATAATGTGTGTGTGTGTGTGTGTGTGTGTGTGTGTGTGTGTGTGTGTGTGTGTGTGTGTGTGGTACAACTTTTACAAATACGAAAAAAGTAAGGATTTTATAGCCCAACTGATATTCTATCAGAAAGTGCTCAATATGTTACTGGAGCTAAAATAGTCAATAAATCAATAAAATATTCATGTATTATTTCGAACTATTGTTCCCTTCTCGTTCAACTGCGGCCGACACCTAATAATCAATTGGTCGAAATCTATGGAGTTAGGAGGCCATAGGTAAGGGTGATGAGATTGCAGAAATTGTCTGACAGTCATGACGAAGTTTTCCTGGTTGTGTGCCATGATACAGAGTCTTGTTGCCAGACATAGGGTCTTCCAGTAACCATCCTCTTGACAAAGGGCAGCACTATTTCCTCAAAGCACTTGAGGTACACCTCCGTATTGAGGCTGAGGCGCTGTCGAGGGATGAATGGTGTCATTACAACGCCATCACTATTGATCACACCAAACACCTTCGTAATCATCATCAGAACCATACATAGCCTCCAAATCATCTGCATTGTATTGGAGATTCTGGGGCGAATGCCAAGCAGTACAGCATGTCGTTTCCAAATTTCAGGCCGAGTGAATAGGGTCATGTTGCTCTTTTTCCCACAGACGGTGCCCAACTGACTCTACTATACTGTGCGATCGACCAAATTAAACACACACACACACACACACATACACATAAACACAAACGCGCGTGCGCACACCCACACCCATATATATATATATATATGCATACATATAAATTGGCCTAAATACATTGCATGAAACACATAAAAATTTCGAGATATTATTTTTAAAAAAGCAGATGAGTAAATCGATAGATTTAGTAATTTAATAATCTTTGTTTCAGCTAGTGCATGACTAATCGAGCAGATATTAGGAGTACGGAAAGAGAAACACAAATATAGCAATGAAAATCCTGTAGCAAGAACATCTCTCTATTTCTGTACTACTATCTGCTCGATTAGTGCTGTACTAGCTGAAACAAAGATTATTAAATTATTAAGTCTATCGATCTGGCCCAAACTACTTGTATTTTTTCAATTTATCCCAGACAGATGATTGTCTATGAATTTAAATCAATCTGTTCATATCTATCAATACAGTATATGCACATCTTTCTCTATATCAATTAAGAACAAATTACCATATATATATATATATATATATATATATATATATATATATATATATATATATATATACACAAGTACACGGTTGGTACACATAGAATAAAATTTAAATAACCAAAAACACTATTCTTAAAATATTGCTCAATAGCAAGTAGCGTTAATAATATCTATTCAAATTTATAACATGTACATGTTATAAAATCACTAGAAAAGATGCAATTTTGTTGGAATACTGCTGGCGTCGTATCAAGTGATGATGTTGGATTCAAAAATCTTGTGTGATGAGGGAAAAAGAACTGAACCCTCAGATTGACTGGAAAATTACAGGGTTTGCACACAGAGTGGTTTTAAGGGTAGATGCAACCATGCCTCCAAGAAAAAAATTACAATTATTTAATTTAGAAAACTAAAGATAAAAAAGGAATAAACTATTTTCTAAATGCTGTCACCGTAGTAGATTTAAACTTATCTAGACCCTTAAGAAACCTGCTTGAATTGTCATCATTTGGAAATTACCTGTAAATTCTTGCTGCTTTTCAGTCCTGACCGAATCTGAGTGAACTGTTATCCTTTAGCAAGTACATGAACTGCTGTTGTTGACAATTACATTGCTATTCTGCTCCTCCTCCGCCTTTCTTTATATATCCTTCCCATATTTCTCTTCTGTTACGTTTTCCAAATATATCCTTACTTTATCTCTAAATTACTATTAATTCTTGGTGACTATCAATAATATCTTTAATATTACCCTTACTGGCATTATTTCTTCTTTCTTCTTAACTTACGGTACCTTTATTGCTGTATCCTGAATTATTCTTTACATATAGGTATAATACTTTCACTTCAATAGTATATATTAATAACAATATATCTCAATATAGCTTTTCAGTAAATTTGTTATTATGTAATAATACATTATTATATGTTTTTGTAAGCTGTATTTCATATATTGGTTTATTTTTTTGTTTCTAGTTTTTTTATACTTATTCTCATTCAATTGCATATCAAATTTTAAGTATTTAGTAATTTTTTATGTCATGGGGCTTTTTAGACTTTATATGTGGTGCAAATGTTAATATATAATATTGATATGTAGTATTGAAGTATTTTCTATTAATATATATTGTATTATGAGTTTTGATGACGTGGCATTTGTATATTTGTGGTTTTATCATTATTATTATTTGTTGTTGTTGTTGTTGTTGTTTTGGTTTTGTTTTACTTTTTTTCTGTTAGGGTTTTTGTGTCATTTTATATCTATTTATTGAATTTTTTATTTCTATTATTTAATTAATTAATATATATTTTTATTAGTATTATCTATTGATTTAATCCCCGTATTCTTGAGGCACTTTTCAATCATTTTTCCAATTTTCAGGGTTATTTTTATATTATATTATATATTAAATTTCAAATATTTTTTTTCATTGTGGATGGGTTTTAATTAATATAAATTTAATCTAATATATGTTAACTGGGTGTATTCATCCCGTAACAAAACAATTGCTGAACTGCTATGCAATATCTAACCTCCTTAATAAAAGCCAATGCTGAGCAATTTCCTTACAGATGTAGAAAAGATTTGAGGTGATAGATGCGTGGTTCTATAGAAGACAGCTACGAATAGCCTGGAAAGAAAATGTGATCAATGAGGAAGAGTTAAGTGAAATAGCTAAAATATAGAAAACTGTACTTAAAACGAGAGAGAGACGGTTAATATTTCTATGACATCTAATGAGAAAAGAAGACATAGGAAAAGTAACACTAACAGGATATACTGAAAGCAAGATAAGGAGAGGAAACAGTGGGCAAACTCCTGTTATAATCCTCATATAAGCTCCTAGTTTATGGT
The DNA here is from genome assembly GCA_964036315.1 of Acanthosepion esculentum. Classification (NCBI taxonomy): domain Eukaryota; kingdom Metazoa; phylum Mollusca; class Cephalopoda; order Sepiida; family Sepiidae; genus Acanthosepion; species Acanthosepion esculentum. The sequence goes on along the minus strand of OZ038492.1, from coordinate 60,165,461 downwards.
TAATAATATTGTAAAGAAAACACTGGAACAAAAGATTAGTGGAGAAAAGGTTTAATCACATGAGTGACATAGGTTAATAATACAATAATAGCGAATGCTGTAATTCAGTGCGGCAATGCTTAAGACTCAATGCGACGCCTTCTGTCCCACTTTGCGAATCTTGTTCCTATGAGCAGCTTCCTACTCATAGAAAATACACGAGTCTATGTTCAACATTATAGTCTAGAGAAGGTCGGTTGTCTTTCTAAACATCACCTGCTGACATATATTTTTGAATGAATGCTAGAACACGGATAAAAGTTGAAAGTTAAAAAATCAGCTTTTATGTGTCACGTCCTGAAAAGACATGACACATATAAGGATACTTATTATTTAGGCAGCACGTCGTATATGCTTTCAGACCCAATACGTAAATAGTGTTTATTATTTCGGTTTGAAAGGCGTTTTGCTTTTACCAATATTCATGTCTCTAGGCAGTCTGAAAAATGTTTAAGCTTGATAAAACAACAACTACTCTATTAATTTGATCGATTATGTATTTCTCTTTTTATACAAGTTATTCTTTTTATGAATGCGTTTGGTTTTTAAATTTCCCCGAGCTATATGTTGTAAAGAAACCTTAACCGTAAGCCATGTTTTGGTTTTTAGATAAACATTCCACCCAACGATGTGATTTCTAAGTCTTTTTACTGTTTTAATCTATAACATTTTTAAAAATCGAATCTTTCAACCAAACAAGAAAAGATCGGAATATTTATGTATGAATAGTTAAAAGAAATGTCTTGCACGAAAATCTATACAATGTACAAATTACTCTGTAATAAAATATATTCACATATTACTTAAACTTAGTCACTTCAAAATACAAACCTTGGAAACGCATGATCAGTGGAAAAATATTCGCAGTCAGGCATTGACAGTTTAGGTTTTCCGTGAGGAAATGATTCTAGTTAAGTGAGATAGATAATAGATCGATTGCTAAACAGAGGTTCTCATTTAAGTCTTAGTATGTTTTTTTTCCTAAACTCTCACCATCTTGAACCGACACAGGAACGGCATCGAAGCGCATGCGCAAATCAAACATCCGTATTCGACCTAAAGAATTATCAGTAAAAACTTAACAGGTCGTTTCACGAGACTCGGTAGGAGAATTGCCGAACATGTAGGCAGATAGGTTTTCTCAAAATAGCAGCAATTGTAAAGGATACAGAGCCGATCAAAAACAGCGTTACAAAACAACGCGTAGGCCTCCGCCGTTCATGGTTGATCATGGGTAGCATCCTAGTTGTCTGCTTGGCTGGAGCATCGACATCTGTGACTGTAGAGGCCGATGCGTGTCTGGTGCAAAGGTTACAGCCTGTTTGTTGGACGTCTCCTAATCTCCACGCACCAAATGAAGAAGCCAGATCGTGGCGGGACAACAGCTTACAGGCTGGGGGGATGCACAGCTTGAAACGGGCGGTAGCTGCCGAATAAGATCCGAAAATCTCTCCCACCGACGAGAATGACCCCTGTCGCTCCGCTCTACGCCAATCGAGTGGTAGCATATAACCGGTAACTGCCGTTCTCCGTGTTCTGTCGATGCCAAAGGCGAAGCTGGAGTGTCCCCTACGGGTGTAGTGCAGGATGTTTTGGTGCAGTGTCGGGTGGTTAGATGCAAGTCTGGGCGATGTGATATCGAGG
>OZ038492.1:60073778-60158778 GCA_964036315.1 Acanthosepion esculentum | reverse complement strand
TATGTATATATTTACACACACACACACACACACACATATATATATATATATATATATATATATATATATATATATATATATATATATATACCCTGTATAAAAAGTTTAAAATGTTGTGTAAGGCGTTTCGTCTTTAGAATTACCTCATCAGACTAAAGTAATGTTTTTATTCATAGAATTCTCTATATGTATTAGGTGAGGCGAATATATAAGCGTGATAATGCCGATTATAATTATGTGCCGATGTTGAAACGCTGAAAATGTGGGAACGCTTCATTCTTAACGTTAAAATTTTTGTGTTTATTTATTTTTTTGTCTTAGCCTACAATGAAGACAACCTCATTCAGGTTACCTACGCTTATTTTTTGTTTTGTTTTTCATTTATTTTTTTGTTTTTATCACACAACACATTGAATACATTTGTGGTTCGCTGTAATGTGTTTTGACCATGATTTCAATTTCAAAAATGGTACTAAAAGAGAACACCATCTACTTAAGGCGAAACGGATAGAAATTGCATGGAACACGAAATCACCTATGGTAAATCTGCGTCCAAGTTCCTATAGCATTTCGCCATTCTTGGCAGATCCTGTCTTATTACAATGTGGCATACTTAAAAAAAAGACTAAAACTTGAATTAAATCGAGTAATTAAATAATAATAGTAAAATAAAACAATCCACAAAGCAACAATATGATAAAATAAAACTATAAATGAAATAAGTAGGAAAAACTTCATTTAAAATTACTTTTAATTAAGAATCAATCCGTTATGTGCAATACGAGATACACACTTAGGCGATCATGTAGCTTTCGATACATGACTGACGAGGTAGATCTTGTTTCCCGCAGTAGTTTGCCATTACTTTCTGCGGTAGACCAGTTGCCATCCAAGGCTATAAGAACAGGTCTCTCCTGCTATTTATCCATAGATGGGGAGGGGGAGAACAAGACAATTCATGCCTTTCACAAGGTTATTAGTATAAGTAAACGTAATGGATTCGACTGGAATTCGAACTAATTAAGAATACTGAACTGTTGTATAAAACAGGTCCTCCTATATGACAGATCACACTGGACAATCTCCTCACAGACGAAGATGAGACTTGAAGCAACAGAAATGTGGTCCAACAGAAGGGATGCTTGGGACAAACATGGTCCGAACTTATGTGCAATGACAAATTTTTAAAGAAGTGGAAATATATATATATATATATATATGTATATATATGTATATATATATATATATATATATATATATATATATATATATATATATATATATATATGTATATATATATATATATATATATATATATATATATATATATATATATACATGCTCCTGAAAAATTTATTTCGGTTGAGCTCTCTGGGAAGGAAGTGTGGGTTTGTAAACAGTGACTATTACGGCTAAAAATGCATGACTCTTCGGTAAATCGAATCGAGTTCTCTCAGTCACTGTGTGTTTATCTAAAAATAAATATGCTTAAATTCACCTTCTTCTTCCCTGCCGTGCGCCAACAACTTAGGGGTAATATATATATATATATATATATATATATATATATATATATATATATATATATATGCGATGGGTATATTGTCGTCATTTTATGTTTTAATTTCGCCCATGCGCATTGTCTTTGTTTTTGAATTTGTCGACTGCACATTATAGAAGGTTCAGCTGAGCACCATCTGTGAGAAAACGAATTCCATGAAGCAATTCACTCCGCCAGAAATTCGAAAACGTCATGCTGCATTATTGAGCATTCTCTCCGGAACCCTCACATACGAAGATTTCAAAATGTTTGGGTATCAGAGGACTGTACAGAATATTAGGACAAAACAGAGATTTCGGATTGTATGTATGAGTTCACTGGTGATTACGAAAGTACAAAGGATTCGGAAAGTGTTGGGTGAGTGTAATGGTGATTACGTCCAAAAGGCTACTTATACACACAGCTCGGAAAAATCATCCATTGCTCTGAAGTGGTAAAGCTGACCTGTGTAAAGAATGTGACTGCTCGAAGACCCTATGTCTGGCAATAGGATTATGCGCTATGCCACACCAGCAACGACACCATCCTTTATATATGGCCACTTAACTCCCCAAACTTCAACCCCCTTGATCATTATGTTTAAGGTGCAGTTATGCGAGAGGCTAACAAAACTCCTTGTGTGACCAAAGATGAACTGAAGGCAAGGATTATGGCAGCATTCACCAACTTACACAATAATTATTGCAGGAGATTCCAACGTCGACCTGAGACCGAGGTTGAAGCCAATGGCGATTTTATTGAACGAGGTTACTCTTTAGTACTTCAAAATATTTTTGTGTAATTTTTGCAATTATATTTGTTAAAATGATATGTCAATGCTATTTTCATTTTTGCGTTATTTAGACGGAAATGTAACCATCGCGCCATATATATATATATATATATATATATATAGTCAAACCTAATGAGCCAGACAAACCTACCAAGGTTTCACTTAGGCAGATCGTCAGCCGACCCTGACCTAAGTGAAACTTTGGTAGGTTATGTCTGGCTCATTAGGTTTGACTAGGTTTGCTCTACGTTTGTATTGAGCTCTTTAGTTAGTTGTTTACTCGTATCAGTTTTTTTTCTTTTGGCCTTGAACCTGTATCTGTGCGATTATTTTCGACAGACTTTCATGTTCCTGGCTCTTTCTTTTTTAAAACCTTTTTTTCCCTTCGTGATTGATTTGGCTATTGTTAAATCAAGAAAGCGAAGGTTTTTTGACACGAGTATAGTTACCTATATATATATATATATATATATATATATATATATATATATATATATATATATGCGAGTGTATAGATTTCACCAGACTGTAAAGCTAACTAATCAGTCTATGAAAATGCCTACTATTTACTTATAAGTAAACAATTTATCTCAGCATTAAAATGAAAATATTTTTCTTCTACACTTATATGGCCAGGAATCCATCGCATGTACTGGGAACACACAGATTGCAAGCGGATAGAAAACAAGTAAAATGATAATCAAAAGCATAGCAAGGTGTACGGGAATGCTAACATATTCTGCCCGGATCCTATTTAGCCTCTACAGCGAGCTGATTTCTACGGGGACCAGAAGACTAAGCATGTTTCCTCAACGGCCGCCGTGATCTGAACAGCCTACGTTGCGGCGACGTGATAGCGTTGATGGCAGTTTCAGAACGAAAGCAGAAGAACGCATCAAACCAGGTCGTTGAGGAGAGCGAAAAGAAATAACAAAATCATGAAATGAAAGATTGCTAAATACATAATACCATTTAGCTACAGAAAAAAATGTCTGGTTTTAAAAGTCAAATTACTAACCCCTGTTTGCTAAACTGTATAGCACGCCAGGCTATATGACGATTCCGTGTAGGATACAGGTTCGATTTTTGCCGGAGGACACATATTTTCTAAATGTAGTTAAAATTGTTTATTATAAAAACAGAGCATTTACTTAAATATTCTTTATCTATAAAGAATAAAGTATAAACAGAAAATATATTAAAATAATTGTCGGACTTAGTCCATTTCATACTATATAACGGAGATGTCAAAATCATGTTGGTTAGGAATTAAGCATAGTGGAGCGTATAGCAGCAGACGACGGAAACTATGGTAGAGAAATCCAAACGTTCAGAGGAACAGCTAATCATATTCAGTAAATACGAAACGTGTTTGGGATCGGAAAATAACATTAGCAGATCACAGACATTTTAATTTTCTGCCACTTTTGATCTCTATTAGTCTGTGCCATGTTTTACTTAATGTAACTCGGGATATGTTGACTGCGCTAATGCGTAAACACAAATGATTAAATTTCGTTACGTGTTTAACAATTAAACCTTTTTTTTAAAAATAAGGTTTTAATCTTTGGCCAGCGAATATTTAGCTTAATTTCGCAGCATTCAAATTGTCCTTATTAACTGCTGAAAATATTTATAATTTTTCTTTTCTTATTTTAATTTATTGGGGCTCTACTGATTTCTTGATACTCTCAGTGTTAGAGGCTAATGACACAAATTGAATATTCTTTCTTTATTTTTAGCGGATTTACGATTTAAGCCAGCAGTGAAATGCCTTTCGTAAAGTGAGAACTGTACTTGTGAGAACAATTTTTCGTACTTTTTAACACATCGGCTAGCAGAGATCTCTTCAGCGAGTCTATCAGAATATTTTCCAATCAAAATAAGTGCTCAAGTACAACTGGATTTATTGATGTCTTCGTGTGCCACATCTTTGTGATTTCTACATCAAGATCCTTGTAATTTGATAGATTCTTTTTTCAAGATCATCAAACTGTCCGCAGAAAATGCAGTATCAGAATGAAAGCATATTCTGTTTTGTGCTCTTTGATCAATATATCTCGGTGATTAGCTTTGATTGTTTTGTTTATATTACAACATAATCATGACATTGTTGCAGGTACTGTGTATACTATTATTATTAATATTATTATAATTATTTGTTTATGTTATGCTTCCTTCTTTTATTCCTGTGTAGCCGGGTTCAAACTATGGTCCGTAATCCCTATAGGAATATTGTCATTTAATTGATAGCACTTTTTCTAGTATAGGGGATGCTGATAGTAGGGCGATCTTCTGGGAAACCTTTATGTTAATGTTACCTAGGACACTGTTAGTAAAATTGTCTATTCCTTTTCTCACGAGGCCCAGATCTCCGATTACTATTGGAACAGTCTCAATCTTCATTCCCTGCATCCTGTTAATCTCAATCACCAGGTTCTTGCATTTGGACAATTTCTCGATAACTGTCAATAAGAATACACTTCCTGAATTTATTTTATAATATCATGTCTGTTGGTTTTTATTTCCCTGTCAGTTTGAATTGGCATGTCCCAGAGGATAGTTACATCGTTATTTTGGGTAATTGTGTCTGGTTGGTGTTCATACCAACTTTCAGTAGTTTTGATTCTGTGCTTCTTGCATATCTTCCAGTGCGCATATATCGTTATAATTATTATTGTCATTATTTTATTTTCTTTGATTTCTGATGTGTACACATTTGTTTCCGGGTCCCACCCAGAGACCTAAGTTTATAAATGGCATCATAACATTTTCCACTGACCAACTTAAAAAAAAATGCGCACACATATTTCACATAGATAAAGCGCTTCGTAAAGTGTGGGCTGTAATTGTGAGAACAATGTTTATATTTCATTAAGACATGGGTATCCAGGAATCCCTTCAATTTGTCTACTGGAATATTTTCCAACCAATCCGAGGGTTACATCTACAACAGGGTTTGTTGGTGTTCCCACGTGCCACATTTTTGAGATTTCGATTTCAAGGTACTTGTATTTTGATAGTTTTTTGAAAATCTTCAAAGATGCATTGCAATCTGCAGGGACTGCCATATCAATAAGGGGGCACTTTTTTGTTTGCGGTCTCTAATAACAATGTCTGGGCGGTTAGCTTTGATTGTTCAATCTGTGTGTATTGTATAGTCCCATAAAATTGTAACAGATCATATCTCCTTAACCGGGTGTGGGTGGTGTTCATACCAATTTTTTTCAGTTTTCATTTCCGTAGAAGTTGCAGATTTTCCAGTGCAGATATTGGCCCCATCTGTCATGCCGGGTTTTATATTCACTAGATGCCAATACCGTACAACCAGATACAAGATGATCAATTGTCTCTCATATATATCACAGAATCTGTATTTTGGGCTAACAGAATATTTTAGTAAGTGTGCTTGATAATTTCTAGTTAACAAGCATTGGTCCTGTGCAGCAAGGATAAAAAATTTGGTTTCAGCTTTTAACCCTGCACTACATAGCCATTGATGGGTACGGGCTTTTGTCGACATTAGCTTGTTTGGTACAGGCAGAGTATTGACCGTGAAGAGGTTTATCTTACCATCGTTTCTGTATCTGGTCGGTTGTATTTGCTTTTGCTTTCTTTTTTGAGTATTTTGCAGCTTCAGTCTGTGTATTGTGGTTTACTTTTATTTCTGCACCCATTTAAACTCCATTTTGAACTTGTTGGCTTCCATATTACAGAATAAAAGCGCTTACTACTTTCACTTTCTTTGACACATATCATCATCCAGTATTCTGTAGTTTCCAGTTATCTTTGTAGGTCAATTGTTGTAGTTTTGTAGGACAGTTCTAGTTGAACTAATTCCCTTCCCACCCTACCTGGGAGCATACAGACGATCAACATCAGCTGTGGGATGATGCGTGCAGCAGTAAGTGTGAAGTTTTCTCGTTTTGGCGTCCATTCGCTTAATGTCAGCTATGACGCAGTTAAGGATGTTAAAGCTGTATTAAACCACAGGGACAGGCAAGGTGTTTATGGCTGATATTCTGTTTTTTGAAGTTAGCTCGGCATTCAGTACTAGACGCACACGCTTGTAGTACTCCTTTCTTACCTTCTCCTTCATTTGTGTATGTTGTATATCATCTCCTACACTAATTCTCAGGTACTTATAGGGTTCATCTTGTTCCACCTCCCTAGACTTTGTGACAAAGTCTAAATCTATTGAGGGTGTTTTTGTAATTCTCCATTTCTTGAATGTTACTTTTGCACATTTATCTAATCCGAAGTATATACCTATGTCGTCACTGAAACATTTTACAATATTGAAGAGACCTTTCAAATTAATGTTGATTTTGGCAAAGAATTTGAGATCATCAATGTAGAATGGTTGATTGATTATGTTTTGTTTAGTTTGTAACCATAGCTACTGTTGTTTAGTTCATGCGTAAGGGGGATTAACGACAGACAAAACATTAGGGGGTGTCAGGGAGTCTACTTGAAACATTCTACGTCGTATATTCAGAGGGTTGTAGATGGCGGTGCCTTTGCTGTGATTTAGGTATAGCGTGATGTTCCACATTCCCATGCTCTGCTTAAGGAAATTTACTACCATAGGGAGACTTTGTACATTTCCAAAGTATTAAGGATCCAAGAGTGTGACACACTATCAAAGGCTTTACGATAATCAATCTAAGTTTTCTACATAGTCTGCTGCAATTTTCCAGGATCATTTTGTTTATCAGTAGTTGATCTTTGCAATCATATGAGCCTCTACTGCACCCTTTCTGTTCCAGTGGAAGAATATTGTTTGTTTCGAAAAAAGAGTAAGTACGGTTCTTCAGGACAGACGTGATCAACTTATACGTGCTGGATAGACATGTTATTGGCCTATAAGTTTTCGGATCATCTGTTTCACTCGTTTTTGGCATGTGACATGTAATCCTTTCAGTGATCCATTTCGGGATTTCATTGGGATTATTTACAAGACTTGACAGAGGTTTTATGGATTGATGAGATGATAGAGCCAGAAATTGGGCAATTTGTCATTTCCTGGGGATTTCCATTTTTTGAGGGCTTTCATTAGAGCTTGCCTAACATTTTTTGTGGTTATATTTTCCCATTCTTGCAGAGGTGTATCTAGCATTCGTTCTTTTTCACGTTGTATCCATTCTGCATTTGGGTTATATGCATTTGGGCTGCTCCAAATAGTATCCGAAAATGTCTGCACTATAGATGGTGGCTTTTCGACATCTATAGGTGCTTTTCCAATTTCCCTGTAAAATTTCTTAAAGTCCGTTTGGAATATTTTATTTTGGCGATAGAACCTACTACGCTTTTCGTATCGTCTTCTTCTCTGTGCATTTAACCGAAGTTTCTGTTTCAGCATTTCTTTGATTGATGGAATTTAAGTTAAGGATTTAATTTATATATTTCCACTTGATCTCCTTGCATTTGCTTGTTGAGATATTTGGGTTTCTAGTGAGCTCATCTAATATAGAAAGTTCCCATCTGGTTTCCTTTATTTCTCGCATCAGTTTCGCCTTCCAGGCTCGTTCTCTATGTCTGTTGATTTTTTTTCCTTGTCTAGACCCCAAACATCTCAGTAGCTGCTAAAGCTGTTGCGTATAGGATGTTGTTAACTTCTGTGATATTTCCCAGTTGTTTATTCGTTAACAGCGTTTCCAGAGCAGCATTGATATATTTGCATAATGTACGGAGTGACATTTGTCATATGAAAGTTTTGGGAGCTGCTCTCTGACAATTGTGTGGGATGTACTCTGCTGAGTAATTGGATGACGTGGTTTTTCGCTTCGGTGATTTCAGCTCTGTGGTTTTCAAGGAATTCTAAATTAATGTAGTTGGAGTCATCTTCAACCACCATGCATCCATCTTTATTATTATTATTATTATTATTAGTATTATTATTATTATTATTATTATTATTATTATTATTATTATTATTATACCATCAGTGGCTACGTAGTGCAGGGTTGAAAGGTGAAACTGAGGGTTTTATCATTGCTGCACAAGACCAATGCTTGTTAACTAGGAATTATCAAGCACATATACTAAAATACTGTGTTAGCCCAAGATGCAGATTCTGGGACAAATATCCAGAAACTATTGATCATCTTATATCAGGTTGCACGATATTGGCACCTACTGAATATAAAACCCGGCATGACAGAGTGGGCCAATATCTGCACTGGAAAATTTGCAACTCCTATGGGAAGGAAACTGGAAGAAATTGGTACGAACACCACCCTGACCCGGTTACAGAGATAGGACATGTTACAATTCTATGGGACTACACAATACACACTGACAGAACAATCAAAGCCAACCGCCCAGACATTGTTATTAAAGACCACAAACAAAATAAGTGCCTCCTTATTGATATGGCAGTCCCTGCAGACTTCAATGTGTCTTTGAAGATATTCGAAAAACTATCAAAATACAAGGACCTTGAAATAGAAATCTCAAAAATGTGGCACATGGGCACATCAACAATTCCTGTTGTAGTTGGAGCCCTTGGACTGGCTGGAAAAGATTCCAGTAGGCTGATTGAATGGATCCCTGGAAGTCCATGCCTCAAAGAGATACAAAAAATTGTTCTGATAAGTACAGCCCACACTTTACGAAGGGCTTTATCTATGTAATTATTTTTTAATTTTTTTTTGCAGTGGAAAGTGTCATGATGCCATTTCTAACCTTAGGTTCCTGGGCGGGACCCGGAAAGAAATGTGTAAACGCCAGATATCAAAGGAAATAATAATAATAATAATAATAATAATAATAATAATAATAATAATAATAATAATAATAATAATGTTGTTGCTTTCTGCCATTGGAAAATTGTGGATTTCGCTTAATCGATTGCAAATTTCCCCACTACACGGACTCTTTCCTTGTTATTCTTACTGAATACAATACTGTCGTTTGAATAGTTCCACTTATTCCCTGAAGTTCTAATTCTTACTATGTCTTTGAATTATTTTCCTGACTGTTCAATGTTCATAATGACGGAGTTATCTGTTAAATTCACGTTTAACGGCATCAAAAGTTCTTCTGCAATATACAGACATTTAGTCAACTTTTCTCTCCTTCATTTTCACACTGATATTTACAAAACCCTCACCATCCGCACTTTGTCAAATTTACAATGACTATTAGTTGTCTCAAGATCTCGGTTTATTTATATAGTTTAAATTCGGCGAATGATATCCGTTTGTTCTTCAATGAAGCATCTGGATTCTTGTCCTATAATATATTTGATGCATTCAGATCATAACCGTGTAATAATTTGAAGGACACTTCTGGTTTTGGGTGGGAATATTAATGTGATCTACAGCAACCATATTAAACATGAGCGCTTGATTCATGGTAGACAGTAAGAAGTAGATGGGTGAGAAGAAACAAGACAGAAAGAAAGAATTATATTACAAAGAAAGAAAGGAAGAATTGATTAGATTACAAAGAAAGAAAGTTTTTAGATGGCAAAGAAAGAAAGAAATAGATTGCGAAGAAAGACAGAATTAGATTGCAAAAAAAGAAAGAAAAAGAATACAAATAAAGAAAGAAAGAATGAATTCGATTGAAAATAGAGAAAGAAGATAATGAAATATAGATAACTGCGTAAAGTAGAGAATGATAAAAGTAGATAAAAATAAAATATCATTGAAATACGAAAGAAAGAAAGAAAGAAAGATGAATTAATAAATAGAGAAATGTGTAGGAGAAAGAAAGAACGAATGAATTCGATTGAAAATAGAGAAAGAAGATAATTAAATAGAGATAAATGCGTAAAGTAGAGAATGATAAAAGTAGATAAAAATAAAATATCATTTAAATACGAAAGAAAGAAAGAAAGAAAGATGAATTAATAAACAGAGAAATGTGTAGGAGAAAGAAAGAAAGAAAGAATGAATTCGATTGAAAATAGAGAAAGAAGATAATGAAATAGAGATAAATGCGTAAAGTAGAGAATGATAAAAGTAGATAAAAATAAAATATTATTTAAATACGAAAGAAAGATGAATTAATAAATAGAGAAATGTGTAGGAGAAAGAAAGAAAGAAAGAAAAAGAAATAATAATGTAATGCAGAAGCAAAAAGAAAGAGTGAGATATAAGTAAAAATTTCAAAACAGAAAGAATGAAGAAAGGAACATAGAATAAGAAGTAAAGGAAAATAATGAATAAAGTAAGGTCGAAGAGAAAATAAAGCACAAATGAAATGAAAGAAAAGACAAAGGTGAAAGAAAAGAGATAACACGACAGAAAGAAGAATAAGCGAAAGTGGGAGGAAAGTTAAAGAAGGAAGCAATGCCGAAGAAAAGATATATAGTCAAAAGTAAAGAAGAATGAAATAAATAAAGAACAAAGATCAGTTTAAAAAAAAGAAGAATGAATAAAGTATACGAATAAAGAATGGGCGAGAAGAATGTTAAAAAAGAAAGATTAAAGAAATCGAAGACAAAGGAAGAAATGTTTGTCTGTTTCTTTGATATCAGGTATTATAATTACTTACCTTATCTACATTATTCGTACTGTTATCCCCATCTTCATTGCCATATTCACAACGTTTCGGCCGTTGTACGCTCCGTCTTTCTTCAGGTGATTGGAATTTCGAAAGGAACACTTTATTGGTAAAAGGTTTCCCAGAAATTACTACACAGGTGTCCTCAAGGGCAGATAGCCTAGCGGATAAAGGCGTTGGTTAGATCCAGTGACTAGACCCAAAGAGAATTGATTCAATACCAGGCTACAGCAGTAGTGAACCAAAAATCTTGGAGAGTTTAGTTAAAAGAAATTAACTTGACAAAGGATTTATTTGCAAATTCCAATCACCTGAAGAAGGTACAACGGCCGAAACATTCTGAATATGGCAATGAAGATGAGGATAACAGTCCGAATAATGTGAATAATGTAAGGAAGGAAGAAAAGGCAAAAGAAAGAACGAGAGAAAAATAATCGAATGACATACAAGATAGAGAGGGGGATGAAACACCAATAAGAATGATGACGACAGGCCGCGATATAAGACAAAAATAATGACTAGAAGAAAAACATAAAAAAAACGAGAGGAAAATAACTATAAGAATGCTGACATAGAAAAGAAGCCTAATAAGGCAGATAAATTTGAGATATTCACATTGTGCTCTGCCTCTTCGACTGTTTTCGCTTACGTCTGATGCCAGCGAAAGCATAAAAGGAGGAAACAAATAAGATAGAATCTATGTTAGCTTTATCGGTAAAACTGTTTCTTCAGCCTCCCACTGACCAATGTATCGTTTGGTCGTCGATTTTCTGCCTTAGGTAAATCGGTACATATATTGGCGATGGTGTCGGGGCGGGGGTCGAAGCTTTACCGATTTCAGATACATGTTCCAAAACATTCCGCCCTACCAGGCACTAAATTAGTTACCAGCGGGTAAACTGTGGCTACGTACAGTTTGTTCATCGACTTTTAGCAGGAAAAAAAATTCTTAGTTACAACATTGAGTGAGGTTAAAAATCAAACGTTGTGGATCACATGGCTGTGAGATAAGATGATGTATATTTTTATGTTATTTTTTTTTTTTAGGGGAAGGGGATCTTTTCTCGGCACCTTTTACATAGATTTCAATTTAAAAAACAAAACAGGAAGAGTTGTTCAATACAGTTAACCGTTTTGTTAACCGCGGACAATCGTGACGTTGAGTGAATATCTATATGAACCGAACAATTTAGTTAACATTGGACGACTGTAATGACGATTGAATAAAAAATATGCGCCGAAGAATTTCGTAACCCTGGACGATTAAGATGAAAAGGAATAGTTCTTCATTGGCTTGAGTGAAATTAAAATTTGGACTATAAGACTGCGTTAATGCAATAAATAAGGTAGCATTTTTTCAGATCTAGAAATCTATTAATCCGTCGATCCATGGTGCAGTTAAACAGACCAAGGGTTTAAAGTCGTCAACAGGATAATTAATATGCACAGCAGGGGGACCAAAGCTGGTGACGGGAGAGAAGGACACAATCTTCAACGTCTGTAAGCCTAAAGGGAAAATGCACTAGCTCTGAAATCCATCAATATCTTAATCTTTATTTGATCTTCAATACAAAACCCTGGCGCCAGTGTTACAAAACGAACTTTATTGCACAAAATGAGTCATAATTCAAACAATTTGGATGCACGGTGGAGTAATGGCCTCCAGTCGGATCCATTACATTTAGTTACGTGTTAATATACTTGTGAAAGGTATTAATCCTCTTCTTCTTTCCCCTGCTATGGGTAAATAGCAGATCAGACTGGTTGACAACTGGTCTAGGAGAAAGTACCTCTGAATTTAAAAACTGTATGTAGCCCTGCTGTATACAGCTAAAGAAGGGATCGTCGCATTGACTCGGTGATCCCGAGTATGGTCGAATGTTAATGATAGACGAAATGTGGATATTTTTATCTGCAGAAAAGTTCGAATTCCCTATAAATAACCTCTAAAATATCGATATTACTTGTGAACTTAAAATATAGAATTTCTTCTTCTTATCGGTGCTATGTCCCTTCAGGATATAGGCTCCCTTCAGGACATAGGCTCATCACAATTTTCTGTCCGTTGTAACTCTTAATAAATTTTGTCTTTCCGTTATCTCAACTAAACCCTGGTCCGACATTCATTCACTCAAGTTCGGCAGGCAGGTTATGCGTTGTTTTTCTCTGTCCCTCTTGCCTTCCGTCTGTCTTGTGAGTATCCAATTTTCCAAGCCTTCTTTCCTTATCCTCGTGTTAAGGATAAATGTCATTTTTGTTTCCTTTTTCTCTAAGTCTTCGTCGTTGCTCGTTTGTTCAGTCCATGATATCCTCAGCATCCTTCTGTAGAACCATATTTCTGTTTCTTCAAGTCTCTTCCTCATTTGAGGAGATTGTTCAGAATTTACTGCCTTATAGGGGGTCTGATATTACGTAACAATTCAGTAATCTTTTCTTTGTTTCAAACGAAATTTTTCTATTTCTTAATACTTTGCTTAGCTTCTGAAAGACATTATTCGCTATCCCAATGCGCTTTCGGATGTCCTTGTTACACTTTCTGTCTTCTGTTAAAACACTTCCGAGAAATTAATTATATTTTTGTACTTGCTTGATTTTGGTGTGTCCAATTTGGAATAAATTGGATCTGCTTGCAATTGATGTTCAGTCCTTGCTTTTTGCTTTATTTTTCACTACTCTCTGTAGGATGTATTATCTGTGACTGTGTTGTATCGTCGAGATGTATGATACATTGAAACGAATGAGTAATTAATATATTTATTCAGCACCAGTATCCGGTGCTAACGGATACATACAAAAAACACAGAACAATAACTTACAAAACATTTTACAAGACAACTTACAATGAATAGAAGAGGGTTAAATCCTGTATAGACAAATGAAGTAAGATTAGTTCGAATATTACTTAGCTTAGGATCAATTTCAGTATCTGTCTACATTTCTGAGATGAGGTATTATGTACATTATTTACATGATTCGGACTATTGACCTCATCTTTGTCGCCATATTTATTACAACGTTGAGGCTATAAAGGCCTTAGTTAGATCCAGCGACAGGACCCAAAGAGCGTGAGTTCAATACCCGGTTAAGGCAGTGCAGAACTTTCAGAGGGAAATTAACAGGTGATAACTGACAACTGACATCCATTAAACATTGGCACGTGGAACTAGAACAGTCTACCCCAGTGAGCGAAATAAAGAGTTCAGTTCGACATTCCAACCACCTGAAGAAGGCCGGAGCGTACAACGGCTGAAACGTTGTAATAAACATGGCGACAAAGATGAGGACAATAGTCCGAATAATGTAAATATTGTAGTATCAACTTATGAACGAACTTTTGAAGTCCTTAATCGTAGACTATTTAAGGCTATGAGCCAGGCCCCCTGGTAGAATACTGCATGATGCTAGCTACTCTACAACAGTCTGCGATCAACACTTCCATCTGTATATCTTTTGTTGTTAAGATTGTGACCGCTAGTATTGAATCCTAGTAGGATTCTCAGAAGCAAAAAACACTATAGTTTGAGCCGATGAGACGAGACATCCTTGTCTTACACCCCTTTTGATTTGTGTATATCTACTGAATTTCTTTTCTACCCACTATGCAGGCGGCATGCTGTCATTATATGTTCTGGATTCTTCTAATATCCTTCTCAAATATGTGAAGGTTACTTAACTGTTCCAACTTTTCGTTGTGACAGATGGTTTTGCATGATATATAAAAATGTACACACACGTCTACATTTGTATTGCTCTTTCTGGTATCATTCTGAGAATAAATATTGCATTCCTTGTTCAATGTCCTTAACGAACCCGCACTGTTCTTGTCCTATTTTCGGTCTGATTCTGATGCGCATTCTTCACAATTTGGGTGGTAAGTTTTGTTATATGGCTTCTTGGGCTAATTGTCCGATGGCGTTCAAATTCTTTTGCACCTGGCTTCTTAGTGCTATGAAAATAGATCTACTTAGAGTTTACAAAATCTATGCCTTTTTTATGCTAACTATCTGTTTTAGCGCATTAAAATGTACAGCAGACAGAAAACAAGTATTTCCAAACTAGGTACAGACCCAGTTTTTCAAGATTGATTGATTGGTTCGTTTTCTACGACTTATCAACACATTGCAGGCTATTTAAAGCCAGAAATTATTTTTAGAGTGTGCTAGTTTTTTTTAATAATAGTTTACTGATACCAGTTTTACTAATTAACCCATATCTGGGTGAGCGAGAAGAGGTGGATTCATTCATTTCCCAATGGTATTTGCGCATGTGAATATAACGAATCTAACGGAATTGAAACTCCGTTCCTCGATGAACAATTCCGAGCGATTATCCATTACACCATCCGCACATCCAATCTCACAGCACCTGGTATTCCCAAGCGGTCACCCATCTAGGTATTGACCAGTATTTTCTATGATCTCCCTAGAATTTGATTACTACTTGGATGCAAATATGCATACTGAAAATTAAGTTCTTACGGAGATTTATTTTTGTCCAAATCTTTTTAGTAGCCTTTCTCACTGCTTCGATAATTGTTTTTAAGCAACTTTTTCAATTGGCATCAGATCTTAGCCGTTCCTCAGCCAGACCAGTTTTGTTACGTAGATCCTGTTTCCAAAATTCTGAAGAAGTTTAACTGATGTTTTGAATAGATATTATCTCGGCTGCAGTTACCACCGTAACGTCACTTCCTTGTGCCTTTTCTATAAATATTTTCATGGTAGTTTTTTCTGATGTGCTTTCCTCTTTGGTTACAGATTTAATGAATTTAAGCCCAGTACCAGGTTGGCGGCAAAGCCTCGTTATTATACACTTGAAATGGCTTGATGTAAGCGTAAGGTCTATGTTAACAGTTTATTCTATCGCACCTATTGCTCGTGGAATACTTTCCAGGATTCTTTTTTTTTTTCAGTGAACTTTGATCTTCAAAAATTTATTCGCAATGTCAATTGTTATATTTTTGCATTACTTAAAAAAAAATAAAACATCGACTTATCTAAAAACAGTAGACAGATATCTATTTTAATAAAAAATTATGAACGCATAATAACATAAGAAAAATTATAATATAATAAACAACGAAAATTATAAGAATAAATGGATAATTAAAATTAAAACATCCCCTTTAAAATACTACGTTACTTTCTTTGAACAATAAAAAAAAGCATCCCCGTTAACTCAGACACCAAGGTTCTAAACCATTTGCGGAGACAGATCGGGGAGAATAGTGAACAATTCAGGAAGTCGACGCCATAGCAGTTCCTTCCGGGATTAAGGGGTGAAAGAAGAAGAATTATGTTTGACTCATTACACATGGTTAAAAAGGTCGTTTAGGTTTAAATATATATTTTTTAATCATTCCACTCCAAGCAAAACGGGACTGCCACTAGTACGCAGGGGGTTACAGAGCGTGAAAGTGAGAGAAAAGGCGGGGGGAAAAGGAAGAAAGGGATTCAAGAAGATAGAAAATGGTGATTGACGTCACATTTCAGTTTTTGAAGATTATAGTTATCAGGGAAGCAAGTAAGCGGAATGGAGTTCTACAAGTAGGAGGTACGAGAAAAGTAACTGTTGGAGTAGAAGTGGCGGTTACATTTATCTTTTTCAACAGTAAAAGGGTGGGACCTACATGCCAATCTAGTAGCACGCTTACATTCATGTAGTCGGGGCGCCAGCGGAAAAAAAAAATCGTCAGAGCAGTTGCTATGAAAATATTTGTAGAAAAGACAGAGGAAAGAGGTTAGCTTCTTGCTGCTGCTGCTGCTGCTTCTATCCCCACTCCACACATTTTCCTATTTAAGTGTGTGTGTTTGTGTGGGGGGGGATGTCGATAGAACTTTGAAAAAAAAATTAAGACGGTGAAATGAACATCTAGCAACCGATGAAATTGAAAGAATGCTTGATGAAAATATGCTCTTTGGCAGGGATTGAACAACTTTTAAGCTAGATTCTTTTCTCATATTCTCGAAAATTCAATAGCCGCATGCGTCTTAGTGGCTTTATTGTCTTGCTTTCGAGGAAATGATTAATATATATATATATATATATATATATATATATATATATAATGAACTATTAGTTTGAGGTACGTTACTAAGCATTCTTAAGACATACAAAGCCATTTATAGCGGGAAAAAAACTGCTAAGAATGTTGGTTCACTATGTCGTGGGAGACGATTTTTTCTCTGCAGAATCTATTATACAAATCTATAAGTCTACCATTTGCTCATGATAATAATATTGCTGGCACATATGCCCCTGCTATTTAGCTTGTGATTCTTCATAAAATCCAAAGAATAGTCAGCAATATTGTTGATCCTAATCTGGGGATTCAGCTTCGGTCACTTTCCCCACCGCCGTAAGGTTGCCTTTCTGTGTCTTTTCTGTAAATAATTTCATGGTAATTGGTCGGATGTGCTCTTTGCCATCCCTCCCTCGTTAGGTGGTCAATGATGTTAGTCCTCTGGTGGATGCGGGGTGCCTTCCGTTTCGGGTGTGTTTTTCGTATTTGTTGTGGTGTCTGAATGAGTGTGTATTTGTGTGAGTGCTCGGGATGAATGAATGTTTCATATTATTATAGTCTCGCATTGATTTCGTCAAGGTAACTGATGTTTCTGCCACATTTAAGGATTGTGGGGGTTATTACTAACATTCGTAGTGTAACTACATATTGAAGCTAGTTTTCAAATTGTTGTTTTATTATCCTGCCCCCGCAGACAATGAATTGTACATATGTGGATTAGTTAGGGTTTTAATAGAATATTAGGGTGGATGTCGTAAGAAAGGTAAGTAAGAATGTGTTGTTTTGGTGTCAGGAATGTGTTTGTGGCTAGATAAGATTAAACTTAAGACAGAAGAAGACCGTTCTTTTCCCCATTCCCCATTTTTGGCCTTGTGCCCCATTTTCTGTATTTGAAACGGAAATAAATATCGCTCTTTGCCATGGTACCTAGACATTTTGAATTTAAGCGCAGTCAAGATTTCATCAATTTAGAGTTCAGCTGGTTAGGTGTAGCCGTAACTTCTATGCTAACAGTTTCTTTTCTTGCACGTCTTGCTTGTGGAACTCTATGATTTCCAGCTTTAAATAAAACACAAATGGCTACCTACTCTCTTTCTGATAACTTTTCTCTTCCCGCTTATTATTAATGATTCTGTTCCTAATTCTTCCACAACCTGTAACACCTTGTGTCTTAGTGGTGTTACTGCCTTGCACGGGGTGATACCTATTTAGAAAGCTATTTTGAGTAACTTTTTACAACTTATAAGTGGATGTTTGTGCATCGCAAATTTAATTCCAGGGATAATTCCTCGAAGGGAGGTTAAATATTTCTGTATTTTCCCTTTGTCAAGTCACGCGCTGTATGATTCCGGATTCATCACAAGCCCCTTGAACGAGCGATGACCTGTTGCAAACAATTTATAATGTTTTATGATCAGGAATAATTTTATTTTCTCATCACAACTCAGATATGCTTCACTGTCCATGATGCTGCTAAAAAATGGAACATTGGAAAATAAATAATGTCACAAAAATGGCTGCTACTTTTTACTGATGCGCAAAACAATATGGTGTTGGAAACGATTGCGCATCTCAGTTTTGCCTAATGTTTAGTCGTCTTCTAATATATACAATCAATAAGAAGATAATTAAAAAAAACGGGCTACTTGTATGAAATATTTAACTGGGAATAAAACATTCCCATAGACTGGAATATAAAATCCCTAAACACTGAAAAGAATGGCAATATTTAACACCAGTAGATAAGAATCAATAATTTATTTCTTAGTATTTTCAACTCGGACGTTTAATTGAGCGCTGGAAAATAAGCCACAAGTACAGTTTTTCTGTACATGTGAGAAGCAAAAGGCAAATAATAACAAAAACATGAAAATAATGCTTGCATATCGTCGAATTTGTTTTTTCTGCTACTAAACATGGCAGCTTTTTTTTATTTGCCATGGTTCAGTAAATTACTTGGACAGTTTTCCTTGTCTCCATTTTTAGGATTTTTATCATCTGGGGGTCTGATATTGACATTTTGGGGGGGATTTGACATTCACATTTTTTTCTTATCTGCTGGTGTCTAATATTGATTTTCCTTTCAGTGTTTAGAGATTATATATTATATTATGGGAATGTTTTATTATATTCCAAACAGGATCAGCACAAATATAATAGCCTTATCCACATATAAGAAAAGACTATAAGTAATGGAAGGACTAATAATAAAAATGAAAAAGCCAAGACTCGATAACATCAACATTGAACGCAGCCAATATTTGCTGTGTTTGGAAAAGAATAAAACATTCCCATGACTCTAGAAACATAATTATTATAAATTAAGCATTCAGTTAAAAAATTTTAAAAATAAAAAAAAAATTACCCTTGAAAAATGGATAATAGAATAGCCAAAACAACACGTATCTGCAAACATTTGAACAATTTTCAGAAACGAAAACAATAAAAATGTAATAAAAAGTTTGATCTCAGTAAACTGTCAGTCATCTTTAAAAAACTCATACCTTCACAGACACAGACACACACAAACACATATATATATATATATTCATTTTTATGCATATTATATATATACATACATATATATATATATATATATATATATATATATATATATATATACATATATATATATATATATATATATATATATATATATATTTATATATATATATATACATACATATATATATATATACATATATATATATATGTATATATATATATATATATATATATATATATATATATATATATATATATATATATATATATATATATATATATATATTAAGCTTATCACCCCAAGCAAGGCTGGAGGCCACTAGCACGCAAGGGGTTACAGAAGGTTTGGAGGAAGAGCAGATAGGAGTGGTAAAGGAGAGGATGTGGAGAAAGATAGTGGATTGATCAAGGCAAGAGGGTTACAGAAGATTTGGAGCGAGAGCAGATAGGAATGAAAGGTGAAAGGATGTGGAGAACGGAAGTGGATAGATCAAGGCAACTGGAGATGTCGATTGACGTTACACTTAAATAGTTGGAGATTGTATTTGTCAGGGAAACAGGAATAAGGAAGGGAGTTCCACAGGTGAGATGTGCGAGACATGAAGCTATTGGAGTAGAAGAGACGTCTACATCTAACAGTTTCAACGGTGAAGGGGTGGGAACGAGATGACAGCCTCGTAGAACGTTTAAATTCATGAGGCCTAGGAACCAGCGAAAGCAGCTCCTCGGATTAATTACCGTGAAAGTATTTGTAAAAAAGACAGAGCGAGGCAACGTCGCGTCTGTGAGAGAGCGACTGCAGACGAGATGGCAGATAAGGGCCAATTACATTGCATATCCGTCTCTGGATCTTATCAGGAACCCTGAGGCAAACAGCAGGGGCTCCAGACCATATATGGCAGCAATACTCCATGCAAGGGCGAATGGTCGATTTATAGATTTGGAGGTTCGATTCCGGGGAGAAAAATTTCCTGGCTCGTCACAGGGAGCCAACTTTCCTTGCGGTGGATGAAGCAATTGACTCGATGTATTTGTTCCATCTCAGGTCAGCGGCCAGCGTGAGACCGAGCAGCCGCAGAGAGGAGCTCTCGATAAGTTGGTCTTCAGGATGCAGGATGGATCCTTGTGGTGGTTAATAGAGAGCAGTTTTGTTTTAGAGGCGTTAAAGTTAACCATCCATTTGTTGCCCCAGTTCACAACCGATTGGAGGTCCCTTTCTATTTTAACTGCCAGATTAACTTTGTCAGCATCACTAGATTTGTGTTTGAGGCAGGGGTAAATTGTGGTGTCGTCCGCATAGATGCCAACTTGGAAATCTATGGCGTCAGGAAGGTATACACAACACATTCTTCTTACCCTAAATAGGATTTATGTAGTAAATAGCTTAAGATGACAGAAGTAAGTAATTTGGCATTTTAGAATCGTGGTATTGCACTCAATCTAAAAGTTAGGGATTGATATGATAAATAAAGGTGCATAAGGTTTTTTCACAAATCGTTTCTGTTGTTTGAGTAGAGGAGTTTAAAACTTAAGTTTATGTTCAAATTCGTACCGTTAGAATTTCATTCAGGTGATACCTGATTCAGGTGAGTACAATTTATATAAAATTTATAATTTACTGAAGCTTTACAAATTCCATATAGACAAAATGCATGGCACAAGCATATTATTGCTAAATCATTGTACCATCAAATATGACCTTCATTTACTTCAAAGGGAAATTATACTGAAAAATGTAGCTATATTATATATATACTATGTCATACGATGCAATTTAAAACATTTTTTATTATAATGTGAGTCCAGCAGTATTATGATGTTCTATACACTTTCATAATTCTTTTTGGTTTTTATTAATTATGATCCAACACCTGAACAAACAAATCTTATTCACTGATTAGCCTTTTTTGTAATCTTTTACAATGTTTTGATACATTCTTTACTTATAGAATACAATAAAACATATATATATATATATACTTGTGATGATTCATAATTAGAATTCTGGTTTTAATATATGTTACATTTAATGTATGTAATACAAAAATATTAACTCCATTTGGATTTATTCTTGAAATAGTAAAATTTTGAAGTCAATTTGTAAGCAAAACCTGCGGAAATTTGTAATTAAATCTTTAAAACTAAATGCTCAAAAATTTATAAAAGGTATGAATCTAAGTTTTTGTGGCAGTACTTAGCACAGAAGACTCCAGCGTTCACATTGCGTGCAATACTGGTTTTCTAAAAAAGGGGAAAATCAACCTGCCCTGTTCCACATAAAACCTGTGGATGGCTTTAAATCAGCAACGTACTCATACCATTTTACATGAAGTACTGCTTAACCAATTCCTTCAAGTAACCCGCATATTAACGACAAATTCCTTGTTTTTTGTGTTCTTGCAGGAATCTCCAAAAATAAATGACATAAATATCACATTCGATTATCTTCTTGTTGGCTTAATTCGCGTTTTAATTTGATTTAATTTTAAGCTGACCTCTTTTTCTCCTATAACTAAAACTAATTCTGAACTATGATTTTACGAACTGAACATCCCACTTAAATATGTTGAAAATCTATAAGCTTACGGTTATGTCACGTGGAAACACCGGTTTCCGTACATCGAAGTTAAACAACGTCGAGCCTGGTCAGTACCTGGATGGGTGACGGCTTGAGAATACCAGGTGAATTATAGCTTGGGTGTGGAAATGCTGCCGTGGATAATGGCTCCGACTTGTTGATCAGAGAGCCGAGTTCCAATTCCAGTCGGATTCGTTATTTTCACTTAAGAGCAAATACCATTGGGAACGGTATGGATTCACCTGTTCTCCCCCAGCTATGGGTTAATTAGTAAAACTTATTTCATTAAGTCACTAGAACAAAGAAAAAATAAAAAAATATTACAATCTCAAACTAATTTATCTCTTTACATAACCTGTTAATGGTTGATAAGCCGTAAAAAACGAATCAATGCATTTATTAATATATGAATTCCAGCCACTTTTACTCCAACAGTTTCTATTATCGCACTTCCGATCTGTGGAGTTCCATCCCGTTTTCTTGCTTCTCTAAGTACAATCTTTAAAAAATTAACCGCAACGTCAATCGCCATGTTCTATCCTCTTGAACTCTGTTCATTATTTGTCCATCCCCCGATCCTCCCTATTCTCGGTCTTCTCTTTCTCTTCCAATCCCTGTAAACCCCTACGTTCTATTTGCATTAACCCCTTGCATGGTGTGAGGCGATCAATTTTTTTTTTCTTTTAAAATCATTTTTGTAAAGTCAAATGAATATATAGTCATCAGAATTTAATTTTACAGTTATAGAAAAAATATTTTCTAAAATGAAAAATATCTCGGAATGAAAAAACATCACATTTACACCATTGTTAAGGTAAAGTCTTGCGCTTATAGTCTTCTGTAGTGTCAAAATAACTGATATATCGTCAATGAAGAAATGGCTCGGCATTTTTAATAGTGTTTACGATTGATCTTATTATGAACCTTATGATAAGTCATATCTCGTCCGAGCCACAGCTCGAGAAATGTTGTCCATGCCCAGGTTTATGTCTTAAAACAAAATATTTAATTTTTGCGTGGCATGCAACAATGACAAAGAGATTGGCATTAAATTGGATTGCTTCTGTTTTGTTTTAGCTAGACAGGAGTCAGATTAGACCAAAATGGTCTGTTGCTTCCATAACTGGACTAGCACTATTCAATCATGAGTTCCGAGCCTTGAAAGAGTTGTTTACGCGTCCATTTTCCACTCTACGGCCTCTTTCTCATAGACGCAACGTCACGAAGCTATGGTTAATCTATTGCTATTTCCACCGTGAATGTTGAACTGAGTTCCACTCAGTAATTGTACCGGTTCAGATCCTTATAACGCAGACCCGCCAGACTACGTACACGGACGACATTCACAGATATTTGCACTGGTATTCCTATTGTAAAGTGGAGTTTTCTCTGATATAGCTTTTTTCTAAGAACCGCTTCTTTGCGGAATGGTCTCCCATAGTTATTCCTCCCTGAACACTGCATTCATAACATCGTCAAATGAAGACATTTATTGTTGCACATTCTCCTTATTTTCACCTTCTGCACATGTGTCTACCTCTTTTTTAATAACCTCTATACTAATTATTTTGTGGTATCTTTTCGTCCTGAATATGACCACAAACTACATTCGGTAGCAAGGTCTCAGATCGGAATGTTGGACGTTTTAAGCAGCGTGGAACCACGGCTTAATTGCCGTTGTTCCCAGGTCTCTGGCCGAGGCTGGTAGCACCTGTTAGGGTCCCAGCTATGGGCAAAAAGTTAACCTCCAAACAAAAATTAACAGTATGTTTTTATAGTAAAATTAGCCAAAAAAACATTTTTAAACTTCTTTCTTTCTATGTGCCATGTCCTTTCAGAACGTAGGCGATCATGGCTCTCCACCTCCCTCTATCCCTTGCAACTCTCAATAAGTTCCTTCCCTCTGCTTCCTTCCCAAGACCACGTTCTTTCGTCCACTAGCTTAAGTCTGCCAGGTATGTCACGCGTTGTTTTCCCTTGTCTCTCTTTCCGTCTATTCGACCCGTGAGTATCAGATCCTCCAGGCCCTCTTTCCTCATTATGTGTCTAAGAAACTTCAGCTGCCTTTTCCTGATATTAAGTATGTGCCTCCTCCTTGTTTGCATCCTTTCTAAGACCTCATCGTTTCTCAAACGCTCGGTCCTTGATATTCTTAGCATCCTTCTCTAGAACCACATCTCTGTTACCTCGAGTCTTTTCTTCAGCTTTGAGGAAATAGTCCAACATTCGCTGCCCTAAAGAAGGACAGATGTCACTTAATGTTGTGGATTCCGGGATGAAATCCGGTATCAAATAATAACAAACGCCAAGAATGAATATAGGAAATACATGTATTAACGTAATAATACAAACTGGTAATACAGGTTAGTAGTTCCAGGAATGCGGGTTAGTAGCAAAATATATATACAGTCTTTGATATCGACTTATCGCAGTATGACTTCTTACTGAGTCTAACGTGCTCGTGACTGTGTCTCTTGCCGCTACAGTATTCTACCGACCGACTCAACGTTCCACTACTACTCTATTACTACCGACTTGACTATTACCGTCCGGGTATTCACTGGTAGTAGTATATGTATACCTTGGGTGAGTCCATTTGTGTAAAAAGGGGAGACCCCTCAATACTTTACAACTCAGTATTTTTTCTTTGTTATCAAAGAAATCCTCTTGTTTCGCAGTACTCTGCCCAGCTTTTGGAATGTGTCTTTGGCCATCCCAAAACGTCTACAGATCTCAGTGTCGCACTTGCGTCCTCTGTCAAGACGCTTCCCAGATATTTAAAGTTCCGCGTCTGCTTGATTCTAGCGTCCCCGTCATTCAGATCGTATTTTGGGCTCATCCTCTTACTGATAACCATGCATTCTGTCTTGTTGTAGTTTATACTTAGTTCTTTCTTCTCACTCTTTGTCGCTACCTTCTGTACGAGACCGACAAAATACATACCTTAAAAATATACCTTTATATTGAAAGTATAAAATTACGGACAAAAATATCTGGAGATGAAGCCATATAATGACGTACAAAATATTTAGATTTCGGCATTAATTAACCCATAGAGGTGTTTATGTACCGCTAAGCAAAATCAACCAAGTCAATAAAAACCTCCATTTAGTCTTCTCCAAGTAATAGGAAACAGAAGTTCCTTTGTTACTTTCTTTTGGTTAGATGTGACTTTTTTCTTTAAGATTCATTTAGACAACCTCCGTTCTTTAGAACCAACCTTTCAGACCTTTACAGTCAAGATCTGTATCCCGCTGTATTCCATTGGTAAGGAAGAAGTTCTACTCAGACCAAAACGGCGTATTGCTTCCTAAGAACCTCTACTTGGAGGAGCAGAACTCAACATGATGCTTCCCTGAAAACTTCAATATCAAACTCTTCAATTCCGTCTTGTCTATCCTCCATATCTTCGTCCTGGGTATGACCGTAAACTATATCCGGCAGCAAGACCTCTGATTGGGAGACGGGAAGTTTTGAAAGCGTCAAACCACCCTTCTATTGCTGTTGATCCCAGGTCCACCTTGACCCTGGGTTGTAGCAACTTTTCGGGTCTCAGATATAGGAAAATAGTGAACCCCCAACAAAATAAAATCACTATGAAAATATAAAATATATTTTTATAGTGAAAATACTAACAATAATACTTTTATATATTAAATAAATTGACCAATTATACCTATTTATAACAAAATGACCAACAATATATTTATCTCTGGTTAAAGACATAAAATAACGTCCAAAATATTTAGATTTCGACATTAAATAACCCATTGACATTGATATGCCACCCAACAAAAATAAATCTACAAACATGAAAGAACACCTTCATGACATTAATCCTTTTAATATCCTTAACTGCTTAAATTAAACTGTATTCCAAAATATAACATCAGCAAAACTAAAACATAAAACAATCACATGACTGCTCTAGTAATTATGTCCACACATACACATATATACACAAAAGCTGAATATCATCTAACATGTACTCAATTGTGATGGCAGAATAACCTATATTTTATTACTTATTAAGCAAATTAAATTTCGGTAGTAAATAACCCATAAGGAGTTGGTGTGCCGTTAAACAATCAATAAATCCATATCCTCAAAACGTTCAGTTCCGACTTTTTTTCTCTTATTTTCACATGCCACAAGACATACATAACCCTCTACCTTGAGCGACTCTTGAGCTTTTCATTGGGTGAAGTCTGGTCAAAAATCACAACGTTGTTTGATACACCGACGCTATATCAAAAGCAGTTCTCATTTCACTCTGCCCTGGGCATGTGATGTTCTTCATCCGCATGGCAGTGTCAGGGTTTATCCGGTGTCACGCGCTTGGCTCTAAATACGTACACATCGACATATGAGAAAAAAAAACCTTCATCTCTCAATGTGGCGTTATCGCAATGATCTGGAAATTCCAGTATTCAGGGAGACAGTGGAACTTTCTCAAGTGGAACTTTTTAACGTCGCGTGTGTTCGGTCGCGGTCCGTCGTGTCAAACCAGTTGACAGTTGGTAATCTTTGTATTTCAAACGAGGGAATTTTCCCGTCAGTTTTTGAATTGATATGCACGGGCGCTTCAAGAATGCCCCCAGATGAAGACTTGCGGGTCAAAAAGCAGCAGATAAGTTTAGCTAAGGATTCAAAATATTAATACCATCATATCGATCAATATCGACAAAACGTATAATTATAGTTAAACAGTCATATTCTATGCAAATTTATTCATGTAAAAATCTGAGTGAATTATACTGCATTTCCTCCCATACAAGATGGACCGGCGGATATAATTTGTAAAGAAATATTTATAAAATAAAAATAAAAAAATAAATTAAATTAATGATTCAGTTTCAGGGATAGAAACAAGAAAATGTTTTCTTAGGATTTTGGTGCGGGCATACGAGAGTTAACAGTCCACAAAAGCTCTAGGGTCATAACTTCTAACTCGTGACAAATGATTGAGGAGCAGCTGAGGGCATTTGAGATACCGCACCCATGTATAGTGTAATGGTTAGGGTTGCTAGTTTCGCTGAGAGTTAGTAGTAATTTTTTGATCCTCACTGAGTGTCACATACATATTGTAGCATTAAACAACTCAACAAATAAATGACCAACTAAGTTAAAAAAAATAATTTGCATGTCGGTTGACTACCAAAACGCTGGTACAGGCGCCTGCGTACAAAGATAGATAGGGCCAAGCAATGATTGGTATATGCGCAGCGAGAGGAAAAGCCCTCATTTTATGTCTTTGTTTCATTATAATTCTTATTCGATTTTATATATTCACCCTTCGTTTTAAATTCTTTATTTTTCTTATTCGATTTTATATATTCACCCTTCGTTTTAAACTTCATTATTTTTCTTATTCGATTTTATATATTCACCCTTCGTTTTAAATTCTTTATTTTTCTTATTCGATTTTATATATTCACCCTTCGTTTTAAACTTCATTATTTTTCTTATTCGATTTTATATATTCACCCTTCGTTTTAAACTTCATTATTTTTCTTATTCGATTTTATATATTCACCCTTCGTTTTAAACTTCATTATTTTTCTTATTCGATTTTATATATTCACCCTTCGTTTTAAACTTCATTATTTTTCTTATTCGATTTTATATATTCACCCTTCGTTTTAAACTTCATTATTTTTCTTATTCGATTTTATATATTCACCCTTCGTTTTAAATTCTTTATTTTTCTTATTCGATTTTATATATTCACCCTTCGTTTTAAACTTCATTATTTTTCTTATTCGATTTTATATATTCACCCTTCGTTTTAAATTCTTTATTTTTCTTATTCGATTTTATATATTCACCCTTCGTTTTCAACTTCATTATTTTTCTTATTCGATTTTATATATTCACCCTTCGTTTTAAATTCATTATTTTTCTTATTCGATTTTATATATTCACCCTTCCTTTTAAACTTCATTATTTTTCTTATTCGATTTTATATATTCACCCTTCGTTTTAAATTCTTTATTTTTCTTATTCGATTTTATATATTCACTCTTCGTTTTAAACTTCATTCTTTTTCTTATTCGATTTTATATATTCACCCTTCGTTTTAAATTCTTTATTTTTCTTATTCGATTTTATATATTCACCCTTCATTTTAAACTTCATTATTTTTCTTATTCGATTTTATATATTCACCCTTCGTTTTAAATTCTTTATTTTTCTTATTCGATTTTATATATTCACCCTTCGTTTTAAACTTCATGATTTTTCTTATTCGATTTTATATATTCACCCTTCGTTTTAAACTTCATTATTTTTCTTATTCGATTTTATATATTCACCCTTCGTTTTAAACTTCATTATTTTTCTTATTCGATTTTATATATTCACCCTTCGTTTTCAACTTCATTATTTTTCTTATTCGATTTTATATATTCACCCTTCGTTTTAAACTTCATTATTTTTCTTATTCGATTTTATATATTCACCCTTCGTTTTCAACTTCATTATTTTTGTTATTCGATTTTATATATTCACCCTTCGTTTTAAATTCTTTATTTTTCTTATTCGATTTTATATATTCACCCTTCGTTTTAAACTTCATTATTTTTCTTATTCGATTTTATATATTCACCCTTCGTTTTAAACTTCATTATTTTTCTTATTCGATTTTATATATTCACCCTTCGTTTTAAATTCTTTATTTTTCTTATTCGATTGTATATATTCACCCTTCATTTTAAACTTCATTATTTTTCTTATTCGATTTTATATATTCACCCTTCGTTTTAAATTCTTTATTTTTCTTATTCGATTTTATATATTCACCCTTCGTTTTAAACTTCATTATTTTTCTTATTCGATTTTATATATTCACCCTTCGTTTTCAACTTCATTATTTTTCTTATTCGATTTTATATATTCACCCGTCGTTTTAAACTTCATTATTTTTCTTATTCGATTTTATATATTCAACCTTCGTTTTAAACTTCATTATTTTTCTTATTCGATTTTATATATTCACCCTTCGTTTTAAACTTCATTATTTTTCTTATTCGATTTTATATATTCACCCTTCGTTTTCAACTTCATTATTTTCTTATTCGATTTTATATATTCACCCTTCGTTTTAAACTTCATTATTTTTCTTATTCGATTTTATATATTCACCCTTCGTTTTAAATTCTTTATTTTTCTTATTCGATTTTATATATTCACCCTTCGTTTTCAACTTCATTATTTTTCTTATTCGATTTTATATATTCACCCTTCGTTTTAAATTCTTTATTTTTCTTATTCGATTTTATATATTCACCCTTCGTTTTCAACTTCATTATTTTTCTTATTCGATTTTATATATTCACCCTTCGTTTTAAATTCTTTATTTTTCTTATTCGATTTTACATATTCACCATTCGTTTTAAACTTCATTATTTTTCTTATTCGATTTTATATATTCACCCTTCGTTTTAAATTCTTTATTTTTCTTATTCGATTTTATATATTCACCCTTCATTTTAAACTTCATTATTTTTCTTATTCGATTTTATATATTCACCCTTCGTTTTAAATTCTTTATTTTTCTTATTCGATTTTATATATTCACCCTTCGTTTTAAACTTCATTATTTTTCTTATTCGATTTTATATATTCACCCTTCGTTTTCAACTTCATTATTTTTCTTATTCGATTTTATATATTCACCCTTCGTTTTAAACTTCATTATTTTTCTTATTCGATTTTATATATTCACCCTTCATTTTAAACTTCATTATTTTTCTTATTCGATTTTATATATTCACCCTTCGTTTTCAACTTCATTATTTTTCTTATTCGATTTTATATATTCACCCTTCGTTTTCAACTTCATTATTTTTCTTATTCGATTTTATATATTCACCCTTCGTTTTAAATTCTTTATTTTTCTTATTCGACTTTATATATTCACCCTTCATTTTAAACTTCATTATTTTTCTTATTCGATTTTATATATTCACCCTTCGTTTTAAATTCTTTATTTTTCTTATTCGATTTTATATATTCACCCTTCGTTTTAAACTTCATTATTTTTCTTATTCGATTTTATATATTCACCCTTCGTTTTAAACTTCATTATTTTTCTTATTCGATTTTATATATTCACCCTTCGTTTTAAACTTCATTATTTTTCTTATTCGATTTTATATATTCACCCTTCGTTTTAAACTTCATTATTTTTCTTATTCGATTTTATATATTCACCCTTCGTTTTAAATTTCATTATTTTTCTTATTCGATTTTATATATTCACCCTTCGTTTTCAACTTCATTATTTTTCTTATTCGATTTTATATATTCACCCTTCGTTTTAAACTTCATTATTTTTCTTATTCGATTTTATATATTCACCCTTCGTTTTAAATTCTTTATTTTTCTTATTCGATTTTATATATTCACCCTTCGTTTTCAACTTCATTATTTTTCTTATTCGATTTTATATATTCACCCTTCGTTTTAAATTCTTTATTTTTCTTATTCGATTTTATATATTCACCCTTCGTTTTCAACTTCATTATTTTTCTTATTCGATTTTATATATTCACCCTTCGTTTTAAATTCTTTATTTTTCTTATTCGATTTTACATATTCACCCTTCGTTTTAAACTTCATTATTTTTCTTATTCGATTTTATATATTCACCCTTCGTTTTAAATTTCATTATTTTTCTTATTCGATTTTATATATTCACCCTTCGTTTTAAACTTCATTATTTTTCTTATTCGATTTTATATATTCACCCTTCGTTTTCAACTTCATTATTTTTCTTATTCGATTTTATATATTCACCCTTCGTTTTAAACTTCATTATTTTCCTTATTCGATTTTATATATTCACCCTTCGTTTTAAATTCTTTATTTTTCTTATTCGATTTTATATATTCACCCTTCGTTTTCAACTTCATTATTTTTCTTATTCGATTTTATATATTCACCCTTCGTTTTAAATTCTTTATTTTTCTTATTCGATTTTATATATTCACCCTTCGTTTTCAACTTCATTATTTTTCTTATTCGATTTTATATATTCCCGCTTCGTTTTAAATTCTTTATTTTTCTTATTCGATTTTACATATTCACCCTTCATTTTAAACTTCATTATTTTTCTTATTCGATTTTATATATTCACCCTTCGTTTTAAATTCTTTATTTTTCTTATTCGATTTTATATATTCACCCTTCGTTTTCAACTTCATTATTTTTCTTATTCGATTTTATATATTCACCCTTCGTTTTAAATTCTTTATTTTTCTTATTCGATTTTATATATTCACCCTTCATTTTAAACTTCATTATTTTTCTTATTCGATTTTATATATTCACCCTTCGTTTTCAATTCTTTATTTTTCTTATTCGATTTTATATATTCACCCTTCATTTTAAACTTCATTATTTTTCTTATTCGATTTTATATATTCACCCTTCGTTTTAAATTCTTTATTTTTCTTATTCGATTTTATATATTCACCCTTCGTTTTAAACTTCATTATTTTTCTTATTCGATTTTATATATTCACCCTTCGTTTTCAACTTCATTATTTTTCTTATTCGATTTTATATATTCACCCTTCGTTTTAAACTTCATTATTTTTCTTATTCGATTTTATATATTCACCCTTCATTTTAAACTTCATTATTTTTCTTATTCGATTTTATATATTCACCCTTCGTTTTAAACTTCATTATTTTTCTTATTCGATTTTATATATTCACCCTTCGTTTTCAACTTCATTATTTTTCTTATTCGATTTTATATATTCACCCTTCGTTTTCAACTTCATTATTTTTCTTATTCGATTTTGTATATTCACCCTTCATTTTAAACTTCATTATTTTTCTTATTCGATTTTATATATTCACCCTTCATTTTAAACTTCATTATTTTTCTTATTCGATTTTATATATTCACCCTTCATTTTAAACTTCATTATTTTTATCTCATTCGATTTTACATATTCACCCTTCTTTTTAAATTTCGTTTCTCCTTTACTATTTATTTTCTTTTTTACCATCTTGCCTTTCAAAATTTGTTCTGAGATTAAATTCTTTCTTTTTACTTTTTTTTTCTTGGTTCGAGTATTTAATCTCGCATGATTCGTTCCCGTTTTGGCTTACTGCTGTATAACGTTGAAACGCTGTTTTATGTACGGTTACCAAAATTAAACAACGTCAAGACAAATGACCGCTTGGAAATAGATGGTGCCGTTTGCTTGGATGTGCAGGTACTGTAATGGGTATCGACTGGCAATTGGAAATCAGAAAGCTGAGTTTCGATTACAGTCGGATTCGTTATATTCAATTACGCCGGAAATACCGGAAATACCCTTGGGAAGGCTATAATTCCACATCTTCTGCCTCCCGCTATAGGTTTATTAATCGAACTTGTATGAGTAAATCATTATTTCAACATAATGCAAACGATTTAATAAATATTTTCTGGCTTTAAATAACCTGCAAAAGGTTGATAACTTGTAAAAAATCTAAACAGTCAATCAATCCTTCCCATTTATTTAATCATTTTTCTTCTAGTCTTTCGCTCGTCCCCTATTTTTGTCACTCAGTTGATGTTTTTTTGTTTTTTCGATATTTATTTCTTCTATTCTTCCTTCATTTTTCTTTTCTTCCTTCTTTTCTTTCTTTTCTTCCTTCTGCTTCCTTTGTCCTTTTTTTTCGCTAGTCCTTCGCCTGTATGACCTTCTTGATTGTATTTCAATATCTATTAAGCATCTTTTCATTGAAATTGTCATCTGATAGACGAATTTCACAGTTTAATAAAAAAAAATAAACATGGCGCGTCTATTTCAAATACGATCTGTTCACTATAATACCGTTTGAAATGACTGAAACGTCGGATTGGAAATAAATCCATTAATTCTTCAGAAACTATCTGTTTTTTTTTTGTATTTTTTTAACATATGATACTGGATAATGATAGGAGTGGTTTTCGGCATATTTTATTATCATGGATCAGCTGGTACCGACGAATTTCGCCAGTACTTTGTAAAGATAATTCCCAATAGAATAACACTAATAATAATAATAATAAAAATAATAATAATAATAAAAATAATAATAATAATAAAAATAATAATAATAATAATAATAATATCGTTTGAATCTTCCTCTTTTATATGATGTGTCTTTGTCGAACATCGGCGAGCATGGCTCGCCAAGATTTCCTATCCGTTGTAGCCTTTAGGAAGGTTTATCTTTTTACTACCATTTCCACACCGTGTTCTGATACCCATCTACAGAAACTCATTACATATGTTACGCACAGTACTCTTATGTCGCTCTTGCCGCCAGTATGTCTTGTGAGTGTCAAACTCTCCAACACTTCTTCCCTCATTATGTGTCCAAGAAATTTTAAATACCTCTGAGTCTAAATATAAGCGTCCTTTTCTTTTCCATGTTACGTAAAATTTTCTCCTTACTCACATGTTCAGTCCATAGAATTCACATAAGGCTTCTGTAGAACCACATTTCAGTTACTTCGACATCTGTAAGGAGTATTTTGAGAGGGACTTGTGCGTTTTATATTCCGTTGAATAAGGTACATGGCAAGTCACAAACTCATAAATTTACTCATGGTTTTATTGCACGAAGGTCACATTAAAAAAAAATTTATCGAATCATTTCCATAAATCCGACATAGATCTGAATAATGGTTTAATACTTTTTGTTTGTCTGAGAACTTTTGAGCATCAAGGAAACGAAATGCAAAATAAACGTTCTGTAATATCTAATCTCCCAACAGGGGATACAAATAAGAAGATAAAATGCGAATTTGCCAAACATATCAGGTAATTTTCGTCGGTTTTGCCTTCCGACTCTCTACAGGTAATCTGCGAGATTTTGTTCTTGTTCCACGAGAACTTGTTGATCACGCAAAAAAAAGCCCCGCTGGAAAGAGAGAACTGTTATGATCAGCAGGTCTTTCAGATAGGTTTTGTTACATTTTTTGTTTGTTTTCTATTATGAATATGCTTCTTCCGTTGCTGAGAAGATATTTTTGGTGGTCGCTGCCAATATTTCCAGGGAAATAAACAAGTTTTCATCATTCTAAATATATAGGAGTTCATCAGGAAATATGTAGAAATGACCTTTTAGCACAGAAAAGCACTCTGCAATGTCAGCAGAAAACCTTATCTCCCTCTCTCTTTCTCTCTACCGCTTTCTCTCTTACACGGCAGTGGGCGGGAAAATACGCACACATAAATACATATACGTATCTACAACAATAAATATATTTAATATAATCTTGACTCATCTGGAGTATATTCGCCTGAATTTTCGCTTGTAACTGTTTGTGTGATATGCATAGAGCCCCGTCCATAGTTTTTGCTATCATTCTAAACAGGATCCTCACAAACCGTGTGGACTTGATGGTAATAATACTTAATAAATGTATTCTTGAACTGGCTCTTCTCTCTAACTCTGCAAAAAGCGCCCTGTGCTTCTTGCTTTTCAGACTTTAAGAACTCAGACTAAATATCTACCCCTTTTCACTTATCAACCTATTAGGCTTCTACATCGTTTTGGCAAAGTACTAGAAGTTCTCATCAACTCTGAACTGGTTAATAACCCACATCACATGGTGGTCTTCTTTCAGATAAGCAGTATGTCTTTCGCGTCTCTAGGTCAACTGCTGATGTATTAAAGATTATTGGTGAAAGTGACTACGAAGTTCTTATTAATAATAAATTCGAGCAGTCCCGTTCGATATCACGAAGGCATTTGACAGTGCTTGGCAAACTGGTCTTCTTCACAACTTAATAATTTATGTTATTTTTGTACGTGTTTTTGAACTGATTCGGTCTTTCTTATCTAACCGTGAAAGGAATCTTGTTTGAATGGCCACTCTTCTAGGTCTGTTTGCATTAGTGCAGGTCTCATGCAGTGCTCCATCATTGGAACTACATGTTCTTAATTTTCCTCAACGACCATCCTGGTGTCATCAGTTTTAAACTCGATTTTTCATGCTGATGACACAAATATTTACTCCTGAATTAATAGTAAATCTGATCGGTTCGATGAAGTGAAATTGGCAGCTGATCTAAAAAAAGAAATACCTACATTCATTTGTTAAATAGGGCAAAGAATGGTTTGTCAGTTTTAACTCCTTCATGAGGCTGACCTCATTGCGCAGACTATCATTTTCGTATGACATGAAGTGGAAAGATTATATTGAATCAATTTCTAGGTCGGCTACTAAGAAAGTTGATTTACTATGTCGTTATAGGTGATCTGTTTACGCCAGAATCTATCTTACATATTTACAAGCCTGCCATTCGTCCTTTATTTGAATACTGCTGTCGCATTTGGTTTGCTTCCCCTGCTATATATTTAGAGAGTTCAAAGAAGAGTCTGCAATATCTTTGGTTTGACCTGGTATCCTGGTTTTAGTCACTTTACAACCGCAGTAACCGAACATATTCGATTTTGGATATAAGGGAACCAGAGTAATCCGTATGAGGAAACACCAGGAAAGCCTCTACAGGCAACCTCAAACGGCACCGAGGGGCAGCATTATTCCCTCTCAGGGACCTCAGCCATCAGTTCCCCATACTGAAGCAGATTTCTTTCAAGGCAGCAGACGCTTCTTCCTACTATCAATCAACACTAGATCTGTCCTCAGTCCAGACACAATACCGTCCTGGGTAAGACGATAAACTACATACAACAGTAAGGCCTCTGATTAGAAGGTTTTGAGGGGCATGGAACCACCTCTTAATTGCTTGTTTACCCAGGTCCACCCTGACCTGGGGTGGTAGCACCTGTTTGGGTCCCAGCTATGGGCAAATAGTTAACCCCCAAACTGGGGTCAAAACACTATGAAAGTGTAAAAATAGGTTTTAATAGCAGAAATACTTTGTAAAAAAAAGTTATTACCAGCAATAAGTTTTTGAAGAAAAGTTTATTAACAGCAATGCATTTTTGAAAAAAGATATTACCAGCTATACTTTTTGAAAAAAAATTACAAGTGATACATTTTTGAAGAAAAAATATTACCAGAAATAAATTTTTGAAAGAAAAAAATTTACCAGCAATACATTTGAAAAAAAAAATTATTACCAGCAATAAAAATATTGTCGACATTAAATAACCCATTGATGTTGATATGCCGTAAAACAAACCAAACCAAACCAAACCAGACACAATAATCTCCCCAGGCAGCATAGTATCAACCAACACAGTTCACTTCCCTGAACTTTCCGATCTGGTCTTCTGTCTCCTACCAGTCCCACCTTGCTTCAGGAAGTCAATCCTTTACAGTTTCGACAAGGGTATATTAGCACTTCTCGAAGACACTACCACAACCATCAAGACCAAGTTATGTCTAAAGGTGTACCATCCATCCTGTAGCGCCTTCGGACAGGATGACAGCATATGATTTAGGTTTGGTATGCACCGCACACCGAGCAGGTGGAAGGTGACTCCTGCACTCCTTATCTCCTCAAAATTTCCGGTGATGCTGCAACATAATATGCTGACTGAATGAGGAATTTTAAATTTCCTGCGCAGACAAGCTACCAATGAAACCAATTAATCTGAACACCATGCACACCGTTCTATTTGAGCCATCGACCCTGCTGAGCCTGTTGGACAGACTGCACCAATCGTCTCTCCTCATCGATATCCTGAACCCCCTGTTCCTGTAACTTTTATTGCTCTTGTCCACTGGCCTCTGACCAGAATCGCTCCCTCTCCAACAGACCAAATCTAGCACACCCTCCCTTATAACACACTGAAACTCTGCCTGCTTTACCATCCCTTCCACTGCTGACATGACGTCTGACACTTTCCACCGTCATCCTGTATTCATCTCCGGTACATTTTCCCTGATTACAGAATCTTTTGACTCGCACAGCATGGACTGCAATCTCACCTTTGCCACCTCGGAGTCCACCAGCAAATAAATAACAGGTAACTGAAGGCCCTCTGAGCTACCAAAACAAAGCGACCGGTGAATCCTCGCAACAGCAAGCCACTTCCGTACGTATTTACTGATCTTTCTCTCAATTATATCGACTCGAGACAGTACCATCTCATATACAGTTAGAGGCCACATTAGTCTCCGCACGAAATCGAAATGCATACACCAGACCTTCCCAGGAAGACGGCATTGGTCTATGCTTTGCAGACCCGCCTCCGCTTGTCGCTGGATTTCAAACCTGCGTTTACGATCCGTCACTGGGAATTTATACCACCTCCCAAGTCTCTTCGCACATTGCTCCGTTGGTATCATTTCACCTGAGATGGAGAACACTTCATTAATGACAGAACCTCCCTTTATAGAGAGTTATCTCCTCTTTGGTTTGAAGGTCATCTGACTCTACTCTTCCAACTCTGCAAGTCTCTCCAGAACCAATCGTGCTACTTTCCCTTCGGCTTGAATTACTGTTAAATAATCCATAAATGGACCTCATTCTGCAGGAAGCGATGCTCTGTCTTCAGACCTTTCAGGATCATCAAAAACAGAACTGGAGAGATGGCACATCTGATAGCAATTCTCTTCTGCAGCTCCACATACCTCGTGGTGTACGTCACCGCTGAAAATCGCAGCATGGATAATTGAAATACATACCCAGGCAATCCATGAGTCTATGCGTAGAAGGACGCTAACTGTACTATGTTATGAGGAACTGAACCGTAAGCGTTGGCAAGATCCAGTCAGATGACGTGATTATTATTCCTTGCGGATCTTTGCCTAAATCATTGACACATGCTCCAAGCACCCCAAAAAACCTGGGAATCCTACCTTTTGGATAGTAGTGACTATGTAGTTATTCCAGAGCGAGTAGCTGGTCAACCTCCTGGCAAGCACATTGAAGAACACATTTCCCTCAAAGATCACGTGAGACATTGGACAAAATTGACCGAATGTCAACAGATTCTCCTCCTTCGGTATATACACACCATCGGCTCGACACGAACACTCCGGAACATCACTAACTTCCCAAATCTTCATAAGAATCCTCCACAGACACATCAGCAACTTAGGATACCTCTTGTAGACAGCATATCTCACACCATGAGGACATCCCACAAAACACGTTATCGAGTTCCGTATAACTCCTTGGACCTGCTTCCAAGTTACTGGAGACTCACGAAAAGCTAATTCAGGAGGGCCAGGTCTGAATAAATATGGCACCAACACCGCTGGGACCGCCCTGTTGGCATCAGATACTTTGCCCATAAGATGTCTCTCTAGCACCTCCTGCTCAACGCTCAACGTTCCACAAGTCTTATCCCAAACGACTGCTTCGAGAAGCGGAAAGGACTTTCCGTGAAGATCATCCTTGGTAGCTTTCTGTCTCTTTTTGTCAAGCCGTTCTCCTCTACACAACATCCCAATGCGCTTCCTTATGACCTCCAGTATTGACCTGACTTCCTGTTCCCTCTGCTCATCAGCATGCATCCCTGCTCGTGATCTTCGCACCTCTTTCCTCAGTGACCGGATATTTCTCCGGCGCCTACTTTCTTGCACTGGCGCTAAGCTTGGCTTTCCTTTTCTTTAATCATGATTTTTGGACACCATAGTCACTGATCATGTCTCCAAGCATGCGCACATTCCTTCCTGGACCACCTTTGAGTTTATGGATGTTTGCTGATAAGTCTTCATCCATTTATAACCATGCCATATCCACAGAGGTAAAGCAACTTGATAACTCATTGACTAGAATCAGTTACCAATGTAGGATACTGCAGGACACTGTGGTGTTCATCGTTGCCCCGACACTCCAACGACTTATCGACTAAATCGGTGCACTTCTTTGTCATTGAATCACCGCCCACATTCTATCTTTATATATATATATATATATATATATATATATATATATATATATATATATATATATATATATATATATATATATAGTATGAGAATTTCGAAAAAAGGTGCTGAGACGCGTTTTATCGGACAGATCTCTGTTTACACATACACAGGAAAAGAGAGATGCTAGTTTTTGAAGGAATATTTTTGAAAAAATCGTTACATCACACACACACAAACACGTATATATATATATATATATATATATATATATATATATATATATATATATATATATATATATATATATATATAATGTATTGGCCAACAGATCATTGTTCAAACATATATTATTAAATATAATAGACAACGAATGTCTATTATGTTTGATCATGAACCGTTCTAAACTCCGTATATTTGCTGTCATTGCGGGTGAAAATAAAGACAAAAACTGTCCAACATTTGGATAATTATTATTATAATGTTCCTTGATCTAAACTTTCGGCTCACATGAACAATCTTCAGAGTGGTTATATGGGCATTTAAAAAGGATATTCACCATCAAAGATGATATTCTGTTATGTTGACATAAAAGATTGCTATGTGATGATAAGGGTCGCGGAATAGCAGACGCAGGTCGTAAATTCATAATGCGGATCTATGACGTCATACCACCCGAGAGAAAGAAATATTAACAAGACAACAATATGCTTAGATGCAATATGCGTTGTGAGTAGTTTGAAATGTAATTTTGTTGAGTGTGGTTGCTTTGTTTTAATGTAGATGGCCTCCAATATCTGAAGGTTCTTTTTACTGCGTGTATGTGTAAGTATTGTTGTGTTATCAACTAATATCAGTCTAATATTATGTACATGGCTATGTGTTTCTAAGAAATGTTGTTTAATAGAATAAGATCAGAAAATGTACAGGTAAGCCTACGAGAGAGCATAGTTGTAGTAAGATCAATATCTATAGTGGGTTTATTTTAGATTATATTCTGTCATGTCGAGATAGAAGATTGTTATTCGAGGAGAACGGTTGCGGAATACCAGACGCAGGTCGTAAATTCATGTTGCGGTTCTATTACGTCGTAACATGCAATATATATATATATATATATATATATATATATATATATATATATATATATATATATATGTTTAGAAAAATATGACAAACTGGAAAGTTTTTTGTGAGGCGATTCAGCCCTTAGGATTTTGTTAACATTGCCAACGTCTACACATGGAGACGAAACGAGAGTTAGTTTCAAAATTTTTCAAAGAATTTTATTTCTGAATCTAGCCAAATTCATCTGTATTTTATTCTCTTTGTCACATTTGTCCCTGAAAATCTAAAACAGTGACAATATAGCATTACCAAGAATATATATATATATATATTCTGTTTATACGCTATATTTATAAAATATATTACATGTCTGACTTAATCCATTTCATAATACACACACACACACACACACTCATATATATATATATATATATATATATATATATATATATATATATATATATATATATATATATATATATATATATATATTATAATTATTTAAAAAAAAAATATGATTCCATCGGGACTGGTCAGCAGTATTTAGGTTTAATTTCGATATTAAAGAATAACTACCGGGTGGCAGTCTCATCTTCAAGAGATTTTGGCATAAGCATACTACGGAATGTTTTATTCATTTATAGTTTTAAGATGGGGGGGTGTTCTAGGGTTTATTTTTCATTATAAAAACAAAAATACTACAGAACTTCGAAAATCAATCTAACAGTTCTTTCATATTATATCAATATATACACACACACACACACATATATATATATATATATATATATATATATATATATATATATATATATGTTTGTGGATGTGTGCATGCGTGTGTATATAACGTTTAAATAAAAAATATATACAATTGTGTATGTGTATCTGCGTATGTGCGTGATTATATTCGTTACAATTTATGGAGAAAGAAAATGTAATAAGGGTACATCGAACACAGATATATATATATATACATATATATATATATATATATATGTATATATATATGTATATATATATATATATATATATATATATATATATATATATATACATATATATATATATTTGTGTGTGTGAGAGAGAGAGAGATAGAGAGAGTGTGAGAGAATAATGTGTGTATTATTTGGAGAGTTAACCTGAAAGAAGGAATATAAAAATGAAATAAAATTACTTATAACATTTGAATGAACTGCCAATAATAAAGATGGCGGCAGGGCACATCATCCTGTCAATATTCTGAAAGTGTAATGTGTATAATTAATGGATAATTCCAGCAATAATATACTGCTGTGTAACGTAGGAAGTGATAAAATGCTTGAGAGCGTACTAACACACCCACAAAAAAGCAATAAAAAGAGCAAGCTTTGGCATAGTACAAAGAAATATGAAGAAGGCGGTATGAATCAGTGTACAGACCAAAATAAAAGACCACATATATCATACTGACAACAATGGAGGTCGGCGGAACGCAGGCAAAGAAAAAAAGATAGCAGATGGACCAACGCGTCGTTTGGTAGTTGCTCAACATTAAAAGACAAGACATGAAACATTGAGATAAGATAGAGTATTGTCTAATGAGACATGATTGTGAATTATACAGGTAGCCTGTCGTGGAAGTAAAGCCCTTTACTGGGAAATGAAGTCGCAAAAATTGAGTATATATATATATATATATATATATATATATATATATATATATATAAATGTGTGTGTGTGTGTGTGTTTGTGTGTGTGGGTGTGTGTTAATTGTAAGGGCTTCAATAATATATATATTTTCTACTTTCTTTTCTCTCATTTATTTTTGTTAAGTTTACTAATTTTAAGGCTCAATAATAAAAATCTATAATATTATGAATCCCATATCAACGTAATTATAGACAGACATATTTTAATTCAAACCGTAAAACAGTCATTTTGAGCTCATCACCTAAAGATTGCATCCTGCGTGAAAATCACATTTGTGCTAGACATGTCAGATACTATGTATATAAATATATATATATATATATACTCATAGTTATTATTATTATTATTATTGATGCCCTTAC
Organism: Acanthosepion esculentum; assembly: GCA_964036315.1. Lineage (NCBI taxonomy): Eukaryota > Metazoa > Mollusca > Cephalopoda > Sepiida > Sepiidae > Acanthosepion > Acanthosepion esculentum. The sequence continues at coordinate 60,116,918 of OZ038492.1, read as the reverse complement.
ATTAAAAAACGCAACGATAACCATATTTTAACAATGTCAACTACGAACACGGCCACATTGTACTGGCGTTATCTGGGAATTAAAAAATATACTTTCCTTTCACCAACTTATACATTGTTATACACAGTGCAAAGTTCACTAGTGCAAATATTTGGAAATGGCTGATAAACGAAACGAAAGGGTTCAAAAGGAAATATTTTGCTCGGGCTGTTTAAAGCTAAAAATAACATTTGAAATATATCAAATATATCTGATAAATAATTGATATAGAATATGGGACAACTACTTGGCTATTTAAATTTCTAATTGACTTCTCGTTTTGTGCCAATTTTACTAAATCCTTACTTTCCCCCTACATATATATATATATATATATATATATATATATATATATATATATATATATATATATATATATATACTTTTACTACATTTGTAATAATTTATTTCACCAGAGAATTTTATTTTTCTCTGGTCTTCAGTCTTCACTTTTGATAAGGTGAAACAAAAAATGAATTTAAAATTTACACTTTTGACGGAGAGTATTAAACATATAAGTTGACATAGAAGATGGTGAGTAATGGTGTGAGATACATGGTCGAGTTTAGAGAGGGAAGCGAGAGTTTTAAAAATGTATTTTTATATTTCTTTTTATTATAATACTTAATATTGAGGAAGAAGGGGGTAAGGATCAGACATTGATCTATTTAATCAGTCAACTCAACGGAAATTATATGGGAAAAGGAAAAAGAGAAAAAGGTAAAAAAGGGGGGAAGTAAAGAGATGAGATGTACGTAGGGTTTTTGGAGGAAGAGGAGTGGTATAGCTGTAACAATTTAGATAAAAACAGATTTTAACGTTTGATAGTAATTTAATGTGGTTTGTTTTTCTTTAAATCATATATATATATATATATATATATATATATATATATATATATATATATATATATATATATATATATATATATATATATATATTTATACGGGGCTAGAACCTCCGTCGGTCGGGTTTTTATTCTGGCTTGAAGCATTCAGTTGTCTAGCCGTACTGGTGAGTTGTGATACGGTGAAACAGGCCTGTATGCGAATGACATTATAATAACGCTCTTGAAAATCTTTCGGTTGAGCACAGTTGAGAGATGGACGAATTCTATAAACAGTAGCTGTCAACGCTAAGGCATCGCTCTTCATTAATCAATAGAGCACTCTGGCTATCTGACGTTTGTTTACATTCGTAAAAGCAATACGCTAGAATTCGTCTTTCTCTCTGCTGGAGCACCGATGGCGTAGGAGTAGAAACTCCTACTGATACCAAATTGGTCGGGATTCGATCCTGTCTTGACGCATTCGTTTGTCTAGTCGCACTGATTAGCTGCGAAACAGGCCTGTATACGAATAGCATATTATATATATATATATGTGTGTATGTGTGTGTGCTTGCGTTTGTTGATGTGTATTTTATGTGGAATTTTATTTGACCTAAATATTTATTTTATGAAATTTGTTGATTCCAATAAATTTGACACAAATGTAATTTATTTCATTGTTGTTATTTGGTGTCATTTCGTACATTTTGAACTGAGGCGAAAACATGATATTGTCAAATATTTTTCTTTAATTTCAATTTTGTTATACCTATTTTTGCTTTTCATTCTGCCTGCAGTATAAAACATGTGCAGACTCTTATTTGTACAGAGAAACTTTGGCGTAAATAGATGGGAATTTTTAGATATTGATCAATATACGTACGATGTAGATATCGATGTAGATATTTTATATTTATATTATGAACGCACAGGCAAAAATATAAACAGATAAAATAATGAGTGGGTAGAAAGAAAGAAAGAGAGAAAGAATGAATGAATGAATGAATGAAAGAATGAATGAATGAATGAATGAAAGAATGTTTGAAAGAATTAGATTACACAAAAGTAAGAAAGAATGAATGAATTAGATTACAAATTAAGAAAGAAATGAAGAACGCAATACATTACAAATAAATAAAGAAATATTTTATGAAATAGTTTACATGGAAAGAAAGAAAGAAAGAGACTGAAATAAAGAATTGATTACGTTAAAAGAATGAATGAATTAGATAAGAAAGAAAGTATGTAGGAAGGAAAGAAACGGATTTCAAAGAAAGAAAGAATTAGATCACAAAGAAAGAAAGAAAAATAGATTATAAAGAAAGAAAAAAATAAATAATCAGATTACAAAAAAGAAAGAAAGAATTAAATTACAAATAAGACAGAAAGAATAAATGAATTAGAATAAAAATAACGAAGGCATTAGATTACGAATAAGAAAAGCAAGAATTAAATGACAAATAAAGAAAGAAAGAAAGAATTAGATTACAAAGAAAGAAAGAAAGAAGATCATGAAATAAAGATACATATATAAAGCACAGAAAGAAAAAGTAGATAAATAATGAAATATGTAAATAAGAAAGAACGAAAGAAAGAAAGAAAGAAAGAAAGGAGAAGAATTAATAAAGAGAGAAATGTTTAGGAGATAGAAAGAAAGAAAAAATAATGTAACATAGAAGCAAAAAGAAAGAGCGAGATATAAATAAAAAGTTTGAAAGATAGAAAGAATGAAGAAAGAAACGTGGAATAAAAAGAAAGAGAATAGTCAGCGAATGAGGAGACGGATAGTAAATCTATAAGTTAATAAAGAATGCTAATACTATCGATATGTACAGTGGAAAGAAAGAAAGAATTCATGAAGATAATTAAAGAAAAGAAAGAAACGGAGAAAACATAAAGAAATAAAAAACAAAGAAAAGGCGAAAAATATAGAGAGAGTATGAAAATAAAACAGGGAGGAAAAATGTAGCCAAGAAAGAAAGATATACATATAAGTATATGGGCAGAATATGCAAAGTAAGAAAGAAAAAATGCAAGAAAGAAAAAATAGTTATACTAATTATATTGACAATAATAATGGTAATAAAGAAAGAAAGAAAGAAAGAAAGAAAGAAAGAAAGAAAGGAATAGTAAGAATATAGTAAGATACGGTGGAAAGATGAGGTAAAAAAAGGAAAAACTGTTTAAAAGATATCCCGAGTACTTGGAAAGAAAGAAAGAAAGAAAGAAGCTAAGTAGGAATGCGAAATGGGTAAATAGATAAAGAAAGAGGAAAAGAAAGAAAAGCTATTAATTTAAGCAGATAATTTAGAAAGTAAAACTGAGAAAGCGAAAAAGAAAGAAGAGAAAAAAAAGCAAATGAATTTGACGATGATAGCAAAAGCCTTACATGATAGAATAGCTAAATTTACAGTTTATGTGCGCGTCAATGACGTCGCCAGATTTGCGGTTGAAATGGTTATTTCCCACTGAATTCTCTCCCTTTATCATTATACATACATATATATCTTTCCCTTTATATATATATATATATATATATATATATATATATATATATATATATATATAGAGAGAGAGAGAGAGAGAGAGAGAGAGAGAGAGATGTGTGTGTGTGTGTGTGTGTGCGTGTCTATGTAAAATATAAAAATAAGAATAATAAAAGTGGACAAACACCAAATTGCAACAGGCTGCTTCATGCTTGAACGCGATGATAAGGCCTGGAGATTGCGTTTCAGTATTAAAAAGAAAATTACCTCTTGGTATTGAACTTAATGTCCACTTTTATATGAGAAAAAGATTACCATGGCGCAATTCACTTCACCAGAAATTTTCAAACGGCATGCTGTACGGCTTGGTATTCGCACCGGAATCTTCAATACGAACATTTTTACTGTGTTTGGGTGTGCATCTGAGGACAGTGCAGAAGATTCGGAAAAGTGTTGTAGGAATCTAATGGAGGTTACGAAGGTACGGTAGTTGGAAAAACTCACTGATTACCATGATAAGAAAAGAAAATAACTGCCAAATTTGTTGGTGAAGGCCTCAGATTCAACACGGAAGCATACCACAAGTGTCCTGAGGAGGTGGTGCTGCCCTGCAGTGGATTCTGAAAGAATTGGATGATTCTAATTGCAATTACGAAGTTGTTTAGAGTGATCACTGTTGTTCATTTTCCAACAGAGTCTCAGGCTCAACTGAAATATACTACCTAGCGGTTAATGTAAAAAACATATATTTTCTTATACAAAATATTAATAAGTTAGCAAAATAAACTGTGAACAGATGGATCCAAATTTGGAATTTTGGTATTAAGAGGATAAGGTATTTGGGCAACAGTGCCACTTATTTACATTATTCGGACTGTTATCCTCATCTTCATTACCATATTCACAACGTTCTGGCCATTGTATGTCCCGGCTTTCTTCAGTTGATTGGAATATCGAACAGAACAATCCACCGGTGTAGATTGTTCTAGTTCTATGTGCCATACCTTTTCCAGATGTCTCATTTATTTCCCTTTAAACTAACTCTAGAAGTTTTTTTTGTTTCAAGATTGCTGTAGCCTGATACTAAACTAACAACTCTTTGGGACTAGTCCCTAGATGTAACCAACATATTTATCCACTAGGCCATGTGTCCATGTCTATTCTATTCGAAATTCCAATTACCTGAAGAAGGCCGAAGCGTACAACGGTCGAAACTTTGTGAAGATAAGGGTAACATAATATAAATAATGTAAATAATCATAATACCTCATCTCAGAGATATAGACAGATAACTATTCCTATTTTATTCAAGTTTCATTTAAAAAATCGGTACTGTAATTAAGTTTTAAATTTAAGTTTCTCGTATTCTTATAATATTCTTTTTTTTATGGACATAAATTATGTAGAAAGTGTCCAAATGTTTTCTATGTCCGAGCGCTTTCGGCTATACTTTTCTTCATTGTCATGATACCTTTTTGTTTTTATTTTTATTTTTAATTGTATGTGTGGATTGTTTTATGTATGGATTTAGAGTTACAGGAACGTTTTATTTTCCAGACACAGTCAACACATTATAGCCGAAAGCACACGAACGTACAAAATATTTGGACAATTACTACGAAATTACGTCCAGAAACGAAGAATATTATAAGAACATTTATGAGAAAAATTAAATAAAATCTTAACCGCAGTAACTTGCCAATCGTTTTTTAAATGGAACTTGTTTACATCTATATCTATCTCTATATATATATATATATATATATATATATATATATATATATATATATATATATATATATACCCAAGTGTGGGATTGGTATATACGGAGTAAGTTCCAATAACCAACAATTATTATTCTTTAAATAGTGCTCAATACAAAGTAGAGCAGGTATAATCATTTATTTAAATATTATAACATAAATATGTTATAAAATCACTACAAAAATACCCATTTCGTTTCGACATTCAACACCATCACTTGAAAAGACACGGACGTGTCGAAACGAAATGGCTATTTTTGTAGTGATTTTATAACATATTTATGTTATAATATTTAAATAAATGATTATATATATATATATATATGTGTGTGTGTATGTGTGTGTGTGTTTGTGTGTGTGTGTGTGTGTGTGTGTGTGTGTGTGTGCATATATATATATAGAGAGAGATAGATAGATAGATAGATAGATAGATAGATAGATAGATAGATAGATAGATAGATTATATCAGCAAATAAATTACTGGAAATATATCAATTAAATGGAGCTATTATTATCGGAAATCCATATTAGCATATTTCCCATTTAACTGTTAGTACACCCTGAAAGTTTTATAAAATGTCGCTTGTTAAATACGAAGTTTTTTATTAGATCATTGATAGGCGAAATTAAATTCGACAGTGTAGAAATACCTGAGTCAATACAATCTATAAATTCTATTCGTTTTCCAAAGATGAGAAGCTTTTCGTGTATTACTTTGATTTACCGGTGTTTCGATAAAAGTATAATTAAACTCTTCCTTAGGTAATAAGGTTTTTAATTAATGGAAATGTCATCAAACATTTGCAGACAATATAATCAACTACGATAGGGACTTAAAAACAGAAAAACAAATTCATCCACGAAAGCTTGCACACATTGATTATATATATATATATATATATATCTTTTCATTTTTCGTTCCAACCTTTGGAAATAAAATCTGATGATCCGCGGTCCTTTAAAAGGGTTGTGGTGAAATAATTTATTATATGGAACCTTAATATGGTCTGTTGTTATTTAAATTATTAGCTCTGATTTACATTGAGCTCTCTGGATTTTATCCTCCTTGGGTCTACCCATACGGATTTAGTTTTTCGTAAACTAAATGTATATATATATATATATGTATAATGCACCAAAATTCATCCTCTTGAATACTCTTCCTTACTCAATAATGCAAAACAATGACTAGTTAATAATGGCTTCCATAACCACCAAATTTGACTATTTCTTACCAAAGTAAGTAATGATAGTGAACACACCGTCAGTAGTAATATTAATTTATTTCTAAAAAAAAAAAAGTGAACATCAACTACAAAAAAGAGGGCCTTCATTTAGAAATATCATAAAGAAATACACTAACCCAATTGACCCGAACAAAAAAAAAATTAAATTAATTATCTATTACAAAAATTTAAACAGATAACCTTATCCTCAAAAATAACAACACACCAGCAAAATCAAAGTTACAACGAACATTATTTATGAGTTCAAATTTCACTTAAGGAACTGTGTTCCTGATCTAACCGAATTTATATATAATTACATATGTCGCACTACTACATGCCTATCCATACGACTTACGTTACACCTATACGACAACACCTCCATTAGAACTCATTTAAACACACACACAAACTTACCGGACTCCATCAGAAACATACTAGTAGAAAATACAAACATAATAACTTCATCGACAGGTAAGAATGATTAAAAGTAATGAAAGCCTCAATAATAAAAAAGAAAAATCCAACATTCAATAATATTAACTACGAACACGACCACAGTGTGCTGTGTTTGGAAAATAAAACATTCCTATAACTCTAGAAACATGCACACAACCAATACACCCAATTAAAAAGCAAAAATAAAATCATCTTTGATAATGGCTAAATGTATAGCCGAAAGCGGTCGGAATTACAGAATATTTAGAAGGTTTCTACACACTCTGTGTCCAGAAAAAAAATACACACAAAAAAAAAATAATAAGCTTAATCGAATTACCTTGTCTGTCGTCTTTAATGAATGCAACATGTATAAATGATTGATTGCTGCCAAAATACATAATACACACACACGCACACACACACACACACACGCACACACACACACACACACACACTTATATATATACATATATACTACAGTAAGGTACACCATATATATATATATATATATATATATATATATATATATATATATATATATATATATATATATATATATATATATATATATATATATATATATTTATTCATACATATATATATATATTGTTTGTTGTTTATTTATTTATGCTTATACAAAGATTGTTGTGCAAAAATATATGGTCAGCCAGTGTATTTCTCCAGTTTAAAACTTTGAAGGCAAATAGTGTTTATAATTTAAGTGATGAATAGCAAGCGGTAGAGCATTAACCGCAACGTATAAAATTAAATGTTTAATGTTCATCTTAGCTTTCTATGAGTTATTGAATGACAAACAAGGAAAAAAGGTACTATGGAAACCGTTTCAACCTCGAAAGGTTCTTCTTCAGATTGAATATTTTTCCTTTTGTTTTTTTGCTGAAATTTTTTTTTATATAAAATGAGAGAGAAAGAAAATATAAAAACGTCGGTTATAATTATTAAACAATATTTCACATTTAATCTGAATTTTATATATATGTCATCACATGTGACTTGATTATTTTAATCAATTCACACCAAGCAAAGAGTTAATTCCGCTAAGACGCAAGATGTTACTGGAAATGATAGGGAATGAAAAGACTGGGGACGAGTGTCAACCGAAGTAGAACTGACTTTGTTCAGCTTAACGCTATTGTTTTTGCCGCTGTTGATTTTAGCTTTCCCTATTCTAAGTCTCGTGCATATGATATGATCTCGTCAGGAGGATTGATGTGAAAATTGAATATATTCAAAATAATTCTGTATATCCGACAATAAGCGATTCTTAGATGATGGCTTCATCTTCTGGGAATCCTCATGGGGCGATATTAACCACTCACACAATCTACTCCAAAACTTATACCCGAAGATCAAATTCGCCCAAGAACATAATTTTAACGAACTTATCATATATATCTAACACAAACCTACAGACTCCCAACAATATCTTCATTTCAAGAGCCATCACCCATAAAGCTGTCTAAAATCCATTGTCTATTGTCTAGTGCCTAGGATTTGCACTATCGCGGCCGACAACACCGAAAAAGAACCCCAAGAAGAATAACATAAAATTTTCAAAGAACGAGTTTCCCCCACACCACTTATAAAGAAAGATATTGAACTGGTAGAAAAATACCTTTAGACCAACTACAACAAAAAATGCAACAACGAACAAATTGTAGCATACGTTTGAACATACAAGAACAATCCAGAACTATTTCCAGAAATAACAAGAAATCTAGACCTACTTAAGAAATAGGATAAAAAGAAAGATATACAAAACACAACCAAAATAATTAAAAGCAAACGCCAATCAAAATACCTAAAACATATATTAACCTCATCCAAATTTAGTCAACAGACAATACAAGGGGTCCCAAAATGCAACAAGAAAAGATATGGGATTTTTTATATTATTATACAAGGAAACTCCTACAATTTGAAAACTCCACAACATTCACAATAAAGAAAAAATTTCCTTTCACAAAAGGAACATTCAATTACCAGACAACAGGAAAATCTTTGTGTTATAACACATTGACAAATGCAACAAAGGCGAATTTAAAATTATGCCAATATATCAAACAAACCTACACCTGCAAATAAAAGAGAAAAAAACAATGACCAATTTAAATCAACACTAAACAAATCATAACCCCAAACACATAAAAACACACCATACACACATAGTGACGAAACACACTAGTCGGACCACACACACACACACACACACACACACACACACACACACACACACACACACACACACACACACACACACACACACACACACACACACACACACACACACAATACAAAATACTTGTAGTTGGTCACCTCGAGGTGGTGTAATAGTTAGCGAGCTTGTCTCGCTAGAACTATTACGACTGAGTAGAGAGTTCGATCCTCACTAGGTGCCCCATACTTTTGGCCTTGTGCCACATCTGATCTACGCTTGGAAAATCACTATATATATATACTTGTAGTTACTGTATAGATTGCTTCATAATAATATAATATATATGTATGGAGAACGAATATATACACACATACTGGCTAAAACAAATACTAGACTGACCACATGCACGCACACTCACGCACACGAATCTTATACATCATACAAAGTCTTTTTTCATATCTGCTTTTTTCTTGTAATAGAACAATTTATATGTATGGTGAAGAAATATACATACACATACTAGCAAAAACACGCACATTCACATCATACACAAAAGTGGAGAATGATTTCAAAAGATACAGGTGACATAAAAAGATAAGGATAAAGTCGTCATTCCTTCTCCATTCTCTAAGCAATAATAATTTTTTTATTACTCCTTAATGAAAGGAATATTTTCCTCACTTCCAAGAAGAATTTGAATTACTACCACACGGAAAAACAATGGTTAAACATAAGAAAACATAAGTAAAAAGTTAATTCCTTTAAATATTATGTGAAAATAACCATTCTACGCCTGATGAAGGCTACAAGTCACGAAACTAGTGTAGCAAAAAAAAATACACATTGTAACCAAAAACATTTATATTTTCTCTTTTCTCTTATATATATATATATATATATATATATATATATATATATATATATATATATATATATATATATATATATATATATATATGTATGTATATATCTATATCTATTAGGTCATCCCATAAGTTCCGTCCGAATTTAAACTTTTTGTTAAAATGAACGAAATTTAAAGAATATTCTATGGAGCTGAACATTATTTTTATGTTTAGATGTATTTAAAATGATCAAATTTTATTTCAGAGAACAATAAAATTAAATTTTGTTTGATTAAAACCCTGCTAACATGGAAGTACCCAAGAATCATTTGAGGCACATAATGCTTTATGAGTTCAAGAAAAGAAAACTCAGCAGCCGAAGCGGCTAGAAACATTCATTCAGTTTATGGAGAGGAATGTGTGAATGAAAGAACTTGCAGAAGATGGTTTGCAAAATTCAGAGGTGGAGATTTCACCCTTGAAGATGAAGATCGAACTGGACGTCCAGTTGAGTTTGATGAAAAGCTTCTTGAAGCAGCCCTTGAAAAAAATCCTGCTTTATCATTTGAGGAATTGGCAGTGGTTCTCAGTTCAAACCATACAACTGTTCATCGTCATCTTCAACAACTTGGAAAAGTTCCTTAACTTGGAAAATGGGTGCCTCATAAATTGTCTGAAAACAAGTTGACATCTGCTCTTCTCTCCATTCTTGCCAAACCTTTTTGGATAGACTTGTGACTGGCGACGAAAAATGGATCTTTTATCGAAATGTTAAGCATCGTAGACAGTGGCTTGGTAAAGAGGAAGGACCCCAGCCACAGCCGAGAAGGGAACTTCATGGGCAAAAGGTTCTTCTTTCAATCTGGTGGGATTGCCAAGGAATAATCCACTTTGAATTCTTACCACCTAATGCAACAATTAATGCTCAAATATACTGTCAGCAATTAGAGCGTTTGCACCAAGCTTTGAGGAAAAAAAGACCTACTCTTGTGAATCAAACACGGGTGATGTTTCATCAGGACAATGCGCGACCACACACAGCAAGAATCACGTCACAAAAGATCGAAGAACTTGGTGGGGAGAAAATTCTTCATCCACCTTATTCTCCCGACCTGGCTCCTTCAGACTACCATTTGTTTCGTAGCTTACAGAATCATTTGGAAGAAACAGCTTTTGTAACACAGGAAGAGGTTAAAACTAGTATTTGTGAGTTCTTCGAATCAAAGCCAAAAGAATTTTACAATAATGGAATTAGTAAGCTTGTCAATAGATGGAAGAAAGTCATAGATAATCAGGGAAAATACATTGTTGATTGAATCTGTAATTAAATGTAACACTTTTCACTTGTTTCAAAATTCAAAATTGGGACAGAACTTATGGGATGACCTGATATATATATATATATATATATATATATATATATATATATATATATATATATATAATTTTACACTAAACAATGCAATAATTCCTCTATGACCCAATGGGATATTAGAATGATAAGGATTTAGTAGATTAACAGAACAGGATTGAGGAAGACTATTAGCGTTACATTTTCGAATATTGTAGGTGCTAGGAAAACACGAAACCGGAAGAGAGTTCAAGAGACCGGAAGTGTGAGAAAATAAAGTATTAGAATAAAACATTTGGCTATATCTAGCTATTTCATCGTTAAAAATATGGCACCTATTTGCCCATCTATTAGTAAGCTTATGTTCATGCGGTCGAAGTACCAATGATGGGAACTCAATGGAAGAATTGCCATGAAAATCTTTATAAAGAAGACAGAGAGAATCCAGGACACGGATGTGGAAATGTGACTGAAGTCGTAATGTCAGTTCAGAAACGATGACATTTGGATTTTGTCACGAATTTCGAGATATATAGTAGCCACCACCCCAGACCAAATGTGGCAACAATGTTCAATCTACGGACGAATTGTCGATTTATAAATATGTAACGTGACGAGGAAAATTGTGAACCAACTTTCTTAGCAGTAAACCTTGTGATAGATTTATGTCAGTTAAAAAACTGAGAGCAAGAAGGCGAATTAAGTTGCTATCCTGGAGATTAGCCTCCGCCATGATGATGGAAAACAAAGTGGTTCTCAATGAAGATTAATGGATAGCCGTTTCGTTGTGTAGGCATTCAAATTGACAAGCCATTTCTTGTCCCATATATTCATAACAAATAATGTTTCTTGTTTACGTAATTTCAGCACTAGTTTTTGTATTTTGTATAATTAAATAAATAATAATTGGAAGAATGAGACACAATTCTCCAGGCAAAAAGATTGTTATGAGTGTAAAATAAAACTGTGAAATAACATTATATAATAGTTAAGTCTTAACGAAATTATAATATAAAGCTAACGTTGAAACTGTTCAAGCCGTTCAACATGTCCATATTTCTGTCGTCCGGAAAATTGTTTAATCCAGAAAATTTTTGAGCAGTACAATTTCTTTCCATCTTATCTTGGCTTGTCTTTCTAAATACGCCCACAGTGAAGAAATCTACGAAAAACAAAAACGAAACTCTAAATATAGTAATTTAAGAATTGCTGAACCTCAAATCACAACGCTAAAAAAAATTCGAAAAAAATCGGATATATTTCAAATAAAAAAATATTTTATATGAGAAGTCAAAGAATAAAATATATCGACTCCATATTATCAGAAAAGAAAAAAGATAATGGTAATGCCAATATTAGCCATTTCCTTATAAGGACATATTGAACGAACAGAAAAAGAGAATAAATATTGAAAAGTATGAAAATTAGTTTCAGCTGAATTATGAACGTTTAAATATTGTAAAAGGATCGGTCGATCTAAACCCCATGATATCAAGCTAGTCATGACGACGTGAAAGAAAAGGATTGGTTATTTATGTAGAATTCGCTTTTTAGAAAAAAATTGCAAAAATACATAGATAGATTTCTTTTTTTTATATATAATAAAAAGGAGTGATATATGGATTGGCAAAACATTCCTCGTCAAATATTCACTAAAATAGTTTCTTTCTTTGTCTTGGCAAAATAAAAATTTTCAAGTAACAGTCCCCATGCGCAAGATTAATTCACTGATTATTCTTTTTTATATCGTCTATCTCTATCCGCACAAGTCTTAACACGAAATTAACCCACATCCTCCTGATGAGTTCCAGACTGACACTGAAATTCATGTACCCGCGAATGATTATATACACCGGTATATAAACTGTAATAAGATGATTATTTTGTCAGTTCATTATTTTATGCATTGATCTGGATATGTAGCTGAATGGCCCTCAAACGCTCTCATATTGTTACTGCGATATTGTCCAGAATATCAGTGTTAAATTATAATTGAAACATTCATTTTTTTCTTTTCTTTTTACATTAAGGTTCTCGCCAAGGTAGAGGGTTACGTTCAGAAGGAGTTTATACAGATAAGAAGATAAGATACCGTTTAACCCTCGACTTAAACATGTTAAGATTGTAGTAATCGGAGAAGCATCCTCTTGGACGTCGGTTCCACAGATCAGGAGGTTGCGGGAAGAATCTATTCCAGTGGAACTTACTTCTCACCGATGGAATACGGAGGGAATATGGGTGGTTTGCTACAATGTAAGTGGCATGGCGGATCCTGGTCGTGAGGATTAGAACCGGCGAAACCAAGGAAACCAAGTCCGAGCACTTTCCATGGTAAAGCAGTGAGAGGCTAGCCACATCCCGCCTGTGAGAGAAAGATTGAGGGTGGAAAATAATTTGTCACCCACAACGACGGTGCCCCTTTTGAACTCTGTTGAATGTGAAGAATGGGCAGCTCCCGCCCAAATATGACAACAGTATTCTATTTTAGGCCTCATTTCGCTCTTGTAAGAGAATCGCATGAGGATTCTGGTTATTGCTGGAGTGGTACAGGTAGCCGACCATTTTTCTTGCATCTTTATAGATACGTCGTATTTTTGAAGACTAAATTTTATCCAATACAAGGTTCAAGAGCCCCTCATGGTGGAGTGTTAGTAAACGGGGTGTATGATATTTAAGTAAGACAAACGGTGGCAGGGAGTTAAGACAATGAGAAGTTAAAGGACAGAGGAAGATTAACCCTTTAGTGCGATCGCAAGAACTATTCGTAAGTTGCCGAACATTCAAAACGAAAGTGAAAGCTGTAAACAATTTTTTAAGGATTTTCTTCGCGGTAAAAAAAAAGAAACGCGTTTCATTAAACCTGGAATCTGAAGACGTTGTGCTGCAGTCATCAAAATGAAGGTGATAAAACAGATAATAAAGAGTATTTATATAAATTTCACTGACATTTGCTTTTATAGCTTTACTTGTAAAACGATATTACTTTTCGAAAAACCTAATAATATTTAAATAAATTTAACTTACATTTGCTATTCTGTCCTTACTGGTTAAAGGTAATTACTTCCCGAACACACTAATACATATTAAAATTTAACATTTTTCCTTTTAGCCGAAAACCTGTCTTGCAAACATTTTTGTCAATAAATTTATTTATAAGTAAGGGTGTAGAAATGAAAAGATTTGAAATTGGCAAATTTTCCATTTCACAGAAATAGTCGATAAACAATCATTCTTTTTTCCCTTTCATTCATTCTTTCTTTCTTTCTTCCCTTTATTCATTCTTTCTTACTTTCTTTCTTCCCTTCATTTATTTATTCTTTCTTTCTTTTATGCATTCATTATTTTTTCTTCCCTTCATTCATTCTGTCTTACTTTCTTTTTTCCCTTCATTTATCCATTGTTCCTTTATTTCTCCCCGTCATTTATTCTTTCTTTCTTCATTTCTTTCTTCACTTTATTCTTTAATTATTTATTTATTTATTCCCTTCGTTCATTCTTTCTTCCTTTTATTCATTCATTCTTTATTTATTTATTTCTTCCCTTCATTGATTCTTTCTTACTTTCTTTTTCTCACTGAAACAAGTAGCGTTTCTTATATGTCAGTTCCATGTTTTCAGGTAGTCAAAACGGAACAGTTCATTATTTTGTAAGTATTGGCGAGGTGTAACGGTTCGGCAAACTAAGGAACTGTTTAAATAACGGAGTGGGGAGACAAACACAATTATAATATAGACGTTACAAGCAAGTAATAAAACAAAACAAAAATTAAAATTAATAAAAAAGCGAATCCTATATAAGAAATATTCAAAATATTCTATATAATAAAATTATAATTAATAATATTGATTTACAAATGATAAATACATGGGTGTTTATAATATTAAAAAAAAACATTGCTACTTTATTGTCGTGCAATCTTGTTTCGACTGAAGCCAATACATCACTCAGCAGAAAATGGATATCGATTGTATATTCTGTGTTTTGTCTCTCTCCCCTAGCAGAGAAGCCATTCACGAAGAAGCAATGGTGGAAGTGATGTGAAAGCAATTTTAGGGACTTCAGGATTTTCTTCTTTGACATCTATCCAAAAAGAAACAAAAGGTGATGGAGTTTTGGGAATCATCTTTAATCTTTTGTTGCCAGCCACGTACAAGCAGTCGACAGTTCGTGTAACACACTTGGGGAGAACCGATGAAGACGATACGAATACGAACTTAGATTTAGGCAGAATACGAATATTGTGATATAACCTCTCACAGTTTCTTCATATCTTTTGATATCTTTTGCATATATATGTGAGCTTTTGTATATCTATCTATCTATCTATCTATCTATCAGACTTCTACATATATCACTTTTTATATATAAAAATATATGTGTGTGTGCATATCAGTTATCTATCTAATAAGGACATAATCAAGATGTTAACATCCCAAACAACATCAGCTAGAAAGATAGGGGTGAACCCCCCATCAATACTGGAAGGAGCGATAACAACTACTGAACTGGATAAGCCTGTTGTCCTAAAAATGTTTTAATATAAAGATTTTTTTATTGTAGATATCAAAACACCTCCCCAGAATATGACCTTGACTCGTCCAAATAGCCGATCTACTGGCGCCAAGAATTGTCAGCAGAGAGCTCGCCGGGAGCAAGCCTTATATCCTTACTACAAAGTTCAGTAAGACTACGTCGACTCCAAGCGACATTATATTTCATGATTGTTTATCTTCATTGAATGGAATGAAGTCATTCTAATTCACGCGAAAAAGAAAAAAATTCTTTAGCTTAACATAAATAGCTGGCGAAGAAAATTAAATATTCACAGAAACGTATTTTGTGGAATTCGTGTGTATTCATAAGGCAATGTGGAATTCAATCAATTACAAGGGTGTACGACATGCTGCTATTAAAAAAAAAATCTTTTTCTTCCTTCTTAAGGACTACTTGTGCAAAACTTTGAAGATAATTACTCAGCAACTATGACAGCAAATTTAGCGGACGCTGATTGAATATCGAGAACAGTTGAAGACAATCCTGGACAAGCAAGGAACATGCAATGCGTTAATTTCATTTTCGCCGGATTCAGTCGCAAACTCAATTAGTGAATGTAATTACGTCCCAAAAGCAAATATTACATTCCTATCGTACTTCAGAAGGCACGAGGCCATTTTCGGAGAATAATGTCATTGATGGTCAAATGTAAAGAAAGTAGGTTTTCTGTTACGAAGATTGTGCCCCACTGAACATATCTGAATTTCATTTTATCGAATGCTCTAAAAAAGTGTCATTTAACAAAACAGTGTCGATATTATCAAAAGTTTTTCGTGAAAAGAATGTACTTTTTATACACGTTGGCAGTGTATGAACCTTAATAAGGACGAAGATGAATATTTTGCCACATATGCCGGTAAAGAGTGTGAGAAATTTAAATTGGATGAACCATCGTCACACAGATTTAAATATCTAATCCCCGTTAAACTTCTAACATCAAATAACGGTGTGAAAATACGCTCTCGAATCGTTACAAAATCTGTACAGGATTCAAAATTAACGATACAGCCTGCAATGAATGCAAACTTTTGCCAGCTTAAGGCACGATACAGCGAGAATCGAACAAAATGACACGTCCGAATTTCAAGTAGCTCGAAAAAAAGTGTCAAAAGAAAAAATCTGAAATAAAAATACTGCCAAACTTAACTCATGATATGACTGTGGTATGCTTCATTTCAGAAAGGACTGTTCATTTAAAACTAAAAAACTATTTAAATTGTGGAAAACAGGTCATAAATGAAGCTACTGCAAATCAAAAAGAAAAATAAATACGCAACTTAACTTGATGAATGTAGTGCTACCCGCTAAAATCTGGAAAGTTCAAATAATAGAAAAATTCGTGAAGTAAAGATGAATCACGATACACTGAGATTTCAGTTGGAAAACTGGTAGTGATATTGGAATTATTGAGGAACAAAGATGGAACAGACTTGACAACCCTTACTTGAAACAAACCGACAAAGTTGCAAGAGGAATATCGGGCAAGAAATTAATTTTTCTTGGGAAAATTACGTGTAATATCGCTATTGCGGTTTAAAATAAAAACGATGTTTACGTATCTAAAAATTCCAACTCGAATTTAATAGGAATCGATTGGCTAGAATTATTGGAATTATGGAATTGGCCGATTAGTTTATTCTGTGGAAAAATTAATTGTCCGTCAGAGAAAAAAATTACAGCTAAAGAAGCACTGAATAAACTAAAGAATAAATTCGCAAATATTTTCTTAGACTATTTGGGAAAATGTACAAAGTCAAAGGTATTTTTGAAATTAAAAGAAAATGTGATACCAGTTTTTAAGCCTAAAAAGATGCCCTTTGCTACATTGGAATCTATTAACTCCGAACTTGATAGGTTAGAAAACTGTAGTGTTATCGAAAAAAATAGATTATTTAGTATGTGTCAAAACAAAGAAAATAATAAGATTCATTTATTTGTAGATTTTTCGACTGAGTTGAACGACTGCCTCCTACCACATGCATATCCCCCGCCAACTCCAGAGGATATATTTGCCAAATTAAATGGTGGTAACTTTTTTTTACAAAAGAAATTGAGCTGTTTGAGGTATACATTCAAATCGAAGTGAATAAGGGTTGCCAGGAGTATTTGACTATCAATACACAAAAAGGACTCTACAAGTTTAAAGATTTCTCTTCAGTGTAAAAGTACCCCATGGTATTTTCCAACAAATAATGGATACTATGTTGGCTGGACAAAATGGTGCCGTCGCTTACATAGATAATATACATACATGAGCTGTATGAAAGTCCAACACGTAATACTGATACAGTAAGTATTTTAGAGATTGCGTGATTTCAAACTCAGTGAAGAGATATATCAGTTTAGCATGGCTAAGATGAAATATTTAGTTTAGATAATCAACGAAAAAGGAAGAAGAATAGATCGCGCTAAAGAATCGTGACATATAAAGAGATGTCTCCCACAACAAATTTCGTAATCCTACAATCATTTATCGGCTTAGTTTATTACTATTATATTTATGTTGCCAGATATGAACAAATTGTAAGCAACTCTGAATAATTTACTTAAGATATGTACGAAATGGTATTGGTCGGTGGAATGTTAAATAGCTTTTGAAGGAATTACTAATTTCAGAATCATCGCTGACACATTACGACCCGCAGTGATAGATAATAGTAGCGTCGGACGTGAGCGAATAGAGCATAGAAGAGGTTATAGGCCATATATTCGAAGACGGTATTGTGCAAGCAGTCTCTCATGCTTGAAGAATTTTGTCAAATACGGAAAAATACTACAGTCAAATTTAAATGGGAACGCTTACTATAATTTTTGCTGTAGAGAAATTTCACAAGATGATATTAGAAAGGCAATTTCATCCTGCAAACTGATCATCATGTATTATTAATTATATTCAGTTCTAAGAAAGGGATTCCCACGCTTACAGCAAACAGACTGCAGCGTTGGTCTAAGATTTTGTTGAACTATGAGTTCAAGATGGAATTTCTATCGTCAAAAAATTGGGCCACGCAGATGGCTTGTCAAGATTGATATCGACATGTAAAGCTTGGAGTGTAACATTATCAAAGAATTGCTGGGCTCGATAGACAATACAAGAAAGTCCTTCTAAAACGCTTATTCAAAAAAGTGTCGGTGTGACAAATAGAATCGTCGGCCGAGTTGAAATTCCGCACGACTGCCAAAACGATGTGTCCGTATTCCCTTCTTCATGTAAGGGTTAAATAAAAGTCTTCTCTAGCATTCTATAGTAAACTGCCTAGATCAAGGAATTGCATATCAGCCTTAAGCGGGATGAGTGCAATCAGAGTATATTACCTTGGACACAACTTCTGATGCTACAGCTGCACTACACGCGGTACGCCTACTATTTCAGTGGGTTATGTGACTACCGATCTGGATCGTAAAAGGAATAATATTGTTTTCAGTCAATATATTACAAATTAAAAGTTCTCATAAAACAGTTGTTCCATCGGGTAATTAAAAGTATCTCAAGCGATCAGCGAGTTGTTGAAACGAATTTAAAATCTTTTTTTTAATTTGGGACAACTTTTAGCGCTTTCATTTTCAAAGGTTTCACTCCTTAAGAATTTGCAGAATCGACTTGAGACGAATATTTCAACATAAATGTGTTCTCCAATGAAGAGTTTCCGTGGATCTAATACATTCGGCAATTACTTAGCCGATGGCATCGTGTTAAAGGCCATTTTCTTTCAACATTAGTTTCTACCCATTATTGTTTTTTTTTTATATTACCATGGTTTGATTTACGACTTAACCCATCAAGTCATTTATTGCTGAAAATAATTTTATTTTCTAATCAAAACCTTGTATTTAAATATTCCTAAAAAAATTATTAAAAATAGTGATACTGCTGTTACTTAAGGTTATTTTTTTTACTTATATTTTTGATATCATTTTTATATATGCTTAGTATTTTGTTGTTCATTTTATTAGAAAAATGAACTGTTGATTTTTGTTTAGGGGGAGTTCACTTTTCAACCATAGTTTAGACGCTGACAGGTGTTATCACCCCGGGTCAGGGTGGACCTGGAAACAACAGCAGTCAAGAGGCGGTTGCACGCTCCTCAAAACCTCCAATCTCCTGTTCAGAGGCCTTGCTGCCGCATGTAGTTTATCGTCACGACTGGAGTATCACAATTAGTTTAAGATAAGACTTCGAGGAGTTTATTTTTATATTAGTGCATTGTGCTAACATAGTTGAGATAGAAACTCAACCTTCTTTAGAGCACCTATAAACAATTTCTTGTCCTATGTAGATCTTAGTAAAGTTTATCCTTTTGCTGCCCGCCTAATTCCAGTTCTGCCATCCATTTACACAAGCTCATTAGGTTGGTCATGCACTTCTTTCCTCTGTCCCTCTTGCCTTCAGTATATCCTGTGAGTGTTTAATTTTCTAAACACTCTTTCATCACCATGCGCCCTAGAAATGTCAACTGTCTAAGTGTCTTTTTTGTTTTCATTTACTCTAAAACTTCGTCATTGTTCACATGTTCAGTCCATGGTATTCTTTCAGTAGGTTTACACTTCTGTTACTTCCAGTCTCTTCTTCATCTGTGATGATATGTTTCAGCATTCACTGCCATATAGTATGACCGATATTACATAACAGCCAAGTATTCTTTTCATTGTTTCTAACGAGATTTTCCTGTTCCTTAATACTTTTCGTTTCTCTATCCCACCCTTGTTTGATTTTGCAATCTCTAGTTTGTTATTCGCATGTTGAGCTCTTTTTTTTTGCTGGCAATCATTCATTCTGACTTCTTATAAATGTTGTTTAGACTTTTCATTTCGCATTCGTTTAATGTCTCCTGTAGGGGTTCCTGTATTTTTCTTTCTGTGTCTGCAATCAACAAAGTATCGTCTGCATATCTAATTTTTTAAAGATTGTAGCCGCTAATAATTAATCTTGTTAGGAATTCTAAATCACTCAGAATCACCATATGAAGAAACCCACTGAAAAGATTCAACATGGTCTTATGCCTTTTCTATTTTTGTGTATTTACTAATTTCATTTTCTATCCGTATAATCTAAAAATATTTTCACGTGTTCCAAATATTTAATTTATTCTTTTAATTTAGGTTTTAAATATTTCGTTAAAAGTAATTAATATTTCTTTCTCAAAATAAAAGTTTGGTATAATTTTAATTACAAATATAAAAACTATTCACAAAAAGTATATTTTGATTTCAATTATTTTTCTTTAAATACGAGATCAGTACAGAATATCTCCAGCCATACTGAATATCTCTAGAACCGATTGCGCGGATTTGATGCAAACTATCACATAAACAGCACGGCTATTTAGTACTGGATGCGCGAACAGACCAACCAACGTGGAGCCATTCCATCGAATACGACTGAGTGTGCTTGCTTATCTGTGTATCCGCCTTATTCAGTTTGAAGAGACATTCTATTCTTCAGGTTTCCTGTCGGCTTTATGGTATAACGTCGCATGTAACACAGGACCGATAGCTCCACAGGTCCTACATCCCCTATCATTTCTGGCTATTCACAAAGCAAAAATCGCCGTTGAACCACCGTGGACGAGATTATGGAGAACAAAAATAGATGCTGATCGAGATCCCGACAACAAGTGAAAGAGTTAGCTTGCTAAGTGTTCAAGTTCCCAGAGGAATTATTTTGACTAAAGCCTGATGTAGATTATATTTTCATTAACATGAAAATGATTCTGTAAACCCCGGACGAAGCTCGTAGTGGTTGGGAAATGTAGGCATTAATATCATCAGTGTTTAGCAACATAGGTGATCATGTAATTTTCCAACATTAATCAAATGATGGCACTTTAACAACAAACGGAGCATCACAATTGAAGTTCAGTCAGTTATGTGCCATGTGTGATACACGCTTAGACAATCATGTATCTTTCGATACATGACTGACAAGGCAATTTTTTCCCGCAGTAGGATGCCATTTCTTTTCCAGACCTGTTACCATCCAAGAAAGAACACGGTCTGCCCTGCTATTTATCCATAGCTGTGGTGGAGAAGAAGAGGATTCATACCTTTCCCAAGGTTATTACCACGTAAGTGAATGTAATGGATTCAACTGGAAATCGAACTCGGCTCTCCGATTTCTCAATCCGAGCCACTATCCATTATTCAACCTCTTGAAATTAAAGTTGTTTTAAATGAAGCCTTTTAGTTTACCTTTTTAATTTACATTATGTAGTATATCTTTCAAATTGTATTTATTTATCATTGTTATTATCCACTTAATACAGGACCCAAGACCCACTCAAGTTAGATGCTTATTAAATGAGGTTGCTTTAAGGATGTACAAAGATGGAGCAAAGATCCATATGATGAAAATATGTAGAAGAGAAAAGCGGTTAACCCGAAACATGAAGAGGTTAAGAATATAACGATCGAGGGAGCATCTTCTCAGGAGTGTCTTACACAATATCTACGCAATATATCTGAGGGAGAATCTATCTGATTTGAATTTCCTCCTTAGCAATGGAATATGAAGGGAATGGTGGTTAGTCGACAAGGCCTGGTGGGGGCCTAGATGTGATGGTTTGTGAAACAAAAGAATATAGTTCACCCGAGGATCTGCCGTAAAAATAACGATAGTGTAGCAATAGGTTAGCGAAGTTTTGTCTGTGGGCAAGAGGTTATAGGGTGGAAAACAATTGATCACCTACGAGGCAGAGAATATGGTTTTGAACTTTGTCGGGGCTGGAAAGTGAGTACCTGGAAGATCTAGGTCAGATGTGGTGAGAATATTTCATTTTAGCATGATCTGGCTCCTGTAAGGATAGAGCATGCGCCACAAGAAGTTAGGTGTTTTCTGGAGCGGTACAAGGGCCTGAGTATTTTCCCAACATCTTTAGCGATGTCTCGTGTACACGAGTTCCGCTTGTGGCCTGGAGTGAGTTTCACTTCAGATGGAATTTTTAACGATTAACGATTAAGTTAGGAGTGTGGGTGAAAAAACAAACTTGAAGAGCAGCCGAAGTCGTCTGCTTCAAAATGGTGGCAAAAAAATCTAGCAAGTGCAATCGCATAATGGTAGACTTGCCAAGGACGTGACTTCTTGATTATATCAAAGGAGACAATCACAGCATGAGGCACTGGTGAAAAGTGCACGGAAGTCATACCATTCGTCCATCTGAGACTTATGACTGAAACTGGATAGACGAAAGTGTTTGCTAGTACGAAGTGAAGAGTCTGCATGACCGAGGCTTTGAGCGTATGGCACTGATTCAACTACATATCATACTAGAGTGTACACACTCTCGCTTTATCTATCTGTCTATCTCTCTGTCTCTTTCTTTCTATCTATCTATCTATCTATCTATCTATCTATCTCAATCTCTGTGTATCTCTCTGTCTCTTTCTATCTATCTATCTATCTATCTATCTATCTATCTATCTATCTATCTCCCGGAAATTGTAACTAAGGTTCGCTCAGCATAGTTGCAGTATAACTGACAATTTGATTCTGCTGGTCACAAAGGAGGCAGGGTGGAGTAATGGATTGAGGAATTGGAGAGCCGGGTTCGAATTCCAGTCGAATCCATTATATTCACTTACTTGCTAATACCCTTGGGAAAGGCATGAATCCTCATCTTCTCCCCCTAACTATAAGTAAATAGCAGTACAAACCAGGTTCATAACCTTGGATCGCAACTGATCTACCGGAGAAGGAAATGGCAACTTACCGCGGAAAAAAAATCTGCCTAGTTTCGAAAGATATATGATCGCCTAATCGTGTATTATGCATGGCACACAAATGACTGACTGGGTCACAAAGAAACACAGCTCTGCCTGATCCGCTGTTTTACAACAGGGAAAATCCATGTGTAAACGTAAACGAGCAGCCGACCATTATTATTATTATTATTATTATTATTATTATTATTATTATTATTATTATTATTATTATTATTATTCCGATATTTTTGCTTATTTTTGCTGGTCTTAATTATTTTATTAAAAACACAAATTTGAAAACTGACCTTTGAACTTTAATTTAAATGTGCAAATTAGATTTCCGAAATCAGCATAGAAAACACAAAAAAGCAATAAAAGAATATTTTAAAGTCCATGATTATTATATTTTTCGCATAGAAGAGATTATTGGATTTTTAAATCTCATATTTCCTGAAAAGGACGCTTTCTTCCACAAAACGACTTGATATTTCAATTATTATTTTCCCTAAATAGTATTCATGTCTGTTCGGCTGTCTACCGATCAGCGGAAAAATAATCATAATGCCGATAAGATATTTGATAAAAATATGAAACTCGTTCCATTTATTCACATGGCAACGCCCAACAGATTTGGAGAACAAAATATCGGTAGAGCACATTTTGAGCTACAAAATCATTTCTTTTTAAATATCTTTTTTTCAAGTGTAATTGTGAAAAAGATCCGAACTTCAGTCCCTTTTCTATCGCCGTAACGTATCTTCCCTTTGTCTTTTCTATAAATATATCCTTGTTTATTGTTTTGAAGAACATTTTTTTCGGTACTGGGGACAGATAATGATTTTATTGCCGCTATTCTATCATTACCACGTTTAATGTCTTCCCTATTTCCCTAAGTAATGTATCTCTTTCATAAAGAAATACACATTTCCCTAGTTATATATATATATATATATATATATAAAGACATTTTTATGCTTAACATTCTTTTTATAGATACAAGTATTTAAGTAAATGATCTGTTTATAATAAACAGTATTAAATAACATTTACCGGCCTGAATGTCTGAGAAACTTTCATAGAAAATATTCGTCCTCCGACAGGATTCGAACCTGTATCCTATACGGAACCGTCATATAGCCTGACGTGCCTTAACCGAATCGGCCACTGAAGATCGTTCGGTTGGCAAGGTTGAATTTACTGCTAATAAACTTCAATCTTCCATGAATCTCTCACGTACATTCATAACTGCTCATGGCGTATCAAATGTAAACAAATGACGTCACACATTATGAAATGAAGAAAGCCCGAGAATTATTTAAAGACATTTTTTTGTTTAACATTCGTTTTATAGATATAAGTATTTAATTAAATGCTCTTAGCGATATGAGTTCGACATTAATTACATTAACTTTATTGATTTATTATTTGAATGAGTATTTCACTGCATTATTTGATAATTTACAAAAGGTTCGATCTGCAGTAAAACTTTCTGAAATCTTCTGAGACATTGCTCGAATTATTGTACCAATAGTCCATGTCACTTCAACGGGGAAAAAAAAAACACAATAATAGAAATTGTGAATTACTACATTACTACAATATTCGAAATCTTAGCGTCGCATTACTGCTCGCTCAAAAAGATTCTTAACTTTTAATAATAGCACACAATTTTTAATAGAACAACTTTCGACAAGTATCATATTCAATTTCGTCTTGGAATTTTACCCGAAATTATCTGAAATTGAGAAAAAATAACATCTGTGCCTGAGGATGGTAAATGCTTTTACCGAAAGTACTTGAAAGCAAGATGAACCGAACATCTAATCCATTGTACAATTAATAAAAACAAGGATCGATGAGTAGTCAGTGAATTAATGTCTTTTTAATATGCTAGAGAAGTGATTCCACCATTAATTACATTAACTTTATTGATTTATTCGTTGGAATGACTATTTTACAATCTTAATTAAGGTGCATTATTTAATGCATATATATATATATATATATATATATATATATATATATATATATATATATATATATATATATATATATAGTGTATTGGGGCAGCAGACCATTATTCAAACATATATTGTTAAATATAACAAACAACGAATGTCTCTTATGTTTGATCAGGAGCCATTCTAAACTTCGTATACTTGTTTTAATTTCGGATGAAAATAAAGACAAAAATTTCCCAACATTTGAAACTTTTCTTTTTATTATGCTGTTCCTTGATTTAAGCTTTCGCATAAGATGAGTTAACTTCAGAATGGTTATATGGACATTTAAACAAAGATATTCACCATCAAAAATGATTTTCTGTTATGTTGACATAGAAGGTTGCTATGCTACGATAACGGTCGCGGAATAGCAGACGCAGGTCGTAAATTCATGATGGGGTTCTGTGATGTACCACGCGAGCGAACGAAATATTAACAATAGAACTAAATGTATAGATGCAATGTAATGTGTTGTGACGATTTTGAAATGTAATTTTGTTGAGTGTGGTTTGCTTTGTTTTAATGTAGATGGCTTCCAATATCTAAAGGTTCTTTTTACTGTGTGTATATGTGAGTATTGTCGTGTTATCAACTAATATCCGTCTAATATTATGTATATGTTTTTCTAAGAAATGTTGTTTAATAGAACTAAGATCGGAAACGTGACAGGTAAGTCTGCGGAAGAGCGTGGTTGTAGTCAATCTAGGTACCTCCAAAAATCCGTCTACCTAAGGTATACCTAAGGTTTAAATATATTTTTCATAAAGGACAAATTCTTTTTGAAGATTTCCCCCAACTTCAATTGAAAGCTAAAGGATTAAATTTTCTAATTCCAGAAAAAATACCGTGGAGTATTTCAAAGAGAAATTTGGATTATTTTTAGTCGATGCTTCTGAAAAACCAAACGAAACGGCCATTTTTAACTTTTTTAGAGAAATTTAGACAAAACTTATATTTTTCTTTTTGAAAATCCCGCTAAAATAAGTTATACATTTCTGAAACGTTACTTTCATAAAATTAGCAAATTTAAAGTTAAATTAATCTGTTCCGAAACAAATATCACTTACTTATAGCATAAAAAGTTTTAAACAAACATTTCTTGTCCTCGGTGTATTGTTATTTTCACATCTCCATCGATAATGTGATGGCTGAATGTGGTGACAGGTTTAATACGGTGCACCAAATTTGACATAACGGTTTTTTTTTGTTTATTATAATAATTTAAAATACTATAAACATTTCTTAAATTATTAAGTTACATCTATAATGGTATCTCATTATTTAATAGCTAAAATAATGATAAATAATTTTATTAATTATTAATATAACATTAAGTTATTACATTTTTAATTTAATAACTGAGATAATAACTAATAAAATTATTATTATATTAATAATTAAAATATCTCACTCAGTTATAAACTGTTTAAATTTATATATGAGATAATTTTATTATCTCAATTTAATTTTTAATTTAATAACTGAGAGTGACATAAGACGAAGACCTTTAGGGGCCTTTCCCTAAGGAGGAGACAAGCTTTGAAATACGTGACCTTTTAATAATAATGTCACTTATGAGATATACTAAAAAATAACATTTTGACGCACAAAAAATATCTTTAATTATGGTAAAATGTTTTGGTAGCATGATTTGTATTAAGCTTTTAATTTTTGCTTAGTAAATATAGTCTTCCCTTAAAAACTTAATAACCTACCCCATATACTGTTTGGAAAAAAATTAAAACATTTTTTTAAATTTTAAAGAAAAATGAAAAATCTAAAAGAAAAAGGCAAACAATTCTTGTAAAAATTCTTTATTCGTCGAATTTTTTTTTCTTTAGATAATAATATCCTTATATTACTTATAAAAGCAAATAAAAGCCTATCTAATTCGATAATTATATAGTTTTATTACAGTTTTTATTTTACGATTTGGAGCGTATTTTACAAAAGTTGGCAGTAATTGTGAAAAAATAATTAATGATTTAATTTCTCCAAGGAGTATTTCTCATAAGTGATACAAAACAATTTGCGAACTGTCTATATTTCTGAGATGAGGTATTATGTACATTATTCGGACAATTGTCCTCATGTTTGTCGCCATATTTATTACAACGTTTCGGACATGGCACAGTGAATAAAGGCGTTAGTTAGATCCAGTGACAGGACCCAAAGAATGTGACCTCAGTACCCGGATAAGACAGGGGAGAACTTTCAGAGGGAAATTAACGGGGGATAACTGACATCCATTAAACATGGCACGTGGAACTAGAACAGACTACCCCAGTGAGCTAATTAACGGGTTCAGTTCGACATTCCAACTACCTGAAGAAGGCCGGAGCGTACAACGTCCGAAACGTTGTAATAAATAAGATGAGGACAATAATCCGAATAATGTAAATAATTTGCGAACTCTTTGAAATTCTAGAAAATTTCATAAAAATTTATGGGAGTGGTAACAAATGTAGAAAAATAATTTTACCAAGATATTCTAAAAATAAAAACTTTGAAAAATAAATTCATTCATTTTTTAATAATTCCTGAAAGTTTCATTAAAATCATAAAATTATTCGATTTTTGCAAGAATTTCAAAATTTATGGGTTATCCCCCGGAAATTCTCGATTAAAATGGCCATCACCAAAGTAGTACAAAGTTGACAAAAAAAAGAGAATTTTTACCCAAATTTAGAACGTGTTATCAGGAAGGAAATATTTTTTTAATAATTAAACAATAATTTGTTCTTTCCTCTAAATAATAACATATATATTTTGAGGATAAATCTTTTATCATTTCGCTATCCTGATTTTCAACGAATTATTTGAAGTACCTAAGTAAAACCAATACAAGTACTGGTTTTATTATTAGTATTATACATATTGTTTATTAATAGGTTTATTATACATACATGTCTTATCAAGTGATGGTTTTGAATGTAGAATTGAACACCATCACATTCAACACCATCACTTGATAAGACAGCAGGAATGTTGAAACAAAATGGCTATTTTTGTAGTGATTTTATAACATTTATATTATAATTTTCGAATAACATTGGGACGCGTTTCAGACACCAAAGCAAGGTGAAATATCCACATGAACATATCTCAGAAGAAGTTGTCCTCCGCTCACTTCTACACACGCATGCTCCCGTCGGATCATGGACTGGCGGACACTTTCAAAGACTCCTATATTTTGCGGAATGGTTTCACATGCCCTCATGGCGCATTGATGAAGCGTCTCTGTATTATTAATATCTGCTGCATAAACTAATAGTTTTAGGTGGCCCAACAGATAAAAATGCAAAGAACTGAGGCCGGGGAAACGTGCAGGCCATGGAACCACTTCTCCCCTACCTATCTATCTTTTGTGATAGATGTCAGCCAATGCATCACGAACAACGTGACTAAAATGTGCTGGGGCCCCATCATGCCTGAACCACATGAGTCTTCGTTTTATACAGGTTGGAAAATAATCCAAATGAATCCTTATAATATAATATAAAATCATAAAACTGATTCAAATAGAGAGCGCAATGTTTTATTCGAACAGACCATATAAATTACGTACAATAGAAAATAAATTGAGAAAGAAGAATGTAGAAAGATGGCAGACAATTTTTTCCGTTTGAGACAGATTCTTTCTCAATGTCTTCCTCTTCCTAACTTGTCTCTTCATTATTTCTTTACCCTTTCTTACTTTTTACATTTCTTTGCTTCTGCCTGGCCTTTAAAATTTGTTTTAAGCCGGATTCATTTAATTTTTTCGTATTAACCTAATCGGTTTGAAAATCGTTACAAATTAGTCTTAATTGGTAAGGTAAAAATTATCATAACCATGCAGTAATATTAATTTCTATTGTATGTAATTAATATATATATATATATATATATATATATATATATATATATATATATATATATATATATATATATATATATATAATCTGGGCATAATATGCCTATCTTTATTTTAAACCTTTCATGATTTAATCATGATACCAATAATTTGACAACTTAAACTTAAGAAAACGCAAACTGAAATCCCGAAATGTTATGGAGATTTACCCACGCACGCATGGACTCTCCCAACTATAAATAGGAGCAGGTACTGCCTTTTGGAGAAGGATGTTTCTACCAGTCAGCTATGCCAGTCCGACCGGACATTCTTGCTGCAACACTCTCGTTTGTATATGTGTGTATCACTGTTTCTGTTAATATAATTGTTTAACTCAATTCCTCCCTTTGTGTCTTTATTTCAGACCCTAAAAAGGCCACAATACAACAGATAACATAGAAACTATCAGTAAATCTGTCAACCACTCCTGAACAATTAAAGAAATCTCTAATAAATCTTAAATTTAACACCCTCTGAATATTAAAATCTTAATACACTACATAAAGGATCTACTCATCTCCCAAGTAGTGAAGATAAATTCATTACCATCTCTAACTACGAACTAACAGACCGCCAAAAGTGATTTCTCAACCTTGGATCTGTCATCTTTACCGAGAATACAACAGATTGGATAAAACAAACCTGAAATTGAAATGCTATATCAAAACATAGAAAGATTTAAAGAACAACAACTAATATAAACAAAACCAGAAATTCGTGAAGTGCTCAAAGCCGAAACAATAAAAGGAAGACACGACAAACAAAAAAAGCTCTCCCAAGCTCCTAACAAAACAATTAAAAATCGCTGCCAAGGAGCTACGTAAGCATACAGATATAACTTTAAAAAAGCAGTTAAAACCAATATTTTTTTGTGTGAAAAATATGATCATAATTCAAAATTACAACAAATAATCGACTATAACACCAAATTTAAAAAAAAAAACAGAAAAATCCTACTAACCAACTAAAATTGAAAATCAATGATCTGGTCACAGTCAACAATGTAGAACAGTGCAACTTAAAACTTCCAAAAATAATTGGTGACTATAAACCAAGATACATGTATGCAACTATAAAAATGACATAAACCTAACTTCACTTTCTGTCATATCATATCCCAAATCCCCACTCCTGGCTATCAATTTACCGAAATCATTAATCAACTCATTACACCAGACATAACTATTAAATACAGTTCTAAATTAACTCACGGCATAATCCAAATCTTAAAAACACAAAAACATAATAATGAAACTATAGCTTAAAATGACGTTGAAAATTTATTAACCAATGTCCTAGTTAGAGAAACGACTGATATTATTCTAAAGAAAATTAACAAGACTCCCTCTCTCCCTCCGCTAAAAATTAAACCTAACATATTACGGAAACTACATCTTACTTGTAAAATTGAAGTTCCCTTCTCTGACCATACTATAATATCTACGTACAACGTGATGGAGTTTCCATGGCTACAGTTCTATACCAACATTTAGTAATTTATCACTAACTTTTAAAATAAGATATTTAATACCATTAAAATATCCTCCATCTACTTGAGATATGTAGATGATATTATAATATTCCCATAGATGAAATACATGAACTACAAAAAGCTTCCGAAAAAACTCTGTTCTTAAATTCATATAAGATCTTAAATGTTGGAGCATACCGACAGAGGATAATGCGTATGTCTCAGTTCACATAAATACAGTAGTAAATACTCTATGTTGGTCCGCGGTTATAGATTCGTCTTCAGCTGTTCTGGTCAAACTCTCTGCCTCCGGGCAGACGAGGCTATGTCGAAGGGCGGAGTCTCGTCTCGAGAAACAGCTAACCGGCCCCGTTTTATAGGGGGTTTACGAGCAATTTTTGGGCGAGCCTAAGGGTTCGGATATCCCACATTAAATTCGGCCTTGTGCCGCATCTGACCGCGTGGGGCGGTTAGTAGACATTCTGCAGTTGAGGATTCCTTGTGAAATTCACTTGATTCACACCTAGCAGTTGACTACAACGCGCCGCTGACGAATCTTATATGTGCTGTTCTTGTCCTAAGTATTATCGTTCATTACCAACCTTCGTGTGATTATTCTATTCAGTAACCTTCGTTAGGTTACAACATTTTGACGACAAGGATTAGCCGAAATTGCAATGTTAACAATACCAATAATATTCCTTTTCTTGATGTAGTTATAAACATCAATAATAATACGTTTATTAACTCCTCTTATAAAAAAATAACTGGCAAGAACACGTGTACTCTCAACTATAAAATATAAATCTTCCACGAAAAACAAATTCAACACAGAAAAAAAAAAAAAATTTAAACAAGCACTCAATAATAATGACTTTTCTGATTACATTGTGAATGAACAAATTAGATGAGCTATTAGAAATATTAACATAAATAAAAAAAATCCATCCTCAATCAAATCAAAAAGAAAATAACACATACCAGCCTACTATTCCGTAATCAAATACATTCTAACTAGGAACAACATGAAAAAACCCTTTAAAACATTTATAAGCGCAATATATTCGCCAATGATCTCAGTAAAAAATATAACTAATTATATATTATACTAAATTTAATACAACCAACTTAATCATCCGCAATAACTCTTCTTTTTGCAAAATGACCAACACGGTATATCAGTTTAAATGTATTTTGGGAGTTTGCATCTTTGTCAAAACTGTCATATATGTCGGTTACATGACAACAACATTATCATTATTATTACACTACATATGTCGAATACAAGCTCCGTGGTACAACATTTAAACACACATTCCTGTTCACATTCACAATTTATAAAAATACTAATTGATAGCAAGGCCTCTGATCAGGAGGTTTTGAGGAAGCGTGGAACCACCTCTTAACTGCTGGTGTTCCCAGGTCCACCCTGACCCGGGGTGGTAGCACCTGTTGGGGTCCCAGCTATGGGAAAATAGTGAACTTCCAGGCCTTTTCCAGCACATTGAAACAATGATGTTGCCAACTACACTTTTTTGAAACGATGATGTTGCCAGCTATACGTTTTTGAAACAATGATGTTGCCTGATATACGTTTTTGAAACAATGATGTTGCCAGCTATACGTTTTTAAAACAATGATGTTGCCAGCTATACGTTTTTGAAACAATGATGTTGCCAGCTATATGTTTTGGATATATCTAGTAAATACTGGATCTGGCATTAAATAACCCATAGTGGTTGATATGCCATAAAACCCCAAACAACCAACCAACTAATTGATAACATTATAATACTCCACTAGGAAAAGAAAAGACAAAAACTTGAAATTCTCGAGGAAGGTTAGTTATAAATATAGCAACAATGTTTTGTAATGTTTATAATAGCAATGTTTGTTTTTTTTTATTTAAAAATATAACTATACAAATTAATGTTACATACTTTAGATCAAAACATGAAAAAGTGTCATAGCATTATGAGTAGTTAAAAAGAACTCAACTATTAATAACATTAATTTTTTGTCTTCGCAATTCCCCCCTGAAGAGGATCTTGGATGAGATGGAAGGAACTTGGAATAATAGAAATTAAAAGAAATGAAAAAAAAAATCACTTTCCTTAATGAATTTAATATCAGGATTAAGATGTTGATAAGACAATTTGAGAAGATTAAAATAAAAAGTAAATAGAATAAATATGCCCAGATTATTCAAACCAATATGCTTGAATGAAGATATGCTGCATATATATATATATATATATATATATATATATATATATATATATATATATATATAATTTTAAAAACGTTATTGAAGTGAGTTGAATGAAACCGGGAAACAGTAGTATTAAAATGTGCGAAATACACGTATAAAGAAAAGAAAAGAAAAAATTAACATACAGACCATTTGAATTTTTTTTTTAAATTAGGTCATCCAATTGGTTGGTTTCAATCTTTCCGTATCTAGACATGGGATAAATAATTTCCTAACGCTTTATTATTTAAAAATAAATAAACGCTCAACGCGAAGCGTAATAGAAGGGGAGAAAAGCAAGGGTGTTGAAATTGTATCGGAGGGGGTTATATGGAATGTACATACTTTCATCCTGGTTCGTACGAACTCAAAAGTTTGTACGCAACGTGCCATTATTTCTGATCTTTCATTCAGAAGGTTTTTCTGGTTTGGAAATGTTGTTAACTTTTCTTCTTGGCATTGATTGCAGATGTCAAGATGATCGTTGTAAGGTTTGGCTTTTTTCCTTCTCTTGTTTTGCTTTAATTTCCACACATTCATGGCTAATATGATAGGATACCAAAGTCTTTCTAGATTAAATGATGACTTTTGTTGATACCATCTCGTCTTGAAGCAGCCTTCAGTACATCCTATGTATATTTTGGTCTGGCTATTTATATCTTTTATTTCTGCTTTAAAAATCACTCCTTCAGTTTTGTAAATGCCGTCTAGTGGGCGTCTACTTTTATTTCTAGTTACATGTTCCATTGTTAACGATATCTTGCTGCACATGAATTTGAAATTCCTGGCATTTTGTCATTTTGTTAAAGTTTCTAAATTGCTAGTGCAGCTGTAACTTTAATTTAACTGTGTTTTTATTAAAGATTTTGTTTAATACGTTGGGGAAAATATTTATTAAGTAATTTAAAAAATATTTTCCCTATTTTTGATTTGTTTCTAACTTAAAAACGTGGGGGGGGTAAACTAAGTGATGTTTTTATTTTCATTGATTTATCTTACATTTGTTGTTTTATTTGATGTTTAAATTCCAGTTTGGTTTTATGCCCCTATTCTTTTAGATATCTTTTCATATTCTTTCTTTTTGTCTTCGAAAATTATTTTATTACAGGATGTGCTTTATTATACTCGCAGGGTGGTTGGTTGCAGTTCTCATTTTAATTTTGTGTCAGGTTTCATGTATGGGGAGATATTGCCAGTTTGTAGATTTTATTCTACATGCAAATACGTGAACGTATTCCTTATACGTGTATTGATCACGTTTTAATATCACCAGACCAAGAAACAGCAGTATTAAAAGTTCCCAATACACGTATAAAGAAAATAAAATAAACATTTAATATGCAGAGCTTTTGAATTTTAAAACAAATTAGGAGATCAGCCGATCAGGCAACTTGATTTCAACCTTCGGTATCAGACAACCACGGCCTGTATAGAGATGATGGACTGATGAGAGTGCCAGAAGTACAAATGACAATATAAGAACGATGCTTTTCAAACTCTTCAAAAACCTCGACTTTTTATTCAATATGAATAAAAAATGTGTTCAATATTGGATGTGGGTATATTAATAGGGGTTCGTCAACGTATCGGAAATATGTTGTGTTTTCTGGGAGAATACGCTGAAAGGGTTGGCCAGATTCTAAAAATTATCGGAAGATGCTTGCCAGTCCTTCCCCGAACGGTTAGCATACACGCACTCCCACCAATTTTTGTCTATAAAAAATAGGGTGTACAGTGAAATAATATTGGTTTGTAATGAGACGACATATTGTTATAATTTTGTCCAATTCTGCTACCATTGTTATAGACAGAAATTTGGACTACCGATTGGTTCTCATATATATATATATATATATATATATATATATATATATATATATATATATATATATATATATATTGTGTATTTAGGCAGCAATCCTTCTTTCATGCACATTTCATTAAAAACGACTGACTGATTTCTATTTCTAATTCTAACAGTTGAAATATGATCCTTGAAAATGGCTAAATGTATAGCCGAAAGCGTCGGATAAAAAGAACATTCGGACAGTTTTTATATAATTTATCTTCTGAAAAGAAAAACTTTATTAGATCGCACGAGAAATTATATAAAAAACTAAATAAAAGCACCTTGTCAGTCGTTTTTAATGAAATGTGCATATATATATATATATATATATATATATATATATATATATATATATATATATATATATATATCAGTTGCTTTACTAAAAAAAACTACTTCTACAAAAGAATTCTCATTATTTCTATATTAGTACAAGAACGCACAATTTTAAAATTTTAAAAAATTCAACCTCAGCGTCCTGCATGCACGCTCCAAAAGAATTTCTTACAGTTAACAATATCACATTTCTACAAAAACATCTTTCGGATTACATTTTATCTTTCGGTGTTCTGTTATTACCTGAATGTAAAGACTTATCTATTTCCCTACCTGACGATGAGTGTATGAAACAATCGAAAGCTAGTAGTAAAAAAAGACCTTATAAAACCGGAATTTATAAACAAGGATCATACCATTCATCAACGGATTCCAGGTTAATGTATTTTATTATTAAAAATTGTTTGCGAGAGTAATTCTTGCCATTTATATCATTAACTTCATTATCTGCTTTTTGTATGAATGATTCATGTAACGTAAATTGAAACTGCACCACATAATTGATATATATATATATATATATATATATATATATATATATATATATAGAGAGAGAGAGAGAGAGAGAGAGAGAGAGAGAGAGAGGAAGAGAAAGAGAGAGAGTTTGGTTTGGTTTGTTTTTTTTACACGGCATTTTTATGAAATATTTAATGCCGACAATTTTTATTGCTGTTAATATTTTCCTTAAAAACTCTGTTTCTGGCAATATTTTTCCTTCAAAAATCTGTTTCTGATATTATTTTTTTCCTTCATAAATGTATCGCTGGTAATCATTTTTTCAAAATGTATAGCTGGTAATCATGTATTGCGGGTAATAATGCTTCCCCAGAAAGTTTATTGCTGTTATCAAAACCTATTTTACACTTAGCGCTTTACCTATTTAACTATTTGCCCATATTTGGGGACATAAACAGGTGCTACCACCCTGGGGCGGTGGGTACCTGGGAACACCAGTAATTAAGAGGTTGTTCCACACTCTTCAACACCTCCTGATCAGAAACCTTGCTGTTGGACGTAGTTTATCGTCTTACCCAGGACGTGGATGTAGTTTATCGTCATTCCAAGGTCGGTATATATATATATATATATACATATATATATTGCATAAAAATGTGCTGGCTGTGTTTGGGAAAAGAATATTCCTAGAACTTTAGATACATACACTAAATAAAATACATACATTCAGTTAAATGTTAAAAATAAAATCACCCTTGATAATGGATAACAGAATATCCAAAACCACTCGGACATATATTTTAAACTAAAAACAAATTAAAACCAGCACTAAATAGATCATTACCCCACATGCGAAAGTACACAACATGCGCACATAATGGCGAAATGGAGTTTCCAAACCACTCGCATCCATGCGTATACACACACACGCGGGTATATGTGGAGCACGAATATGTTTACACATATTGGCAAAAACAATAGATTGCTCACAGGCACGCGCGCAAAACCTACACAACATCGGAAGTGTGTGTGTGTGTGTGTGTGTGTGTGGATGTGTGTGTATGGATGTATATGGGTGTGTATGTGTGTGTGTACTGATTCCTTATAATGAGACAGTATGTGTGTATAGACAGGGCGTACGCATGTACATGCTCTTACTGGTATATATATACACATATTGAAAAAATAAGTGTGTGTATGTGTATGTATGCGTGTGTATGTGTACATATGTGTATACGAATTCCTTATAATAAGACAGTATGCATATATGGAGAGGGAATATATGTATGCGTACGAATGCTTACAAAAGCACTAAAAAAGGATATAGATCTAAGAACACACATGGGTCATTAAAAGACCCGTCTTAATGGGTTTTATTACCCTTCACGCGGAACTTTTCACTGTTAGTTCAAGAACGACATTTAGGTCACTAACACACAAAAAAGAGAAAGTCTAATATCGAGAATATTTAACACCGAAAAACATAAGAAAAAGTAATTCCTTTTAATAATATGTAGATATATCCACTCTTTTCCTGATGAAGGTCACAACACCGGAAACCCGTGTAGCAAAATTATGGAAAAAATAACGCATAATATATTTTTTTTTTAAAATCCACATTACAAACAAAAACGTTTGCGGTTTCTCTCTTCTTTTTAATATACACACTTTTCTCTCGTTGGAACTACTATAACCTCTTTCTTGTCTCTGTGTGTGTGTGTGTGTGTGTGTGTGTGTGTGTGTGTGTGTGTGTGTGTGTGTGTTTTGTCATATGTATTACCAGTAATTCGGTGAAAGTCGAATTCACTTGTGAGATGAGAATTCCTGCACGCATTATCCATCGTAGATTGTACACGTCAGTTTCACATTCAGTTGTTTCTATAAAAAGAAAGAAAACCGAAACATCCACGTACCGCCTCTCTCTCTCTCTCCGTCCGCCTTTCGGTCTTCCCAATTTTATATACATATATAATTATAGGTGTGTCTGTGCGCTTGTGTTTCAGTACCCAGCATATTGATCGATTGTAACCTGGGCATCGCCCGTTAACCTCGTTCCCGATGGGTATCTGTAAAACAGTCGGCAAAAGTAAGCGTGTCAAATAAGATGTTGGCAATATCAAAGCGAGAAGAACCAATAGAAAAATCCGTGGCATGATTTATTCGAGGAGGTCACCTTCGATCAGAATGTTTGCCAAGGTTGCTGCAGTAGTGAGGGCTTTCCGATATGTCTGGCTTTGTATGAAATGACATCATAGAAATTTGACTGAAGTGCAAGATTTACTTTTATGACTAAGAGTGTGTCACCGTTTATTTCTTCCCTTCACACACACACACACTTTCAATATATATATATATATATATATATATATATATATATATATATATATATATATTGTGTGTGTCTGTGTTTGTGCGTATATATGTGTGTGTGTGTGTGTGTGTGTGTATATATATATATATATATATATATATATATATATAGTTGTATATTGAGGCAGCAATCCTTCGATTATGCATGTTTCATTAAAAACGACAGACAAGGTACTACGATTCAGATTTTTATTTAATTTTTCTTGTCTTCGAACAAGAGCTTTCATTACAGGATA
The DNA here is from genome assembly GCA_964036315.1 of Acanthosepion esculentum. Taxonomy (NCBI): domain Eukaryota; kingdom Metazoa; phylum Mollusca; class Cephalopoda; order Sepiida; family Sepiidae; genus Acanthosepion; species Acanthosepion esculentum. The sequence continues at coordinate 60,078,640 of OZ038492.1, read as the reverse complement.
AAGGGTGTGTAAGAAATGTCCAAATGTTTTATGTTTCCGATCGCTTTCGGCTATAACTTTAGCCATTATCAAGGATGATTCGATTTTTCGGTTTAATTGAGTGTGTGCATTATGTGTATGTCTTAGTGTGTGGTAGGGATGTTTTTAATTTACGAATACGGTTAGCACATTATGGCTTTGTTCGTAGTTAATATTGTTAAGTGTTGGCTTTTTCTTTTTTATTATTAAAGCCTCCATTATTTTTAATCTTTTTTTGCAGGTGGATGCAGTTAATATATTTGTGTTTTTTACTAGTATGTTTCTAATGGAGTCTGGTAAATCTGTGTGCGTGTTTAAATGCATTCTAATGGAGCTTTGGTCAGATAGGTGTAACGTAAGACGTCTGGATAAGCATGTAGTTGTGTAACCGATGTAATTATTCATGAGTCCGGTTTGATCAGGAACACAGTTCCTTAAGGGGCATTTGACCTCATAGATAATGTTCGTTCTTTGTAATTTTGACTTAGATGATGTGTTGTTATTTTTGAGGATAATGTTAGCCGTCTTAATTTTTTTAATGCCAATACCTACCCACCAATTACAGCATCACATCCACCCACGAATTCCTGCAAATTTTAAAATCTACAAAAAAAAATCAAACAAAAGTATAATAGCATCACATGACTTCGAAAACTTATTTACAAACGTCCCTGTCGACCAAACTATTGACATTATCCTCAATTCTATATATACTAATAATTCTATCGCTCCGCCATCAATTAAACCATCCATACTAAAAGAATTACTACACGCATGAACAAACAAAGTTACATTTTATGACCATAATGGCAATATCTACACCCAAACTAATGGCGTTAGTATGGGAAATCCACTCAGTCCATGCTTTTCCAACTATTATGTCCTACGTAGAAAATACGATATTTACACAAGTCCCTAAAAAGAAAATATATGTTCGCTACTTAGATGATATTTTTATTTTCGCAAACAACATTAAAGAAATAGACACACTTAAGACCACATTTGAGAAATATTCCGTCCATAACTTTACTTATGAACTCAGCCAAAAAAACAAACTTCCATTCTTAGATGTCCTTGTTGAATACAGCAATAACACTTTCATTACATCATTATACAAAAACCCACCAGCAAAAAAAATCGTGCCACCTTAACTTTAAAAGCGAATGTCCACTTAGGTACGAAGTAGCCGTAATAAAAAAACTTTCTAAAAAGAGCACACCAGAATTCATCCTCTCGAATACTCTTCCTCAAAGAACTTAATAATGTTAAACAAATACTAATCAACAACGGCTTCCCTAACCACCTTATAGACCACCAAATTAGACTATTTCTCCCTAAAGTAAGTAATAACGATAGTGAACACACAGTCAAAAATCACTTGCACATTTATTACAAAAACCAAATGCATAAGAATTACAAACAAGATGAATCCTCACTAAGATACATTGTAAAGAAATACACTACCCCAATTGACCCGAATAAAAAAATCAAATTAATTATCTACGATAAAAAAGTTAATATAGCTAACCTTATCCTCAAAAATAACAACAAACCAGCTAAGTCAAAATTACAAAGAACGAACATTATCTATGAGTTCAAATGCCCCTTAAGGAACTGTGTTCCTGATCAAACAGGACTCATGAATAATTACATTGGTTACACAACTACATGCTTATCCAGACGTCTTACGTTTCAACTATCTGACCACAGCTCCATTAGAACGTATTTAAACACGCACACAAATTTACCAGACTCCATTAGAAACATACTAGCAGAAAACTCAAATATATTAACTGCAACCATTTGCAAAAAAAGATTAAAAATAATGGAGGCTTTAATAATAAAAAAGAAAAATCCAACTTTGAACAATATTAACTACGAACAAAGTCACAATGTGCCAACCGTATTCGTAAATTAAAAACATCCCTACTACACATAATGCACACACTCAATTAAGCTTAAAAATCGAATCATCCTTGACAATGGGTAATGGTATAGCCGAAAGAGCTCGGAACATAAAACATTTGGACAGTTGTTACACACCCTTTATCCTGTAATGAAAGCTCTTGTTCGAACACAAGAAAAATTAAATAAAAAGCTCAATCGTAGTACCTTGTCTGTCGTTCTTAATGGAACATGCATATATATATATATATATATATATATATATATATATATATATATATATATATGTATATATATATATATATATATATATATATATAGAGAGAGAGAGAGAGAGAGAGAGAGAGAGAGAGAGACACACACACAAAATGTTTATGATTTTGAGAAATTTTACGCTTTGATTTATGAATTGGGGGGTAAAAAACGTATGAAATATACAAGGTATTTTTGGCAGAATTAAAACAAGCATTTCGGATAGGTTATCGAGAATATATTCCCGGATTTGCAACAATTTATTATAAATTTGTGAACAAAAAAGAAAGCTGTGGTCGTCGTTTGAAATATATATATATATATATATATATATATATATATATATATATATATATATAATGAAAACGTTCATTGAAGTTAGATTTGATTATGCGTTTCGCCTTTCTAAATTTCATCAGATAACAAAAGAAACAAATATGTGTCGATATTTATACAGACACATATACACACAGGCATATATATATATATATATATATATATATATATATATATATATATATATATATATATATATATATATATATTCTGTGTATTCAGTTGTCAATTGTTCTTTAAGGCGAATGTTATAACAGACATTTTTTGTCGATTAAATTTTATTGATCGATTTTCACAGGAAGAAGGAAATTCCATCATAAATTGTACAAAGGTCATTTCAGAAGAAATAGCGTCCAAGCCTGCGACTTTCTTAATTCATCATTTATAGATATATATATATGTATAAAACATCTACTTCTGTTTAATATATACCGTGCTGTTCGATAAAAGTGACTCACCTGATTTTTTTTTTTACTTAAAAATCTTTTCGCCTATTATTTTTGGGGTCAAACTAATTTTTAATCTTACTAATATAAAGACCCCTTCCCGACCACCTAGTAAAATTTTACTCACCCTAAGGTATTCTATTGATAATTATAATTTTGGATATAAATGAGATTTAGGGAAAAACTATGTGCAAAAAAAGTGACTCACTTATTTCCTGCAACTAGTAATCAATAGAAACGTAACCGAACGGCTTTAAATAAAGAATAATAGAGGTATAATTTATTTATAATAGGTAATATATTTCGAAATAATAATCTATGGGTAATCCTTTATTTTGAATAACCTTTTCAACCCTTTTTGGTATTGACTTGATCAGGTTCTGGCAAGCATTGAATTCCATTTGGATATGAAATTCAAAATCAAATCCTCTTTGTTGCTCAACTGCTTTCTCGAGAGCCTGTACTTTATAATGCTCCATAAGTTTTCTATGGGGTTGAGGTCAGGCGATTGGCGCGGCCATGTCATAACACTCACCTACTTCTCATCAAAGTATTCCTTCATCAATTTTGATTTGTGACTGGAGCATTATCCTGCATAAAAATGAGCTTGGTGGGGTCGATTTGTACCCTTTCAGCAGAAGGGAGCAGACAAGACTCTAAAATTCTCTTGTACTGCTCGCTCCTGAGGGTCTTTTCAATAGGTTTTAAGAAACAAGTTCCATGAAAAGAAAAGCATCCCCAGAACATTATACTGACCGGATGCTTGACAGTACTTACTGCTAAATTCAAAGAGCTTTCAGAGCTTCTTCTTCGGATTTTAGATCGCTTTATCCTTTGAATTTTTTAGCTCAACTTTCGTTTCATCGTAGAAGAGAACATTTAGTAAAAAAAAATCAGGTGAGTCACTTTTATCGAACAGCACTGTACATACATGCATATATATATATATATATATATATATATATATATATATATATGTGTGTGTATGTTTGTGTGTGTGTGTGTGTGTATTTGGGCAGCAACCTTACTTTCAAGCATTATAATTAAAACCGGCTGACAAGAATGATTTAATTAATGTTTTATTTAATTGATCTAACACTCTAACATTTTTTAAAGAATGTCAAAATTGCCCATAGCTATTATTTTTCCGAGCCCTTTCGGCTAATTATATAGTCATTATAAAGGATGGTGTTTTTCTTATGGTTAATTACCGTGTGTTTATCTGTGTGATTTGAACAGTAGTAGATTGTGCTCCCTTTCTTTCCTCTGTAGGATTGTGCTTCCGGTTCCATCGAAGTTCTACGTCTACTAGATACATATAACGTCTCCTCCCAAAATATTAAATCTGTACGATTACTGGGTTTCCGGTTAATTCTAAAGTCTTTTCTTCTCCTTCATGTCGCTCCTTAGTGGGGCTATCGCCTTGCTTGGGGTGAATTGATTAACACACACACACACCTATATATATATATATATATATATATATATATATATATATATATATTACGGATAGAAGCTGCAACGAGGAACAATCGTTTATTTATTTCATTACATGAATTTACAAATAGGAACGACTAATTAGCTTATCTTTATACCCTGCTTGGTGGCAAACGTTGCTGGTGGCGCTAGGGGTGGCGGTCCCGCCATAGCCACCGAAACCGTGATATCACCCCTGGTCGGCGGCTGATGAAGACAGGGTATCGCATGTTGTATGTTAAAAAAAAATTAAAAATATAAAAATAAATATATACATACATATATATTTATATATATATATATATATATATACGCACACACACACGCACTTGTGAAAATTAATTGAAGAAACTGTGTTAGTTTCCTTTCTTTCATCATACGGTCAGTTTTTGACGCACAGGAAAGAGAGTGTGTAATCGATTTCAATTT
>OZ038492.1:60008778-60068778 GCA_964036315.1 Acanthosepion esculentum | reverse complement strand
CCTTAAGGAACCGGGTTCCTGATCAAACCAAACTCATGAATAATTCTATTGGATATACCATTATATGTCAATAAAGAGGACTGACATTGCATCTCTCTTACCATAGCTCAAATAGGATCCATTTTAACACACAAGAGAACATATCAAAAGCCATTCGCAACGTACTCGTAGAAAATACGCGTATAATAGCCTCATCCACAGGTAAAAAAAATGACTAAAAATAATGCAAGTATTGAGAATAAAAAGAAAAATCCAACATTCAATAATATCAACAATGAACACAGTCACGTGTTCGGGAAAGAAAAAGCATTCCAATCACTCCAGATACATACATAAAAATTTACACATTCAGTTAGAATTAAAAAAGAATAAATAAGTTCTGTTTGTTTAATTTTATTATAATTTTTACAATTATCGGCCATAACATCGATAATAATACTCATCGCCTTCTTTTAAGATTAATGCATTGACTTTAAACTAACCAAATAATATAACTAATCCCCGAAAATATAAAACAATATAAAAATTCTAAATAATCAAATTAACAGATCGCGATATCTATCAGAGAGATGAAATTTAAACTATTATTCCATTATTTCAAAATTTTAACACATCAGCAGATAGCTATTAATGTCAACAACTGAGCATAAATAGTTATTAATTTAAAAAATTCGTAATTAATTTATAGTATTATCCACAGCTACATATAGATGAATGTCGTTTTTAATAAAAGATTTTAAAATAACCATAAATACGTAAAAAATGTGTATATTGTCGAAAATTCCTTTTTCAACAATATAGTTATTTGTGCTATGTAATAATGCTTATTACCTAAACAATAAAACTGAATATTTGTTAAACATTAAAGCATATTTAATTACTTAATAGCTATCGCGATCTGTAAGTAAATTATAAACAAATTGACAAACTACGAACGAAGCAACTGTATGCCAATTATCAAGGGTTTCTCGTTCAGACAAGAGAACCTAGCAAAAGCCATTTGCAACATACTTGTAGAAAATACGATAAAAAAAGTCATTAACTTTTAAAAATGATAACAATAACGATAGCATTAATAATAAAACAAAAACATAACACTATATGTCAACAATGAAAACGGCCAAAATGTGCCGACCGTGTTTAGAAAATTGTTATATACCGTATCTATGAACAACAATGGGTATGTCAGAATTCATATAAATAAGCTGGACACTATTGTAAGTGGGGGCTAATATGCTAAGTAGTCAACCACTAGCAGTGGTTTACCTAATTCACGCTGCTGGCGAGTATTGTAAGTTGATGATATAAAGATTACCATTTCATTTCCAATCTCCGTTTTGTTTATTCCTCATTCAGTCACCTTTTCTAAGTTACAACAAAAATGTAAAACACCCCCTTCACCATAGATATACATATATAAATATCTAAATATTCAGTTAAAGAAAACACAGAAAAAAACATCATTGAAATCACCAGAAACGTTGGAGTATATAGAATATCTGTACAGTTTTAGACATTTCACGTCCAGAAATGAAAATATCTGTACGAATGCAAGAAAAATTAAACAAAAACCTTATCGCTGTACCTTTTCAGTCGTCTCATCTTTGATGAATTGGTATAAAAATACACGATTATATATATATATATATATATATATATATATATATATATATATATATATATATATATATATACATATATATATATATTACCTGGGATCAGCTAAGTCTTGATCAAAAACGAGTTGGTTGCTGTCATGTATATATATTTGAACACTTTGGAAATGAATATAGAGGGAAATAGCAAAGAAGGAACACAGAACTGAACTGCAGACTATCCACACAAAAAAATGTTTAGAGTGGTGAAGACTTGTGTAGAATCAGCCATACTTATTGGAAGTGCTGATAACAAGGAGTTTGTAGTAGGTAGAAGTAGTACCTTTGTTACTCGGCTGCTGGCACTTATTATTAAGATGGACGGGCAACACTGGTGTTCACCCATTCACTAAATTTCCACGCGTCAAACCATGTAAACCGCTTCAGCAGGCGGGCTAAATCACGTGAAATTACCATCGAAAGGCCCTGTACTCTTCTGTCCACTATACCGGAGGGGTATAACTCCATGATAATAAAACCAGAGGGGTGGTCATTTTTTTCATAGCATATATATATATATATATATATATATATATATATATATATATATATATATATATATATATATAGTGAGAGAGAGAAAGAGAGAGATAGAGAGAAAAGTCACAAGGAAGATAGTTTTCGGGAAAGTGACTAAACCCGAGATAGCAGGTCACTTCGGATAACATTACGGATTCTTCTTTAGATTTTGTCAAGAATCTCTGAATAGATAACCGAATGTTGGACGAAAATAGACTTATTCAGGCTAAAGACAGATTCTGTCGAAAAATATTGTCTAGCACAAAGCAAATAAAGTTTATGAGCAATACACTTAGCAAGTAACTCGATATAATCAATCAATTTCATATCAACAGAAAACAATAAACAGAGAAGGTGCAATGAGTCTCTCCACGGGAGTTGACTTTAGACCATACTAAAATAAGTTCTCTGGGACGATAAAAAACTATTTTCGTTTTGCTGGTGTCAGAATAAACTAGACATATAACACTGTAGTTAAAAGCGGATTGGATCTGACAACTAAATTCAAGATCATGGTTGGTAAATTCTACCGAACGCACCGTATTAAGCGTCTCCAGGTTATCAACTACGTTTTTCCGTTGCTTTCTAATAGTCTCCTAGGCGTTTCGTTTAACAACGATGTGACGATTTCCGGGCTAGTTGAACGTTGGCAAGAAGTCGTAAGCAATGAAGACGAATGTACTGGTCGATTTGTTTCAAGTTGTTGATGAATAATAAGTTTAAAAAAGAAAACCGAACGAATTTTTATGGCAACCCAATTGATTTTAAATATAGACCCAGCACACACACACACACACACACACACACACACACACACACACATATGTATATATATATAAGTGTCGAAACGAAATGGCTATTTTGTAGTGATTTTATAACATATTTATGTTATAATATTTAAATAAATGATTATATATATATATATATAACAATCAGATGCTTGTATTTTCATAGTTTTCTGATGAACTTCAAAAATACATTACAATCTGCCGCGACTGCCATGTCAATAAGAAAGCCGATTCTTTTTTATTATTATTGTTATTATTAATATTTAGACAAAGAGCAAATCGTCAGTAAATTGTTAAAGTGATGCCGAGCTGCAAATATACAAAGTCTAATATTTACATTATGACATACACTCTGATAAGAGTATACCAGACACATGCAACACAGCCAAATTTGCGCCATCTGGTGACAGTTTTTGTTAAAAGTAGTTGTTAATGTTGCAGATGCGGACATATTGGAAATACTTCACGTAACGCGGTCTGCTCCGACCGTTCTTCCTTGCGGGCATTCTCAGTTATCTATGTGACTTCAAATTGCCTTTCTGACTCATCATTGAAACTTTAATAAAAACACCTTCTCTACAACCGCCATTATACACGCACCGCCACTACCCCCGCGCTCATGAACAGAGATGCGTCAGACTCAAAGAGACACGGCTAATTGGTTATGGTCGGGCTACTGATAAGTAAGTCTATTATAGTGAACTGGATATTTACTCTAACCCATCTTAATTCACCAATACGAAACACTGACACGTTAACACCTACTATAAATTAAGATCAGAAAGTCAGGGTAGTCAAGACTAAAGTAACATCATCATCATTGACTCATTATGTCTCCGCGCCAGCGATATGAAGCGGTGGCAAATCTAATCTTTGGTAATCTGACTTGATTTTACACACTTTTAGTAAACTTGTTTGGATAACTTATATTCTTATATTTTCATGATTTTTCTAATCGCGTTAGTAATGATGAGTTGAAATCCATATTATACAATATCATATAACATTTCAATATTATTAGACATACAAAAATAGATATTAACAGCATTCTGATCGCTTCAGGCCGGGACTGAAACCTGACTTAATTTGTATCAGCCGGAGATTCTAAGCCCTAGAAACCCATCGACACCCGGCAAAGAAAAAGGCGAATTTCTGCGTATTTATTTTTTCATAAACACACCAGTCACTCAGAGAACTCAATCGCTAAGAGAGACTTGCACGTATATATATATATATATATCTATATATATATATCTATATATATATATATATATATATATATATATATATATATGAGTTAGAGAGAGAAGTAGAGAGAGAGAAAAAACTGACTGGCATATATGAATCAATTGAAATAGATATAACAAAAGCTAGCTAGCTAGCTAGCTAGCTAGCTAGCTAGATAGATAGATAGATGCGAAACTGAGATACATAGATAAATGGATGAGAAACAGAGAAAAAGTTACTGATCCATAGATCGGATTTTAACAATGACGTACACATGTTTCAAATATTCTGCTTTCGGTCATTTTTTTTCTCTCAATTGAGTGAAAAAGCGGAAGGCTATTTTCGACAGAAAGGAGTGTACGGTATTGCAAGGAAATTCAATCTGGAAACGTCATGTCGGAGCGCGGAAGAAAGTGATTCATACCACAGCAGGGCGTGATAAAAAAGTTGAGGCAAATTTGGTCTGTATCAAAATTTAAAGTACTACCAATAATACGCCGTCTACAATAATAAACAAGCGCCTGAAATAAGCATGTACACTACAGTTTAAAAGTTTCAGAGAATTCCTGGTAATTGTTTTAAAATTGGCCCAAAAATTATTTGTTTTGTACCCCGTAAATCATTATTATTTCACCATGAAGAAGCATGGATAAAGAAAGATGGGATATTTGACACTACAATGGGAAGCTTTGACGGTGCAGAGACATGCGAAATCGTAGGTATTTATTTACTACACGAAATAAGCAAAATAATAGATAGAAATGACACAGGGCTCTACAGAGATGACGGTCTCATAATCTTAAGAAACTGCAACAAACAAAAGACAGATAAAACTAGAAAAGCAATAATTAAAATCTTCAAAAATAACGGATTCGAGATAGATATAAAAACTAACCTAAACGAAGTAGATTTTCTAGATGTCACCTTCAAACTAAGAAAAGGCACACACAAACCATACAGAAAACCGAATGATAAACCACAGTACATACATATATACTCCAACCACCCGCCTTCTATAATCAAACAGATACCTAAATCGATTAACCGCAGGCTTTCCGACAATTCTTCCGATGAATCTATATTTAACAAAGCCAAGACTACGAAACAGCCCTAAAAGATAGCGGATTCCCAGCAACACTCACATACTCACCACAGAACACAAAAAAGACCAACAGAAAAAGAAATATCATATGGTTCAACCCACCGTACAGCAAAAACGTAAAAACAAACATAGGAAAAATATTCTTCAAGCTTTTACACAAACACTTCCCGGAATCAAGCACACTACACAAAATATTCAACAAAAACACAGTAAAAATCAGCTACAGTTGCACCGAGAACATGGCACAAATAATAAAAAAGCACAACAGAAAAATTATTAACAAACCACACGAACAAATTAAACCCACGTGCAACTGCAGAATAAAAAACGAATGTCCCTTAAACGGTAATTGTTTACAAAACAACGTAATCTACCAAGCCACGACAAAATCAGCAGATAATGAAGAAAAAGTATACATAGGAGTAACCGAAGGACCATGGAAACAAAGAAATTATGTACACAAAATGTCTTTCACAAATAGTAAATATGCGAACAGCACAATGCTTTCTAAGTATATCTGGGAAATAAAAAACAAAACACACACCACACCAAAAATATCTTGGAAAATAAGGAAAAAATCATCAGCCTACAACAACCTATCAAAAACTTGCAAACTTTGCTTGGAGGAAAAAATAGCTATCATTACCTTCCCAGATCAAAATAAATTATTAAATAAAAGATCCGAGCTAATCTCAAAAAGTAGACATGAAAACAAATTTTTACCACGTAACTTAAAATAGAAAAATAAATAAATATATAAACAAACAACAATAAAATAAGCAAAATAAACTACTCCAAACAAATCACAAAACCACACCTGTTAGAATATGCGAAATAAAATCAAAACAAAAGAACGGACGAAAGTTATAACTGTTATACAAATAAAAATAATAAGCAAAACAATTTGACCCAAATAAATAAGCGAACAAGCGATTTCCGGTAAATGGCGGCCATTATAGACTACCAACAATAAGCTATATAAACAAATTTTTTACTACGTTAACCAAAAACACCGATCAAAACAAAAGAATAAATAAATAAATATATAAGATAAAAAATAAAAAACAAACAAAAAAACAAGCAAAATAATTTGACATAAATAAATAAACAAATAAGCGACTTCCGGTAAAAGTACCCGCCAAAATATACTACCCATAATGCACCACTGACCCTTATATAAACAGCCGAGAAAAATAACAGCACTAGTCGCCTGACGATTGCACTAGCATGAAACAGACTCTCGCCTCTAAGTGCTGACTTCCATGTCCACTTTTATATTTACACACGCTCTATCTCTGATATTGAGCACTTTACCCCATAAATATAGCACACTTTAAGACTATATTTCTGCATATATATATATATATATATATATATATATATATATATATATATATATATATATATATATATATGTACAGGGTGTTCATAAAGTACGTGTGCACTTTAAAAAAATTATAACTTTATTTGTATTTGCGATAGAAATAATCTGTAAAAAATGTTACAAAGTTTAATGTACCTTGTTTTAAGTATATCTAAAATAACTAATGTGATTTCAGGCATTACTGTAAATCAATTGGCAAATGTTTTCCGTGAACTGCAAAATCGTATTACCCTTTGTATTGCTAATGATGGAGGACATGTGTAAACTTAAATAAAATTTCAATAAAACCTTAAAATATATAGATTTACTTATTTCTAATCATTTTTACAAATTATTTCTATCGCAAATACAAATAAAGTTATAAATTTTTTAAAGTGCACACGAACTTTATGGACACTCTGTATATATATATATATATATATATATATATATATATATATATATATATATATATTAATGGGGTTACTTTACGAACGTTGAATAGAATGAGGGTATGTTGAATATATAAAGTTTAACTCTCGACTTGAATGTTTTAATGTTGTAGCTGTCAGGGTAGCACGCTCTCTGGAGTCTGTTAAGCATATCTGCGGCTCATAGAAAGAAGTCGTCTGAATAATGGAATATTACTGGAATAATTATGCTTTGTTTCTGTATTCGGTGTCAGCACGTGTAAAAGTAGTGCATGACAGACGGGGTCAGGTACTTTCTGGAACGGTATAAGTTGCTGACTATTTTCTAGCATCAATGTATTGTATATATATATATATTGTTAAAAAAAAACACCTGATTTGTTGCATTCAATTTCGCACTATGGCCTTGAGAAAGGTATGAGTCCGTCTATTCATCGTCAGCTATGGGATAGATGACAGGAAAGTTTGAACCATGTAATCATGAGCGTTAACCGGTATAATAGAAACTATAGGAAAATAAACGGGAAAGCCATCCGATATATTTATCTTGAAACCATAGCAATTCACAGAGAAATAGAATCAAAACGGAAATGCATAATGGCCTATGTCAGGAATGGACATTAAATATATATATAAACAGTATTAACAACATTTACCGGCCCGGCAGGAATCGAACCTGTATCCTACACGGAACTGTATCTGAGTACATATATTTTCTTGGAGATGTCTTGGACATTCAGGCCGGTAATTGTTGTTAATACTATTTATTAAAAACAGAGCATTTACTTAAAATATGTGTATATATTAATATAAACAACAAATATATTAAAATAGTTGTCAGAATAATTGTCATTATATATATATATATATATATTTATATATATAATGGACATTGAAGTCAACACCCAGATGCGACAGTCTGTTTCATGGTTATGCTATTTGATGCCTTCATGAATTTGTGTCTCAATAAATGCTCAAAGCAAGGATCCTCTTTGGGAGTTCATATTTATTGTTGAAAATTTTGTTTTGGGAAATATTGAGTGGTAAAAGCCACTTTTCGCCCATTGAGCTGTTAGAGCCCGGTCAGATGAGAGATCAGCTACCAAGCAGTTCTTTGTAGAGACTTGGTGCCACTTGATTCCAAAGGGATAGATCCATCACTGGATGAAAAGTATAGTAGATGACGCAGTATTGATAATGTTATAAAGCTTTAATGTCTCTAAAGAAGACACTGATAATAGATTCAATTGTTTTGCAGTTCCTCAGAGTTCTTCCTTATGAATAACCGTGTTCATCGAATAAGGAAGCAGCACTGACAAGAATAAAAAAAAAACGAATGCGCCCAACTTAGAGATAAAACGGCAAACGAACAGAACTGAAGTCTTCCCGAAGTAATTAACAAAACAAATAACGGCAAACAAAGAGAAGTCATTCTCAGCCTTTTGACAAAAGTGAAACTATTTTCCGCTTTCGATATAAATGGAGTAGATGGGAAGAATAAAAGGAAATGAAAAAAAGAATGGAAATATTTCGAAACGAATAATGAAATAAAAGCCTTTGAAAAGCGTGCAAGGCGGTGACATGGCGGCTGGCGAATAAAATGAGCTTTTATCTTTGATCCATTCCCGAATCAAAAATTATTTCTTCAGCGCATCCAGCGACGATTTAGGCATGCTTAGAATTAGGACTATTTAGCAAACACTGAAGAGAAAGTATAATTAGAATGGGACAGGAAGGAAGGAAGGAAAGAAGAGAGGGAGGAAGGCAGGCAGGCAGACAGGAAGGTAGGAAGGAAAAAAGATGAGAAGAAGAATGAAGAAATGAAGATGGAAGATATATATGAAGAAACGAAGCCAGGATGGAAGATAGAGCTGAAGCTGAGAAGGAATGAAAGAGAGACGGATGAAGGATGGGAAAAAACAATGAAGGAAGTAGTAAGGACTAAATGACAGAAGGAAGGAAGGAAGGAAGGAAGGAAGGAAGGAAGGAAGGAAGGGAGGGAGGGAAGGAGGAAGTAGAGATGAGAGAAGAAAAGGAGAAAACAATAACGGAAGGAAGGAAGGAAAGGGGAGGGAGGGAGGGAGGAAGTAGAGATGAGAGAAGAAAAGGAGAAAACAATAACGGAAGGAAGGAAGGGGGAGGGAAGGAGGGAGGGAGGAAGTAGAGATGAGAGAAGAAAAGGAGAAAACAATAACGGAAGGAAGGAAGGAAGGGGGAGGGAAGGAGGGAGGGAGGAAGTAGAGATGAGAGAAGAAAAGGAGAAAACAATAACGGAAGGAAGGAAGGGGGAGGGAGGGAGGGAGGAAGTAGAGATGAGAGAAGAAAAGGAGAAAACAATAACGGAAGGAAGGAAGGAAGGGGGAGGGAAGGAGGGAGGGAGGAAGTAGAGATGAGAGAAGAAAAGGAGAAAACAATAACGGAAGGAAGTAAGGAAGGGGGAGGGAGGGAGGGAGGGAGGGAGGGAGGAAGTAGAGATGAGAGAAGAAAAGGAGAAAACAATAACGGAAGGAAGGAAGGAAGGGGGAGGGAGGGAGGGAGGAAGTAGAGATGAGAGAAGAAAAGGAGAAAACAATAACGGAAGGAAGGAAGGAAAGGGGAGGGAGGGAGGGAGGAAGTAGAGATGAGTGAAGAAAAGGAGAAAACAATAACGGAAGGAAGGAAGGAAGGGGGAGGGAAGGAGGGAGGGAGGAAGTAGAGATGAGAGAAGAAAAGGAGAAAACAATAACGGAAGGAAGGAAGGGGGAGGGAGGGAGGGAGGAAGTAGAGATGAGAGAAGAAAAGGAGAAAACAATAACGGAAGGAAGGAAGGGGGAGGGAGGGAGGGAGGAAGTAGAGATGAGAGAAGAAAAGGAGAAAACAATAACGGAAGGAAGGAAGGAAGGGGGAGGGAGGGAGGGAGGGAGGAAGTAGAGATGAGAGAAGAAAAGGAGAAAACAATAACGGAAGGAAGGAAGGAAAGGGGAGGGAGGGAGGAAGTAGAGATGAGAGAAGAAAAGGAGAAAACAATAACGGAAGGAAGGAAGGAAGGGGGAGGGAGGGAGGGAGGAAGTAGAGATGAGAGAAGAAAAGGAGAAAACAATAACGGAAGGAAGGAAGGGGGAGGGAAGGAGGGAGGGAGGAAGTAGAGATGAGAGAAGAAAAGGAGAAAACAATAACGGAAGGAAGTAAGGAAGGGGGAGGGAGGGAGGGAGGGAGGGAGGGAGGAAGTAGAGATGAGAGAAGAAAAGGAGAAAACAATAACGGAAGGAAGGAAGGAAGGGGGAGGGAGGGAGGGAGGAAGTAGAGATGAGAGAAGAAAAGGAGAAAACAATAACGGAAGGAAGGAAGGAAAGGGGAGGGAGGGAGGGAGGAAGTAGAGATGAGAGAAGAAAAGGAGAAAACAATAACGGAAGGAAGGAAGGAAAGGGGAGGGAGGGAGGGAGGAAGTAGAGATGAGAGAAGAAAAGGAGAAAACAATAACGGAAGGAAGGAAGGAAGGGAGTAGAGATGGGAGAAGAAAAGGAGGAAACAATAACGGGGGGAAGGAAGGAAGGGGGAGGGAGGGAGGGAGGGAGGGAGGGAGGAAGTAGAGATGAGAGAAGAAAAGGAGAAAACAATAACGGAAGGAAGTAAGGAAGGGGGAGGGAGGGAGGGAGGGAGGGAGGGAGGAAGTAGAGATGAGAGAAGAAAAGGAGAAAACAATAACGGAAGGAAGGAAGGAAGGGGGAGGGAGGGAGGGAGGAAGTAGAGATGAGAGAAGAAAAGGAGAAAACAATAACGGAAGGAAGGAAGGGGGAGGGAAGGAGGGAGGGAGGAAGTAGAGATGAGAGAAGAAAAGGAGAAAACAATAACGGAAGGAAGTAAGGAAGGGGGAGGGAGGGAGGGAGGGAGGGAGGGAGGAAGTAGAGATGAGAGAAGAAAAGGAGAAAACAATAACGGAAGGAAGGAAGGAAGGGGGAGGGAGGGAGGGAGGAAGTAGAGATGAGAGAAGAAAAGGAGAAAACAATAACGGAAGGAAGGAAGGAAAGGGGAGGGAGGGAGGGAGGAAGTAGAGATGAGAGAAGAAAAGGAGAAAACAATAACGGAAGGAAGGAAGGAAGGGAGTAGAGATGGGAGAAGAAAAGGAGGAAACAATAACGGGGGGAAGGAAGGAAGGAAGATAGATAGATAGATAGATAGATAGATAGATAGATAGAACAAAGAAGGATGGCAAATAGAAATGAAAGAAGGTAGGCAAATCCAAAGCAAAGAATGGACATGGTTGGAAAAGGAAATAAGGAAGTAAAGAAAGAAGGAAGAATTGAAGAATAATGAAGGAAAGAGAGATAAGAAAGGAAAGTTCGTACAGAAAGGAAAAAGCAAATGAAAATATAATTGGTAAGTGACAGGCAAATGAAGGAAGACATTTTGGAAAGAAAGGCGAAATAATGTTTTTCCTTCAGCTTGAAATGCTGATGGAAAAACGAAAGAGACATTTTATATGTTAAGAGTTGCAAATAAAAACTAAAACATGACAGATTTAAAAGCAGAAATGTATACAAAAAGAAATGAATGATGAAAGATTCTGTGTAAAATGAAAAAAATAGTAAAATTAAAGGAGAAGAGAGAAATTAATGAGAAGAGAAAGGAAATAAGTAAAGAAAAAAAAACAGAAAGAAATGAAGAAGAAATAGTCCAAAAATAATTTACTGAAAAGAAATAAAGGAAGAGAAGTATGGATAAAAGGGAAAAAAGAAAGAAATAATGAAGAAGGTAAAAGAATAATAAAAGAGGACAATAGTAAAAAGAGAGACGAAATGAAAGAACAGCAATTGAATAACAGATGAAGTTAAATGCGATAAAACAAGTGAAACAAGTTACTAAGAAAAATGAAGAAAAAGATGTCAGAATGTGTTAAATGAGGGAAAGAAAGTTGAAAGGGGCCAGGCAATTATAAATGAAAGAAAAAAAGAAAGAATAAGAATACAAAGAAAGAAAGAAAGAAATAAAGAACGAAAAGCAAAGAATAAAATAAAATGGAAAAAGAAATATAAGCCGACAATGTGAGAAGTAAAAATGTTACAAAGAGAGAGTATGGAAAGAAAAAAAAAGAATCAACCAACCAAACAAAAGTTAATAATACGGACTGGAATGAAAAAAGAATGAAAGAAACGCCAAGGACACGGAATAGAAATAAATAAATAAATAAATAAAGGCTATGAATATAAACTAAAAAGAAGAAAAAAATCTTTAAAAAATAACAGAAAAGACAGAAAAGAAGACTAAGAATATGGCGCCTAAGATACTTGTCCCTCCTCAAGAGTCTACGAGACTTGACAGCTGGGCCCCGTACGTCTCGGGGGTTCTAAGGGACGTAAGATTTGTGGTCCCGTACTCTTAGAAGTCGACGATATATAATTGCTGTGGTTCCGTACTCTCCAGCTGTCTACAGGATTTGAGATTTGTGGCCCTTATGCTCCCCAAGAAATCTAAGTGTCTTGGTTGTGTGGTGGCTACATACTCCTCAGGGAGTTTACGGGACTTCAGAGAATATATAGTGGGCATATTCTACATGTGAGTTAAACGCATGTTACAGCATTACAACAATTTTAGCCAATATATATATATATATATATATATATATATATATATATATAGGAAACCAACTCTCTATCAAACAACCGCACCCTATAGTTGCTCCGGTCATCATGAAATATCGACACATCTAAGACCAAGATAACTACCAGCACGACCCCTAATGTATTTGAATCATCTGGATTCTACAATTATATTTTCTTTTTGTTGCATAAGAGTAAAATGTCGCTGCCAACACTGTAGTTTGAACATAGATCTCCAGAGAGCAAACACAGGCGATCCCATTATTGAACTAAGTTGATCACGTGACCATGGGGAAACGCATACGTAAGAATTAGCGTGACGTCTAAACGATCCACATTTCTAGTCTATCCTCTATTACTATACTGTTCGCTATTCTCTATACTATTCACTAGTTCTACACTATTTCTCTATTCTGATCACTATACAGATTACTATTCGGTGGTTACATTCCGAGCAGGTATTATCAAAGCTAGTATTATTAGTGAGAGTGATATTCGAAGGCGTCTGACACCAGTATTGTTCAACGGCGTTACTATAGTTGTATTTTCGATTACAAAGTCTCTAATACAACCAGCATTACGAAAGTGACAACGAGTATTCGTTGATGTTACATAAGTGGCAACGAATGTCCGTTGATATAAAAAAAATCTTTAGCTGGCAATCATAAATTTTGTCGTTTTTTATCTCGAATTCTTGTTCTCGTCATCCTTGCTTTGATCCGTGTCATTTCTTCAATTTCAAAGTTTGCAGGACGTTCTTCTAACATCGACATTCAGAACCCTCAACAATGGCATAAAAGGCATTACAGAGCGTATCTTCATTGGTCTATAGATCATCTTTTATTACAGCTTTTATACGTATCGATAACATTCAAACCAATCAGACTCTCGAAATATTAAGAAAACACACGTGGCACGAGTTGCGGATAGAAAGGACGCTCTGATATCTTGAACGTAGCCAGGCGAATAGCAGAAACACATAGTTATTCATGGACACCTCGTCGTCAAACATTTTCATAAAGGAAGTCCGTGTCACTATCACTATCAGTTGAGGTAGTGTCCGTATGTCTTCCAGCAGATATCATTTCCATCCGCAAATGGTTTACATGACTCAAACGTGCCTGATCGAATGGTTTCATGTGCAATAGTTGGGTGGAAGCTGTTGGAGTTTTGGGTACTGTTGCGTACTAGTGAGCCAGCTAAAATGAGCTGACTCATTTTATAGTTCACCAATAGAAGTGTTAACAATCATAAGGCTCAAATTATTCAACGTGTATAAAGACGGCCATGTTTTTCCCGAATATGCATTGTCAGCCTTTGATATCGGAAATTGAATAATTACGGAACAGCTGGTGGTGATATTGGCGATATAGTCAGATTCAGTAGAGTGTCTGACCCGTGAGTGTTAATCTTTAACCTTGTTTTATTGACTAGATTACATACTGCGCTGTATTCTATATTCATAGACTATGGTGAACATGGTCAACAAAGGTTATGAGCCCAGATTACGATTGTATTTTGACGGAGACGAGTCAAAATACGAATTGTGGGAAGTGAAATTCCTAGGCTACCTTAGAATACAAAAACTTCATGACATCATTCTTTGCCAAGATGACCAGAAAGAAGATGATGTTTTTATGGAAAGAAATACGACCGTGTTCGCCGAATTAATACAATGCCTGGGTGACAGGAGTTTGTCTTTAATAACGAGAGAAGTCAGGGACGACGGCCGCCAAGCTTTAAGAATATTGCGTGAACATTACTAGTCAAAAGGTTTATCACAGGCTATTGCTTTAGATTGGCAAACGATAATCCAATAATTGGCTGGAAATCTAAGAAACAGGGAATGATTTCACTTTCAACATGTGATATGCAATATGTTGCATTGTCGCAAGCAACACAAGAGGCTATTTTTCTTAAATTACTAATAAAAACAATTACAACACTGATGATAAGTGAGCCTATAACTATTTACTGTGACAATCAGGCAAGTATTGCTTTGGTTAAAAATCCAATAATACATCAAAGATCAAAGCATATTGATATTAAATATCAATTTGTTAGGGATTAGGTACAAAAGAAAACAGTACAAATTGAATATGTTCAATCGGAAAATAACGTGTCGGATTTGTTTACAAAGCCAATTACAAAATTGAAATTAGGGACTTTCATTCCTGTCATATTTGGTACTGACCTATAAGGTCCCTAATAGTCCAGAGTAGGACGTAAAACTGCATCCATTAGTTATTGTCTTAAGAGACGTCAGTTTTTGGTATGAATGTGAGTCCTTAGTTTCGGGGTATAAAAGTAAATAGTCCTACTTTTACCCAGTCCTCCTCGGAATGACTCTTAGAATCACTCTGGCCCGGAGTGATATTGTCTGTTTTAATGGGTCCCAGCTATGGGTAAAATAACAACGTTTTCCACTTTTTTGTTGTGATCACAATCGAAATTTATAATATTGTTATTAATGCTTATTAACCTGAAATACTTAACAGTGGACAAAATGATACAACTAATTTTTATGGATATTAATTAAAAAGAAAAAAAATAATTACAAAACAAAAAGATATATTTTATGAATATTAAAGTATATTGACTTTATTATTATTTTGAAAGAAGATTCCATAATGTACCCAAAATGGGGGGTGTTGTAGTTTTAAGGTACCCTGGTGTACTAGTGAGCCATCCAAAAGGAGCTGACTCATTTTATAGTTCACCAATAGAAGTTTTCACCAAACAGAAGGCTCAAAATATTTCATAGGACGTGTATAAAGGCGGCCATGTTTTCCCGAATATGCACTGTCAGCTTTTGATGAGTGAACAGTCGAACTCTCTGCATTCGGGCAGAGAGGAACCCGGACGAGGCTCCACCGAGGGGCAGAGTCTCGTTCGGGGTGGTAGACTGTCCCTGAACCCGTTTTTACGGGTTCCAATAGGGAATATTTTTGGCCGAGCCTACGGGCTCGGAAAACCCACGTTAAACCTGTCAGATTTTGATGGCTGAACAGTCGAACTCTCTGCATTGACTTTCTTGAACAAATACGTTTGGGACCTGGTCGAGAGAGAAATAAAATAGCGGACATTATCCTCGGCAGAATGGCCAGAATATATAAAAAATTTCCTCAGACATGAAATCGTTTTCGGGAATGCAACGCGGGATTCGTTGTAGTTGCTGATTTTTTAAAACTATTGTTCAACAAATATAAGGCCTAAGAGCCACCAAGAGTAGGGGGTGGTTAATAAATGAGTATTTCGTAAGGGCGTACATGGTGGGAGTAAGAGTTGCCTATTAGGAGAATATGTAAGAGAGATAACGTTTGACCCTCGACTTGAAGACGTTAATGTTGAAGTGATCGGAGCTGAATCCTCTTGGGAGTAACTTCTACAATGCTTTTATTTCTTGAAGATATTTATTCATTTTTAAAAAAGAAATATAAAGAGTTCTAATCGAATATATTTTCTTCTGTTTCTTACGGCTGCACGTATTTCCGCAAATCTGATCGAATGACCAAACACGATATATATTTTTTGGGAGTGGGGATGTTTTCTTGAGTGATTGGAGAACCTTTCAGCAATATCTGGTACCCGTGGCGTTTCAAATGCTTTGAACTCATTGTTTCCCGACATCATGTCAGCGGGCAGCAGGATAATTGGGTTTTAATGTTACCCCAAAATAACTTCATTATTCAAGAAGTTGGCTTCCACAAACCATACTCACTGCGATTTGTTTTCCCAGGGATCTCCTCGCCCATTAACTCTCAGCATCCAAACGTATGACTGTTGAAAATGAGGCCTGTTCCTATGGTAAACATTTTGTATGTATTCATCGATTTTATTTCTTCTTTTTCTGCATCTTAATCTGTCCCAGACAAGAAAAAAAATAACAGGGTAATGCTTCAACTGGTGATACTTTGGATGGGCTTCTAGGTCAGTCCGAAAATTTATTAGCATCGCTTCATAAAAACAAAAGTAAAACAATAATTTGGAATAAATATATTAGTAATATTGGCTATTTCTTTATAAGGAAACATTCGGCAATCATTAACCGACCAGCCAGTGCTATGATCAGTTAGAATTAATAAAATCTTTATATTGAAACAATTTTTCAGGAAATTGGTTTCTCAAGTCCAATAGTTGATATCGATCTTTCCAGTAATACCTGGATTTTCTTTATAGCTTTATGTTTACAGTAATTTTGACTATCAATATCTTGATTATGTCATTATTTTCACTTTGCGCTAGATGTGCTGTCCATCAAACTTTTGATGGGGTTGAAAGTCCTGAAGTGATCTGGTAGAATCCGTTGTTTGTGATTCTGTAGCGCCAGTCCCCGTTTCAATGATGGTCATAACTAAGACCTACAGGCTTTATTCGTTGGAAGTCATGTTTAAGCATTGATCTAAGAAAATGGTTGTATACAGCTGACAGTTTAGATATTTCGGAACTGATTTGGTATCAGGCATGACATGCATATGAATGTCTCGATCTGACGAGGCTGTTTAAAATGTGTCTTGAGTTCTTAGTATAATGTTTTGATTTTGTTACATCTTGACATCCTGGAGATAAGGGCTTAGCTTTCTTTTGCCAAATTTTTCTATGTACTGAGATTAGCGGCTCATTTTTTACTTTATTAAAACAGCTGAAGAAACGTTAAGCGATTCGTTATCCTTCTCTTTGATTTTTTTAAACTGTGTGTATTATATCTATTGGACTGTGCACTCAAGAAATCTTAACCATGCATGAGAGCACTTTTACTTTATAAAGATTTCTCGAGTGCTAAGGTCGATAGATGTAATACATACTCTATTTACCAACCTCTCCACAAGACAAGACGTGGCAAAAGGCGAGTTTTTAACGTGGGGCGTTCCGAGCCCATAGGCTCGGGGAAAAAATCGCCCGTGGATCACGTATACACGAGGGTCGGTTGTGTCTACCTATACAAACGGGACTCTGCCCTTCGGCATAGCCTCGTCTGGGTTCCTCTCCGCCCGAAAGCAGAGAGGTCGACAAGAGGAAAAGAAAGAGAAAGCCTCCTCCTCGTTATACACACTGTTTAAAATAATCACAAGTCTTTTATTTCAAATACTGGTATCCAATAAAAATGTTTGACGTAACAGTATAGAGCATCTCGTAATAAAATTTAGAATAAATCAGTGAATCAGAAATATGTTTTAAATATAATGATGTTATTATGACCTGTATGTGATATTGTCTTTCATCTTTTGCTGTTACATTTTGATCTTTTAAAGGGTCTTCCAATAACTTTGACCGATTTTAAATGTTCATTTTAAGAGTTTAATGAGCTTTTTTTCTTTTTCTCTCAGATTTGGCGCGTATAAGGGCGATATTATTTTTCACACATAACTGCCATAACTTTAATAACATGATCCAATAGAGAAATAAATAATTTTTTACCAGTAAACTGATTTATTTTCTGCTGACTTTGATCCATCTTAATGAAACACCGTTATATATAATCCGTCTTAATAAACCACCCTTTATTTATCTTACACCATACCACACGTTTGTTATCGATATGCTTGGGAGTCTCATACGTCTACATGCAAGTCAAGGACAATAATTTCCCCCTACCCAAGACCACAATTCTCTATCTTTTGTGCAATGATCGCATGTGCTGTTTCAAGGTTGGTATTATTGAATTTAGGCTTCCCTAACATCAGAACTGTTAACTGCCCGAAATTAGAAATAGGACGTAGAGTAAGAGAAAATATCCTACCTTCTCAATGCAGTCTGATATCCGGTGGGCCCGCGTTGTGATCCTAGTAGTGAGACACTTTGATTTTCGTGAGACCACAGAAAAAATACACTGATTATGAGTAGAGCGCCCAGATGCTGTGACCTTAAGTAAAAATGCCGATTACTATGTACATAATCGTATTTTCATGAGGATATGGCTCATAATACTTATAATACTATAAATATTCTTTCAATTTAATGATTTTTCAAAATGTTTATGAACCATAAACAGAGTGACATAGATATCTGGTTGGGATCCGGAAGGAAATGTGTATGTAAGAAAAATCAAAAGAAATAATAATAATAATAATAATAATAATAATAATAATAATAATAATAATAATAATAATAATTATTATTATTATTATTATTATTTTTATTTTTATTATTGTTTAATTATTTTAATAAATATTGTTTCCATCGCATGTTAGTGATAATATTAGCTTTTATTTCCCTGTCTATTCAAACCGACGAGGAACTAAAAGCTAACAGACCTGATATTATCACAATGGACAAGAAATTCAAGAAGTGTATGCTTATTGACATAGCAGTACCATCTGGAAACAGAAAAGAAGAAATAAAGATGTAGAGAAACCAAGAATGTATAGAAGAATGAATTTTAAATACGTACATGTTAGAGACAGAGCCAAGAACTGAAAAAGCACATGGTTCTTAGTCGAGACTCAGCTAAGAGTGAATTCTGCGACTACACTTCGCGAACACAGCTGAGACCAAGAGAGAGTGTGTGTGTGGTGGGTAGTTTGATTTACTTCTTGGCTCTGTCTCTAACATGTACGTATTTAAAATTCATTTTTGTATAGCTTACTGGTTTTCCTACATATTTTTCTTTTCTTTTTCCAAATTACTTAAGTATTAATCTGTTCTTTAGCAATTAATAATTGTTTCTTGTGTTTAAATATGGGGTCATCTTTTTCATCTTTCTTTTCCCTCTTGTTTTATTTGATTGCTGCTATTATTTTTGTTTGTTTTGATTTTTTTGTTTTTCAAATTTTTCTTCTCTAAGTGAAACGAATTTAATTTCCTCCCCGCTACATTTGTTAGCAATTTAGTAAGGGGCTACAGGACTTATACTAAGTTAAAACCTAAAACCTAATTACAAAAAAAATATTTTTCTTTTTTTGTTGTTTCCCTCATCTTTTCAATAAGTATTCCAGTCGAAATGTCGACGAGTAAACCGACTACCCCACTCCGAGATCCGGATGGAGCGGTTCGTGAGCAAGCCAGTTGGACGGAAAGTAAGACCTAACAAACAGCGGAGGAACACGCTGAGTCAACGGCCAGCTAACTAGAAGTGGTGTATCCATAAACCAGAAGTGAACGGGAAACCACTCCACTATCAATCCAAAGACAAATCATCTTTAACAACTCAGATAATACGAAACCTAACGGTGTGAAAGGGGTTATGACTATGGGAATTATCTCTTCGCCCGGTAAGGACTGACATGCGCAACAGGTGTCACCTGACCATCATCCAGTGACTGCTAGCATAAACGGCGTAAAGGGAATAAATGTCCTCGGAACCTATCCCTCGCCCGGAAAGGAACGACATGATCGACAGGTATCACAGGATCGTTATCCTGCGTCTGCTCGCATCAAACTTAAAATAACTCTCGGGACATGGAATGTCCGGACATTGAACAACTGCGGCCATTTTGGTAATATTAGACAAGAGATGAACAGACTTAACATCAACATTCTAGATGTATGTGAAAACGGATGGCCAAACAACGGTGATTTTCTCAACGACAGAGGATAATTTGTGAGTAGAACGACAAAGGAGTAGGACTAATACTAGATAGCGAACTTATGAAATGCGTTCTAGGATACCACCATCTTCCCGAAAATATTCTAGTATAGAAGCTGAAAGGGAAGCCGTTCAACGTGGCTATTATAGTAGTGTACGCACCGACGGCACACAGCAGAGAAGAGGACATCGAATCGTTCTACTCCATGCCGGACAGTGGCAGGGCTCTATGAAAATCACAGTAAATCATCATTATCATGGGAGACCTAAACGCCTATGTAGGCATGGAAAGGGCGGGGGATATAGCAGGAAGATTCGGACTAGGAACCCGCAACGAATGCGGAGAAAATTGATCCAATGTTGTACAGCCAATCACCAGGTAATCGCCAACACATGGTTCCAAGAACATCCGTGACGACTATGGACATGGAGGAGCACACGAGGAGAAACTAAAGACCAAATTGAGCAAAAATGATTCAGGAACGCAATGATTCACTGCAAAACCTACCCAAGTGCCGACTGCGGAAGCAATCATCGCCCTCTTATATGTAAACTAAGAGTGAAACTGCGGAAATTGAAGAAGCTTAACGCAGCACCCAAACTGCGATGAAACAAACTCCTGAGTGATCCTAACCTAAAATAAAAATACATAGACAATGTGAAAAGAAGATACGAAGCACACAATGGAAACTCGAAATGGTACGCACTAAGAGGCGCTTTAGTGACATCAGCAAAAGGTATGAACCCAAAGTAGACAGGACGAAGAAGGAGAAACGAATGGATGACTGATGAGATTCTCAACATGTTGTTTAGGCGAGAGAAAACTCGGCCAAGATACGGAACGGGGCACAGAAAATTACACAATGAAATAGGGACCAAATGCAGACACGCTAAAGAAGAATGGCCAAATGAAAAATGTGTAGAAATAGAAAGATAAAATACTACCAACGAAAGAGATATACGCAAACAAATAAAGCAACTAACAGGACAGAAAGAATGCTCGTCAACAGGCTGCTTAAAATCAAAGGATGGAACGTTCACATTAGAGAAGGAAAAAATTCTTCAACGCCGGAGCGAGTATATTGGAGAACTCTTCCACGATGTAAGGGAACAACCAGCAATACCCAGAACTACCGACGGACCTGGAAATCTGAAAACCGAAGTAAAAGCCGCACTGGCCAAATTTGAACAGAAACAAGGCAGCTGGGCCAGACGGAATTGTAAATTGTAACGGAAAGCATTAGATGACTTCGGCATAGCCAAGATCACCGAATAGCAAATAGAATCTACAACCGCGGCGATATACCGGAAGACCTCAGCAGATCTATCTCCGTAGATACGCCTAATAAAAACGAATGCGAACACATCCGAACAATAAGCGTAATGAGACACGTGACAAGAATCATCATCTGTATTTTAATGAACCGAGCGCGCAGCAGAATCAGCCCAGAGATAGGACAAGAACAGAGCTGGTCCTTAAAAAACACCGGAACGAGGGATGCGATATTCATGCTCAGAACGTCATCAGAAAGAGCGATACAGATGCAGAAGTGACGTGTACCTATGTTTCATAGAATACGCAGCGGCCTTCGACAAAATCCGCCACAAGGATCCGATGGAATTGCTCAGCAACCTTGATATAACCGGGAAAGATATCAGAATAATCAAGAACCTATACGGGCAGCAAACAACATGCATGTGCATAGGGAAGGAGTTCAGTGAATATACAAAAATATCAAGGGCATATTGCCAGGATGCGTCTTCTCACTCGACCTTTTCAACCTATACAACGAGGCAGTTCTGAGATAATTGGAAACCCTACCGGGATTTAGCATTGGCAGCCAGAATCTTAACGATATAATATGCAGATGACACAGTACTGATAGCAGACACGGAAATTAAATTACAAAATCTCCTACAGAAGGTAGCAACGGAGAGTGAGAAGTAGGGACTAAGCATAAAATTCAAGAAGACAGAATGCATGGTCATCAGTAAGACGATGACCCCGAAATGCGATTTGATCGAGAACACTAGAATCAAGCAGACGCGGAAGTTTAAATATCTGGGAAGCGTCTTGACAGAGGACGGTAAGTGCGACACTGAAATCCATAAACGTAATGGGATCGCCAATGACACATTCCAAAAGCAGGACTGAGTACTGCGAGACAGGAGGATTTCTTTGGTAACAAAGAAAAAGAATACTGACGTGTTAAGTGACATATTTATGTCAGCGAATTTTGGACGATTTCTGCAAAGACGAAGAAGAAACTCGAAGCGACAGAGATTTGGTTCTAGACATGGATGCTAAGGATATCATGGACCGAGCGTTGGAGCAACGATGAGATCTTAGAGAGGATGCAAATAAGGAGTCGGCTTATACTTAATATCAGGAAGAGGCAGCTGAAGTTTCTGGGACACATAATGAGGAAGGAAGGAAGGAGGGCTTGGAGAATCTGATACTCACGGGTTAAATAGAGGGAAAGAGAGATAAGGGAAACAATGGGTAACATACTTGTTGGACTTAAGCAAGTGGATGACAGAACGTGGTGTGGGGAGGAAGCAGAGGGAAGAAAATTGTTGCGAGCTGCAAGGGATAGAAAAAGGTGGAGAGCCATGATCGCCTACGTCCTCAAAGCACATGACATAAAAAGAAAGAAAGTACCATCTGAGAGAAACACCTCCATGAAAATTATCGAGAAATTGTATACAAGGACACTGAGATCGATATTAACAAGATGAGGGAAATGAAGACTGTACCAATAGTAATCGGAGCCTTGGGACTCATGAGAAAAGAAATGGACAATTTTACTAACAGTGTCCCAGGTAACATAACATACAAGTTGCTCAGAAGATCGCTCTACTAGGAACATCTTATATACTAAGAAAAGTGCTATCATTTAAATGACTATTCTCCTATAGTTTGGACTTGGTACTACAGGATATAAAGCAGGAAACATAACATACACAAATAATAATAATAACAACAACAACAACAACAACAACAATAATAATAATAATAATAATAATAAAAGACCACAAACAAAATAAGTGCCACCTTATTGATATGGCAGTCCCTGTAGACTGCAATGTATCTTTGAAGATATTCGAAAAGCTGTAAAAATACAAGGACCTTGAAATAGAAATCTCAAAAATGTGGCACATGGGAACATCAACAATCCCTGTTGTAGTTGGAGTCCTTGGACTGGTTGGAAAAGATTCCAGTAGACTAACTGAAGGGATCCCTGGAAGTCCATGCCTCAAAGAGATACAAAAAATGTTCTGACAAGTACAGCCCACACTTTACGAAGGGCTTTATCTATCTAATATTTTTTTTATTTTTGCAGTGGAAAGTGTCATGATGCCATTTCTAACCTTAGGTCCCTGAGCGGGACCCAGAAAGAAATGTGTAAACGCCAGATATCAAAGAAAATAATAATAATAATAATAATCAGAAGAAGAAGAAATCAATAAAACCTAATTGCTCAGACATCGTGATCAAAAATCAAAAAATGTCTTTTCATATTGACAGATTTGTTCCTGAAGATTGTGATGTATCTTTGAATATCTTCATAAAACTATCAAAATAATAGGATCATGAAGTGGAAATCTAAACCATCTGTCACTTGAACACATTAATAATATCAGTTGTGGCTGGAGGCCTCGGGTTGACTGGAAAATGTTCTGATAGACTCAATGAAGTTATTCCTGGTTGTCCATTCCTTAACAAAATGTAAAAATATTGTTCTCACATGTTCGGCACACACCATATGAAGGACTTTATTCATGTAAAATGCATGTGATCATCTGTTGTTTTAATTTTTTTATACAGATATGTTCAGTGAAAATTTTATGATGACATTTCTGAACTTATGTCTCTGGTTGGGACCCAGAAGGAAGTGGGTATACAACAGATCAATAATAATAATAATAATAATAATAATAATAATAATAATAATAAGGTAGAATTTTAGAAGCACCCTTAATAGATTTAGATTTTGCCACGAAGATTAGAGAATTGGAGCATGATGAAGCTTATAAGTACCTAGGAATTAGTGAGGGAGATGGCATACAACACCCCCAAATGAAGGAGAAGGTAAGAAAGGAGTATTACAGGCGTGTACGCCTGGTACTAAATACCGAGCTAAACTAAAAAAAAAAAGAATATCAGTCATAAACACCTTGGCTGTTCCTGTGGTGCAATACAGCTTTAATGTTCTTAACTGGATCATAGCTGAAATTAAGCGAATGGACGCCAAAACGAGAAAGCTCCTCACTTGCTACCGCATGCATCATCCCAAAGCTGATATTGATCGCCTGTATGTGCCCAGATCCGAAGGAGGCAGAGGATTAGTTCAACTAGAACTATCCTAGAAAAGTACAACAATTGGCTTCCAAAGATACTTGGAAATACAGAAGACTGGATGATGGTATGTGTCAAGGAACATGGAAGTAGTTAAGTGTCTTTACTCTGTAGTAAAGGAAGCCGACAAATTCAAAATGGAGTTTCAGATGGGCACAGACATGCAAATACATCACTGTACACCGACTGAAGCTGCAAAATACTTAAAAAAGAATGCAAAAACAAATGCGACCGACCAGATAAAGAAACAATGGCAAGATAAACCGCTCCACGGCCAATACTCTGCCCGTAACAAACTAGCTGACGTAGACCAAAACTGCACCCATCAATGGCTACGTAGTGCAGGGTTGAAAGCTGAAACTGTAGCTTTTATAATTGCTGCACAAGACCAATGCTTGTTAACTAGGAATTATCAAGCACATATACTAAAATACTGTGTTAGCCCAAAATGCAGATTCTGTGATAAATATCCAGAAACCATTGATCATCTTGTATCAGGTTGCCCGATATTGGCACCCACTGAATATAAAACCCGGCATGACAGAGTGGGACGATATCTGCATTGGAAAATTTGCAACTCCTATGGGAAGGAAATTGAAATAAACTGGTACGAACACCACCCTGACCTGGTTACGGAGATAGGATCTGTTACAATTCTATGGGACTATACAATACACACTGACAGAACAATCAAAGCCAACCGCCCAGACATTGTTATTAAAGATCACAAACAAAATTAGTGCCTCCTTATTGATATGGCAGTCCCTGTAGACTGCAATGTATCTTTGAAGATATTCGAAAAACTGTCAAAATACAAGGACCTTGAAATAGAAATATCAAAAATGTGGCACATGGGAACATCAACAATTCCTGTTGTAGTTGGAGCCATTGGACTGGTTGGAAAAGATTCCAGTAGGCTGATTGAAAGGATCTCTGGAAGTCCATGCCTCAAAGAGATACAAAAAATGTTCTGACAAGTACAGCCCACACTTTACGAAGGGCTTTATCTATCTAATATTTTTTTTATTTTTGCAGTGGAAAGTGTCATGATGCCATTTCTAACCTTAGGTCCCTGAGCGGGACCCAGAAAGAAATGTGTAAACGCCAGATATCAAAGAAAATAATAATAATAATAATAATCAGAAGAAGAAGAAATCAATAAAACCTAATTGCTCAGACATCGTGATCAAAAATCAAAAAATGTCTTTTCATATTGACAGAATTGTTCCTGAAGATTGTGATGTATCTTTGAATATCTTCATAAAACTATCAAAATAATAGGATCATGAAGTGGAAATCTAAACCATCTGTCACTTGAACACATTAATAATATCAGTTGTGGCTGGAGGCCTCGGGTTGACTGGAAAATGTTCTGATAGACTCAATGAAGTTATTCCTGGTTGTCCATTCCTTAACAAAATGTAAAAATATTGTTCTCACATGTTCGGCACACACCATATGAAGGACTTTATTCATGTAAAATGCATGTGATCATCTGTTGTTTTAATTTTTTTTATACAGATATGTTCAGTGAAAATTTTATGATGACATTTCTGAACTTATGTCTCTGGTTGGGACCCAGAAGGAAGTGGGTATACAACAGATCAATAATAATAATAATAATAATAATAATAATAATAATAATAATAAGGTAGAATTTTAGAAGCACCCTTAATAGATTTAGATTTTGCCACGAAGATTAGAGAATTGGAGCATGATGAAGCTTATAAGTACCTAGGAATTAGTGAGGGAGATGGCATACAACACCCCCAAATGAAGGAGAAGGTAAGAAAGGAGTATTACAGGCGTGTACGCCTGGTACTAAATACCGAGCTAAACTAAAAAAAAAAAGAATATCAGTCATAAACACCTTGGCTGTTCCTGTGGTGCAATACAGCTTTAATGTTCTTAACTGGATCATAGCTGAAATTAAGCGAATGGACGCCAAAACGAGAAAGCTCCTCACTTGCTACCGCATGCATCATCCCAAAGCTGATATTGATCGCCTGTATGTGCCCAGATCCGAAGGAGGCAGAGGATTAGTTCAACTAGAACTATCCTAGAAAAGTACAACAATTGGCTTCCAAAGATACTTGGAAATACAGAAGACTGGATGATGGTATGTGTCAAGGAACATGGAAGTAGTTAAGTGTCTTTACTCTGTAGTAAAGGAAGCCGACAAATTCAAAATGGAGTTTCAGATGGGCACAGACATGCAAATACATCACTGTACACCGACTGAAGCTGCAAAATACTTAAAAAAGAATGCAAAAACAAATGCGACCGACCAGATAAAGAAACAATGGCAAGATAAACCGCTCCACGGCCAATACTCTGCCCGTAACAAACTAGCTGACGTAGACCAAAACTGCACCCATCAATGGCTACGTAGTGCAGGGTTGAAAGCTGAAACTGTAGCTTTTATAATTGCTGCACAAGACCAATGCTTGTTAACTAGGAATTATCAAGCACATATACTAAAATACTGTGTTAGCCCAAAATGCAGATTCTGTGATAAATATCCAGAAACCATTGATCATCTTGTATCAGGTTGCCCGATATTGGCACCCACTGAATATAAAACCCGGCATGACAGAGTGGGACGATATCTGCATTGGAAAATTTGCAACTCCTATGGGAAGGAAATTGAAATAAACTGGTACGAACACCACCCTGACCTGGTTACGGAGATAGGATCTGTTACAATTCTATGGGACTATACAATACACACTGACAGAACAATCAAAGCCAACCGCCCAGACATTGTTATTAAAGATCACAAACAAAATTAGTGCCTCCTTATTGATATGGCAGTCCCTGTAGACTGCAATGTATCTTTGAAGATATTCGAAAAACTGTCAAAATACAAGGACCTTGAAATAGAAATATCAAAAATGTGGCACATGGGAACATCAACAATTCCTGTTGTAGTTGGAGCCATTGGACTGGTTGGAAAAGATTCCAGTAGGCTGATTGAAAGGATCTCTGGAAGTCCATGCCTCAAAGAGATACAAAAAATGTTCTGACAAGTACAGCCCACACTTTACGAAGGGCTTTATCTATCTAATATTTTTTTTATTTTTGCAGTGGAAAGTGTCATGATGCCATTTCTAACCTTAGGTCCCTGAGCGGGACCCAGAAAGAAATGTGTAAACGCCAGATATCAAAGAAAATAATAATAATAATAATAATCAGAAGAAGAAGAAATCAATAAAACCTAATTGCTCAGACATCGTGATCAAAAATCAAAAAATGTCTTTTCATATTGACAGAATTGTTCCTGAAGATTGTGATGTATCTTTGAATATCTTCATAAAACTATCAAAATAATAGGATCATGAAGTGGAAATCTAAACCATCTGTCACTTGAACACATTAATAATATCAGTTGTGGCTGGAGGCCTCGGGTTGACTGGAAAATGTTCTGATAGACTCAATGAAGTTATTCCTGGTTGTCCATTCCTTAACAAAATGTAAAAATATTGTTCTCACATGTTCGGCACACACCATATGAAGGACTTTATTCATGTAAAATGCATGTGATCATCTGTTGTTTTAATTTTTTTTATACAGATATGTTCAGTGAAAATTTTATGATGACATTTCTGAACTTATGTCTCTGGTTGGGACCCAGAAGGAAGTGGGTATACAACAGATCAATAATAATAATAATAATAATAATAATAATAATAATAATAATAAGGTAGAATTTTAGAAGCACCCTTAATAGATTTAGATTTTGCCACGAAGATTAGAGAATTGGAGCATGATGAAGCTTATAAGTACCTAGGAATTAGTGAGGGAGATGGCATACAACACCCCCAAATGAAGGAGAAGGTAAGAAAGGAGTATTACAGGCGTGTACGCCTGGTACTAAATACCGAGCTAAACTAAAAAAAAAAAGAATATCAGTCATAAACACCTTGGCTGTTCCTGTGGTGCAATACAGCTTTAATGTTCTTAACTGGATCATAGCTGAAATTAAGCGAATGGACGCCAAAACGAGAAAGCTCCTCACTTGCTACCGCATGCATCATCCCAAAGCTGATATTGATCGCCTGTATGTGCCCAGATCCGAAGGAGGCAGAGGATTAGTTCAACTAGAACTATCCTAGAAAAGTACAACAATTGGCTTCCAAAGATACTTGGAAATACAGAAGACTGGATGATGGTATGTGTCAAGGAACATGGAAGTAGTTAAGTGTCTTTACTCTGTAGTAAAGGAAGCCGACAAATTCAAAATGGAGTTTCAGATGGGCACAGACATGCAAATACATCACTGTACACCGACTGAAGCTGCAAAATACTTAAAAAAGAATGCAAAAACAAATGCGACCGACCAGATAAAGAAACAATGGCAAGATAAACCGCTCCACGGCCAATACTCTGCCCGTAACAAACTAGCTGACGTAGACCAAAACTGCACCCATCAATGGCTACGTAGTGCAGGGTTGAAAGCTGAAACTGTAGCTTTTATAATTGCTGCACAAGACCAATGCTTGTTAACTAGGAATTATCAAGCACATATACTAAAATACTGTGTTAGCCCAAAATGCAGATTCTGTGATAAATATCCAGAAACCATTGATCATCTTGTATCAGGTTGCCCGATATTGGCACCCACTGAATATAAAACCCGGCATGACAGAGTGGGACGATATCTGCATTGGAAAATTTGCAACTCCTATGGGAAGGAAATTGAAATAAACTGGTACGAACACCACCCTGACCTGGTTACGGAGATAGGATCTGTTACAATTCTATGGGACTATACAATACACACTGACAGAACAATCAAAGCCAACCGCCCAGACATTGTTATTAAAGATCACAAACAAAATTAGTGCCTCCTTATTGATATGGCAGTCCCTGTAGACTGCAATGTATCTTTGAAGATATTCGAAAAACTGTCAAAATACAAGGACCTTGAAATAGAAATATCAAAAATGTGGCACATGGGAACATCAACAATTCCTGTTGTAGTTGGAGCCATTGGACTGGTTGGAAAAGATTCCAGTAGGCTGATTGAAAGGATCTCTGGAAGTCCATGCCTCAAAGAGATACAAAAAATGTTCTGACAAGTACAGCCCACACTTTACGAAGGGCTTTATCTATCTAATATTTTTTTTATTTTTGCAGTGGAAAGTGTCATGATGCCATTTCTAACCTTAGGTCCCTGAGCGGGACCCAGAAAGAAATGTGTAAACGCCAGATATCAAAGAAAATAATAATAATAATAATAATCAGAAGAAGAAGAAATCAATAAAACCTAATTGCTCAGACATCGTGATCAAAAATCAAAAAATGTCTTTTCATATTGACAGAATTGTTCCTGAAGATTGTGATGTATCTTTGAATATCTTCATAAAACTATCAAAATAATAGGATCATGAAGTGGAAATCTAAACCATCTGTCACTTGAACACATTAATAATATCAGTTGTGGCTGGAGGCCTCGGGTTGACTGGAAAATGTTCTGATAGACTCAATGAAGTTATTCCTGGTTGTCCATTCCTTAACAAAATGTAAAAATATTGTTCTCACATGTTCGGCACACACCATATGAAGGACTTTATTCATGTAAAATGCATGTGATCATCTGTTGTTTTAATTTTTTTTATACAG
This sequence comes from Acanthosepion esculentum, assembly GCA_964036315.1. Lineage (NCBI taxonomy): Eukaryota > Metazoa > Mollusca > Cephalopoda > Sepiida > Sepiidae > Acanthosepion > Acanthosepion esculentum. Next base: position 60,038,607 of record OZ038492.1, on the reverse strand, counting down.
ATATGTTCAGTGAAAATTTTATGATGACATTTCTGAACTTATGTCTCTGGTTGGGACCCAGAAGGAAGTGGGTATACAACAGATCAATAATAATAATAATAATAATAATAATAATAATAATAATAATAAGGTAGAATTTTAGAAGCACCCTTAATAGATTTAGATTTTGCCACGAAGATTAGAGAATTGGAGCATGATGAAGCTTATAAGTACCTAGGAATTAGTGAGGGAGATGGCATACAACACCCCCAAATGAAGGAGAAGGTAAGAAAGGAGTATTACAGGCGTGTACGCCTGGTACTAAATACCGAGCTAAACTAAAAAAAAAAAGAATATCAGTCATAAACACCTTGGCTGTTCCTGTGGTGCAATACAGCTTTAATGTTCTTAACTGGATCATAGCTGAAATTAAGCGAATGGACGCCAAAACGAGAAAGCTCCTCACTTGCTACCGCATGCATCATCCCAAAGCTGATATTGATCGCCTGTATGTGCCCAGATCCGAAGGAGGCAGAGGATTAGTTCAACTAGAACTATCCTAGAAAAGTACAACAATTGGCTTCCAAAGATACTTGGAAATACAGAAGACTGGATGATGGTATGTGTCAAGGAACATGGAAGTAGTTAAGTGTCTTTACTCTGTAGTAAAGGAAGCCGACAAATTCAAAATGGAGTTTCAGATGGGCACAGACATGCAAATACATCACTGTACACCGACTGAAGCTGCAAAATACTTAAAAAAGAATGCAAAAACAAATGCGACCGACCAGATAAAGAAACAATGGCAAGATAAACCGCTCCACGGCCAATACTCTGCCCGTAACAAACTAGCTGACGTAGACCAAAACTGCACCCATCAATGGCTACGTAGTGCAGGGTTGAAAGCTGAAACTGTAGCTTTTATAATTGCTGCACAAGACCAATGCTTGTTAACTAGGAATTATCAAGCACATATACTAAAATACTGTGTTAGCCCAAAATGCAGATTCTGTGATAAATATCCAGAAACCATTGATCATCTTGTATCAGGTTGCCCGATATTGGCACCCACTGAATATAAAACCCGGCATGACAGAGTGGGACGATATCTGCATTGGAAAATTTGCAACTCCTATGGGAAGGAAATTGAAATAAACTGGTACGAACACCACCCTGACCTGGTTACGGAGATAGGATCTGTTACAATTCTATGGGACTATACAATACACACTGACAGAACAATCAAAGCCAACCGCCCAGACATTGTTATTAAAGATCACAAACAAAATTAGTGCCTCCTTATTGATATGGCAGTCCCTGTAGACTGCAATGTATCTTTGAAGATATTCGAAAAACTGTCAAAATACAAGGACCTTGAAATAGAAATATCAAAAATGTGGCACATGGGAACATCAACAATTCCTGTTGTAGTTGGAGCCATTGGACTGGTTGGAAAAGATTCCAGTAGGCTGATTGAAAGGATCTCTGGAAGTCCATGCCTCAAAGAGATAAAAAAAATTGTTCTGACAAGTACAGCCCACACTTTACGAAGGGCTTTATCTATGTAATTATTTTTTTTATTTATTCATTTTTTTTTTTTTTTTTTTTTGCAGGGCAAAGTGTCATGATGCCATTTCTAAACTTAGGTCCCTGGGCGGGACCCGGAAAGAAATGTGTAAACGCCAGATATCAAAGGAAATAAAAATAATAATAATAATAATAATAATAATAATAATAATAATAATAATAATAATAAATAACTAATTGATATGACTTTCTTGCGGGATTTCAAAGTTTTAAAAATAGAATTTCAAAAATTGTCAAATTACAATGACCCGCAAATCGGAGTAACAAAACTAAAGTTTAATTGAAGTAACAAAAACTACAATAAAACCTGTTATCATAGGAGAATTGGGTATGGTAAAGAAAGGTACTTTACTCACATGATTAAAGTACTAAGAAACTGGTTAATTTCTTTAGAAACAAAGAAAAACGCTCTGAACTGTTGTCATATCGGTCGTCCTATATGACATTGAATGCTGGACAATTTCCTCAAAGATGAAGAAGAGACTTGAGGAAAAAGAAATGTAGTTCTAAAGATGCATACCGAGAATACCATGGACTGATCATGTGAGCAACGATGAAGTTTTAGTGAAAATGACGGAAACAAAAAGGAAACTTATACATAATATCAGAAACAAACAATTGTTCTTTCTAGGGAACATATTCGAGGGAAGAAAAATACGACACTCACAGGGCAGATTGAAGGCAAGAGAGACAGGTGAAAGCAGTACATCACCTACCTAACGAGTCTTTGTAAATATTTGGCAGAGTTAAGACATATCGCAAACAGACAAACTTTACTAAGGGCTGCAAAGAACGGGAAGCACAGTACATAGAATAAGAAAAACAAGGAGATGTGAAGCTATTCTGACAAGAACATGATAAACGTCAACAAGAAACCAGTTGAGACTTGCTTGGTTCTTACCGAAAGCTACAATATATATGTGGTATTAAATTTCGTATAAACATAACCGCCTTAATTTTATACTAAAGAGAATACTGGAAATGTTGATATATTTAATGTCAGTAGATCTAAATCTACCAAACACGTACAGTTGAAGAATATCTTTTAAGTACAATTCAAATAAAAGGGAAAAGAAAAAAAACGGTTTGGCTGAGTCATAAACAGTTTTTAATTTTTTGATTATGTATTTTATTCTTAAGTCCCTGCCCCGAAACAAAAATCAACAGGTATTTACCAACAAGAGATTTTCGTAGTGAACATACCAGCAATATATGATATGATCCCCAAAATAAATCAGACATTTTACCTCAAAAGACAAAGGAACGCATTAAAAAAAGCGGTTAGACAGAATCATAATTTCTATTTTTCCATTATCTATTTTATTTCTGAAAAATTGAAATACAGTTGAATTTTGTTCAATTATTAATTCACCATTATTTACAATGACATAGTGTCACTTATCAGGAAGTTCTTTGATACTTTTTGAGTTGAATTCTGCAGGTTTTGCTGGGAAAAACTTTTCGACGAAATCTTCCATCCGCTTTTCATTACAGATGCTTTCTCTATCAAAGATCGCATCGAGTATAAGGATAAACTACATCCGACAGCAAGGCCTCTAGTCGAGTAATTGGAGGTTTTGACAAGCGTTGAACCATCTCTTAACTGATGTTATTCCCAGGTCCATCCTGACACAGGGTAGTAGCACCTCTTAGGATCCCGGCTACAGGCAAAACTTTGTGAACCCCGAAATTTTTATTGTAAAATAACCAACATGACTGAATCCGAAACGCCAGATTAGTACCAATATTAGTGCTTTTGATTTTCTCAAGGATATATATATATATATATATATATATGGGGAGAGAGAGATAGCAGGAGCTCCGGACTATAGGTGACAGCTATAATGTTTTCTTATTCTTTTTCAGTCTCAATAACCGCTTACGTCTTAGTGGCATTATCATCTAGGTTGGGCTTAAATGATATTTTTTTAAGATAATTGGTTCGTAGAAGGTCAGTTGAATGTGGCAGGTGGAGAAGAAAAGACCAACCGAATTTTAGTTTGTTCCCCACTGTTAATCTTGCTGTATGCGGCTTTGCGGTGTCATGGGGAGAGCACCATTTATCCTATTGAAGGGTACAGGGTGCTTTTTCACCAATCCTTTATAGACACGTTGCAGTTGTTGACCGTTTAAATGTGCATCTAGTTTCTCATTGTGTTTCAAGAAATCTAAAATAATAATACAGGTACGACCACACAACACGCATTGTGTTAAGTATCTTTCATGAACCTCAGCTTTAAGTATTTTTGTCAAGGAATTGCCTTTTAAACATTGGCGTATTTTAATGTCCTGCAAATTGATTCTAAACTGATTTGTATGGTTAGTAGTTCAGCTGATACATTCGTCATTACAAATGGTTCCCCCAAACGGAAATTAATTATAGTTCAAAATAATAGTCTTATAATCAGGCATCAAAAACTTAGAGTAATTTCTAAAGAAGCAGATGTAATATATCGTGTTTATTCTATTGCTATTATTTGAATGGGATCTGGACAATGCTATGGTTTCCATTGATGACCTTCGATGCCATGATGAAGTGCACAGTTTCGGCTGTGCATTCTGGTAATTAATCAAGGTATGTTTTTACATGTACTAATTAGGCGGGTGCTGTTTCGCTAGCTCAGTTCCTCAGCCCACGGCCTTGCGGGTAATTAGTTATTTGCTCCCTTTACCATAGATTAAATTCTGCTAGAATCTCGCTAGTCGATCTCTGTTTTCATGGAAAATCTTCAAATCAGCCATACTCCTTATTCTCAGCCATTCAGACTATCACAACTAGGTCATGTCATGCCACATACTACAGGGTAGAAGCATTCTCATTCACTTCGTATTTCATTGATAAGAAGGAAGCTGAAGGGAGACTGATTCTTACCTAGGAATGTTGCTTTGTGGGACAGAATCTTAAATGCATAATTTCTCGACCACTTGCTTACGACTATATCTCGTTGAAACACAAGGTCACGTACGATCACCTGGTCAGTACACAAATGGGTGACCGCTTGGGAATACCAGGTACTGAACGCTTGATGGGCGTGTGGTATAATGGATAGCGCCTCGGAATTCAAAATAGGAGCGTCGAGTTCCAACGCCAGTCGAATCCGCTATATTCACTTACGCACAAACAACCTTGGGAAAGGTATAACTTAACCTCTTCACGCCTCAGCTATGAGTTAATTTAGTAAGACAGTATTTTATTATTATCACAACCCACATTTTGACTATATCAAAACTATTTTATAATTTTAAATAACCTACAAAAGATTGATAAGTTATAAAAACCAGCTCGTCTAGCTGAGTATTGAATACTGCCGAGTTTAGTGATGTGCCTTGCCAGACCCCACATCACAACAGTAACCTTCTATTCTGAGTGGCTCATGGGGCTTGTAGAGCGGACAATAGCTCAATAATTAGTTTTAGTTCGGAAATCGGGGAAATACCTTCTTATATCGGGTTTTTAAAAAAGAGAAATCAGTTTTGATTCATAGTTGTTTTTTTTATTCTTCTGTTGTTTACAAGATTTTTTTTTACTAAGGCAACTCCCTTTTAACTAATTATTTAATTAACTTTTAAATAACCTACAAAAGATTGATAAGTCAAAAAAACAGTCAACCAAACTTCGACCACTACAATATTAACTTCTTAAAGACTACGGTCTACTTTTATCTATCCTACATATCCTCATATTTTAATTCAAACTTTTTCCTCTTATGCCCTTTAAACAACCACATTAAGTAATTGTTGTGCTAAGAGCCAGTTACCCTCCTTACTATCATGAATGAACTGATCTGTTCATGATAAGTAGTCCTGGGTAATTGTCTAGAAAGGAGAAGATAATACAATTGCACTGACTTGTTAAGATGAGTATTGAATACTACTATCACGAGTGACTCTGTCGAGTTAAGTGTTGTGTCTTGCCAGACCCCACATAACAGCATAAACTATGAGATGTCAACATTAATTTGGATAATATGAAGTGAAATGAACATTACTGGATATATACAAAGGGGTAATGAAAACATGACACACACCTTAACAAACATTGCTAAGAGCTTGAAATCATAGGAAATGGTAGAGAGACATGATTGTCTACTTCCCGAGGGGCAAGTCACAGAAGGCACAAATCTGAACATATGATAATTTTTCAATCCTGTTTTGATTGTGTTTAGAACTTTTCAGCACCCTCTCAAAGAGGTCTGCATTCATACACACATATGCACACACTGTCACATATATAAGCACATCCAAAAATGTGTCACATCTGTGTGATAAACTGTTCTGGTAAGAGCCAGTTACCCTCCTTACTATCATGAATGGATTGATCAGTTCATGATAAGTAGTCCTGGGTAATTGTTTAGAAAGGAGTAGATGATAATACTATAGCATTAACTTGTCTAGCTGAGTATTGAATACTGCCGTGTTAGGTGGTGTGTCTTGCCAGAACGCACAGCACAACAGCAACCTTTTATTCTGAGTGGCTCACGAGGCTTGTAGAGTGAACATAAGTTCAATAATTAGTGTTAGATCGGAAATTGGGGAAAATAGTTTACTATATCGGATTTTAGAAAACGAGAAAACAGTTTTGATCAATAGTTTTTTTTATTCTTCCGTTGTTTTCAAAGTTTTTTACGAAGGCAACTCCCATTTTAGCACCTTTTAAACTGCAAATTTCGAGTTGATTCTGTTCAATTTTCCGTTTATTCATGCGTTCTATTACTGTTATCAGAGATTACAGATGTTTGCTGCATTTGCTGTTAGCGCCTCACATTTATTTTATATTTGGTTTGCGATATTCAGGTCGCTTTTTGGAAGGATTGGCTTTTTTATAGGCTGTTTTCTACTTATTTATTGAGAGTTTCTTGGCTGAGTTTATGGTAATTCGGTCAGTGAATGGTTGATCAACAAACCCAAAATCTCTCCTACCCTGAATTATAAAATTCTATGGTTAACATTCCAGATAGATGAAACCATTAATCTATTTAAGAATTCAGCTCGTGGAAAAAACGCGCTTGTTTTCAAAATGTCACACTGTATCATTCAGATTGGTGTAAAGGATGATATATAAATAACGTGTGCAAGAAAATTACCCTTTCATCGATGAATTTTTTGGCCTTCTCGAACTTCTGCTAGGGATTTTTGTAATTATCGGATAATGCTGTTCGGAATATTAAACAGATCTTTTTTTTGTATCGGGTATTACACAATATGGAGTTTACAGTGCTGCCTATAATGCTTAGAGCACTTGGAATCGATTGTGAAAATGAATGGGTTGCTTTGAAAAATTAAACTGTTTTAGTTTATTGAATGTTTTGAGCAAGATATCACTTGGTACCAGCATATGTCAAAGTTCAAATTGGATTACACAAATTACATTTTATTTAATGATGTGTAGTATTTTCTGGCTAATGCTGAACTATTATTGGACGCTGAATCCCAAAGTAACATCGTCCTGCTATGATGATACACCACATCCGGCGCCAAGGCCTCTGATCGGGAGGTTTTCACCTCATAATTTCTGTTGTTCCCGGGTCCCATCTATGGGCACATAGTTAACATACAAACTAGAGTCAAAACACTATGAAAGTATAGAAATACATTTTGTAGTGAAAATATAGTGAATACATTTTCATAGTAAATAATTACCAGCAATATGTTTTTGCAACGAAAACAAAAGAAGAAAATTACAAGCAATACCATTTTCTAAGAAAAATATAATACCAGCAATACTTTTTTGTGAATGGAATTACTAATACTCTCAAGACAATTCAAATTCGTCATTAAATGACACATAAGGTGTTGATATGACGATAAACAAACCAAAGTGACATCCATTTTTCTACCATTACGATTATTTTTTTCTGCTCCAGTCTGCCATATCCTAAGTAAAAAATTGATATGATTAAGCTCCCAATGTTTTTTCTCTGGTACGCATTTTGCGAATGAAAATTAGTTCACGCTTGACCAAATTTTATGCGATAAAAATTACCTTTAAAAATAAAAGAAAACAGAGAGAGGATTCAAGGGAGATAACCGCGTATTCGATGTCAGAACATTATAACTGATAACTTTCTCCTCTAATATGCATATCCTAGTTACTATATTCTTAATACTTGATATAATGCAAAACTATCACATTGATAATATCGGTTAATAACTATTTTTTGAAACTGTTTTTTAAAACTGTTTGATTGTCTTTCAATCCCTCCGCCTCACCTGCTATCCTCTTCCGCCACAGCTATGTGCTCGCACCATTTGGATACCATTGGGTTAGGTCAATATAAACGTAGAAAAATGAATGTGAATGATAAAAGCTTGAACACTATCTTAGTTTGAAATAAAACGCTACTTCTGAAATGGGAAACAAATATAACACAATGATTAGAATTCAAATATTGAGAACAGTTGGTAGCCATGGCGATCATTTTCGCTGATTTGATTTCTATGAATTCTTAATGGATTTGACTTCTTTTAATTTCTAGATTAGATCCATCCCATGAGGTTTACCTAGGAAACCATAGAAAAAAAATGAATGTGTTCTCCGTCGAACAAACAGCTTAATGAGCCATATAATCTAGCTAATAATCCGGATAGTGATGGATAGAGCGCAAACCAGAATTAAAACGGTCAAGGATTAGGACAAGAACAATGCGGCTTTGCCAAAGGCGCTAGAACAAGATAGGCTATATTTATGATCAGAATAATATCAGAGCGAGCATTAGAAATGCAAACAGATGTTTTATAGATTACGCGAAAGCATTTAATGAGACACAACGAAAGTTTAGATATTTCGAAAACTAGTTCTATTTTGGGAATGATGTTAGAATAATCTAAAACATGTACTGGGAGGAAACGTCCTGTATACGGATAGAAAATTAATCCTATACAAAAATAGAAAAGGGTCTAAGACAAGGACATCGTAAACGCTTTTGAAAGCTGTCACGTCTGGACGGATGGATGGTGAGGTTTCGGCACCTCCAGCTAAGATATGGCTGCACTATTCCACAGCAGGAATCAAGTACTTTCTGACGTGGTACAAGGAACTAACCGTTTTTAATGCATCTCTTAGCGAGAATTTTTATATACCAGTTCTTCTTGAGAACTGGAATGAGCTTCAGTCCTAATTGTTAGATTATTTTGTGTACTTATATACTAGTGAGCAAACCCAAATGACTTGACTCACTTTATAGTTCCCCAAAAGAAGGTTAACCAATCAGGAGACGGGAAATATTCAATCCGTCGTGTATAAAGGCGGCCATTTTTTTTACTTTCTCCGAATGTCCAATGCCAACCTGTCAAGCGAATGAACAGAAGGAAAAGCTACGCCTTGCTACTATATCTGGATATCCACTGCTAACCTGAACTACGCTTCCCTACTGCCTTCGAAATATTCACTGCCAAACTCTGGATTCTATACTCAAAGACTACCGTCATCATGAACAACACTAATAGACATCCAGGGCAATGAGACGCGTTGAGAGTACAAACGTGAGGATAAAATGACTATTACGGATGTTGAAAAACAAAAGTAGCTAATACCTTTGGAGAAGAACACATTACCATTTCTTCTTGCACTTATCATAAAATGAACTTATTATCTCATCTGACAACGCATGTTGTTTGTTTTCCAAATCAGTTTAGCTTCTAGGCGAACCAGCATTCTTTTTATTTCAGCAGACCTGCTTCTCCATCGGCTTCGAACATCCATACACATCTGTTGTTTTCATTACAGAATCAACACACAGTAATGTTATGCCAAATAATCACACCCAGCCGAAAAAAAGCTTTTATTCAATGGACGATATTCCGTATCAGACAGTTTAATATTTAAGCATTAAATGCCTTTGTGTCGTTGATGTCTTCTTTATTGTTTTATACTAACTACGAATTTGTTTATTTTAAAGCATAATTCTAATAATTTTGAAAATGTAAACATTATTATTATTATCATTATTATCATTATTATTATTATTACTCTCCTTGCAGATGAAAAAGAGACATGAGGCACCAGAAATATGGTTCTATAGAAGAATGCTGAGAATACGCAGTATTGAACATGTGAACAATGAAGCTAGGTTTAGAGAAAATGGAAAGGAAAAGAACACGTTTTCTTAGAATCCGAAAGTGCCAGTTGAAATTTCTAGAACACGTAAAGAGGAAAGAGGAATTAGCAAATTTGACACACACAGGACATATTGAAGGCAATACACACTGAGGAAAGCAGTGCATAACCTACCTAACGAGCTTGTAAAAGGTTGGCAAGACAGGAATTAGGAGAGACAGAGAAATGAAACTATCTACTAAGTGCTACAAAGGACAGGAAATTGTGGAGAGCCATGATCGCCCACGCCCTGAAGATACATGGCGCATAGAAGAAGAAGAAGAAGAAGAAGAAGAAGAAGAAGAAGAAGAAGAAGAAGAAGAAGAAGAAGAAGTAGAAGAAGAAGAAGAAGAGGGAAGAAGAAGAAGTAGTTGTTGTGGTTGATTTATGCAGTAGGAGCAAATCCCAAGTCTCAACCGGAAGCGTGAAGAGACAAGTTTTGTATCTGAAGAGGCAAATAGATGAGATGTCATGCAAATAGGCACAAAGAAAAAAAGGTAATTATGGTCACTGCTTTGAGGGAAAACAACGCAAGCTATGAATATGGTTCCTCGACACATTTGTTTACTGCTTTTCATATCATTCCCAAAGCCCCAATGACAAGAGGTATGTTTGCCGTCTTCAGCTGCCACATTCTACTCATTTTTATCTCGAGGTACATGTGTATACTTAAGTCCTCAAACGTTTTGAAAACTCTGTTAATGTTGTCCAGGAGTGCAACATCTATCAGAAGGTAGGCGATTTCAACTTTGATTTTACACAATCGCGTCTAGTCGGGTTTGATTGATTTGACTATCAGTCTGAAAAATTGAAATTCCAGAGGATCGTGCCTTCTTTTATTGTATAGAATATGTAATGGCTTATATTTACACCAATTCTCTTTGCCAGGGAGTTTGAATGTGTGACTTCATGTCATGTCTACGTAATGATCGGTAGAATGATGTAATTGAAAATATCCTCTATACAGCTGTTAGACACAGTCAGCTACAAGTCATACCAGATCAAGATAATTCATAGATTATATTTTACTTGTGTATGACTAACTGCTTTCTTTGTTTGTATCGAAGGATCCGTCTAGATCTCATGTCACATATACCCCTAGCTTGGAAAGTTGAAACTCGGATGGCAACACCATCGTTTGTATTCACCTGATGTTACACTGATAAATTATATTTTTCGATCAAGGCAAACATCTTTGCTGTTGACAACTTTTTCTACTGAAATCTTAATTCAAGTGTTTTCTTGTCAAATACCAATTCTGGGGCCTCGGCTTCAGTCATTTTCCCACCGCCGTAAGTTTGCTTCTCGTTGCCTTTTCTATAAATACTTCCATGATAGTTCTTCGACTGTTCGAATATGAGCTCAGTACTAGACTGAGGAGTAATGGATAGAGGCTCGGATTGAGGAATCGGAGAGCCGAGTTCGAATTCCAGTCGAATCCATTGCATTCACTTACGTGCTAATACCCTTGCGAAAGGTATTAATCCTCTTCTTCTCCATCCAGCTATGGGTAAATAGCAGGACAGACCGTGTTCTGTAGCCTTGGATGGCAACTGGTCTACCCCAGAAAGAAATGGAAACGTACTGCGGTGAAAGAATCTGCCTCGTCAGTCATGTATCGAAAGACACATGATCGCCTAAGCGTTTGTCGTGCATGGCACATAATTGTCTGATAACTGACTAGACTGGAGACAAGATCTCACCAATTTACAGTTGAGTTGGCTAGATATATCCATAAGTTCTATCCTAATAGTTTCTTTTCTCACACTTTTCACTCGTTGGACTCCCTTCCATTTCCATGCTTTCCAGTCTGGTAACATCTTACCAGTTTATATTTGAGCTGGGTTGATCTAACTGTAAATTCTATGCTAAGTTTCTTTTCTCGCCTCTTTCTCTTGCGGAACTCCCTTCCAGGGACTATGTTTTCTGGTCAACTTTAATCTGCAAAGATTTAAGTGCAATCTATCTGCTGTACTCCTGGTTACTCTTCGTCTCTTCTTCCTCCTTAATGTTCGGGTTTCTAACTTTTCCATACCCAGTAACCCCTTGTGTCTCTGTTGCCTTACTGCTTTGCTTGGGGTGAATGCAATAAAAAAAAATCTCCGGTAGAAAATACAAGTCCCATCTGGAATAGTCATGCTGGTGGGAATTTAAATGAAACTTAAATCGTACCTGAGGTGCTCCGGATTCTTCTTATCTTTAACAATGTTCCTATTTCTAACTCTTTCACGCTCATTGACACGGTGGTTCCATTGCCGTGTTTGGAGTGAAGTCAAATAAAAAAAAAAACAATAAAATTTTATTACAAAAGTGTATATGATCTGTCAAATAAGTGGCGAGAAATCATTGCTAATACTGGAGTAAATAGTGGGGTAAATCAGAAAGTTATGGCAATTTAGATACTACTCTGTAAAAAACAACATTGAGGCGCCCAGCACGAGGCGTTCGCATGGGATGATCTCAGAATTCCATCGTCCAGTCGTGTTGGAACGTGAAATCAGGTCAAATGTATGGACGCTCCAGTCAGCGATCGCATCATCAAGGCACAACGTACCGTACTGCGCTTTCGGTGTGAAGAGCGAATTAAACCTGTCGAAATCCATAGACGGATGTTGGCGCCGTATGGGGCGGGGCATGTACTATGAATCAACCAAAGGCGTATAAGTAGGTAGAGCGTCTTAAAGCGGGAAGAACGAGTGTTAACAGGCGAAAACCGATCTGGTCGGCCATCAGCATCGCGCACAGAACACTTCTAAGGAGTGGGGGATGCTTTGATCAGAGAAGTCCGACGAATCACATTAGTACAACTAGCGGCATTCTTGTGCATCAGCGTTAGATTTGCATATGCCATACTGCATAATGACTTGAGGTTCGCGTTGTGTGCCCCAAACAAGTAAGTGATGCACACGTGGCTTCTGGGTAAAAGAAAATACTTCTTTTCAGAAAGGATGAAAAAAACTCCTCGAACGACACCGAAAGTGCCCCACCGTGCAGCGCTGGAGGGTTCAAAAAGTGATATACGTATTTGTTTCTGCATCAGTAGAAACAAAAGGGTTGTATGGAAAATCGGCTTCACTTTTTGAGTGACATGTAATTGTTTGTTTGTTTGTTTGTTTGGGGTTTTATGGCATATCAACCACTATGGGTTATTTAATGCCAGATCCAGTATTTGCTAGATATATCAAAAACGTATAGCTGGCAACGTCATTGTTTCAAAAAAACATATAGCTGGCAACGTCATTGTTTCAAAAAAACGTATAGCTGGCAACTGTTTCAAAAACGTATCCCTGGCAACATCATTGTTTCAAAAACGTATCCCTGGCAACATCATTGTTTCAAAAACGTATGACTGGCAACATCATTGTTTCAAAAAAGTGTAGTTGGCAACATCATTGTTTCAAAAACGTATCCCTGGCAAAATCATTGTTTCAAAAACGTATAGCTGGCAACATCATTGTTTAATTTTTTTTTCTACTGATTGACCCTAAGCCACCGCTTTCCATCACATTTTAGGGGTAAGGTGTTAGTATATTTAGTGTAGGGTTTGGGTGGGAAAGTTAATTGTAAGTTGTAGTTGTTTTGGGATGGGTTAGATGTGATGGGGCATGACATGACCAGCCGATTGATCGGATCGACGGCCTTTTGGTTGGACGTAGTTTATCATCATACCCAGGACGCGAATGTAGTTTATCGTCATACCCAGGACGCCATGTAATTGTAATTTATTTTCTAGAGAATAAAGTTGATAAACAAAAGGATTATTATTTATGGCTTACCTAATATTTTTACCACATTTTTTATGATATTACATTTTACTTTATTCTTTAATCGATTCAAGGCAATAATGACACAGACACAAGGAGTTACTGAAAGTGAGTGGATATGAAAGAAGAAAAAACACACAGTTTTGAAGAGCGAGAACAATAAAGAACAGCAATTAAGGAGACGGAAGATAACGATTGACAGTGAATTTACATTTTTGAAGATCAAAGTAGCCTAGGAACCATGAAGTCGGAAAAGGAAAATGCAAGAGAAGAAACTTAATCACATGGCTAAATGATTTGTGAACAAGCCTTGAATAAAAATGATTTGAAAACCATATATTAATAACGATTTTCAAGTATCTTGAGAGAGCTGAAATATTGACGAGATTGCTGTTGATTTATCTCCCTTTAAAATCAACCGGTTTGATAAATGTATAGCGCAGCAAAAAGGAATTTTAAAATCAGAAATTTATTAAAGCAAACGAATGATTTAAAACAAAGAACAATAGAACGAAACACAGGCAATTTATTTGATTTATTGTTTTTATGGTATATCAACCTCAATGTGTTATTTAATGCCGAATTTTTTTTAGGATAGGTTTGTATGAATAAAAATTTGTATATTAAAAATATGTATTAATATAAATAAAAAAAATAATTCTTCAAAAAAAACATTGCCGATTTTATATTCTTTCATGGTGTTTTGACAGCAGTTTGGTGGTTAACTATTTACCCATAACTGGGCCCCTAAAAGTTGCTACCACTCGGTGTTAAGGCAGACCTGGGTACTAGAGCAATTAAGAGGTGATTGCATGCGCCTCAAAACCTTTCTATCAGAGGTCTTGCTGCCGGATGTAGTTTATCGTCATACCCAGGACAGGAAAACTGGTGTTAGTATCGAAAAGTCTATATTGGACAATAAAAGACAGGCTTGGTTCTTCGTTCGCTTCAATTATTCTTGTATTTCTGCATCTTGAAACGCGATCATTCTCCTTAACGATGCGCACTGTCTACAAGATGCATAACCTAACCTATTTCACCTCTTTCATTTTCTCTCCAGCAGCCTTGACTCTGATTTTGAATAACAGAAAATAATATAAAGTAAAAGAACTCTCGACCTTTTTTTCTTTCAACTTTCATGTCTTAATGAAAGAAAAACGAACAACATGTCATTGAACGCCAACCATGTCAACACAGCTCGTTCTCTTTGGAACCACCAACGCCAAACCTCAGCACGAAGGTGCGCTTCAAACACTATAAAAGCAGACACCTCAACCGGCAGGAATCCGATTGATCTTAAAAGAAAGCAAATGCAGTTGATGAGAACGGGCCATAACAAATTGTCATCGGATCTCACGTCGATATCTATTGCAGTTAAATATTGGAAGATTGAACCTTGAGCATTTTATAAGAACGGAAAAGAAACGTTTAAATGCCAGCGTGTGATTTACAAATGATGTCGTCTCATGTTGGCAACGATGAGCTTAGTTCCTAAGCTAGTCATGAAGTAAGATCGGAGTTTTAGGGAAATTAATGTGTACCCCATTAGAATGTAAAAGAAAAATATATTGAATAGTCGAATATGTAATCATTAATATCTTCATAAGGTTGGCTAAATCCCATACATAAACGAATTCTTTCTTGAAGAAAACGGGGAACTTCAGGAAGAAATTACATTACCCGGACTGTTGAAGTCCTGAGATTTACAAGCATATTTATAGCGATTTAATAAACGTAGCTTAGAAGGCCGAAATTATGGTAATGGTAGTATTAGCTGTTTCTTTATAAGGAAACACTCGGCATTCATTGAGCGAGCATCTGGTACTACACTCGGTTGAAATTTATAAAATATTTCCCTTGAAACCTTTTTGTTTAGTAAAACGGCTGCAATGGATATCACAGAAGGGAAAACAAAATCAAAAAATCAATAATTTAATATTCCACACTACCTGAAATAAAAAGCTAGGAAGGAAACCACCATCCATAATGCAAAGACGATGTAACACACTTGATGAAGCTAACAAAGTTATATATATATATATATATATATATATATATATGTATGTATGTGTGTGTGTGTGTGTGTGTGTGTGTGTGTGTGTGTGTGTATAGGTAATGTGTTATCAATCGGTTGTCATACTGAAATTGTATGGTAGATTAATAGAAATAAGGGTCTTGATGCTAGAAAAAAACATGGCTCTCATAGCTTCTGACGTTAATTGATTGAGTGTGTTAACAGGTATACGATTTGTCTCAGTATATTTATCTTCTTTAACATGCCAGGATTCTTCTTTTTTCTTTTTCTTCTTTTTCTTCCCTCCTTCTTTTACTTTTTCTTCTTCTTCTTCTTCTTCTTCTTCTTCTTCTTCTTCTTCTTCTTCTTCTTCTCATTATTATTAGTAGTAGTAGTATTATTAGTATTATTATTATTATTATTACCTAGAGAGGTTGACGACGGGAATAATGCTTCTTGTATGCTTCTTCCTTGTTATGTGAGATAATTATGGGATGAGTGCTTTTTCAAAGTTCTAACTCATTCACTCTCTTCTCTTCCAAATATCCCATTAAACTAATGGTGTGACATTTGGTCATAATACCTGCGATGATTGGGACCGAAGGTAGATATGAATCCATTTTTCCCTACAGGTATCAGTCCAAATCAAATATAAATCACCGCAGTTGAAAGTCAAACTCCGTTCACTAATTCAATTCGTTATAGCACTCTATCTTTCTAATAAAAATAATAAATAACCTGATGCTATAACAGGCAAGGCTATCATGGCTTCTGACCTTAATTGATTGAATCTGTTAACATGTAAAGGTTGTGAATTAAAATAAACTCCACTATATATCATCTTCATTGCCTGTCTCGCTTGTTAATAATAATAATAATAATAATAATAATAATAATAATAATAATAATAATAATAATAATAAAGAAATGCAAATGCAATCGATCAGATACAGAAACCGAGGCTAGATAAACCGCTAGCAACCAAATTGATGTAAACAAACCCCGTACCCATCTGTATGTTAAGTAGTGCAGGATTAAAAGCTGAAACGGAAGGTTTTATTCTTGCTGCACAGGACCAATGCATGCTAACTAGAAATTACAAAGCACAAACTGAAAAATGGAGATTCTGAAATAAATATCCAGAAACAAATGAAAATCTTGTATCAGGTTGCGTGGTATTGGCACCCACTGAATATAAAACACGGCATGACAGATTGGGCCAATATTTGCACTGGAAAATCTACAACTTCTACGAGAAGAAAACTGAAAGAAGATAGGACCTGTAACAATTTTATGGGACTTTACAATACACACAGACGGAACAATCCAGGTTAATCGACCAGACAACGTTATTAAAGACCGCAAAGACAAAATGTCCCTCCTTATTGACAGAGTGGTCCCTGCAGACTGCAATGTATCTTTGAAGATCTTCAAAATCTATTGAAATATAAGGACCTTGAAATCGAAATCTCAAAAATGTGGCGCATGAGGATATTAACAATTCCAGTTGTAGTTGTAGCCCTCGGATTGACTGGAAAAGATTTCATTAGACTCATTGAAGGAATCCCTGGTAGCCCATGCCTTAAAGAAATACAAAAGATTGTACTCACAAGTACAGCCCACACCTTTCGGTGGGCTTTATCTTTGTAAAATATGCGGGACTTTCTTTTAAAACTGCTCAATGGAAAATGTTATGATGTCATTTCAAAATTTAGGTCTCTGGTCGAGACCCGTTAAAAATGAGTAGACACCAGAAACCAAAGTAAATAAAACAATAATAATAATACTTTCAAATTATAAGGACTTGCTATTCGAGTTACGCTTTTCTCTCACTTCCTGGGCATGAATTTGGGAACAAAGATTAAAATTTGTTCTTTATTATATCGAAATATAGTTTTTAATCAATCCCCTTTAAAAAAAGGCGATAATGCCACTAAGATGCAAGTGGCTACTGGAAGTAAAAAAGAATGAAAAACTTTAGAAGAGACCAGAAACTCAAACCTAAACAGGAAACAAGATGTAAACTTCTACTCCTTTTCAAAAGACCGGTACGGGTAACTTTGTCTGGTACAAGGCTTATGTATGCAGCTCACAGCGATTGGTCTTTTGTATGGATCTCCTACTGTTTGTCCTTTGCATAAAATCTTAACATTCCACACCTTGCAAAAGGCGCACAGATTACAGAAATTATGGTAGATTAATTATTGTTTGAATTACTCATCAGACTAGAAACCTGTACAAGGCAATTCTGAGGAAACTGGAGATCCTACAAGGACTCATCATTGGCGGCCACAACCTTAACAACATAAGATACGCAGATGACATGGTACTGATAACAGACACGGAAAAGAAACTACAAAACCTCCTCCAGAAGGTAGCGAGGGAGAGAGAGAGAGAGAGGAGAAAGGACTAACAATAAACTACAAGAAGACAGAATTCATGGTCATCAGTAAAAGGATGAACCGACAAGGGGACACTAAAATCAAACATGTGCGGAAGTTTAAGCATCTGGGAAATGTTCTGACGGAGGATGGTAGGTTCGACGCTGAGATCCGAAGACGAATTGGGATGGCCAAGGATGCATTCCAGAAGCTGGGCAGAGTACTGCGAAACAGGAGGATTTCTATGGTGACAAAGAAAAGAGTACTGAGCTGCTGCATGATATCTGTCGTCCTATACAGTAGCGAATGTTGGACAGTATCCTCAAAGATGATGAAGAGACTCTAGGCGGTGGAGATGTGGTTCTGCAGATGGATGCTGAGAATATCATGAAACGCGCATGTGAGCAACGATGAGGTCTTGGAGAGGATGCAAACAAGGAGGAAGTTTATCCTTAACATAAGGAAGAGGCAGACGAAATTTCTGGGACACATGATGAGAAATGAGGGTCTGGAGAAGTTGAAACTCACGGGACGAATAGAGGGGAAAAGAGACAGGGGAAGCGGCGCATGACATACGTAGCGTGCTTGGGCAGGTGGATGGCCGAGCGTGGTCTGGGGGAGTTGGCAGAAAACACAAAATCTGTTGAGAGGCACAAGGGATAAGGGGAAGTGGATGGCCATGATCGCCTACGTCCTGAAAGGACATGGCACATAAAAAGAAAATATTTAAATTCAATAATTTTTATTTATCTGTTAAATTAATACAAACTAATATTTTTTCCTGTAAGATAGTTAACAATGTCATTTGTTCACCGCAAAATATTTTTCAGATTTTTTTCTTTATTACCATGGACATTTTCTGACGCTTTGATACTTTGCCCAGATTCTGAAAGGCCGCAATCTCTATAAACCCCCGGATTACTACGTCACGCATTTCGACGTCTGTTATTATAATACAGAGATTATTATTGACATACCCGATACGTAACTCACAACTTCATCTGTCGCTTTTCTCACAATCACATTCTCCAATACATTTAATGTTCCTATTTACATTATTCGGACTATTGTCCCCATCCTTGTCGCCATGTTTATTACAACGTTGAGGACACATGGCACAGTGAATAAACGCGTAAAGTTAGATCTAGTGACAGGACCCAAAGAGTGTGAGTTCAATATATGGTTAAGGCAGTGGAGAACTTTCAGAGGGGAATTAAGAGGAGATAACTGGCATCCATTAGACATGACACTATCTATCGATCTATCTATCTATGTCGGTTTTTTCATATCGATTGATCCCTATCTTAACACTATCTGTCTATCTATCTCAGTCTATCTATCTAACGTTGACTATCTATCTCAGTCTATCTATCTAACGTTGAGGACACATGGCACAGTGAATAAACGCGTAAAGTTAGATCTAGTGACAGGACCCAAAGAGTGTGAGTTCAATATATGGTTAAGGCAGTGGAGAACGTTGACTATCTATCTCAGTCTATCTATCTAACGTTGAGGACACATGGCACAGTGAATAAACGCGTAAAGTTAGATCTAGTGACAGGACCCAAAGAGTGTGAGTTCAATACATGGTTAAGGCAGTGGAGAACTTTCAGAGGGGAATTAAGAGGAGATAACTGGCATCCATTAGACATGACACTATCTATCGATCTATCTATCTATGTCGGTTTTTTCATATCGATTGATCCCTATCTTAACACTATCTGTCTATCTATCTCAGTCTATCTATCTATCTGGTAATATGTCTATCTATATCGGACATTTTTTATCGAGTGATCCCTATCTTATCATTATCTATCTATCTATCTGTTCTTATCATTTAACTATCTCAATGTCTCGACAGCTAAGTTTCTTAATATCGACCTTTTTCAGTCGATCTTCGGAATTACCTCTCTATCTATCTATCTATCTATCTATCTATCTTTCTATCTAAGTATGTTTAAATCTTTCTTTGTCCTCCTCCTTCCCACTCGCACTGTATATATGTATTCTTATATACTCATATTTATATAATATGTATATATATATATATATATACATGTGTGTACCAAACTATAATTATGTTTTCCATCAACTTCCTTTTGATAGATAGATAGATTGATGAATCGATGGCTGGATGGAGGGGAGATGGAATTAGGCAATTAAATATCAAAGTGGAAAACTTCGTTTTTAATCCACTTCATCCGACTAATATAATGTTCTTATTGATGGAATTATATATATATATATATATATATATATATATATATATATATATATATATATATATATATATATATGTACGTATATATATATATATATATATATATATATATATATATATATATATATATCTACGACTGATGCTAACATCTAGCCACACTGATGACCTGTTAAATATATATATATATATATATATATATATATATATATATATATATATATATATATATATATGTAACAGTTCATCCGTGTGGCTAGGTGTTAGCATCAGTGGTAGATTTTTCCCCTAAGTTATCAGCTCTCGGCATTTTTGAATAAACACGCCAGTAACTGAGAGTGATCTATTCAGAGAAGAGCTTTGCATTATCAGCAGTAGCAGTCACTGTTTACAAATTCGCGCTTTCCCTCTAAATTGCTCGACCGAATTTTATTTTTTCGGGGGCATATGTATACATATACATATATATATATATATATATATATATATATATATATATATATATATATATATATATAAGTGAACATAGAAGTCGGGCCCGATGATTGCATCAAGCATGAAACAGACTGCCGCCTCTAAGTGTTGACTTCTATGTTCACTTTTATATTAACACGCTCTATCTCTGATATTGAGCACTTTATCCTATAAATATAGCACACTTTAAGACTATATTTCTTCATATATATATATATATATATATATATATATATATATATATATATGTATGTATGTATGTATGTATATGTATATTTATATACATATGGAGAAGGAATATAAACTTAAAAACAACAATTAATTAGCCAACGTTATTCTGGCGGAATCCGAAATTCATATATATACACACACACATATGCATAATTACGTAGATATGTATGTCCATAGATTAAGTCGACGAAAGAAATTCAAGAGGTAGAAAAAACGACAAAAATAAAATTACTAATAATAAGACTAATAATATTTATTGTATTCTTTTGACAAAACGGAAGCATGATGAAATAATGTTAAAAATCGATATTTTCAGACTTTCCTCTACTTTTTTCAAGGAGTTATAAAAAAATGAATTTGGACATTTTGGGAGGTGATCCTTTTTCGGCACGTATTATATTACTGACGGAATCTCGTAGTTTCGGGCTAGTTGTTTTCCCGATTAGTCTTGTAAAGTGTTTCTAGATGGCTTTTGCAGAAACTGTATTCATTGAGTATGCCTAAATTCCTATTTAAACCTTGTGTGTGAAATTATTTTAAAAATGTATTTTAACACTGACTTCCGTCTACATCTAATGTTATCAATACTATTGTGCGTTTGGTTGCAACGTGCAGCTACAGTGAAATTGAGCTTTTCTGTTTGATAGTTTTTTTTATTGTTATTAAACCGAAGACGGAAATCGGTACAAGATTCGCCGATATAATTTCCAGTTTTGCTTTGTTGTATAAACGTAAATTTATAATACTTGAACTGTCACAAGTCAAGTGAGATTTCGTTTTTTTAATTAAATTATTTAATTTGTTTTTCTTGCTCATTAGGTATTTGTCAAGATGCTTATTTTAAATGATATTTAGGACATGATAAACGTCGATAGAGTGTTTAAGATTGAGTGAATTGAGCGGAATAAAGCGTGTGCTGTTGCAGAATTTGGAAAGCGTGTGTAGTTTGGAATAGGCAACATTAAGAGTAAGGTTTTGTACTTGAGAAGTCGGAGAGTCGTAGATTTGCTTTGGCTTGGACGTATGGGTTGTGTTCCGCAATTTAAGTCCTTTTGGAATAATATCCAAGTTTTTGGCAAACGCTTAGGACCAGAATGTCCGATCTTGTTTGTGCAACATTCTTCAAATTAGTGTTGTGCTGTCCTCTTTCTTTTGTGTCCAGCTTAGGAACAAAAGGCATGATATTAAAGAAAGATTGGTTACATATGGTTATATATATATATATATATATATATATATATATATATATATATATATATATATATATATATATATATGGGAATTTAAAATTTTTAATTACTTTTATATTTAAATAATCTAGCCGATCTCATTTAGATTCTTTTTCTTTTTGATTCTATCATTTTTATTATTAGATATCCCACAAGTGAAATTCGAAAATTTGCCTGGGCGCAACCTTGCTGTGGATGACCTTGCAATCTCTAAAAATGTTTCTACTAGATTATATATATGTACAAAAAAAAAATATATATATATATATATTTATATATATATATATATTTATATATATATATATATATACATATATATATTATTACATATGTATATATATATATATATATATAAATATATCTATATATAAATATATATATACATATATATACATATATATATATACATGTGTGTGTGTATGTATGCATAGATAGATAGATAGATAGATAGATAGATAGATAGATAGATAGATAGATACTACATTTGAAAAGTTTGAGGATATGCCGTGTCCAGTAACATATTTAATGAAATATTTCATCATGATTTAGGTAGTTACTGCGGACGTAGTAGAAATTATATAATTATGGAGTCGATGTTCTTCTGAAAATCGTATAAAACTCACGAAGTCCGGCCCCAAACATGAGACGCACAAATGTCACCAGGGTCCATGTCACTCTATCTGCTTATCTTCAAGATCCCATTCACATCCACACGCAAAATGCTACCGCGCTGACAAACGACAAAGAGACCGCTCTAAACTACGGCAACACCGTTCACAGTAAGAACTAAATTCTAAATATCATCTGCATCCCCCGATACTACTAAGCACGCACACACTACTGACTCTTTCACAGCAACACACATGTAACAACATTTCACTGTTTGTCACATGCGTACACAAATATAAATATATTCTATTCCAGAACATTATTAACCAACATAAAAATACATGACATTCAAATCTATAAACATCTTCTTGTATTCTTGTTATATTAAAGTAATGTTTATTTGTTGATAATACGTTGTCTTTTTCTACTGGATTTTATTCTTTCATTAAAAATCGTAGGATTATTCTTAACGGTCGAATTACGTGTTGTTCCACAACAATATTTTATGCTATTGTATCGGATCCCGACACTCTGAATTTTGACATTTGACAAAGACCCAAGTAGAAGGATTTCTTCAAGGTCACCTCTGACAATTACCCACCAAAGTAGTTGTTTTGCACTTTAAATAAGAGAAAATTATTATACATGCATAAAAAGTGAGACAAAAGATTTTTTAGAAATTTTAATATGAGAAAAGGAACAAAAGCTTTGGATGATTAAATTTTGCTATTGTCATATGTGTGGATATAAACCAAATAATTAGATATTAGCAGCTGTATATGCGTTCGTTAGTGTGCATACACAGAAAAGCGAATAAATATTTACTTAATATAACGTGTAAAAAAAAACAGCGCTCAATGTATATATATTAATATATATATATATATATATATATATATATATATATATATATATATATATATATACACATATATAGACAACACTTATCTATATTATTTAATGAAACATGTATATATATATATATATATATATATATATATATATATACCTACGTTTGTAGTTGAACTTTAAGTTGCATGGTTTCCGCAAGTCGTCAAGCCTGAAGTGTTGAATGAAACATTTTTTAAATTCTAAATCATGGGAGTAAAAGCTAAATTAAACACAGATTCCAAGCTAACAATTAATATAGACTTACTATGTTATTTGTGTGTAAATTCAAAATGTAGACTACTTAGTGAGATACTGGGAAAAAAAAAGATGCAAGCTTAAAATTTAAATAAGAAAGAGGACAATGTGTAGCTTGTTACATATTAATTGACGCTAAAATGGTTAAAGGTAGGTGTATACATTATATATATATATATATATATATATATATATATATATATATATATATATATATATACACAGATAGAGGCGACAGTCTGTTTCATGCTAGATGCAATCATCGTGACCCGATGATTGCATCTAGCATCAAACAGACTGTTGCCTCTAAGTGATGACTTCTATGTTCACTTTTATATTTACACACGCTCTATCTCTGATATTGAGCACTTTATCCCATAAATATAGCACACTTTAAGACTATATTTCTTCATATATACAGATACAAATATTCAAGAGGAAAACATATCTACACAGAGGGGATTTCATTTAAAATTGCAATTCATTAATTCTTTTGACATTGCTTCGTTTCCTATATGAAACTGAGCAGATATGTGTTTGCGAAACAATGGGACTAGTTATTGTGCTTTAACGGCTAAATACACCCTTGCATTATTGTGACGAGCTTCCTTCCTCAGCAGTAAAAGCACGCTGAAAAAGACGCTTTCAAATGCAAAGGGTGAGGCATGTTTGAATCCTGCCATAAGGCACTTTCTCTTTATTTCTCAGTTCCTTAAACGGAATAAACAGAGCGTACAGTAATCAGGTGTCTACTCAAATAGAGGTATCCACTAAAGATAATGTTTGAAGAAATAAAATTATCGGATTTCAAAATAAAATTCATCAACACATACTAACATATATATATATATATATATATATATATATATATATATATATATATATATATATATATAGTGTGTTTCCGCATCATATCATTATTTACACATATTATTAAATATAACAGACAATGAATGTCTATTATGCCTGATCATGAGCCGTTCCAGTTGTCGAATGTTTGCTTTAATTTCGGGTAAAAATAAAGACAGAAGTTTTCCAACATTTGGATATTTTTTATTAAATTGGTCCTAAGCTTTTAATCACATGAGGCAACCTCAAATGGGATATACAGACATGAAACAAAGATATCCACCGTCAAAGATGATATATTGTTATTTTGACAACGGTCGCGGAATAGCAGACGCAGATCGTACGTTCAAGATGCGGTTGCATGACGTCATAACACGCTGATAGACCGAAGTATTACAACAGAACCAATGTCTAGATGCATTGTTATGTATCGGGACTGGTATGAAATGTAATTTTGTTGAGTGTGGGTTGCTTTGTTTTAATGTAGATGGCCTCCAATATCTGAAGGTCCTTTTTACTCTGTGTATGTGTGAGTATTGTTGTGTTATCAACTAATATCTGTCTAATATTATGTACATGTTTATTTTTTTCTAAAAATGTTGTTTAATAGAACTAATATCAGAAAGGTGGCATGTAAGTTTACGGGGGAACGTGGTTGTAGTAAAACCAATATATGTATCGGGTTTATTATTGACATCAGAGATACAGTCTCTGAACGGGCAAGCAAATTGTTACACTACATTGTTCTTTTAGGGGTGGAGGTTGTAGAGGATTTACTTGTGTTGATGTATGGTTATATGAGACCAATTCTTTTAGAAAGAAAGCAGCTGAAAGAGAGTAAGAAAATGCTGGAGAAGAAACTGTCATAAAAAAAGTACGGTTATATCTAACAATTTCAAATACAAGATGGTTATACCTTGGTGCCAGTTTAGTAGTATACTAAAATTCATAAAGTCTAGGTACAAAAGAGGAATGCTTATCTGAATAATTGCCATGGAAATTTTTATTGAAAAGGCACAGGACACACACACATATATATATATATATATATATATATATATATATATATATATATATATATATATATATATATGCCTTATCAGCTGAACCGTTGATGATGATCCTAGAAAGAGATGGAAAGTACTTGTGAAATAAAAGTGAATCTCACCGTTACAGTGCATTTCTTGTCTCATTTAATTGTAATATATGGAAAAATATTCGTGAATATGAAAGGATTATTGTCAAAATAAGCAGATATAACGTTTGTAACTTATTCAATCAGACATGTCTAAAAGTAAATTTGCTGCCTATATATATATATATATATATATATATATATATATATATGTGTGTGTGTGTGTGTGTGTGTGTGTGTTTGTGTGTGTGTGTTTGTGTGTGTGTGTGTGTGTGTGTGTGTATTGATGTAATATGAAAGAAAAGTTAGATTAATAATCCAAAGTTTTAGGGCTCGATACAAAAGTAGAGATTTGAATTATAATTATTTTTTAAAAAAAGATATGATTCCATCACGACACAGAAACTAGTGTTTCGAAACTGAAACTCAAGTGCTAAATTTTAATTTTAAATTTAAACTTAGAAACATCGTTTGAGAATGAAACTGTGCTCTAAATTCCAAGTTTAATTTTGAAATTAACCTTTAGGACTTGAGCTTCAGTTTCGAAACAGCAATTTCTGGGTCGCGATGGAAACATATGTCTTAAAAAATAATAATTATAATAATAGATAGATACATAGATACACAGAGATTGAGATAGATAGATAGATAGATAGATAGATAGATAGATAGATAGATACAAGGTTCGTATACGTAATTGCGCCTCAGCGTCGAATAATTGCAATAGCAAATAGTTAGCCAAATGTCCTGGCTGGTTATTACCATTGAGTAGCAACTTTGATTCTCAATGCGTGCCACTATCGTCTAACAAACTAAGGTTTTAAAATGTCAGCTTTTATCTCCTATTCATTCTTCGCCTGTAAAATTAAACTTACAACTTTTTCAACCAATTATATTATTGAGCTCTTTAATGCCTCATCAATAACATTTCCATAATCATTTTTTATCCGATTTTCTCTATGCTGTACTGTTCACGGCCTTGTCTTAATAATACTTTCAAATGGATTTTATGTTGTATGTGTGCTGATATATATAATTATATATATCACATGTTCTGTTGCCGTATTCTTCAGTGGTTCCTTTAATGTGTTGGGAAAAAGGCAATAAAGTGTTGCCATTATCTCCGTAACTACATCGAAGAAAAGAAATATACGTTTATACGTTTACAAGAAATCTATAAAAGAATCCGATAGACAATGGATGGTTTGGCGAAAAAAAACACACATTGAAATGAATATATGCCTAGAGAGTGACTCGTGGCAGTGTAGTGGATCCCGAGAATGTTGTAGATCTTTAATACTGAGTGCTAAGTTCGAGCTTTACTGTGTACTCTGAGGCTAGTGCCTTCATGTTAAAAAAGCTAAGCGGAAAATAGAAACAAATATATTGATAGTAGGCTCGATTGTTTGATATGAACAGAATCAGATAGATATATAGATAGATAGATAGATAGATAGATAGATAGATAGATAGATAGATAGATAGATAGATAGATATGGTCCTATTTCGATATGTGAATAAACAGATATATATGAATAAACTGAAAGGAACAGACTGAAGTAAATATGAACAGTTCATGAGAGAGAGAGAGAGAGAGAGAGAGAGAGATATAAATAGATATATATATATATACATAAATATTAATTCATTTATACAGTGACATAAGCCGTCTGAGATAGATAGATAGATAGATAGATAGATAATGGAAATAGATTGACAGAAAAAAAATAGGTAGATTTTAGATATATAAATAGATAGATAGATAGATAGATAGGAAAGAACAGATATATATATATATATATATATATATATATATATATATATATATATATATATATATATATATATATATATATATATATATATATATATAGATAGATAGATAGATAGATAGATAGATGTTGCGATGGGTAAATTGTTGTCATTTTATATTAGTAATTTCGCACATGCACGTTGTTGTTGTTTTTATTTTTCCGCTGTACACTATAGTAGGGTCAGTTGGGCACCGTCTGTGAGAAAAAGAACACAATGTCACAATTTTACTCCGCCAGAAAAGTTGCAGACTACATTCTGTACTGCTTCGATATTCGCGCCGGAATATCCAGTACTAACGTTTCACAGTGTTTGGGTGCCAATCTGAGAAAGGTTCAGAGGATTCAGAAAGGGTTGGATTGGTACAATGGTAATTGCAAAAGTGTTTGAAATGTTCAATAGTGATGGCGACGTTATGCCTCCATTTACCTTCCTATAGGGCTTCAGGCTCAACACGAAGGCCTACATCAAGTGCCTTGAGGAGGTAGTGCTGCCCTGGTCAAGAGGGTATATGCTGGAAGACCCTATATCTGGCAACAGTATTCTGCACCATGCCAAACAAGCAGGAGAACAAAGCCATATCTGTCAGACAATTTCTGAAACCACATCACTCCATTACATCCGAGCACCTAACTCCCTACTCTGTAACCCCTTTGATTATTATATGTGCAGCGCTGTTGAGTGAAATACCAACAAAACTCCTTGTAACACGAAAGATGTACTGAAGTCAAGGATTTTGGCAGCATTCCCCAACTTAAACAAGGAGGCCTTCCAGAAGAGATACAGAAAATTCCGAAGTCGTCTGGAGGCTGTGGTTGAAGCCAATGGCGATGTTATTGAATAAATGTAATCTTTAGTATTTCAGTACATTTTTTTTGTAATTTTGGTAAATATATCTTTTAAAATGAGATGTCAGTGTCATTTTAATTTGTGCGTAATTTAGACGACAATTTATCCTACGCACCATGTAGATAGATAGATAGATAGATAGATAGATAGATAGATAGATAGATAGATAGATAGATAGAAAAGAACATATATATATATATACATATATATATATATATATATATATATATCGGGAAGTGGATCGATATGAAAGAATATCGACATTGAAATATGAATATATTCAAGGAGACAGAGAGATAGACACAAACAGACCGAGATAAACAGACAGGGACAGAGTTATGAACAAGCTGGAATAGGAATGAATAGTCGAATGTCGATAGAGAGAAACATGGACCTAGATATACAGAAACGCCGATAAATATAATGGATTTCAATATTAATATACACTTGCGTCACGCATGTGAAGCCGCGTCAGGTTCCTTAGATACACGAGCAATATTTATTGTACTAAATGTCATATTCATTATTTCTTTGACAATATATTTTAGACTTTATGCTTCCATGCAACGAACATTAACCACGACACCAAACAAAGAACCTACACCACAGCATATACATATACATATATATATATATATATATATATATATATATATATATATATATATGTATGTATATATATATATATATATATATATATATATATATATATATATATATATATATATATATATATATATATATATATATATATATACTTATATATATAGATGTGGGAGGTATCTTTGTCTGTGTGTGTGTGTGTGTGCGTCAGAAAGTGACTGAGAGACAGGGAGAAATAAAGAGGAGGGGACAAAAAGCAAATACCTCTGAAAATAGGCTGATTTTATTATTTTTCTAAAAGCAACAGGAGACTTTCTGGTTGCCATTTATGAAGTGCAATCACTTCGCATTGCTTATAAGATGAGAAAATATATCACGATCTATAAGGCAAGCATATATCTATCAATCTACGTATCTATCAATCTCTCTCTCTATACATACACACACACACACACACACACACACACACACACACACACACACATATATATATATATATATATATATATATAGGCTTAAATATACAAAAACACATTCTGTAAAGTATCCTTTTTCAACTTACACTTCATTCAAAAAATACGTTGATACATTCTTAAATAAACGAAATGAAACAAATTCACAGAAATTGTTCTTTTCATCGTTTTAGTAATAAATTTCCATTTTAGTCACGGTTCATTATTTAACCCTCCTGTATTTATTTGAATTTCACTGTCTGAATTTGTCTAATTTTTTTTATTTACGAAGGTATATTTAGTTCTTCTGTAGTTTATCGTTGGTTATCGTATCTTCACCTCCCTACTTATTGTGATATAGGCACAATCAAGATGCCACCGCAGGAGCTAGCTTAGGTCTGG
>OZ038492.1:59966278-60003778 GCA_964036315.1 Acanthosepion esculentum | reverse complement strand
ATAACGAAGAAAGTTTGTTTGAAAAAAGTTGATATTCCCAAAACAGATTGAAGATAATAGGGTCAGAGGGAAGTAACGCACAAATTAGTTGGCCAGATTGAACGAATGGATGTTGGATCAGGATTTGGGAGAAATGACATAGAGACAAAAGTTATTGAGCTATAAAGGTCAGTGAATTGCAGAGTCATGATCGGCAACGTCCTGAAAGAATACAGCACAAAGAAGAAGAAGAAGAAGAAGAGTGATGATGATGATAAGGATGATGATGATGGTAGTGGTGGTGGTGATGATGATGTACTAAGCACAAAAGAAGACATATTGCTATTTCGGCCTCATTTCGACGGTACAGTTTAGCATGGCTAGAAAAAAAACGATTATATTTTGAAATGTTCACTTTCCTATTTTTCCCATCAAGACGTTCTTTTTGATGACTCAGGTTGAACTTTCTCTTTTATTGGCGACCTCTATGATCAAAGGATTTCAAGATGAATGTGGAATTGGCAATTTGAATGTTATTTGACGTTGGATTATTCCAATATCTCGTTGATTAACGGCATCTCTGCTCTTGAAATCTCTCAAGTCGCAAGTACTCGAATATGAGTTATGGTAATATACAGATAACTGACTGATACTTTTAGAGAAATACTTGCTGAACTCCTCGTCTAGGCCGATTGGGATCTAGAATCATCGACGACAGATAGTTATAAAGAGGATATATTTTTTTTTTTAATCATGAAAATTAGCTCGATCTAAATTCCAAAAAGGATGTAAAACGTATAACTAACGAAACAAAACTTAGTGTCATTGTTCATGTGTGCTAAGGTTCGTTTTCATTTAAACTGGTCCTGTGTATCAACAGTGTTTCTGCATTGTGAAACGAAGTAATGATATTCACATAAACTGTTAGGAAAAAAGAAAAACAAAATATATTCTAGTTGTTATTGACTTGCATTTTTTTTTCTTAATCATCCAAGGCGATAATGCCCTAAGATGCAAGGTGTTACTGGGCGAGGTGAATTTTAATCAAGGACAATACATTGACAGGTTTCAGGAAGATGGCGACTAACGTAGTATTTTTTTTAAGCATGGAAACGAGAAACCGGAAGAGAGTTCCACAATCGAGAAGTGCGAGAAAGGAAACTCTTAGAAGGGAACTTACGCTAACAGCTAGCTGTTTTAACAGTAAAATTATGAGACCTACCTGCCAATATAGCAGTACGCTTAAATTCATGAAGTCGATGTACGAAAGAATAGACCTCATTAACACAACTGACATTGAAATATTTATAGAACAGACAGAGGAAAGCCACGTCACGACGGAGAAGTCAAGATGCCAGACCAGGACTGATCGCATTAAAGACCCTTTTGTTGATTTCGTCGAGATTTCGAGATGTATAGCCGGAACCAAAGACTAGACGTGGCAGACATATTGAATGCATGTACGGATGATAGATTTATAAATGTACCAGATGAATTCTGACAAGAAAAATTACATGGCACGAAACACTGAACCAACCTTCTTAACAGCCGAACCAGCAATTATTTCGATATAGCCGCTCCTCTCCATGTCAGTAGAAAACGCGAGAGGAAGAAGACACTATTTCGCTCTCCTGGAGGGTTATCATCAGCCATGTTGATGGAGTGTAAAATGGTTCTTTATAATGAAATTAAACGATGCCAGTTTCGTTTTAGATGTGTTAAAATGAACAAGTTATTTCTTGCCCCAGTTAACAAATAATTGGAGGTTATTTTCGAGAGCTGCTGCCAGCTTTACTTTGTCGAACATTACTCATTATTAAATCAGGGATAAACAGTTGTGTCATCAACTTACAATAAAAATGGTTCCAAAATAATATTAAAAAAAAAAATATATATATTTTCATATTTTATTTGTTTTCTGTGAAATATTCTTCTTCTAAAACTTTTTTCTTCTCCCGATATTAATGACAAAAATATATAGTCTTATATCAAACAATTAAAAATAGAAATAGTTAAAGTTAAATCGATATAAGTAAGAGGAAAATTGTACTTAACTGTTATTTAGACTGGAGATGAGGTTTCGCCAATTTGTAGTTGAGTTGGCTCTCTATAACCGTATGTTGTATGTTAATAGTTTCTTTCCTCAGACTTCTCACTAGAAAACCTCTATTCCTGGCCCATGCTTTCTAACCAACTTTAATCTTCAAAAATGTAAATGCAATGTCAATACTTATCTGCTGTCCTCCTCGTTACTCTTCCCTTGTTCTCTCTTCCTTAGCAATGTTCCTGTTTCTATCACTTCTACACCCAGTAACCCCCTTGCGTCTCAGTGGCTTTATTGTCTTACTTACGGTGAACTCGATTAAACAAATTCAGACATTCAACGCGTGCAATGAGTTTGTGTAAACCAGCTTCAGATAAACTTAATTAAATTTTCGCGCCATCTGTAACATTTATAATTCATTTCTAAATGTTTACAGAGTAAATTGGTGTAGTGAACTCTAAGTGTAATTACCAAATTCAAAAATCAGCTCTGCATTCTGGTACATTTCTTCGCCTTGCATATTCTAAATACAGTATACTTAAATCTTTGTTATTTTATAAAAAGAACAGAGACATTTTTCTTCTATTTTTGTATCCATTTAGAAAAAATCGTGAATTTTGGCGGTATCTGCACAGAACCATTATCTTTCTCAAATGTTACCGTCAAATTTGGCTCTGGAAGCTATCCTTCTATAACTTCTTCCTATGTTACCTTGGTTTATGATGGTACCATCTTTAAAGATACTGTATGTGTTATCAATTATGAGTCATTTCATTTTTGTTTTTTCATTAGGACTTTTTCAAATACATTTACAGCTTCGTGTTAGGAAAAATATACAAATTTGCCAGTTCGTATCCACCGGGAAAAATCACATTTGCCTTCTCTGTTTCACTTCTTTGCTTCAAATGTTATTCCGAAAACTTCTATATCATATTTCCTTCTACATTTGCGTTGAATTCGCCCATCAAATTTTGTTTATGTGTTTTCTCTCTCTTTAAGATATTACGGATATTGTCGTAAATAGGACAGGTTCCCCATCGGAACATTCTTGGTGTTGATGAATATGATTGCTTCCCTGCCCAAATACTTCATTATTTTAATCTTTCTCTGAAATTTTCTAAATTTTCTTTCTTTTATTTATTTTTTCCTATATCTCTCGTCCTGGGTATGACGATATATTACATCCGGCAGCAAGTGATCGGGAGGATTTAAGGAGCATGGAACCATCTCTTAATTGCTATTTTTCCCAGGTCCAAACTGACCCAGGGTAGTAGCACACATTGGGGTCCCAGCTATGGGCAAATATTGAACCGCTAAACTGGGATCAAAACATTATGAAAGTATAAATTATATTCTCATAGTAAAAATATCTAGATTTTAATAGTAAAGAAAGAATAGTACAGCCATAGATTTTAATAGTAAAAAGTTACCAAAGCTAACAAGGTAATTCAATTTCGGCATTAAATGACCCATAAAGAGTTGATGTGTCGTTAAATAACCACACCAATATCTTTAATTATATTATTTTCCCATGTACGTATGTATGTATGTAACATATGTCTATGTAATATATCTAACTCAGTCTGTTCACATCTATCTATCTATCTATCTATCTATTTCAGTCTGTTCACATCTATCTATCTATCTATTTCAGTCTGTTCACATCTGTCTATCTATCTCAGTCTGTTCACATCTCTCTCTCTTCTTCGCTCTCGCTCTCTCTCTCTATCTATCTATATATCTATCTATCTAGCTATCACGATCTCCGTATTCCCGTGCGCCTCTCTCTCCCTCCCTCCCTCTATCTATCTATCTATCTATCTATCTATTTCAGTCTGTTCACATCTATCTATTTCATTCTGTTCACATCTATCTATCTACTTCAGTCTGTTCACATCTATCTATCTATCTATCTATCTACTTCAGTCTGTTCACATCTATCTATCTATCTATCTATCTACTTCAGTCTGTTCACATGTATCTATCTATCTATCTACTTCAGTCTGTTCACATCTATCTATCTATCTATCTATCTATCTACTTCAGTCTGTTCACATCTATCTATCTATCTATCTATCTATCTATCTACTTCAGTCTGTTCACATCTATCTATCTATCTATCTATCTATCTACTTCAGTCTGTTCACATCTATCTATCTATCTATCTATCTATCTATCTATCTATCTATCTATCTATCTACTTCAGTCTGTTCACATCTATCTATCGATCTATCTACTTCAGTCTGTTCACATCTATCTATCTATCTCAGTCTGTTCACATCTCTTTCTCTTCTTCGATCTCTCTCTCTCTCTCTCTATCTATCTATCTATCTATCTATCTATCTATCACGATCTCCGTATTCACGTGCGTGCATGTACTCTGTCTTTTTTGTTTGCTGATATTTAAATTTTGACATTTATATTTAATTCATGTTTATTTTCTTTCTTTTCACTTTTCGTTTCACTTGCAGTCTAATATAATGTCTAATAAGTAGTAAAAAAACAACAACAAAAACAACGATTCTAACATTGCCAAAGCCTACAAGAGTTAAAAGTACAAAAGAAACAGCCGCCATAATGGATATTATCTGGACAAGGGACAATATATGCCTCCATAACATGAAAGAAATAAAATAAACAAAAGAAAAAAAAGAACACATACACATGAAAATGATTATTAAATATAGTCGAAATTGTTATTGACAAACCTATGTGCTCTCTGCCCATTCTCGACGTCACAGAAATCTTTATCGTCTCGCGTCTGCATGCTGGTAACTTTGTTTTTTGTTTTGGCGGCAGTGGGAGGTAAACAAGGCGGAAAATAAGCAAGGACGCAGTGGTGTCTGGGGAGATACCCCACACCACAAAAAGAAAAAAAAATTGTCGGTAGAATATATGTAATTTTTGATGAAAATATCAACGGCAGTATGAAAGGGCGGGCGGCTGAATTTTCGCTTACGTTTGGCAGTTATGAATACGTTTGAGAGAAAGGATTTGACGGCATGTGAAAGAAAACTGATTACTAGAGGAAAATGATTTAATAAGTTTCCAATATATATATATATATATATATATATATATATATATATTAATACATGTCTCATTAAATAATATAGATAAGCGTTGTCTATATATTTTATGCAAGTTTTTTTCATATAGTCTGATAATCTTAATAACATTATCATTAAATAATGAAAGAAAATCACAATATTGATACATACTTTTTTTTATTTAATCCGATCTGAGCTTTCGGCTTACATAAGCCATTATCAAAGATGACAATTACACAATATATTTATGCAATACACGAACAAGAAATTGATGATAGTATTATTTGTTTACATGGATGATTTCCAAGCAACGATAAACACGTGCATATAAAACGCTGAAAGCGAAAATCGCACGACAGCTCATGACGTCACACATGACCACGCGAGAGTGAATCCGATGAGTATTGAGTATGGAAAGCCGTTGGTATGAACCAATGACTTCTGTTACTAATTATAGGCATTTAAGGATATTTTTGGAGATTTCATAGTTTATTTTGTTCAGGTTAGGTTTCAACTGTTTTATGTATATAGCTTCAAGAATTTTTAGTTTTTGTTTATTGTTTTCATGTTTAAGTATAGTTGTGTTTTCGACGAGGATTTTCCGGAATTGTGTATGCGGCCAGGCATGTTGTTTTAAATGCCTAAATATATATATATATATATATATATATATATATATATATATATATATATATGACCCGGGAGGATGTAATTTCGTCCGCTTCACTGCAAAGTGCGATCAGAAGATCATAAAGTTTCATATTTTTCTTGAATAAAGCCTATATTTTTCTTTTTGCAAAAATCTTCCTCCTTCAATGCACATAACGAATGGCGAATGTTAGCCACAGTGATTGGATGTTGCGCAGTAAAAAATTGAGATCAATATTCAGCGAGAAACTCGATGGAATTATCATGCAACTCTCCCATATATATATATATATATATATATATATATTTTTGTCATCCACAGACAGACTGTTTCGCTGTTTCACAGCTCATCAGTGTGGCTAGACGTCCGGTTGCCTCCAGCTACGATCGAAACCCGACTGATTTTTCGTCAGTCGGAATCTCTACCCGTTAAGCCATCAGCGTGCGGTGCGGGATGGAGGTGAATTTTAGCGTGTTTATTTTTAGATTCGGATAAACACACAGTGACTGAGAGTGACTCAATTCTGTCGAAGAGTCGTATATATATATATATATATATATATATATATATATATATATATATATATATATATATATATATATATATATATATATATATATATATATATATATATATATATATATATATACAAAGGATGTAAAGCTCATAACACAAAGGATACCTATAGGTTTAAAAACCGGAATACTGCACCTCATATCGACAAACTCTTAAACTTTGAGAAGGACTTATATGACATTATAAATAACATCACCTTCCAATACCAGCGAAATAAATTCTAAAAACATTTGGACACGTTGTTTTGGAATATAAAATAAAGAAGTCAGATCAGATTTTTGTAAAATCTGATAAAACCTCGCATTTCTATAAAATGAATCCTAAAGATATAATACTTTCATGAAGTAAATCATGATGAATAGTTATAAAAAAAAGTAAATATTGACAATTTTAATTGTATTAATTCTATCAATTCTTCAGCTGAACAAATCACAGGCAATTTAAAGATGAGTGATAGAGTTCCCAAACTAACCACGAAGTAGTCTTATGTGTTGTTAAAAGACCATAAACCGGAATTTCAAACTTCAAAACTACCTGAAAGACATATACTCCAAGAACATAGTGCAGACTGAACCAAAAAAGAAAAACAATAGAAGAATTACAATAATAAATAAAGAAAAACCAAATGCAAAATCTACCGCTAAAGCACAAATAACTCCTCCAAAGATACAAAATATTCTTCAAAACAAAGCTCAAAGCGATCCCCTATCTGTCCACAAAAAACCGTGAAAGCTAGACTTAAGAACTTATCTCCCAAAGAACAATAACTAAAAAAATAAACAAAAACCAGAAATTCACAGTGGCCGAATTCCTTTCCAGAACCGATTTAATAAACTGAAACAAATAGAGGTGGAAATCCAGCACCTACAAACGGCAAAAACCTCCATACTCAAGGCCTCGGAAAATTAAATCGCAGCTCTATACTAATCTCGATCCCCAAAATATTTAGCAAGCATGTATCAAATAATCCAATGGAACCGCCGCGGAATAAAAAGCAAACATATATGAACTGCTTTTGCTAATAACAGATCTGTCACCGACAGTTGTTTGCCTTCAGGAACCATTATTTATGCAAAATGACAAACTCTATATAAATGAATACCATCAATACAACTACATACATGAAACTAGGCTTCGATCGTCAGACAGTACATCCATTCTAGTTAGGAATGATGTACTACAAAGTAAAATAAATTTAACAACTTTACAGGTGACTGCTGTTAAAGTGACCCTACACAAACCAATAAACATCTGCTCCGTATATATCTAACCGAATGTACCAGTAAATTAATGAAATCATAAGGCAATGCCCTGCGCCTTTTATTATAGTAGGGGACTTTAACTGTCAAAGCACCAAAGGGTTTGTAAAGACACAAACCAAAACGGAAGCCCCTTAGAAATACTAATTTATAACAATGATTTATGTATTTATAATGATAATCCCCGACATACATAAATTCATTTTCTGGCAGCTACCCGGCAATAGATTTATCTCTATGGGATTCATCAATCTATATGGATTTCTCTTGGAAGGTACTGGCAGACATTCATGCGGTAGCTATCACTTGCCAATCGGCCTACAAAGCTCAGAACATGATGACAAAAATCTTCTCCGTTGAAAATTATGCAGGGCAAACTGAGGAGAATTTGAAAACCAATGTTCTGAAAAACGTGTTGAAGAAAAAAAAAGAATTTAAAAAATTCACAGGAATCCTCATCACTATAGAAGAAAGATGCATTCTAAAAGATTCAGCACCAAGAAAAACAAAACGCAACGGTCCCTTGTTCAATGATAATTGTAACAAAGCCAGCAAGATAAGAGAGATTTCATCAAACAAACTACAGCTTCTAAACAACTCCGAGCAAAAGTACGGCAAATAATTAAAGAAACCAAAAAAGAATGCTGGAAAAACAACGTCAACAGGCTTAATTCTACTACAAAAAATATCCATCTGAAATACGATAAAAAAAATAGCAGACAAATACCAAACAAACACTATAAAACACTCCTCGATAAATATCTCCAAAATAAGCAGTATAGGATATCGCTCAACAACTAGCCAAAACAATCTCTAAAAATTCACCTGGAAAGAATGACAGGCAACACTTTTTTAAAGCCCAAACAAAAATACCGAAAATTATAACTACCATTCAATCTGGAGGAATTAAATTAATCTTTAAAGAAAGCCCACAACACAGCCGTTTTCCCAGATGACATCCACTACAAATTTATAAAACAGTTACCCAACAAATCATTAAAACTGTTATTGAGAATGTATAATTACATATGAACAAATGGCAACTTCCCAGAAATGGGGAAACAGTCATTCATAATTCTTATTCCAAAATCTGGAAAGGATGACACAAACCATGAAAACTACAGACCGATAGAATTAAACAGTCGCCTATGTAAAACTATGGAGAGAATGGTCAACAGCAGGTTAACTTGGTATCTGGAAACTAAATGCTTAATCAGTGGCTTCCAAGTGCTTTTAGGAAAAAAGATGACCACAGACCATTTAATACGCCTAGAAACCTCTGTAAGGGAAGGCTTCATTAAGAAGGAACATCTCACAACAGTGCTTTTTGAATTACACGACATGGAAATTTGGTATCTTGAAAGACCTGCGTGAACTGGCTGTAAAAGTAAGGCTGACTTGATTCACTGAGGATTTCCTGGAAGACTGGATATTCCAAGTGCGTATAGGAACAACGCTATCAAAACTATAAAATCAAGATGTGGTTCTACAAGGAAGCATTCTTTCGGAGACCCTTTTCTGCGTTACAATTAACTCCATAATTAAATCTCTAAGCCCAGGAGTGAGATACTCCCTATATGTCGACGACTCTCTAATAATGTACAGATCTTGATTTATGCATATTATAGGAAGACAGCAACAATGTCTCAATAAAATACACAAACGGGCCACGGAAAATGGTTTTAACTTTTATAAAACGAAAGCGAAATGCCCATATTTCTGCAAATTAAGAAAATTTCACAATGACTCCTGTTTAAAATTAACAGAAATCCCTGTGGTGGAACAACACAAGTTCCTAGACGTCATCTTTGACAAATAATTAACATTCATTCCCTCATACAAAATATTTAAAACTAAAATGTAGTAAGGTCCTCCGCCTGTGGTAGCCCATATTGAATGGGGAGCAGATGGATAACATTAATTAAATTATATAGATCACTACTTCGCTCAAAACTGGATTACTCTAGTTTCGTATATACCGCGGCCAGAAAATCATACCTAAAACTACTCAACTCAACCGATTACCAAGACTAGTATTTGGGGTGTTTAGGACATCCCCAGTGGAGAGCTTATACACAGAAGAAATGAAACACCTCCAGATTTGAGACGCACTAAACTGCCACTACAATACTGTGTCTAAATAAAATCATGCCTAAATAACCCAGCTTCCAGCGATACGTTTAAGTCTAATTACTGTGATCTATTAAAACGAAACAGACAATACAATTCAATCGTATGGACTCAAGTTGAAATCTATTGCTGAAGAGTTAGGGACCTTACTTTCAAACATACAGAAAACGACTGCAGCCAGTATTCTACGATGGACAATCAAACAACTCGAAGTCTTCCTCGAATTAAATAAATTCTCTAAATAAAAAACGCACCCACTCGCATTCTAGGTCAAGTTTCAGGGTATATTGGAAAACTACCCTAACCATACACCCATCTATACAAACGGATCAAAGTAGGAGAACGAGACAGTATGTGCGACAGTGAGCCAAGATATTACAAAAAAAAAACGCCTCCCAAAGAGAAGCTGTATTTTTTCATGCGGAGGCTTACGCAATAGAGACAGCTCTGAACTTCATCAAACATAGCAAACAAAAAAAAAACTCTTCATATTTTCGGACTCACTATTCGTCCTAACGGCTTTCAAGGAAACAAATCCAACTTGTCATTCATTATTAAACTATTATGCAAAATGAACACTACTTGCAAACATAAAAACATAAAATTTGTTAGATTCCTGGCCACATCGGAGTGGAAGTTAAAAATAAAACAGACCTAGGAGCGAAGTCTTCTTTAGATTTGGATGTAGATCCAATGATCAAAATCCCATACCAGACTTTAAGGACGTCATTAACAAATACATTCAAAAGGAATGGCAACGGTGCTGGGACGATAATCCACACAAGAAGCTCTTCGAAATTCAGCCCAAACAAGGAAAATGGAAATCGGTTTTCAGAAAATCTCGAAAAAAGTAGTACTGTCCCGATTAAACATTGGCCACACGAGAAAAACCCACACGTACTTGCTAAACAACGAAGATCAGTCAGTATGCCAAGCATGTGAAGCGGCATACACTACTAAACATATATTAACCGAGCGTTTCAGAAATTGCTCTCTCAAGACAAAAATGTTATAAAATGAACATGTATGAGCACTTTGAGAATTCTAAAGTTGATGACATAATATAATTTCTTAAAACATTCGCCCTCTTCCAAAAAAGATAAACCAAATGAGAATGTGAATAAAATCAATTTCTCTACAAACTGTATATTTGTAAAGAATACATCAATGAAACCAGACTCTCGACAAAAATCCTCCTTACAAAAATACGTCAGAGAAACCTGATCTACAAATGGATATCATACAAAGAATACATATCCTATTCATAAAAATCTATTGTAAAACTTTTGTCAGCATTAAATAACGCACTGAGTTTTATATGCAAAGCAAACCAAACCAACAATTCGTGTTTATGGTGAAGTTACCAGCAATACATATTTATAGTAAAAATTACGAACAATACATTTTGTGGTAGAATTTTGAAGCAATATGATCAACGATACATGTCATCTGTAGTTGAAGGCATAAAATTACGTTCAAAATATATTTAGTTGAAGTCATAAAATTGTGTTTAAAATATTTAGATTTCGGCATTAAATAACCCAGAGAAGGTTATATGCCGCTAAACAAAGTCAACCAACCAAACAGCTACCACGAAAGAACCCTTTCATGATATTAATTCATATAATATCCGACAATATCTAAAATAAATCAAACTGCATTACAAAATATAATTTCAACAAAACAGCAACATAAAACACACATATTATCGCCTCTAGTAATTTACTGTCCACACGAACATATATATGCACAAAAGCTGAGTATCATCTACCCTACCATGTATTCAAGTGTGAAAACAAGATAACATATATTTTTATTACTTCAAATTCCCAAAGAAAATTAAATTTCGGCATTAAATGACCCATAATGAGTTGATGTGCCGTTAAACAAACTATCAATGGAACACCATTTTTTTTTGGTCTTTTCACTCTTTTATAGCTTATTCCTTTCTATCATCCTTTTTCCTATCTCTTTCCTTCTCGTCTCACTCTTTCTCTATCTTTATCTGTTTCCCCTTTTTCGTACTCTTTCATCTTTAGTATCTTTCATCTCTTTCTTTTTTATTTCTTCCTTTTATCCGTTCTTTTATTTTCTTTTTTGTTATATATGTAACTGAACAAATCCGGATTTTCGAGAAAATCTGAACGTGAAGATGTGCTTTTTTCTTAAAAAGGGAAAAAAAGAAGCTAACTGGGCTGTAAAGTTCATTGTAGCCGAATGGTAAAGCACACCAGATTGCATAGTGGTTTCTCCTATAAAAGTAAGATACAGGTTCGATCCTTTGCCGAACAGTGCATCTCTATCTTTTAATTTAATATTTCTCGAAAACACTGCTCTATTGCTGAAATAGACACTATTTAAAATAAAAATAGGGCGTCTATTTTAAATAGGACTATCCACTATAATAATGTTTAAATTGATCAAAAATATTCACTCTCTTATATATATATATATATATATATATATATATATATATATGGTTTACGAAAAACTAGTTAATCCGTATGGGTAGACCCAAGGAGGATAAAATCCAGAGAGCTCAATGTATATCAGAGCTAATAATTTAAATAAAAACAGCGGATCATCAGATTTTATTTCCAAAGGTTGAAACGAAAAATGAAAAGAAATTTACACATTTATGACGGGCAGTAATAAGTAAATTAACGAAGTGAGGGAGTGAAGGGGGTAGAGAGACATGATTGAGTTAGATGTAACATTTCTATTCTTTCAAATTTAAATTTTTATTTTTAGAGGAAATCCAGACATTGACACATTAAATCTGTTAACGGAAGTTATATATTGATATGGGAGGGGGATAGGACAAAAAGGCATAAAGAGAGAGAGAGAAAGAAGTTGTGATAAAGTGTCATTAACTTTCTTTGGAATGGACGCTGTTTTTTGCTTTACTTTGAGAGTTCATAAATATTATAATTTTTATATAAGTTTGAATGTTTAAACAGTGTAAGGAATTTAATTATATGTTAGTTAAAATTATTTTTAAAACTTTATTACAAAAATTTGGGGGATTTAATATGAAATAGTCGATTAGAGAAATATTCATAGAATTTACATTAAAACACTAAAAATGTTATTTTCAATTATAAGTTTACTTCTAGTTGTAATTGATTATTAAGGTGATATCTCTATCAGTTTGAATTTTATTCATAAGTTCAATTAGCGATTATTTTTAGATTGGTAATTTCTCTTACTTAAAATTTAGTTTTAAGTTAATATGGAGTGATATTTGAATGTAATATTAGAGATCTTTCTCTATCATATATTGTATATATATATATAGCTTTGAACGACACAGACGTCATACCTTAGGTACCTTTCGGCCAACACTTTTTAAAGGTATTCGTTGGCGATTGGGAATACAAATGAAGACACACTCAATAAAGTAAATGAGGAGGGAGAGATGGAACGCGATTTGAAGATAAATTTTAATTACACAAAATTAAAATTGAACATGGTGGGAGGGGGGTAAAAATAACTAGTTCCGCAAGAGTATAAAATGGAAAAAAGGCACTCACAAACACTCCAACAGACACAAGGAACGTAAAAAATGTTCCTTTTGCCTACACAGGCTCGGCTGATGACACTTTATAAAAAAAGCTTCCCAAACTCGAAGACGGTATACTGAACAAGCATTGTGTAAAACTGAAAACCACGTGTCTTCGTATTCAGAGGCACAAGCATGGATATCGAGCTAATGTCCGATTGTTGACTCATCGACTGCCTGAAAACTTCTTATAGACTGGCTACCAGAACGCAAATAAGCGGGAACATGCTGCGGAACCTGCGTCTCCAACTTAAGATTGGTTCGTCCTATATATACCGCATCACAACGGCATTTGAATTTATAAACAACTAATTTTTTATGAAAATAGGACAACCTATCTTTAGTAAAGGACGGAAACGCAGGTCTAGTTTCAAACATTGTGCGCAGCTTAATCGCATGGTAACACGACGAAATAGACGCCGAAATTCTGTCAGACAATAACTAACATTTCCTACCAAGCCAAGGTAATCTTAAATAGATAGGGCAATGACTAGGTCCAAACATAGCAGGTTCATTAAACCGCCTGATTTTGCTATCAATGACACGCCTGATAACATTGATGGGATATCCATTATTTTCGAAAATGTTCCGAATAGTATTAAGTTCACCCTCTGACAGTTCAGGGGAACAAATGATAGCACGGTGGAGCAAAGTCGCAATCAGACCAAATCTTGCGGGACTTAGGAACAAACGTGTTCCAACTCGTGTATAGTCCAGTAAATGTGGACTTACGAAAAACATTGGTAAGGAAAGCCCCGTCCTTGCGTTCAACAAGGACATCCAAAAAGGGGAGTGCCCTATCCTTCTCAACCTCCATTGTAAACTTAAGATATGGATGGAGGGAATTAAGGTGAGCCAAGAAATCTG
The DNA here is from genome assembly GCA_964036315.1 of Acanthosepion esculentum. Lineage (NCBI taxonomy): Eukaryota > Metazoa > Mollusca > Cephalopoda > Sepiida > Sepiidae > Acanthosepion > Acanthosepion esculentum. Next base: position 59,989,662 of record OZ038492.1, on the reverse strand, counting down.
TAGCATCTATGACAGAATTAAAGATAGAAAAAGTGTCATCCACATATCTCATATAGACGCTGGGTTTTGGGACATTGTCAAACAGGATTCGCTCATATTGGCCACGAAAATATTGGCTAAAACCGGACCGAAAGGGCTACCCATAGCAACCCCGTCAGTCTGGACATACATAATCTCATTGAAGCTAAACTCCACACCTTCTGTAGACAGACGCATACATTCCAAGAATAGTTCCTCGCGAATACTGGCAGGGCCGAAATTACCCCTATATGCCACAAATGCCAATGGTCTCATGTAATGGGACGTTAGTGAATAAACTGACTACGTCAAACGACACCATCAGTTTATCCTCAGACTGAATATCCAACTCCCTAATGAAATTAGAGAAAAGAAAAGAGTCAGAAATATTATAACCTGAAAATATTTGATACCGGTTGGAGCAATTCAGCCAACCATTTAGCCAACTGATGTTGTACGCATTCCACCATAGATAGAATTGGTCTAAGAGGGACACCATCTTTGTGCACTTTGGGAAGTCCATACATTCGTGGTCGTTGCGAACCTGTTGGTCGCACCCTGTTGTAAACGTCCTTTGAGATCAGGTTGGCCTTGTATATAGAGGGTAAGCATCTTTGTGTTCTGGCTTCAACTTTACTGGTGTTATCACATGTATCAGACGGACCACTCATCTTAAATTTAGTAGGATCCTTTAAGATGTTATCCATTTTATCCAAATAGTCTTGTTTATTTAGAATAACAATGCCAAAACCTTTATTGGGCTTGGTGAGATACGCGTCGTCCCTTCACTTTAATGATTTGATAGTACGATAATGAATACCTTGCCAATCAAGGAAATCCCGCTCAACACAAAGCATAGAATATGCATTAGCTAATTCAAGTAGTCTTGCCTTAGTTGCAGAAAACTTCTCAGAAGAATTTTGGACATGTTTAATTAACTGAGAGAACATCTCAAACTCAGTCAAAATGTGCTCGTAATGATTCTAGAAGGTGGAATGCAGAAGTCCAAACCACGAGAAAGAACTGATTGTTCAATCACAGTTAAAGTGATATTGGAAAAGCTGAAAATATGTTTATTCAAATTATCTTCAACTACCTCAAACCTTCTAGAAATGAGGCTATATATATATATATATATATATATATATATATATATATATATATATATATACACTACATTTATATATCTTTATTACTTACTTTCTTCACTGTTTTCCTTTTTTCTTTATTGGCTATTTTGTTTGTCTCTTTATTATTTTCGTTATTTTCCCGCTTGCTTTCTGGTTTCCGTATTTTTATTTTTATTTTCCTTTCTTAACTCTTTGCTTGCTCTCTTTGTTGTCTTTCTGTCTTTTCCATCTTTTTTTTTTTTTTTACTTTTTCTTTCCTTTTTGTTTTTCCTTTCTATCTTCTTTTATTTCTTCTTTTTTTCTTAATTGCTTGCTTTGTAATTTTTGTTTGTGTTTTCTTTGTTTGTTTGTTTTTTCTTTCTTTTTTTCTCTCTTTCTTGTTTGCTTGCTTTCTTTCTTTAACCTACCGAAACTAACCTGTTAACAGTTGGAAGGAACAACAAGATCCTATTTCTTTTGTTTCGTGCCACTTGGCATGCTTCCTTTGTTTCCTTTCTTTCTTTCTTTCTTTCTTTCTTTCTTTCTTTCTGTATTATTTTTTCTTTTTTCTTTATTTCCTTCAGTATTTCTATATTTCTATCAATCAGTATCCGGTTTTCTTTTTTCGTTCTTTCAAAATTTCTTTCTTTCTATCTTTCTGACAGTATTTCTTTTTTAAAAGAAAATAAGAAAAGAAAGAAAGAAAAACGAAAAACTATTACCGGAAGAAATAAAGAAAGAAATATTGAAAGAAAGAAAGAAAAATACTGAAATTTCTTTCAATATTTTTCTTTTTTTCAGTATTTCTTTCTTTATTTCTCCCAGTAATAGTTTTTCGTTTTTCTTTCTTTCTATACTAATTTTTCTTTCTTTCAGTATTAGTTCTTTTTTCTTTCTTTCAGTATTTTTTCAGTGTTAGTTTTTCCTTCTATCTTTTTTTCTTTCGTTCGTTCTTTCTTTCTTTCTTTCTTTCTTTCTTTCTTTCTTTCAGTAATAGGTTTTAGCTTTTTCTTTCTCTTCCTATTTCTTTCATTCTTTGAGTATTTGATTTCTTTTTTCTTTCGGTATTATTTCTGTCTTTTTAGTATTAGTTTTTCTTTTTCTTTCTTTCACTATTAGTTTTTCTTTTTCTTTCTTTCACAATGTTTTTCTTTCTATCATTCTTTCTCTCTGTCAGCATTTCTTTCTTGCTTTCAATATTAGTTTTTCCTTTTCTTTCTTTCTTTTTGCAATATTTCTTTTTCCCTTTTTCTTTCTTTCAGTATTTCTTTTTTCCTTTTTATTTCTTACTTTCTTTCATCCTTTCGGTATTTCTTTCTTTCACTAATACTTTTTTTTTACTTTTCTTTATTTCAGTATTACTTTTTCCTTTTTCTTTCCTTCTTTCTTTCTTCCTTTTAGCATATCTTTCTTTCAGTATTTTTTCTTTCAGTTTTTTCTTTTTTTCAGTATTACTTTCTTTCTTTCTTTTTTTCTTTCTTTCAACAATAGTTTTTCGTTTATCTTTCTTTCTTTTCTTATTTTTTATTTCTTTCTTCCTTTTGGTATGTCTTCTTTCAGGATTACCTTTTGCTTCTTTTTCTTTCTTTCTTTCGTTCAGTATTTCGTTTTTTTTAATTTCTTTCTTCTTTTTTCAGTATTTATTTATTCTCTTTTATCTTTCATTCTTAAAGTGTGCCTAACTTTCAGTATAAACTTTTTACTTTCTTTCAGTAATATGTTTTTATTTCTTCATTGTTTCTTTCTTTCTTTTTTGTTTCTTTCTGTATAAATTTTTTCCTTTTTCTTTCTTTCTTTCGGTGTTCTTTTTTTCCTTTTTCTTTCTTTCAGGATTACCTTTTCCTTTTTATTTCTTTCATTATTTCTACTTTCCTTTTTCTTTGTTTGTTTGTTTCTTTCCTTTTTCTCCCTTTCAGTGTGCCTTTCTTTCAGTATTACCCTTTTCTTTCTTTATTTCTTTCAGTATTTATTTTTTCTTTTTCTTCCTTCTTTCTTTTAGTATTTCATTTTTCTCTTATTCTTTCTTTCTTTCTTGTAGTATGTCTTTCTTTCAATATTACTTTCTTCTTTCTTTCAGTATTTTTTGCTTTTTCTTTCTTTCCTTCTTTTTTCCTTTCTTTCTTTCTTTCAGTAACACTTTTCGCCTTTTATTTTCTTTATTTCAATATTTCTTTTTTTCCTTTTTCTTTCTTTTTGCTTTGAGTATTCTTTTTTTTTCTCTTCTTTCTTTCTTTCACTATTACCTTTTTCTTTTTTTCTTTTTTCCTATTTATTTCAGTATTTATTTTGTTGTTTTTCTTTTTTCTTTCTTTTTTCTTTCAGTATTTCTTTCTTTTAGTATTTTTCTTTTTTTCCTTCTTTCAATATTTCCTTCTTTCGTTATTACTTTTTCCCTTTTTTCTTTCTTTCTTTTTCCTTTTTCTTTCTTTCCTTTCTTCTTTCTCTCTCTCACTCTCTCAGTATTTTCTTTCTGTTTTCATTCATTCATTATTTCTTTTTCTTCTTTCTTCTTTCTTTCCTTCTTTCAGCATTACTTTTTACTCTTTCTTTCTTTCTTTATTTCTTTCTTTCTTTCTTTCGGTATTTATTTTTCTTTCCTTCATCATTTCGTTTATTCTTTTTCTATCTTTTTTCTTTCTCCTTTCATTCTTACTTAGGTCTTTTCGACCTTGCTTCCTTTTTTTCTTCTTGTTTGCTAGCTTTGCGACTTTCTTCTTACGTTTTTTCTTTCTTTCTTTCTTTCTTTATTTCTTTCTTTCTTTCTTTCTTTCTTTCTTTCTTTTAACTGCAGTCACTCTGTTAACTGTTAGATGAAATCACCAGTCCCACTTATTTCATTCACTACACTGGTTACCCATTAATTCAAAATATTTTTCACTGAAGTAATTCTGTATAGTCCCAGACATGGTAAAAGTGTGCATGGAAATACTTGTTCTTCGGATAAACGGACACACGTGTGCCATTTTAATAATTCAGTAGAGGGATTACTAACACTATCCATTAATTCTGATAGATATATTTCGATGATATATATAATTCTGTAAAGCCCCAGACATGCTTATGTAGTACTGTGCCCATTAAAGTATTATCTGTCAGTGCAACCACCTGGAACCAAATTTAGTATCTTATCTCATTCAATAAGTGCATCGCTCTAATAGTAAAATGGAGGCTAATACAATCGGCTTGAATAAATAAATTGTCTGCCGCATCCGTGTAGCTAGAATCGAGTAGATAAATTAAGTTACATTAACAATGTTATTAATGATGGAAATATTGTTCGACTAATGTTTGAGGATCTTAGGGCTGATGAAACGTCTCATAAACTACAAAAAGAAGTAGCTCGTGAGTTGATGTGCATATCTGAGTGTACCTGGTCAACTCTCTCCGCATATGTCTTGTTTATGCGCCAATGCCTGAGTCTCTGTGAAAGATTATTTCAGTTCACTCAGTGATGTTGTAAGTCTATTTTTTCCATCTATCTGCCGCTTCTGCTTTTGCTTAAAGTGGAACCTTGTAGGCTGGATGTGGACATGGCCGTACCATTTCAACTTCCTCTTCCTGATGGCGGTCATGAGGTCTCCCAAATGACGTTTCTTGCCTGATGGTTCACACTAGGCCAACTGTAATTCGTTAAACGTAACAGATGACTAGGATGGTTCTGTGGTATCTACTTGCGATTCTCCGCTATAATTCTGCTTTTAAATCCAAGATATACAGAAAGAATAGGAAGTATGATTCGCACAAGAGTTTGATACTTGGTTTCAAGCAGACGTTCGTAGTTTTGCCTCTGTTTGTGCTTTCCTTGTGATTATTTCTATTCTTCCATGATGGTCCGACGAAGATATTTGAATTGTTGAATTGTAAGTTCTTGCCGACCGACTTCTATCTTGCTCTAATGCCCTTTCTCATTATCTGTTCTTCGACATTAATCTCTAATTCCATATCTGAAGGATATCTCATCAAGTTTCTTAACTAAACTTTAAGAGTCCCTCCTTCTATGACAGATAGACCATCAGCCTGGCTTCCTGAACTTGCAACTTCCGATATATACTGCGTTTTAATGTTCTTCAAGTACGTTACTCATGACGCGTTGAAGGAAGATGTTAAAGAGCGTAATGGATAAAAGACAACCTTGCATACAGCAAATGAAGTGTGGAGCAACATTCCTCTCAAGCCATGGAATAGTACTTTGCTGATAGCGTTATCATACTACTGGATGGTACAAATCAAATTGTTAACCATTTTCTAATCATTTTCACCCAAAGGAGGACAATAAGATGCAAAAGGATTACTAGGAAGGAAAGAGAATAGGAAGAATTTAGTGTATTGAAAAGACAATTAAAGAACAGGTTTCAGGAGTATAGCAATTAACGAGGCATTTAAATCTTTGAAGATTGCAGGTGTCAGAGAATAAAGAAAGCGAAGATTTTCAAAGTCGAGAAGTTGGAGAAAAGAAAATATTAGAATATAACTTACGGTTATATATAGATATTTCTACAGTACAACGATGTACATTTTATTCAACTTGCCAATTTAGTACTGCACTTAAATTCATGCGGTCGAGTTACGAAGGAAGGCAGTCCATTAGAACAACTGCCATGAAAATAATTATAGAAAACACAGAGGAAAAACCACGCCAAGGCGAATGATAGATTATAAATGTGCAAGACGAGAATTATTGTCACGGCACAGTTAACCAACCTTCTTAATAGCAGACCTAGCAATTGATTCAATATAATCACTCTACATTGTGTCAGTAGAACATGTGATACCAATAAGTCATAATAAGTTAGTCTTCTGGAAATTACCATAAGCCATGCAGATGGAGCTCAAAATGGTTCGCTATTATATTTATTCATTCTTACCAAAATTCTTTGAAAATATATTTGATGTCTATGAAGATGTGGTCGTGTCATTGTTGGTATTGCGTGCTGTTTTCGAATTAGAACTTAGTTTGCATATAGGCTCTGAGGTTCTTCTTACACGTTAAAATCCTACTTGTTTTTCACCGTTGATTTCTTCTACTTGAGGTCATCAGTCATCAGTGTGAATTATTTTCACTAGATGCCAGTGGCTGCTTCTAACGTTTAAATGTATTCGAGCCAGCTGCAACCAGAATGTACATATGCGGGACATACGGGGGGAAAGGTACATACATAACCACACACCTGAGAGGTAAAAGAAGTGTGAGCTTTTTTCATATCCTGGCATGAATGCAGAATCTATGTTCGCAGACAACACCACAGCCAAACACCTATTGGCCGACTGCCATTGACGAAGCCTGGAGTTGAATAAAATGTACAGTTAAGCATAAGAGATTAAGATTAAGCCTCGTGTTCTCATTAAAATGTACAACGAAAACGTTGCAAAGACAAGACGTAACATCTTTGTATAAATGTCCTCTAGATGTACCAATCGTTTTTTCCACTGTCTATGCAGTGTTATCACAGAGCAGTAAATGAACTGTCAAGCCTTGGAAGGAGCTTCGTTTAAGTTTACACGCTAGAGCAGATTACCAACTTTAAGTTGTCCGGTACAAGGCCTGAATAGTTGCGCATCTTGTGATGACCGAACTCACTACATTAACCAATTGTACTGAAAAACGTGTTTCATAGCCATCATAAAACCACAAGCTATCAAATGGTTGATATTATAAAACATCGAAAATACAGAAGCACTCACTCGGGAGCATCAATGTGAACATTATGTATAAAAAAACATACCATGTCACTTCATGGCTCTCCACAGCATCGTTTTCTGTGTTATCTACGAATTACAATGACATTTTGGAAAAAATAGTGCAGCGTTGTCTGGTTTGGTTGGTTGTCATCTAAGGCTAGAACACAATGTCTACCCTATTATTTAAGAAACAGCTTCGAGGAATAGGAATATATTCATCATGCCTGTCACTATGGCATTTGTGCAAAATTGAAAACGAAAGGGTAGAAAAGAATTTGAAACTCGGCTTGCTGATTTCCATTTCCGCGCCGAAAACTACTACGCTGCCCCTACGCCCGTACATGCATACATAGGCAAACCATTACGGAGTTATTTAGTTGCGCAGTAAACTGGATTGCCTGTTGCTGGGATCGAAATGTGGTATTAGATTTGAAAAACCTTAAAATTACTATTGGCTTCCATTCGTTTTCTTTTTTCAGTTTCTTCACTGAAGCATCTTTTATAATTTGACGCCATTTTAGCCTTCAAAATGGTTGATGGTTGTTTTGAATGCCATTTAGAAAATGTCCGACATTAATATTTGCAGCCATTTTTCCCAACAACTTGAGCGAAACAAGCAAAATGACAAGATTTCATTCGTTACGTTTTTGATAAATTGTTTGCTGCCAGACCCCGTCAAAGACTGACGCTGATTCCAGAATCGAAGTCCAGTTCTATGCCTACGAGTAAGCAAAAGGAAAAAAAAATAAATCAATAACAGTGATAGGTACGAAACAAATGAAGAAAACAGCGAAGAAAAATAACAGAAAAAAATAGAGAAAATGTGACAAGGGAAAATATAAAGGAGCAAGAAATAACGAAAACTTTTTCCTATTCAGTGCACCGACATTGTTGTTAACAGATTCGCATTTATTGAAATATATTATTTCATTTTATACTTTCCTTTGCCCGATTTCATTTCTGATTTACTTAGTTATTAGTTGCTGTCCTAATATTTTTATATCGTAAAATTTTAAACAAGTAGTTTATTATATTGAATGTGTATGTAACGTAACTCGAAAAGTAAAATCGGCCTAGTCTGTTGCCGTCACTTTCGCAAATGCCCTTGGTCAAGGCGATAACACAAATCTTCTCCACTCAGCTATGGGTTGAAAAGTAGGGTATATGTGTTCTTTATTTTGGATGGGTTCTTGGACAGTTGCGTAATGGACATTTTCATCCCGGACAATTAAGTACCAGACATCTGCGTCCCTCGACATTTGCCTCCTTAGAGAACTACGTACCTCTGATCAATTTTAAAAGCTTTTAAAGGCAATTACCATAAATTTGGAAAAAAGCATAGTTAGCAATCATTAATTAAAAAAATATAAAAGGAATAATATAAAAAATAAAAGTTTATTTTTGTTTAAAATGCAATAACAGCCATGCATCCCATCAGAATGTCTGAGGACCAACTTCTCGAGAGTTCCTCTCTGCGGCTGCTCGGTCTCACGCTGTCCGCTGATCTGAGATGGAACAAATACATCGAGTCAATTGCATCATCCACCGCAAGAAAAGTTGGTTCCCTGTGCCGAGCCAGGAAATTCTTCTCCCCGGAATCGATCCTCCAAGTCTATAAGTCTACCATTCGACCTTGCATGGAGTATTGCTGCCATTTATGGTCTGGGGCCCCTGCGTGTTGCCTCAGGGTTCTTGATAAGATCCAGAGACAGATATGCAATGTGATTGGCCCTGATCTGTCATCTCGTCTGCAGTCGCTCTCTCACAGACGCGATGTTGCATCGCTCTGCCTTTTCTACAAGTAATTCCACGGTAATTGCTCTGAGGAGTTGCTTTCGCTTGTCCCTAAGCCTCGTGAATTTAAGCGTCCTACGAGGCTGGCATCCCGTTCCCACTCCTTCACCGTTGAAACTGTTAGATGTAGACGTCTTTTCTACTCCAATAGCTTCATCTCTCGCACATCTCGCCTATGGAACTCCCTTCCCTATTACTGTTTCCCTGACAAATACAATCTCCAACGGTTTAAGTGTAGCGTCAATCGCATCTCCAATTGCCTTGATCTATCCACTTCCTGACATCTTTCATTCCTATCTGCTCTCGCTCTATATCTCCCGTACCCCCCCTGCCTCGATCGACCCTCCGTCCTTCTCTTTCTCCACATCCCTTCCTTTACCACTCCTATCTGCTCTTCCTCCAACCCTTCTGTAACCCCATGCGTGATAGTGGCCACCGGCCTTGCTTGGGGTGATACGCTTAAAAAAAAAAAAAAAACAGTGTTGCAACATCGCTCTACACATCACTAGTTTTTGTTTAATCGACGTTTTCCTTATGACAGTAGTAGTTGCAATTTTCCTCAATCACAAATATTTTTCAACCAGTGTTTGATTTTTGGAATTTAGCTATGGGTGCCAAATAAAAATATAATCTATAAAATCCAGAATTTATTAGATGTTTGTGGTACGCACTGCCGGAGTGAATTGAAACTGCGAACTTAATTTTCTCTTGCTTTAAAAAATAAATGTTTCTCTTTTTTATTCATGATAACTACCTTTCTGCTTGTTTAGAGTAATTAAAGGTATTGGTGTGCAAATATCTATATTAAACAACTCTTTAAAAAATGGCAACTTAAAAAAATTATCAGAGATACGCAATTATCCAGGAAAGTATTTGTCTGGGTACGCAAAGACCAAGAATGCAATTGACCAGGGACGCAACTGTACGTCCACCCTTTGGGATGGTGTCTCCCTTGTAGACGGAAACCTCTGAATTCCAAACCGTGAAGAAGGCAACGAGAAACTACTCGACTATCTTTCTCAAGAAGTCGTGGCAATTCGGAGAATCTGCGGAGAGACATGAACGTTGAGTGATTGCTTTTTTACGGCTTATTTTTGGGCTATTTAAAACAGAAACATATCGTATGAGGTTGCTTACAGTACCCTGTGTCTCCAAGTGGGACCTCATCTAAGTACTGACCAGGCTCTACGTTGCTTAACTTCTGAGATACGAAGCGATGAAATGATAGTCCTGTATTCGATGCCACCTAAGACGTACTTTTGTATCACAAATGACAGCGTCTTATACAGTAGGCTATCGTAAGTTTTTAGTCACCATTGATTACAGCAATTTCAACTTGTGTAATTACGTCTCTACTTTTTTTTCAGAAAGCACCATGTTAGTATCAAGCTACTCTCATCTATGAATGATAGTTGACTTATATTTTGGAATGAAAGTTCGAGGAAGTAAGGATATTGGTGGATTTCAATGAGGACAAATATTAGGATGGCATCAGCCTGGCAAGTCAAATAAAGCAATTGCTAGGTTTTTCCAGGTTAATCATCAAACGGTTAATAATATCATTAAAAAATGTAATGAGGAAGGCTATTGTCGTGTAGAACAACTTTCAAGAAGACCAAGCATCGTGTCTGAGTGAAGGTCGCTGAAAAGGGAAGTCAACAGAAACAGTCTTCAGAACATTAAAGATGTCGCCAATAGCATGGATATGTCGCCATAAGCGCTGTGAAAGACTCTGAAAGAACTAGGCTATCAAAGAAGAATTGCAAGAAAGAAGCCCTTCATTCCAGAGGTTATCATGAGCAGGCGTACGGACTGGACGAGAGAATTTAAGAGCAAAGGTTATGAATTTTGGCAGTCTGTAATTTGGACAGAAGAAAGTAAATTGTTCCAATATTCGAATTCGAGACAGGATTATGTTTGGAGAAATCGGACTTGGAACAATGAATGTCTGCAGGAAACCACGAATCATGGAGGAATTGGAAAAATGGTGTAGTGCACTGTCTTGTTTGGAAGGAAATCTGAGCTGGTTCTTGTTGACAAGCAGTTGAATGGTACAAAATACTGTTAAATATTAGAAAAAGGACTACTCTCACTATTTGAAACCAAATAGGTGGATAAGAATGTCTACCTATTTCAAGAAGATGGAGCACCATGTCATACGAGCAAAGTAGCAAAGGCCTGGAAGGAATCGTGAGGAATCAAGTCACTGTCATGTGTAGTCCAAAGTCATGACATGAATAAAAAAGGAACACAACGAGCACGTTTGGGATCACCTTGACCGAAAACCTTGAGAGCGTGCAAACAAAATCACGTCAGTGGCAACCCTTAAAGCAACATTGCTAAAGGAGTGGCAAAATATGAGTCAGACGATTGTTGATAACTTGATCAATTCCATGAAAAATCGAATACAAGTACTGAAACTAGCAAATGGAGGACCTATTCCATAATAGTTTCAAATACTGTTTATTTATGTTGAGTTGGGATTGCGTAATTAAATTTTGAGATTGGATGTAGTTTATTTCTCCTGGATAAAAACTTTTCTTAGGCCACTGTATGCAAAGTTGATACGACGTGTTAGATTATTGGCAATATTGACCGGTTCCTTATATGGAAACCTTTGGCATTTATTGACCAATCAAATCTTTCTATTAAAATAGTATTTAAAAAAATATATATTTTTCAAGTTTACTGTTTGTTTTTGTTCTTGTTGATATTGATGGAGGCCTCCTTCATAACTGTGTTTTTTAAGTGATGTTGTGGTGAACGCCAATCAGTACAGACGCAAAACAGGGCCCGAGTAGCCTGCAGACATGTCTGCCGAAACTCCTTACATTTGGCTATCCCACGTTGGCAGTGTAGATACGGGCAACTTGTCCAGATCCGGGATGTTTGTCAGCTATCTCATGCCAATAAAAGCAACGGGTTAACCAGCAGTCGAAACTAGGTTTCTTGTGAAGGCGTTCCCAAAGTCGCGTGCCGTTCGCCATGTTGTGGTTTCATAGACACTGTTGTTTTGTTTCCTCCCATTTTTTTATTCTCTGTCTGTTACTCCATAGTTCTTAGGAGAGTGATCGGTTAGGTGTTTCCCCCACCCTCAACACACTATTGTCGTATTTTAGAAGAGGTATAGAAATAATATAACACATAACTAGCTCTACGTAGGTAATAATTTTACATGTGACTATACCGACTCCGGTATAATATTACTGAAACGATATTATTATTATTATTATTATTTTTATTATTATTATTATTATTATTATTATTATTACATTAACAAAATGATTGATGTAACTCTTCCAATATTTTTCAAGGTAAGACGAGCGCGATTTAAGAAAAGATAAAGAAAAGAAAAAAAACAGTGTTTGACAATGTTAAACAATATTTCAGCAGAGTGTCTGTCATCTTCAATGTATATTTAAGGATATTTTCAATGCACAACAGCCGCAAGATAACGCCTGAATTCAAACCATCCCGGAAGCGTTGCGCTCCACCACGCAAGATAGCCTGATGGAGCGCAACGCTCCCCAGGCTGTTTTGAATTCAGACGTTACCTTCTCCTAAAATGGTTGCCAAACAAGGCTATAGATTCTAGTCTCTCCTGCTGTTTACCGATGGCGGACAATAGAACAGATGAATTCATTACTTTCCCATGGTTGGTTGTACGTAAGTGAATATAACGAACTCGACTGGAATTCGAACTCAGCTCTACCTAGCCACTATCCATTACACCACCGTATCTTCTTCTTTATGCGCAGTGTCCTTTCAGGACATAAGCGATCATGTCTCTCCACTATTTCTTGACCTAATAATTTTGATTTTTTGTTATTTCTCAATAACCCCGTTCCGCCATCCATTTAATCAAGCTCGTCAAATATGTTATGCGTTGTTTTCCTCTACCCTTTTTCTCTCTGTGAGTATCAGATTTTCCAAACCCTCTTTCCTCATTGTGCACCCCAGAAATGTCAACAGTCTCTTCCTGATGTAAGAGCTGTATCTAGAATAATATGTTATTCTCAAAAAATTGGTTTTGCAATAATCTCATGCCAAAAAAAAACAGAATTATTCTTACAATCCAAAATATGTTTCGGCTCTAAATAATCCACAACGGGTTGATAAGCCGTAAAAAATAATCAACATTCTCAATATAATCTTCCCAGGTATTACTTCACTAATAATTATTTGTTTGTTTTTGTTACAGACTTTTATTATTTTCTTTTTTTCTGAGGTATTGATTACTTTTCACTTGATCCTTTTTTAGAAATGACATCATGGCATTTTCCACTGAACATAAACACTGAATAGCCTGGAGAGCGTTGCGCTCCATCAGGTTATCTTGCCTGATGGAGCGCAACGCTTCCGGGATGGTTTAAATTCAGGCGTTATCTTGCGGCTGTTGTGCATGTGGTTGTCCCTGGGACCCGTGTGATCAAATGCTAGGGACAGCAAAGAATGTGGTTGGTAATGTTTTAAGATAATTCCTTTTACAAAGTGATAAATAATAATAATAATAATAATAATAATAATAATAATGATAATAATAATAATAATCATAATAATAATAATAATCATAATAATAATAATTTAATTCATCATTGAAAATCTTAAGAAAATCAATTAAACAAAAAAGTATCTTGGAGTGGAATTCTCTAAAATAATTCAGTTATCTCTTTTGTTTTCCTCCGCTGCCAGTAATGCATGTTTTCTCTTTGCCAAATTTAATTCCTATCACTAAGAAGATCATGATGAAGATTCTAAACATTTGAATGAGTTTTTTTCTGTTCGTTTGTCTCCTTAGCAACATTCATCATCGTTGTGTGTGAGTTGTATAGGCGGCTAACGATCAGAGGGGAGCGGCCTAGTGTTCGGATCGAGGGAAACCCATACCATATCTCATGGATTTCGGCTGTCGGTGAAGACTTTGGCGAGGAGATTCGCGTCTCCAAGCTATCTAGAAGTTCGCTGAAAGGATAATGAGAAAGAAGAATCGGTCGAGGCCCGGATCAAAAAACGGCCGCCTCTACCAGTGACTCGCTCCGGAATGGGCGTGACAATTGATCGACCGGAGCAACAAACGCCATCAAGCCACCAACGCAGGGTGTAAGCATAAGAACGCGGAACGTTCACATCCTCTGTGCTTTTAAAGAGTGGACGGATATGACACATCATATTGGAGTTGGTTGTGTTTCTTCTGCCCTCAAGTCCGGCCGACGATTGAGTCAATCGAGAGACCGATGATGATGATGATGATGATGATGATGATGATGATCTATGTCGAATATTTGTACATTTTGAAATATATTTTGGGCACTTCGACGTGGTATAATGATTAACAAGCTTGTCTAGCTAAATCAATTATGATTAAGTTGTGAGATCGAAGCTTACTGGGAGCACCATACATTCTGCCTTCTGCAACATATAAGGTAAGCTTAGCAATGGTCACTTCGATGAGGTTAAATGGTTAGCAAGATTATCTCTCGATATTAATTACATCTGAATAGTGAGTTGGCTGCTACACATCTTTTAGCCTTGTCCTACATCTAAGCTGTGGCTTGAAAATCGTTGCCGTGGAATTTTTTTTTTTACTCAATCTCGGTTTATTATATCCACTGATATTTTGTTTCACTTTCACTTTCGCTTCGTATCATATTTCTTCAGGTTTCTCTGGTCCAGCTTATCATACTTCATTTACATAGTTTGTCCAGTGGGTTTTTTTTTAATTTTATTTTGCCAAGCTGTGATTATTCTGCGGTCAAGATACAAAGAAAGAAGAATACGAAAAGAAAAGACGGTCCACATTTGATACGAATATATTTATCAAGTACCAAGTCAATATCGGGAAGCGCTTGATTTCATTATAGTCGCTTTGCGCCATCATTTGGAACTACCGCAAATCCCTTCTGTCAGACAATGAACAGATGTAACGCTTCTGTTCTTCAACGTCTGACATAAATTCAATTATTCCCCTCCTTCTCTCTCTCTCCCTCTTACTCTTTCTATCGCTCTTTCTCTCTCTCTCTCTCTCTCTCTCTCTCTCTCTCTCTCTCTCTCTCTATATATATATATATATATATATATATATATATATGTGTGTATGTGTATGTGTATACATATATATATATGTGGGGGTATCTTTGTGTGTACTCTTTTTATCTGTCTGTCTATCTATCTATCTATATACGTGTGTGAGTGCTCTTTTTTATCTCCCTCTCTGTCTATCTATTTATCGATCTATCTATCTATCTATCTATCTATCTATCTATCTATCTATTTATTTATCTATATCTATATCTATATATATATTCATGTATATATGCTCTTATCCTCTCTCTTTCCCCCTCTGTCTCAATATATATGTGTATATGTGTATATACAGACATATATATATATGCTCTTTTTATCGCGCTCTTTCTCTATCTATCTCTCTATTTATATATGTGTATATATGGTCTTATTCTCTCTCTCTGTCTCTCTCTCTATCTCTCACTCTCTTTCTCTCTCTCTCTCTTTCTCTCTCTCTCTCTCTCTCTCTCTCTCTCTATATATATATATATATATATATATATATATATATATATATATATATATGTATTTACTGACAATTATTTATATATAAACACACATTACCTGAGGATACCAAAAGATTGAAACCAAGGTAGCGTGATTGTCTGATCTCCAAATTATATATATATATATATATATATATATATATATATATATATATATATATACATACACACACACACACACACACACACACATATATATATATATATATATATATATATATATATATATATATATATATATATATATATATATATGCGCTTTCTCTCTCCCTCTCGCTCTTTCTCTCTCTTTCTCTCTCACTCAGCTTACGCCCACATTACGTTGGAACACCGGTTCCCACCCGACCATCGAAATTAAGGAACGTCAAGCCTGGTCAATATCTAGATGGGTGACCGCTTGGTAATAACAGTTACTGTAGGCTTGGATGTATTGCTGGTGTAACGGTGCAATTCCAGTTGAATTGGTTATATCCAACCCTACGCGCAAATATTTTTGGGTAAAGTATGAATCTACCTACTCCCTACACCATCTAAGGGTTTAGTAGTAAGGTCTGTGTCGGTAAACCTATTATTATCGAGCCAAAAAATAAAATGAATAAAATAAAAACAGACGTTGAAATGCCGCTAAATTAAAAATAAAAACAGAAAAGAAATATCTCTCTCAATCACTCTCTCTCTCTCTCATTTACTCACTCTCTGTCTCTCACTCCCTCTCTATATATTTCTTCCTTTCTGCAACTCACGTGCAACGGAAATATACATCCACACGCTTGATATAGAGATGGAAAATGATATTCAATAAGTAAACTGTTTAATTCTGATCCTGTTTCCCTTGGTCGTCTGTGTAAACTAGGGATGTGATGAGACGTCCTTTCAACCCAGAATAACAGAAAGCTATGTCAGACAATTCGAGAACAATAAAATAATATATTACACATCTATAATTTCTGGCTAATGTCTCATCTGACATCTCACCTGATTATACATACACATAATTTTTTTTCTATTTTTCGTGCTTTTCTCTCCATTCTTTTAATACAAATACACACACATACAAAAGCAGAAACACACACACACATATATATATATCTTTATTTCTGAGATGAGATATTATGTACACTATTTACATTATTCGGACTATTGTCCTCATCTTTGTCGCCATATTTATTACAACGTTTCGGCCGTTGTACGCTCCGACCTTCTTCAGGTGGTTGAATTGTTGAACCCTTTATTTCGTTCACTGGGGTTCTAGTTCCACGTGTCTTGTTTAATGGATGTTAGTTATCAGTAATCTCCTGTTAATTTCCCTCGGAAAGTTCTCCACTGCCTTAACCGGGTACTGAACTCACACGCTTGGATCTAACCAACGCCTTTATCCGCTGTGCCATGTGTCCTTGTAATAAATATGCCAACAACGATGAGGACAATAGTCCGAGTAATGTGAATAAATAGTATATATATATATATATATATATATATATATATATATATATATATATATATATATATATATATATATATATATATGGTTTTCTCTCCCGTCGTATACGACTACGAAGGTCAAGCAACTCAGTTCCTAAAAACCGACAGCCCAGACACCAGCACATGTGATTTTATTATACTGGTGAAGAGTTTGTGCAGAACCAACCACACTTTTTGAAGGGTCGAATACGGAGACCTGGTGCACTACGTGCCTCAAGGTCCTCAAACGACCCTCCGCAGGTTTTGAATTCAGATGTCTTTCTCCTAGACCAGCTGCAATCCATGGCTATAGATCCCAATATGTCCTGCTATTTTACCCATAGCTGGTGGGAGGAGAAAAAGATTAATAACTTTATCAAGGGTATTAGCACGTAAGTGAATGAAATGGATTCGACTGGAATTCGAACTCGGCTCTCCGATTCCTCAATCCAAGCCGCTCTCGACAGTGCATCCTACATATATACATACAAACACACACACACACACACACACACACACACACACACACACACACACACACACACACATATATATATATATATATATATATATATATATAAAAAGTGAACATAGAAGTCAACACTTAGGGGCGACAGTCTGTTTCATGCTAGATGCAATCATCAGGTGGCCTGATGATTGCATCTAGCATGAAACAGACTGTCGCCCCTAAGTGTTGACTTCTATGTTCACTTTTATATTTACACACGCTCTATCTCTGATATTGAGCACTTTATTCCATAAATATAGCACACTCTAAGACTGTATTTCTTCATATATATATATATATATATATATATATATATATATATATATATATATATATATATATATATATATATATATATATATATATATAAAATAGCTGATAAAATAACATTTCTAACCAATAACTTGGTAACCTTAACTTCCCACAATATGCAAGAAAAGGCCTCGGCAATCCCCATAGCAAATATTATGATAAACTTGACTTCGAGGTGTGAATTTGACTGAACATTTTAGAACCATTTTGCGTTGTGAAATCTTTTCAAACTTCCACAATACTAGATTAACTCATTGTTTATAGTGCAACTTGAACAGATCAACGTCTTTCTTGATAAGTTAAGACTGTATAGGGTGTTTGATACACACTAAGTGCCCCAAACTTTCGGCCTTGTGCCATATCTAAGGTACTCTTAGTAAATCACTATTGTGCAACTTGATTAAACAACCAAGATGATGTATCGATGCCAGAATGAATAAAATCTTCAAAGCTGAAACCACCAATTTTCTTGAATTGTTGAGATGCTATACCAAAAAATAATTATTGAAAGGATACGTGATAAGGCGTGATATTGAACAAGGTTTTCTAGTGTTTCACAGTAGTTGGCGTTTGAAAACTTGAACTTGACTCCCTGTACGCGTTCAATACAAGGGATCGTATTTAAATTGCAACCGCCCATCATGTAGTATGTCTGTTCGATGATGATGAAGCGTTAGTTTCGACGATGTTGAAAAGTACAAGCCAATTTTCAACATTGGGGTCTGCGGGAGGTATAACGGGTATCAGCTCGGCATGCGAAATCTTAGAGCCGAGATCGAATCCCAGTCGAGTTTTTTTTTACATTCACTTACACGTAAATACCCTTGAGAATGTTATGATTCCTCCTTTTGCCCCCCCCCAGCCCCAGCTATAGTTTAAAAAGTAGGACTTGTATCTGAAAAATTATTTCTGACTCTAAAAAAGACTTAATGCAATATTTACCTGCAAAATATACATATTATTATAATTCAAAATATGTTCTGGTGTTAAATGATGCATAAAAGTTTGATAATCCGTAAAATGCACCCCACCTTGAACTAGGTCAAAAGGGAAATCAGCTGACAGTCTCTTGTCATCTTGGCTTTTGTTGTTACGGTTTGACATTTTACTTTGTTATTTTCCCAGTATGTCCTGTTTATTTCAGCCACAGGATGGATTTCCTCTTTATGCTATCACCAGTTCCGATTTCCGGTCACACACTGATGCAGCAGAAGTAAGGCCAAAGGTATCAACTTATATCCAAAATTATGGTTAGTACTAGCTGCGAATATACTTTTGGAGGCAAGGAATGTAGTTTGCCCTAACGAATGTCATACATATAGCGGTAGAGTAGCGAGAGGCTAACAAAGTTTCGTCTGGGGAAAGAGATTTTAGTATAGGAAACAATTCACGTGTGCTTAAACGCTTTTGAAATCTATCAAATCTAGAAAGTGGGGATTGGATAAGGTCACGTTAAGCATTACTCCATTTTTTCGGTGTGATCTGGTTCTTGTAAAGATAGAGTATGGTAGGAGCGCTCTATTCATCAGAATTTGCATGATGAGTTTTGTTATGTGACTCATTGGGCTGATTGTTCGGTGGAGTTCACATTCGTTTACTCCTGGTTTCTTAGGCAGTGCTTTGAAAATAGACTTCCGGTATACCAGCACTGCTCTAGATTTCATTTATTATTTCTCTAATCTTGTCTGTGCCGAAATCGTCTAAGGTTGCCAGCATTTCTATTACAATTCCGTCTGGTCCAGCAGCATTGTTTCTCTTCAATTTGACCAGTGCAGTTTCCACTTCGGTTTTTAATCTTTCCGGACCGTCGGTAATTCTTTTTATTGCCGGTTGTTTTCATTTGTCATGAAAGAGTTCTTCAATGTATTTTGCACATTTTTCGTTGAGCTATTCTTCGTTAGTCTGCCTGCATTGTGTAGGTTTCTCTATTTCGTTTCATATTTTGGCATTGTTTTCTGACTCCATTGAATCAGGTCGAACATATCATCTGTGATCCATTCATTCTTTCTTCTTCGTCCATTCTCCTCTGGGATGATATCATTTGCTGATGTCGCTAAAGCTTCTCTCAATGTGTTCCATATCCAGTTTCCATTTCTATTTTGCACCCCCTCCTTATCTTTTCACACTGTCCATATATTTTTACTTCAGGTTTGGGTTGCCAAGATTTTTTTTTTTGTATTGCAATTTGGATGCTGCATTAGGCTTCTTCAATTGCCGTAGTTTCATTCTTAGATTAAATATAACAGGGAGGTGGTTGCGTCCGCAGTTGGCTCTTTGTTAGGTTTTGCAGTGAATATCTGCATCTCATGTAGTATCAAAAATGTTCTGGGACAGATCGTTAATATATAAAAAATAAAAGTGTAGAACAAACAGCAGTGCATCTGGAGGACGACTGACTTGATGTCATGGGCTGCAGATGTCTGGTCCTTAACACGGAGCTAACTATTATATAGGACTTCATTATCGGAAAGATTCTCCCAGAAATGACATACTAAAATACTAAAAATAGAAAAACAGCTTTAAAACTAATAGAAAACGAGATCAAGGGATGTAAGTTAGCGTCCCTTTTACTCCACCGGATGTTTTGATTGTAAAAGTTCAAACTGAGGATATATAAAGGAAGGAATCTATCTATCTATATATATATATATATATATATATATGTATATATATATATATATATATATATATATATATATATATATATATATATATATATATATATATATATATATATATATATATAAAATTAAAATTATATAAAGATTATAATTTATTACATAAATTAATTTAGCATATTAATTATAAATAATAATATTAATTTTAAATATAAATAAAATAAAATATTATATAATTTAAATAATGTAAGATATTAAAAATTAAAATATTAATAAGAAAATTAATTAAATATTTAATTTATATAAAAATTATATATAAAGGAATCGTTAACAGTATTAACCTGTTCAGTGGGATCAACCACATTGAATTTCATTGAATAAATCTACACCTCAAGGACACATGGCACAGTGGATAAACGCGTTTGTTAGATCCAGTAACAGACCCAAAGAGTGTGAGTTCAATACCCGGTTCAGGCAGTGGAGAACTTTCAGAGGGAAAATTAGCAGGAGATAACTGATAACTGACATCCATCAAACATGGCTCGTGGAACTAGAACAGTCTACCCCAGTGATCGAAATAAAGGGTTCGGTTCGAAATTCCAACCACCTGAAGAAGGCCGGAGCGTACAACGGCCGAAACGTTGTGACAAATATGGCGACAAAGATGAGGACAATAGTCCGACTAATGTAAATACTGAAATCTACGTCTTTTTTAATTTAATTATCTTACACAGATTTTAAAATATTTTATTGTGAGTTATTTTACTAGTGTACATAACTGTTCGATAAGATTTAGTTTTTAAATACAATTTCATTTTCAATTAGTTTTTCTTCAAAATAAAGTATATATATTTAGTATTTTTATAAGACAATTCCTAAACTTATCTATTAGCAAAAAATAAAATAAGCTTGTTTTTTATTATCGAATGGCTATCACGGCCTACCAAAAAGAATTAACAGTAAAATTAGTCCATGGGTAAAAACGGTTGAGAACCAGTGATTTAAAATATGCAATGACTTAATTCTTTTTATGTCCAGCCTGAATAATTGTATCTGAAGTGGCCAACAAAACTTAAGTAATGTGCTACAGAAATATTTGTTTCTGAATATCTAAGATATTTTTAATGGATGTACAAATAAAAATTATTTATGACGCAAAATGACTCCGCTAGTTTTATGTCCACTAATTCCTCGGTCTGTCGGTCTCTTTCACTCCTGGAATGTTTATTCCAGTATCTATCGTGCAAGTCTAGCTTATATCGTATGTTAAACCTGACGCCATAAATTCTCTTCCATCTGTTTGTAAGGTCAGTATTTATTAGTTATCCGGGAAGGAAGAATGAGGAGAAGGGCTTCAGCCTGTTGGATAATTACGTTTAGGCTGTGTCACGTGGTTTAATCTTATTGAATCGGCCGTGTCAATCCCGGGCTTTGGCTGATAGAAGCAAGCCATTATAGTTAATTCGGTCAAAAAGCTATCGGCTTGCTTTTTATTGTTTGTTTACTTTTTTTTTTAGTCGGGTGCTTGTAAGTTATATGAAATTACCGGGAAGAACATTATGTTGTTATTTTCATTTTTATTTTCTCTTTCGCCTTCGTTACAAACGATATGTTTATCTGATAAGATAACATTTTAAGTATTATCTCTTTGCTAGTAATCCATTTATTAATGATCTATGTCGAAGGTAATATGTAAATAGGTTCGCAGTGAAATTGGTCAGGATTATTTGTCGCGGTTGATTTGGCTGGCAGGCCGATTGTTAAGCAAAGACGATAAGACGTTTGGTTAGATATTTTATTGGTTGATATCGTGGGAGACATGGACAAGCTAACAGGCGATAAACGTGAAAAACCATCAAATTAGAAGGCTTATTATCGACAATATTATCGTGTAAATTTGTCGGAATCAAACCGCTTTTCGTTTTTATTGTTTCCCGATCGGATTATGGATTTAAGTATTTCTGCTGCGCTAGCCAGCTGTCATAAAATCGTGTTGACAGCAATTTGTCTGCGGCCAGATTCATTTTCGATCTAGCCGTATTGCAATTTTCCTGCGTCAACCTGACAGAGGTTATCTCTTCACCATTATATAAATGTATTGACACGCAGTTTACATTCTTATACGACTTCTCCCTTAAAATGTATCAATCAATGAGGAACTGAAATTTCATCCTATTACAATTGTGCATATCCATCCCTGCGTTATTTCGCACGACCGTTACGCCCTGCCAAAACCTCATAAATGATGGAATATTACGTTTTAATCGCGTGGTAAAGTGAAAAAAAGATATGAGATGGTTTCAATGAGAAAATAAAAGAAAGAAAGATAAAAGTGGAGAGAGAGAAAACGAGATTGGGCTGATAATAACAAATACTAGGGTGTGATTTCCGCCAAAAGACGGAGAAACAATGAAAACCGCGATAAAAGCGCCATTTTTCAGACGCACAGTATCGAGTGACGGAAACCTAGTAAGGCAATCGCCAAAAACTCAGTTACCATAAATAACATCGTCTGCTGAATTATTTTAAAATTATTATTAAAACGAAAATTCGTAAGAGGGGGATTTGCCAGGAAAGAAAGAAAGAACGAAGGGAAGATACGAGTGTTTAACGTCCTCTACCACTATCTCATAAAAAAATGGACTATTCCGCTTCGAATGCTTAGAAAAACAAGACATACGCTACTTGATTTCAGTGAGAAAATGAATGAGAAACAGAAGTGAAAATAGATGTGTTTCACGGCTGTTTCATTGAGATGGATAAAATTGTCCATTTCAAATCTTTTCATTTGTACCCCCTTACTTCTAATGACCCCAAAAATAAAAATAAAATAACGACCAGCATTCATATTTATGCCTGTTATTGCAATATTTTGTTAAAATACTTAAGCTCAAATATTTAACGATCCGATAGGGAAATTTCTAGTGGCTTGAAGGGTTACTTCTAGAATTTGTTGGTTTATTCATTGCGATTTTAATCGGCCAATTTATACATCATCGTCTTCCTATTTAGTACTGTTCAGTCAATGCTCAACCTATTTCTGCAAAGTGTGAGCCTGTACTAGCTAACACTGGGATTGAACACACAATTCAAATGTCGCTATATTCTGGAAACTAACATTTTAATTCAGTATATTTGTTTTTACGAATAATTTTGCTTTGGTTTGGCTTGGTTTGTTTTACGGCTTATCAACCTCAATGGGTTATTTAATGCCGACAAAATTTTTATTGCTGTTAATATTTTTTTACAAAAATGTATTGCTAGAATTATTTTTTTCTTCAAAGAAAATCAATTTCTGGTAATATTTTTTCAAAAA
>OZ038492.1:59858778-59958778 GCA_964036315.1 Acanthosepion esculentum | reverse complement strand
TTGTATCTCATCTCATTTTGCTTAACTCTTGAACACTAAACACCTATTAAAGTTACACCACTACTAACCATAGATATATCATACACGATTTTGAAAATATCAACAAAAAAAAATTAAATATAAATCTTTATTTGAAATATTTTACATGCAGGCACTTCAAACTTTATACTTCAAGTTAACATTAACAGAAACTGAAAAACATATTATTTAGGTAAGAAAATAAGGCACTGAAAATTGTAATTAAAAATAGGAAAATTTGCGCTGGGTACTATATACCCATGGTTAGTGTTCTAGGGTTAATTGCTGCAAGGTATCTTTCGCTATGGGTCTCTCTCTTCGGATTCCTGTATCACATTTTTTTTGTCGTAGGTTTGCTTCGCCCAAAATCATGATAGCTCTCGATCGGTTCGATTCGGTTAGGCAATGGCTTTCAGCTTTTTGTACATGTTTTCTTGTGTTTCTACGAATCATACAAGTGTCAGTGACTACTTTTTATTTTATGTAATCAAACTGATTTTGATTTTTTTTTGTGTTTTTTTTTATCTTAATTACATCACTGTAAGCAAAAAGATAAAGCCACTAAGATGTAATTGAGATTTTTTGAAATTGTGAAAACGAGGAGAAAGTTAAGCAAAAATCTTGATACAAGGGAGAGGAAGTTGACGACAGACATTATACAACACTGGATGGCAAATGTTAAAAAATATGATACCAATTCATTAGAAATATCAAATATATTGTAGGGCAAAACATTTATAGGTTTTAGAACGGTTTCTTAATCTATATATAAAATGCTGTCTGTCTCAACCTCTAAAATAGCCATATTTTTATCGAAACCAACTTTTGGGGAAAAGTGCAAAAGAGTAAATGGGCACAAAATACAGTTGGTTTTACTAGGGTGCATAAAAACCTCGGAGTAATGTTTTTGGCTAAATATGTTTTACATACAAATCAACTTATTCAAATTTCATTGATTGATTTGCGAGATTGAGCGAAACGTAAAGTCTTCAAATCTCGACAGATATGTTAGCGATAACTTCAGCAATATTAAATACTCTGCGGATTTCAACCAAAACAATGTTGCAAAAAAAAATTATAGTTTTTTTAAAAATTGGTTAATAAATACGAGCTAATAATATCCGGTGTCACTGTTTGATGTTTCTGCAAAATAACAAAATCTTGCAATAATTCACTTGGAAGAAAAAATGCAACCACCAGGAATTTGGACTTCAAGGCTCTTCACAATTTCCTGTCCTTTGAAGTCCTTAATAAATTTTATATTTTTGCTAAATCCTGTTCTACCATACATTTGAACAAACTCGTTAGGTAGCTTATAGGTTTTTCCTGCCTCTCTTTCTTTCAGTATATTTGTGGGTGTCAGATTTTCCAAACCCTCTTTCCTCGTTATGTACTCTAGTAATTAATGCTGTCTCTTTCTGATGTTAAGTACAAGTGGCATGTTTGGCCCAATATTTATTAGCAACTTATATATTCTTCGGTTAATCTCTCTCTCGCATTCGGTATATATATATATATATATATATATATATATATATATATATATATATATATATATATGTGTGTGTGTGTGTGTGTGTGTGTGTGTGTGTGTGTGTGTGCGTAATATGAAAAGATGAGGTAACTTTTAAATATCAATTTTATCCTGAATTCGAATTTTGTTGGTAAAATTTCCAGTCTTCAGGGGTTGTGGTTTTTTTTCACTTTGTTCCGCGTCTTTTTCAAATTGAGGAAATTGAAAACATTGAAAAAAATTGGAAATAGAGTTCAAAAATACAACTCATTAAGATTGGAAATTTTACCAAGATACTTCGAAGTTCATAAAATTCATAAGTAATATTTTCATATAATATTATTAACGCTCCATTTTTAATATCATTGCAATATTTTTAATATTGAGCACTATATATAAAATATCTGCTGTTTCTTACATCTTATATATACATATATACATAGATACACACACACACACACACACACACACACATATATATATATATATATATATATATTGTCATCCACAGACAGACTGTTTCGCTGTATCACAGCTCATCAGTGTGGATAGACGTCCGGTTGCCTCTGGCTAGAATCGAAAACCGGCTGAATTCGCGTCAGTCGTAAATTTTACCCTGAAGCCGTTGGCGCACGGCAGAGAAGAAGGTGAATTTAAGCGTATTTATATTTAGATAAACACACAGTGACTGAGAAAACTCGATTCGATTTACCGAAGAGTCTTGCATTATTAGCCGTAATAGTGACTGTTTACAAACCCACACATCCTCCCCAGAGAGCTCAACCGAAATAAATTTTCAGGAGCATATATATTGTCATCCACAGACAGACTGTTTCGCTGTATCACAGCTCATCAGTGTGGTTAGACGTCCGGTTGCCTCTGGCTAGAATCGAAAACCGGCTGAATTCGCGTCAGTCGTAAATTTTACCCTGAAGCCGTTGGCGCACGGCAGAGAAGAAGGTGAATTTAAGCGTATTTATATTTAGATAAACACACAGTGACTGAGAGAACTCGATTCGATTTACCGAAGAGTCTTGCATTATTAGCCGTAATAGTGACTGTTTACAAACCCACACATCCTCCCCAGAGAGCTCAACCGAAATAAATTTTCATATATATATATATATATATGTATATAAAATTGACTTATATGAAATATTCGAAGAAAAATATAATTATCTAAGGTGGAACACGTGAAAATCACTTAGATAATTATTATCTTTTACTAATATTTTACTAATTTTTTACATAATCAGAAGAATCGAATAAAATATTGAAAACTCGTTGTTATAGGAAAAATTATTACTTAGAAAACACGTGATTATTTTTTTTTTAAATTTAACAGTTAATAAATTAAAAATAGATATTTTGAATAAAATAAATATCCGATAATAATAATTATCTGATTTCTCAGGTTATTTGTACATAGGAAGAAGTAAAAAGAAAATGAATACTAAAAGACAGTAATGGTAATATGCACACACACACACACACACACACACACACACACACACACACATACATATATATATATATATATATATATATATATATATATATATATATATATATATGTGTGTGTGTGTGTGTTTGTGTAGAGAAAGAAAGAGAGAGAGACTGATCAGTATGTATTTTTCATGCATCTCTTCCGAGCCGATCGTTCAAAGAGCTAATTCTAATTAACTCTTCTCGCTCTCCGCTTTTCTATTCAGCTGGCTATTTTTCCAATCGTTTATTTCGAATTGGATTCAACTGAAAATAGTGTAATCGATAAACTCTCCTTGGAGAGATTCACATGCAATAACTACGGCGAACAAAAGACGATTGCAAGTAAATAACATGAAAAATAAAACACAGAATGTAACGAATCCATGAAAAGAAATCTCATTCAATAAGGAAAAAAATCAAACTAATTTTACTTGAGATAATATTTCACGCGGACATACACATATAGTATGTGTGTCTTTGTTATAGATGCAAACATAAAAAAAAAATAAATAAATAAACGTATACTAATGAAGGCTATGGAATTTCAATGCGTCCATTTAAACATGTAAAATAATGAAATAATTATTTCAGCTATATGATTATTACATATAGAGGGTGCGATAGGTAAATTGCCCCATTTTATATATTTTAAATTCGAGCATGCGCGTTTCTTGTGTTTGATTTAGTCGACTGCACATAATTGTAGGGTCAGTTGGGCACCGTCTTTCAGAAAAAAGAGCACCATGACGCAACTCACTCCGCCAGTAAATTTGGGAAAGACATGCTGTACTGCATGGCATTCGTGGCGGAATTTCCTATACGAACATTTTCGAGTGTTTGGGTGTCAATCTGACGACAGTGCAGAGGATTCGGAAAGAGCTGGTTGAGTCTAATGGTGATTACGAAGGTACGGATGCTCGGAAAATTCACTTTGATCGTTCTGATAAGAAAAGAACTCCGAAAATTGTTGTTGAGAGCCTCAGACTTAACACACACACACACACACACACACACACACCGATATATATATATATATATATATATATATATATATATATATATATGAAGAAATATAGTCTTAAAGTGTGCTATATTTATGGGATAAAGTGCTCAATATCAGAGATAGAGCGTGTGTAAATATAAAAGTGAACATAAAAGTCAACACTTAGAGGCGACAGTCTGTTTCATGCTAGATGCAATCATCGGGCCACCTGATTCGGGTGGCCCGATGATTGCGTCTAGCATGAAACAGACTGTCGCCCCTAAGTGTTGACTTCTATGTTCACTTTTATATATATATATATATATATATATATATATATATATAGTTTTACTTTTTTCATAGGACCCTAAATGATATTGTGTATTGCAGAAAACCAACTACATTGGCGTCCCTTAGACAAGAAATTGAAAATGTATGTGCAGCAATCCCACTTGACACTTTGACCAATATTGCCTAAGCAGTAGTTCATCATACTAGTAAATGTCTGGAAGCTAAAGGCCACCATTTTGAGTATCTCTTGTAACTGTAGAGTCCAAAGGTAACTTACATAATTGAATTAATCTCATAATGTCTGAATAAATTTAGTATTACAATATTTATACAAGTCTTTCATTTCCTGAAGTGTGTATACATTTTTTTTGCGGACTCTGTATTTATATTATTTCGTTTTCACCACTTCTCATAGGATCACCGAAGTTAAGTAAAGTCGAGCCTGATCAGTATCTAAATATGTGACCGAATGGGAATATCAGGTGCTGTAAGTTTAGATGTGCGGGTGGTGTAATGTATAACGGTACGGGATTTGAAATATGAGAACCGAGTTCCAAATCCAGTCAGGTTCATTATATCCACTTACGCGCAAATACCCTTGTGAAAGCTATGAATCCACATCTTTTGTCCCACATGGAAGACATATGCCAAGTAATATTTTATTATTCAAGGAATTGATAGTGAGTTAATATGTCATTAAGTCTTGTTAGCGAAGTGATTTCGCCATTAATCACATTAACATTGCTATTTAATTCTTCGTATAAATTGTTTCTTTATTATATAATATGAGCTGCACACTATAATATATATATATATATATATATATATATATATATATATATATATATATATATATATATATTAATGATTCTAGGATTTTGTGTTTTTATATACGTCTTTTTATTAAAATAGTATAACCGTACATTATAACAAAAGAAACGACAGACATTAAATATATTTATCCAAGCGTAAATCGCGCAGCCACTCGTATCCAAGAATGTTATTCTACTATTGTGTCAACCTAATCCCCATTGCAGGCGCGTGCTCTGGCACATTTCCCCACCAGTGGTTTATTCTGCAACTACGCTGAACTCACGTTAGTTACAGTTTCTAGGAAAGTGATCAACAGTCTGAACAAAGCCAGCACGCTAAAACCCTCGCTTACGAAGACTTGTTACTTCGTGCTAGCACAAACATCGACATCAAGGGCTCCGTCTATCCAGTTTCACTCATCAGTGTGACTAGATATCCGATGGCCTACGGATCGAGACCCGACTGGTTTGGCATCAGTCAGAGATTTTCCCCTAAACTATCAGCTCCCGGTAGAGTGGAAGGTGAATTTTTACGTATTTATTTTTGAATAAATATGCCAGTGTCTCAGAGTGCTCGATTCATAGACGAGCTTTGCATTACAGGAGTAGCAGTCACTGTTTACAAATATGCGCTTTCCCTCTAAAGTGCTCGACCGAATTTTATTTTTTTGGGGACGTATATATTTTAATCCACAGATAGACTCTTTCGCTGTATCATAGCTCACCATTGTGGTTATATATATATATATATATATATATATATATATATATATATATATATATATATGTATGTATCATAGCTCACCATTGTGGTTATATATATATATATATATATATATATATATATATATGTATATATTAATTAACAGCCTTAATTTTGCTAAAGGATATACCTAAATAAGGGATAGGGATCTGGACATTATTTTAGCGTCAAGAAGATCCATACTTAAATACAATGACGCTACTTGGGTGAAGAAGAATAACGAGAATTTCGATGTACCTATGGGAGCTTTGTATTCTGCCAAAATGCGGATGTAGTGGGCATATACATTCTAGATACCTTAAGTAGAATAGTTAGCCTTAACCAAGTCGGAATTTATAGAGATGACGGACTAATTTTGTCCCTAATAGCAATGGCCCCTTGACTTCCAGCTTACGTAAGAAGATAATTAGGGCCTTCAAATACCTAGGCTTTAAGATTGAAATATCTTCCAACCTGAAAATTGTCAACATCTTGGATATTACACTTAACCTATCTAATGATACCTTTCCATAAAGTTGATCAGACACCCTATACATCAACGTCCACTCTAACCACCCTAAATCTGTGATAGATCACATCCTCAAAACTGTGAATACGAGCATAAATCTTCTAACCGTAAAATATTTGAAGATAATAAATTTATATACAACCAGGCAGCGTCTATACAACCATAGACGCTCTTTTAGATATAGATACCTCAAAAACCAAACTTCCTTATCCAAACACTACTGGGATCTGGTGGATAAGGGACTAACCCCACTTTTCGAATGGAGATACTTATCAATAGCTAGTACCCCTAATAACTTCCGTGATCGGTGTGATCTGTGCATTGCGGAAAAAAATTTATTATTAAAGATAAGAATCAAGATGAGTTGCTAAATCTTCGTAGTGAGATCTTTTCTAAATTTAGGCACATAAAAACGATACAAAACATAAACACGGTTTTGTAACGTGTTGTCGCTTGTGATATTTCGATCTTGGTTCAATAACATCGGGCATGACTTTTTAAAGGAATGACTATTATCTATATGTATCTTTGTGTATGTTTATGTGATGCGCTATGTATTTCAAATTTTTGTTATTCTTTTTTCATGTGGTGATATATATGTGAGTGGGTATGTAGGTAGACGTTTCCCCTAGTAACTGATTTGCAAAATCAGATAGTATTATGATATTTATATACCTAGGTATATAAACAAACGTAAGAGATAGATAAACGTTACTCACTCAGCCTGTTTTTAATATTTTTAATACTCTTAACGTTGTCTTCCTCAATGTTCTTGAGCTATTAATTTAATTCCACCCGTATATTTTTATATGTTAAATGTATATATGGATGGATATGGTCCCCAAAATTTATTCTTAATTTTTTAATTAATTTTTTTGATTTTGAGAAATTTTTTACCTTGTACATTTTGAGTTATATATTCATATGTGTGTGTATGTGTGTGTGTGTGTGTGTGTGTGTGTGTGTGTGTGTACGCGTATATATGAATATATATATATATATGTGTATGTATATGTATATATGTATGTATATATATATATATATATATATATATATATATATATATATATATGTATGTATATGTGTGTGTGTGTATGTGTAGATATATGGATGTATGTGTGGATATATGTGTATATGAATATATGGATGTATGTATATGTAGGTAGATGTAGATGTGTTTATATGCGCATGTGTGTGCATGTTTGTGTATGTATACATATATATCTGTATATAGGAGTATATGTACGTATGTATGTATAGTTAGACGGATAGATAGAGGGATTCATCGTTTACCTGTTTAGATGGGTGTGTGTAGGTACTTGTATGGAGATGTGTAAGATTTTATGTATATATTGTTTATGTGCACGTATGTGTATGTCCGTATGTATATATCTGTGCAGATGTATATATATGTACGAGCGGATATGTATGTATGTATGTATGTATGTATGTATGTGTATATGTATGTATGTATATGTGTGTATGTATGTACATATATGTGCGTGTATGTGTGTATGTATATATATGTGTGTGTATGTATATATGTATATGTGTATATGTGTGTGTGTATACATATATATATGTATATATATGTATGTGTGTGGGCATGTACTTATGTTGTTGTGTATGTGTGTATACGTATGTATTTTTGAACATAGAAATTGAGGTCCTCGCTTGGTTAGATAATCGTTATTTTTATATTTTTATGTTTATGTTAGATTTGTAACCTGTTCCCGATATTACCTTTGCAAATTTTCTTGATTACGCAGTGGACCTTTTAAACGCCATTCGCTTTTTGTTCCCCCACCCCAGCTCCTCCCACCCCCTTTTCTCCTTCTCTTCCTCTATTTCTCTTATCTTCTGAACTTTAAGATTATATCGTCTATTGTTTTTGTATGTCACCAAGAAATGTATACACTTTTCCGGCGTATCTTTGGACATTTGAAAACATGCATATTTTTCTCACTTAAACCGTCTTTCACACCCCCCCTCGTTAAAACTTCTCTCTGTTAAATCTTAATCCACCTTCATCTTTAGACCTTCCTCTTCTTCTCTCGTCTGTTACCCCTATCTATAGATCTCATTTGCTCTAGCGTTCGTTCACACTCTCATACATACACTCTCACTATTTTTTTTCTTTCCCCGGAGTTGTTTTTTCTGTTTTCTTTTTGAATTTGTAGGTCTATTGAATTGGATCGTTTTCACGATTCCAATGGAATAAATTATGACCATGGAATATTAGTGTTTAAGTCTTTTTATTATATCCTTACTCTGTCCTGGACATTGAGTTCTACCTGGATTCTATCCTCTTGGAATTATTTTTTATACACATATGTATGTGTATGTATGTATATTTATTTATATATTTTAGATATATGATTGCATATGTATGTGTATATTTTCCACTAATATTATCTATCTATCTATCTATCTATCTATATATATATATATATATATATATATATATATATATATATATATAATTTAATTTCACAAAACATATACAGATTTGAATATGCATGAAGGCATTATTTAACGATCTCTTTCGGCTCATACATTATCAGAAGAAACCTTAGCAATGTCGATTGACAAAAGGGAAACAATTCGTAACGTAGGAGGAAATATGTGAGGAGGATAAAAAACACGGGTAAATAACGAATTTATTAGTGAAATACGCGTTAATAAAACGATGGGGAGAGAATACAAGAGGGAAAAATATACGAATAAAAGCTACATGGTTCCACGTGAGTGTAAAACAGGAAAACTGTTGCTCACACACCTCCTAAAAGAATGAGAACGAATAAAATGCCGTTTCTGTTTGCACAGAGAGGATTGATGTGATTTAATATGGACGCTTCTCGTAAACGTATTGGTAAGATTTCCGAATACAACAAAAGGGCTACTGTAAGAAAGGATTTAAAATGACAAAAGAAAAAAAGAAATATAGGAAAAATAAACCTAAGAAAATCCGAAAAAAGGAGGGGGAAGCGAAAATGATCAGAAAACATGAGGCAGAAGACAAATTGACCAAAACAGAACAGTAACACTAACCGAGAAAATAACAGAAAGAGACTAGATTTAGGCTCCAACCGTCTGACAATGAATGGCATTGCTAGTAACGATTAGAACATGGCTTTTTATACCATATATATATATATATATATATATATATATATATATATATAGTTTACAAATCCAGGTGCCCTTGTATCTCCAATGGATTAAATAATACTTATGTTGGTCACACCACAAACTCGCTTTCGCTAGGCTTGAATCTACATTTGAATGATAACTCTAACATTTTTAGGCATTTGAAACAACATGCCTGGCCGCGTACACAATTCCGGAAAACCCTCGTTGAAAACACAACAATACTTAAGCATGAAAACAATAAATAAAACCTGTGGCATCACGAGCTGCGATGCGAATTTCGCTTCCGCGTCTCGTATACACGAGTTTGTCGTTGCTTTGAATTTTTTTCATGCAACAAAAACAAAATTGTTCTGTTCGTGTATTGTTTGATATATTGAAATGTAATTGCCATCTTTGATAATGACTTATGTAAGCCGAAAGCTTAGATAAGATTAAAACATGTATCAATATGGTGATTTCCTTTCGTATTTCAATGATAATGTTATTAATCTTATCAGACAATATGAAAGGAACTTACTTAAAATAAATAGACAAAACTTGTCGATATTATTTAATGAAACATGCATCAATATATATATATATATATATATATATATATATATATATAACGTAAATCATTCAAACGAAAAACAAATACTGAAGCTAATTATACGGCAAGAATCACTCTCGCAAACAATATTTAATAATAAAATACAATCAACTTCATATATTGTTTGCGAGAGTGATTCTTGCCGTATAATTAGCTTCAGTATTTGTTTTTCGTTTGAATGATTTACGTTACATAACTTGAATACGCATATTGATATTAAAATAACTGATATTAAAATAACTTGATCCTAAGTGCGAATTCCTGATAATAACTGTGACATTTACTGTAAATATTGAACAATTTAGTTCATGCCACCTTTCTTCAGTACAAGAACGCACATTTTTCAAATTTAAAAAATTTCAACCTCAGCGTCGCGACTGCACGCTCCAAAATTATTCTTACATTTAACAATATCTCATTGCTAAAAAAACACTCTTTCGGTCTGCACTATCTTTCGATGTCGCATTACTACTCGGAATTTAACAAAAACACACTGAAATGTCTACCTGATGATGGTCGTTCGAAACGACTGAAAGCCCGGCTCGTAGAAAAAATAAGACCTGATAAAACCGGAATTTATAAACAAGGATCATACCATTCATTAACGGATTCGAATACGCACTACATAATTGATATATATATATATATATATATATATATATATATATATATATATATATATATATATATATATATATATATATATATATATATATATATGTCCTGGGTATGAAGATAAACAATCTTCTGATCGGGAGAACAGAGGATTTGAGGAGTGTGGAACCACCTTTTAATTGCCGTTGTTCCCAGGTCCGCCTTGAAACGGGGTGGTAGCACCTTTTAGATCCCCAGCTATGGACAAATAGTGCCTACCGAGGATGACCAGGCTCTTTAGTGTTATAGAACACGACTGGTCTAGGAGATGTAAAACTCTTACACAAAAACCCTGAGGTCTCGGCTTCGTCTTAAGCATTTATTTGCACCGACCGAGTGTATCAATAGTTCCAAAAAGTGTAGATGTTTCTACACAAGCCCTCACCAATTTAATCAAATCATTTGTGTGGGTTTCTAGCGGTTTGCTCTTATTCGTTCGTTCTTAGCCACAAGAGATCAAGTAAATAATGTTACTGGAAGGCTCTAGCTGGAGCTCTACACAGTGGCAGATCGATGGGTGATAGCCGTTCTTTCACAGACCCATGAGCAATTGTAATGTCCGTGTCTTCCATCAGTTACAAATCTACCCTGTTTGGGATGTGTACTGCTTTCCCTATTATGGGGACGGGTCGATAAAAGGAGTCCTAAACATTGCTTGCTCACAGAGAGACTTGGCAGCCGGCCGCAGCTATCTGGTTATCCAGTAACGCAGTCGAAACAGCAAGACAGATCAAAAAATATAAGAAGAATTTTCATTTTGGATCCTGGAATGTTCGCACTCTTCAGGACAATGATTCTGCAGCAGAGCATAAAAGCTCTCTCGAGTTGAAAAAAGTATAACATCAAGATAGCGGCCATTAGTGAAACACGTCTGGCTGGCAATTCTCAACTTTGGGAAGTAAAACGTGGATACGTTTTTTTATAGGTTGGCAAAACTAGGAACGATCCACGCAAATCTGGTGCAGACCCTGCTAGCTCACTGCCTTCCTTACTTAAAGGTGTATCAGATCGTATAATGACATTAACCCTCGATCTGGAGAGCAACACCCGAGTGACGCTGGTTTGCTGATACGCTCCAACGTCAGGTAGTTCAAAGCAAGAAAAAGATGATTTTTGCGATCTCCTTCGGTATGTCATCTCCAAAGACCAACATAAGGGTGTATTAATCCTTACAAGTGACTACAATACTCCTGTTGGCAATGATTATCATTCTTGGAAGGGCGTTTTAGGTCACCATGTTATTAGTCGTGTAAATTCGAATGGATTACGTCGTCTCACTATATGCAAGGAATTACTAATAACTTCTACCAGCAACTCAGCTGTCGACCACGTGGACGCACCTTCGGTCGAAAGACTGGCATCTGATCGACTACATCATCACTAAAAGAAGGGACATAAAATATTTTAAGATCACGCGTTCAATCCACACAACTTGCCATCTGTCAAATCATCATCTACTTCGGAGTAAGTCTACACTGCATCTGCAAAAGCGAAGGTTTATAAAATCTAGAGTGCCCAAGCACATTAACATACTGCCTCTTAAATTGACTGAAACGAAAATTGAGCTCTCTGACACTTGAAATTTAATGCTGCACTTGATTCTGTAAACATTATTAATGATATCGAATAGCCTTGGAAGGCTCAGCGCGATGCAACACATGCTGCATCCTTGAAGGATCTCGGACTAGCACACCGATCAAATGCACCCTTGAGGAGAAGAACTCGTCCAAACAGAAGATTGATTACAAGAAGTGCAAAGGTCAGCTCCAACGATCTCTCAGAGCCATGAAAACGCGTTGGTGGTCTGAAAAGGCTATTGAATCCCAAGAGGATTCAGTCAGAAAGGATGTAAAGGCTTTCTATGCTGGCCTCAAGTGCGTTTTCAGTCCTCAGAAAAGTGGTGTTCCTCCAATCTCCATGGCAGATGGTGAAACTCTCTTCACGGATGTCAGACATTTTGGATCGCAGGAAAGAGCACTTCAAAACTTGGGTTACTGATGAAGAAGCCATCACATCAATTGTGAAAAATCCTGAAATTCCGGATACAAAAATTGTTTTCTGAACATACCTATAAAGAGGTAAAAGAATCCATGAAGCAAAACTCTTGATAAACACTATATTATTCAATGAAACATATATATATATATATATATATATATATATATATATATATATATATATATATATATGTTTCATTGAATAATATAGACGTATTGTGTTTACTTTTTTACTGATCCTATGCAGATTTTATCGTAGTTACAATATGTTGTCTCTGTGATTTACCCCTGAATCTTAGGCAAGGTCGAAAGTACTTGGGTTAAAAAATAAACTCCGGCGACTTCCTTGATGAATTTAGACTTAACAACAAGAAAATCATTAAGCAACAGGAAATGATCAGTATTAAACTAAGTAGATACAATACATTTTTGAAAAAGAAAAAGAAAAATATTAGTAGCAATAAATTTGTAAAAAAAATTATTACAATCGATACAATTTTGAAAAAAAAATATTGCTAGCAATAAAAAAACTTGTCGGCATTAAATAATCCATTGAGATTAAGATGCTGTAAAACAAACAAACCAAACCATAACAATAGGTACAAATACCTATATAAAGATTTAGTTGTATAATGTGTAACTGCAAAAAGGCATAGCGTGTAAACCTTTTTTACGAATACGGCGTAAGAGAAAGGTTGTTGAACGAAATCAAGACCAAATAGGGCAAAACTGAGAAAAAAAACTCGTGCTCAGCGCAGCCATATTACATAGAACTGTCAATTCTAATTCAATAAACAAAAAATTGAAATTTGCTCTCCAGTGTTATTCACTGAAACATGTTCAATGAAGATATGCTTTCTAAATATATATACGAGGGTCATTCAATAAATAAGGTGAATTTTTCGGTATAAGGACTTCTAATACAGATAGAAGCTTACTTTTTTTTCAACGTAGTCTCCCAGCACTGTCACACACTTTTCCCACATGTGCACAAGCGTCCGTATTCCCTCAGCGTAAAAATCTTTGGACTGATGTCACAGCCATTCGCTCACAACACTTTTGACTTCATCGTCACTTTTAAACTTCGTGCCTCTCGTGAACGCTTTCAAGGGACCAAACAGGTGAAAGTCAGAAGGGGCAAGGTCTGGGCTGTAAGGGGGATGAGGGAGCAGTTCCCAGCCCAGCTCGTTGATGGTCTGCACTGTTTGGGTTGCTGTGCTGTTTGTGCTCTGCAGTAAGCATCTTTGGCACCCATCGGCAGATGACCTTGTGTGCTGTCCCAACAGATAAGCTCAAAGTCCTTGCAATGTCATCCACTGTCCCCCTTCTGTCAGACTGGATGAGGTCATTGACTGATTCGATCACCTCAGGAGACCTCACTTTTGTAGGTCTCCCAGGCCTGTCTTCATCCTCAACACTACTCCGTCCTTCTTTAAACAATTTAGCCCACTTGTAGACTTTTTTGGCTGAAATATGTGTCACCATACACAGTTGACATTCTCCTATGAATTTCAACTGGTTTGCACCCTTCAGCAACGAAAACCTTGATAACTGACTGCTGTTCAATTCTGGAGCATGCTTCTTGGTCGGTTATATTTGTTAATCGCCAAAACTCTGAAAGTTTTTTTTTTTAATCTGCAAAAGAAATTAAATCCATGTGAAAAAGAAGTAAAACAAAAAAAAATAAAAGAAGTAAGCTTCTATCTGTATTAGAAGTCCTTATACCAAAAACTTCACCTTATTTATTGAATGACCCTCGTATATATATATATATATATATATATATATATATATATATATATATATATATATATATATATATATATATATATATATATATTTATATAGTCAAACCTAATAAGCCAGACACACCTACCAAGGTTTCACTTAGGCAGATCTGCCTAAGTGAAACCTTGGTAGGTGTGTCTGGCTCATTAGGTTTGACTAGGTTTGCTCTACGCTTGTATTGAGCTCTTTAGTTAGTTGTTTACTCGTATCGGGGTTTTTTCTTTGGGCCTTGAACCTGTATCTGTGCGATTATTTTCGACAGACTTTCATGTTCCTGGCTCTTTCTTTTTTTAAAACCTTCTTTTCCTTCGTGATTGATTTGGCTGTTGTTAAATCAAGAGTTCGAAGGTTTTTCGACACGAGTATAGTTACCTATATTTATATATATATATATATATATATATATATATATATATATATATATATATATATGAGTGTGTGTGTCTCTGTGTGCCTGTGCGTGTGTGTGTGATAATAATTTTTATATTTCTTTAATTTTCATCCTGCTTTTCATGGTGTTCACAAACCAAAATACCCAACTTCGATAATAATATCGGTTAGAAAATCGGTTTTCTTTATTCTCGTTTTATCAATCTACAATGAGTAGATAAAGGGAAGATCGTGATTCTTGTTCGATTCTTCTGGGAACGACCATCGGGTGTTTTTGAATTTGTTCACGTGCAGAGATTTCCCTATCCATTGGGGACGAAAAGCCGCCATGTTGTCTCTGTTCTTGATGATAGTAGGATCGTGTTAATCGCTTACTTCTGTCGGTTCTTTGTGGGGATTTAAGGTGGACAATGAATTCGTTGTATAAAAGCACCGGGGCTAGCGGTGGGGTCGATGGGCGAGAAGGAATTGGAAATGTATGCTTCTTTTTTCTCTTCTTAAATTCCTAATCGAATATTGAAGAAACGAATCCAGGGCAATGTGCTAGACACGTATTAACTCATCAGTTCACATATAAATATGTCGGTTTATATAACTGTGTTTGGATGATGGTTATTGAAACCATGGACGAATCTATCTATCTATCTATCTATCTATCTATCTATCTATCTATCTATCTATCTATCTATCTATCTATCGATCGATCTATGTCTTTCCTAATCTTTCTGTTTCTCTCAGTCTGTTCTTATCTACCTATCTATCTATCTATCTATCTATCTATCTATCTATCTATCTATCTATCTATGTCTTTCCTAATCTTTCTGCTTCTCTAAGTTTTTCCTTATCTATCTATGTATTTCCAAGTCTTTCTCTTTCTTTCAGTCTTTCCTTATCTATCTATCTATCTACCTATCTATCTATCTATCTATCTGTTAGTCTTTTCCTATCTATCTATCTATTTTCCATTTTATTTACGATATATGTATCTAAGAATTTATGTGCATATCGATGGAATTCCAATAGAATAGCAGGTAATACTCGGCGGCGTACAGGAAGACGATTTCGGTGGAATTTCTTAGGTGTATTATTGTTGTTAATATTTCAAAATCTTCAATTTAGGAAACGCTCATGAATATTCATCAACCTAAATGATATGTCTAGGTAAATATTGGCGGTTGCTAAATGGCCTTATTTAATCACACATAAACAAAAGTGAGTAAAGGTTGTTGAATTTATTTTTTGAATGTAATTAATATTTATATTATTTTAGTTTAGGATTAATTTATTTATTATATATTATAAATAAAAGGAAGTTATAAATTTAACC
Organism: Acanthosepion esculentum; assembly: GCA_964036315.1. Taxonomy (NCBI): domain Eukaryota; kingdom Metazoa; phylum Mollusca; class Cephalopoda; order Sepiida; family Sepiidae; genus Acanthosepion; species Acanthosepion esculentum. The sequence continues at coordinate 59,942,505 of OZ038492.1, read as the reverse complement.
ATTTTCTTTTCACTTTTTATCATTATTATAGTCAAGTATATTGACTTGGGAAAGAAGTAAATTATTTTAGTAAAGGAAATATTTGAAAAAAATTTTAGATATCGTGACTAATTCCACTGACAGTCGTTACAGATATTCCCAGGAATATATGTACACGTATATACAAGTTTATATATATATATATATATATATATATATATATATATATATATATATATATATATATATATATATATATATATATATATATATATTTTCACAGTTAACAATAACAAATTTCTAACAAAACATATTTCGGAGTACATCTTAACGTTCGTTGTCCTGTTATTATCTGGATGTAAAAATGACATATCTATTTCTATACCTATGAACAATCGAAAGCTTGTAGTAAAAAAATACCTTATACAACTGGAATTTATAAACAGGGATCATAACATTCATAAAAGGGTTCAAGGTTAATGTATTTTATTAAACATTGTTTGCGAGAGCTATTCTTGCCATTTATATCATTAACTTCACTATCTGCTTTTTGTATGAATGATTCATGTAATGTAAATTACAACTGCAGCACATACTTGATATATATATATATATATATATATATATATATATATATATATATATATATATATGTGTGTGTGTGTGTGTGTGTGTGTGTGTGTGTGTGTGTGTGTGTGTGTGTGTGTGTAAGTAAATACGCTCTAGTTTCGCTGGACTGATTTAAAATACAACGGTACCGAACGCCTCTGGTATAGATAAAAACAAACAGGCGGACAGACACTCTCTTGAGTTTTAGACATTGGAGGTGATAAGGTATATAATTAAATTTGATTAAATCTGATTTGACATTACTATTTCTCCTGAGAGATTCTAAAGCATTTTTATCACATACAGTTTTGTCTTTCTTTCATTCTAATGTGAGGAAGCCGAAGGGAGAAGATGCTCTCGGCGAAACGCCTCGTTAATAAACTTCGCACTTTAATCTTTAATTTTTAATCCATAAAATGACTTTTACGTTTGTAACTTATTGGGGAACCTCAGTTATATATTTTTTTCTGTAATTGCAATGATAAAAAAAACTATTTTTTTATCTGAGTATGAATATCTGCTTTGTGATGTCAACGAATATTCGTTGTCACTTTCGTAATGCTCATTGTAGTAGAGACTTTGTAATCGCAGATTCAACTTATAGTAACGCTATTGAACAATGCTGGCGTCAGAAGCGTTCGAATAGCACTCGGACTAATAGTATTTGCTCGATAATACTCGCTCGAATAGTATTCCGTATAGTGATCCGATTAGAGGAATAGTATAGTGAATAGAGCAGAGAGTAGCGGTCCGTATAGTAATAGAGGATAGAGTAGGAATAGAGATCATTAATCGTCAGCTACTTCCTACATATATGCGTTTCCTCTATGGTCACGTGGTCTACTTAATTCAATAATGAGATCGTCTGTGTTGCCCACTGGGTATCTATGTTCAAACTGAAGTATCGGCAATGACACTTTATTCCTATATAACAATCTGAAATGACATTTTGGCATCTCTGTTTCGTTTTTTGTTTCCTTTTGGTTCTTTTGGCCGATCATGCATTATTACTATTACCAATGTCCCATTTGGTGTATGAAATGTTTACAATGTTAAGAAATATTTTGGCATCTCTGTTGCGTTTTTTGTTTCCTTTTGGTTCTTTTGGCCGATCATGCATTATTACTATTACCAATGTCCCATTTGGTGTATGAAATGTTTACAATGTTAAGGAATATTTTGGCATCTCTGTTGCGTTTTTGTTTCATTTTGGTTCTTTTGGCCGATCATGCATTATTACTATTACCAATGTCCCATTTGGTGTATGAAATGTTTACAATGTTAAGGAATATTTTGGCATCTCTGTTGCGTTTTTTGTTTCCTTTTAGTTCTTTTGGCCGATCATGCATTATTACTATTACCAATGTCCCATTTGGTGTATGAAATGTTTACAATGTTAAGAAATATTTTGGCATCTCTGTTGCGTTTTGGTTTCCTTTTTGTTCTGTTGGCCGATCATGCATTATTGCTATTACCTATGTCCGATTTGGTGTATGAAATGTTTACAATGTTAAGGAATATTTTGGCATCTCTGTTGCGTTTTTTGTTTCCTTTTGGGTTTTTAGCCGATCATGCATTATTACTATTACCAATGTCCCATTTGGTGTATGAAATGTTTACAATGTTAAGGAATATTTTGGCATCTCTGTTGCGTTTTTTGTTTCCTTTTGGTTCTTTTGGCCGATCATGCATTATTACTATTACCAATGTCCCATTTGGTGTATGAAATGTTTACAATGTTAAGGAATATTTTGGCATCTCTGTTGCGTTTTTTGTTTCCTTTTGGGTTTTTAGCCGATCATGCATTATTACTATTACCAATGTCCCATTTGGTGTATGAAATGTTTACAATGTTAAGGAATATTTTGGCATCTCTGTTGCGTTTTTTGTTTCCTTTTGGTTCTTTTGGCCGATCATGCATTATTACTATTACCAATGTCCCATTTGGTGTATGAAATGTTTAAAATGTTAAGGAATATTTTGGCATCTCTGTTGCGTTTTTGTTTCTTTTTGGTTCTTTTGGCCGATCATGCATTATTACTATTACCAATGTCCCATTTGGTGGATGAAATATTTACAATGTTAAGGAATATTTTGGCATCTCTGTTGCGTTTTTGTTTCCTTTTGGTTCTTTTGGCCGATCATGCATTATTACTATAACCAATGTCCCATTTGGTGTATGAAATGTTTACAATGTTAAGGAATATTTTCGCATCTCTGTTGCGTTTTTTGTTTCCTTTTGGTTCTTTTGGCCGATCATGCATTATTACTATTACCAATGTCCCATTTGGTGTGTATGAAATGTTTACAATGTTAAGGAATATTTTGGCATCTCTGTTGCGTTTTTTGTTTCCTTTTCTTTTTTTTGGCCGATCATGCATTATTACTATTACCAATGTCCCATTTGGTGGATGAAATTTTTACAATGTTAAGGAATATTTTGGCATCTCTCTTGCGTTTTTCTTTCCTTTTGGTTCTTTTGGCCGATCATGCATTATTACTATTACCAATGTCCCATTTGGTGGATGAAATGTTTACACTGTTAAGGAATATTTTGGCATCTCTGTTGCGTTTTTTGTTTCCTTTTGTTTTTTGGCCGATCATGCATTATTACTATTACCAATGCCCCATTTGGTGTATGAAATGTTTACAATGTTAAGGAATATTTTTCAGAATCAATGATTTCTTCGTTATCGGTATTCTCATCAACCTAATTAAGAGACTCATTTTTAGAAATTTTTTCAATATTTCTTTTCTTTTTAGAAAGAATGCACTCCGTAGAAGGCACGGTGGAGCAATGGATAGCGACTCGTATTCAGAATCGAAGAAACGAGTTCGAATTCCAGTCGAATCCATTACATTCTCTTATGTGCTAATGGGAATGATATGAATCCTCTTTTCTTCCCCTACCACGGCTATGGGCAAACAGCAGGACAGACCGGGTTCTATAGCCTTGGATGGCAACTGCCAGAAAATAATGTCAAACTGCTTCGTCACTCAAGTATCGAAAGATAAATGATCGCCTAAACGTGTATGACACATAACTGAACTATACTCCGTTGTCGGTAAAACAAATCTTTTTACAAAACACTTCTTCTAACCATTACATCGGAATATATAATTACTAAATCCAGAGTTCATTCCTTTGGCATATATTTGCTTCTTTTATATTTTAGATTTTCTTCTTCTCTATATGGTATGTGCCTTCAGGACGTTGGTGTGAATGGCTCTTCACAATCTCGTATCCTTTGTAGCTATTAGCAATGTTTGCCATCTATCTACATAAGTTCGTTAGGTATATTAAGAGTTGTATTCCTCTTTCACGCTTGTCTTCAGTCTGTCTTGTGAGTATCAAATTTTCCAAGCTCTCTTTTCTCATTATGTGCCCAAGGAATTTCAGCTATCTTTTTTCTGGCGTTTATAAGTATCCTTTTAATTTTCCTTTCTTCCAAATTTTTTATGGTTGTTCACATTTTCAGTTGAATTTCGCATAGAACCCTTTATTTCGTCCACCGGATTAGAGTGTTATATTTTCACGTGCCATGTCTCTTACGGATGTCTCAGTACCAGTTATCACGCCTTAAGTCAACTCTTCAAGTTTTTGTTCGCCTAAGCTACTCTCGGATCGAAGAATCGGGGAGCCGAGTTAGAATTCCAGTCGAATCCATGACATTTACTTACGTACTAATACCCTTGGGAAAAGGTATGAATCCTCTATGAATCTTCTAAAAGCTATGGGGAAATAGCAAGACAGAACGGGTTCTATAGCCTTGGATGGCCACTGGCCTACCGCAGAAAGAAATGGCAACCTACTGTGGAAAAAAACTGCCACGTCAGTCATGTATCTAAAGATACATGATCGCCTAAGCGTGTATCACGCATGGCACATAACTAAAGATATAGCCAGGTATTGAAAACGCAATACTTTGTCTTTAAGTATGCATGTCTCAGTGGATAGAAGCGTTGGTTGAATCCACTAACTTGACGCAAAGAGTTGTAAGTCCAATACCTGGCTACAGCTCAGGTTAACAAAAACTTACACTCCTTTCTATTTTTCTTTTTACTGATCTAAAAAAGAGAATTCCATCTTTACGACAATCATTTCTCAACGCTATGTCCGACACTGATCACTCTTACACTCCATAAAGTTAGAATATTTTTTTAAATATATACATACAGGCACATATGCAGCGGTGTTATATATAATCGAGGAGTAGAGAGTAGTATAGTAGAGTTCATTACATTCACTTACGTGCAAATAGCCAATTTCCCAAGTACTTTCGATCTTCTTCCAAGATCATCTTCAGGGGTGCAAGTGGTACAAAACTATGTGTTGTTCATTTGTATAAGTATTTATATAAAGATGAGCATTGTTATCCATTACCGTAATTTTTTCATTATGCTTTTAAATGCAAAACAGTTGACAATGTGCGGAACGTTCATTAGAACGTGAAAAAATTATGCCTTATGGAATTATTGGAAAATGAAAATAAAAGAAATTTAAACAGCTATAGCACATTTCTATCATCCTTTAACATCAAAACACAGAAGGTTATTCATGAGTATGAACGGATTTTATTAAAAATTAGCCGGCATAATGTCTGTAATTTATTCAATCAGACATGTCTAAAAGAGATTTTTCTGCCTAAATACCCCAAAATATATATATATACATATATATATATATATGTATATGTGTGTGTGTCTGTGTGTATGTGTGTGTATGTGTATGTGTTTGAATGTATGTATGTATTTAGATGGCGAGAGAGAGTTAGAGAGAGAGAGACGGCGTAGCGATGAAAATCAACGCTGCAAGGTGATTGTCAGTTTCATGCCTAAAGCGAACTTCCGATAATGAAAATGGCAGACACAGTGCAGTGTTGATTTCTATGTATGATATATAAGATACATGATCGCCTAAGCATGACTTTCAGTATCGATATCTATAAACGATATGTCCCCGATATTGACCACACTTGCCCCATGAATAAAGCAACTTTTTCACAATATATATAAATGTGTCCGCTTCTGCGATGAAAAGTTACATAATATATGGAAAGTGAAAGCCAGGAATAAAACCCCGGAAAATCTTATTGCAAAAAGAAAAGAGAAAAGATAATTGGTCTTTTAGATTAAAATAGCAGTTTTACTCGATAACGTCTCTGTCGAGTAATGTTCGATTTTCAATTCTTCTTTTAGCTTTCTAATATTTTTGAGTATTATTAGACGAGATGCCTTGCAAATAATCCTTACATTATTATTGCTCAAACAAAAAATATATATTTTATTAAAACACTCATAACGGATATAAAGCGAGAAATGCTTTTTCGTCCTGTAATGTCCCGAAGCACTACATCCAGCGTTGCTTTCCAAAGACCTTCCTAACTTGTAACAAATCGATAAAAAAAAGAAAAAGTTTTTTTGTTTTTTTTTCCTGAAATTTTACTCAGAGGTGCTGAACATTTATCAGCATGATCATGTAGAATTTTTATTTTTTTCCTCTTTTGATCAGATTTTGTGAATTGAATCCAGCCGACCGTTATTCAGCACCCTTCGGACTATGAGACGTTTTCAGGATTCCACTTTCCCTTCTTTTCATCTACTTATCTGGTTTTAACTCAACCGCTCGTTTATTACATGATGTAAACGGCTAGCGGGAATAATCTCGTTGATCATCACCCCGGCGACTGAATTGTATTTTCTGACTATTGCCTATTCATACGAAACTCGATATTAAATAAAAGTTTTATTTTTCCGGTTTTCTTATAAACTAGCAAGACACTAGTAAATTACACGGATTTACTAATACATATATTTTTATGATACACTTTGCACTTATACTTATGAGAAAAGTGACATAGTCCCTCTTAAAAATACTGAAATATCCTCGACAGTTCGTTAGCCATCGTATCGTGATTTATCCATGAGCAACCATTTCCGTCTAGTGGGACACATTAGATTAAGCGCATGATAAGGCGGGCTGAAATGCTAAAAAGATTCATAGTAATTTTTCTTTGAAGCTGCCTCGGCCATATAAACAAATTATATATATATATATATATATATATATATATATATATATATATATATATATATATAGTAGCTCTGGCTGACACCAAATTAGTTGTGTTTCAATCCTGGCCTGAGGCATTCGGAAGTCTAGTCGCACTGAGGAGCTGTGATACAGTGAAACAGTACTGTCTTTGAATCACATAATTTAGCTCTTGAAAATACATTTCAATTGAGCACTGTTGAGTGATAAGCTAATTCTATAAACAACAGCCACCTGCACTAACGCAAAGCTCTTCAGTAAAATGAATGGAGCACTTTGGCATTTGTTTACATTTGTAAAAACAATACGCTAGATTTAGTTGTGTAACTCTACCGAGTGAAGATAGCTCTGGCTGACACCAAATTAGTTGTGTTTCAATCCTAGCTTGAGGCATTCGGAGGTCTAGTCGCACTGAAGAGCTGTGATACAGCGAAGCAGTACTGTCTGTGAATGACATATATATATATATATATATATATATATATATATATATATATATATATAGATTGTACGGATAAGCGTCTTCCTTAGATTGGGAAAAAATTTTTGGGGAGGAGGGGAGAAAATTTTTTTCTATAATTATAAAATTGTAATCTTGGTATGATATTAACACAGATGACATTGTGATTAGTACTGGCCACTTCGTGTGATTCATTTCTAATTTATTCATTTGAAAATAGAAAATTAAATTTAAAAATATAATTTATTTTTCAGAGAAAAATTTATAAACGTCCCCATTCTAAATGCAAGAGGCATTTATACTTTTGACCATTCTTAGCGAAAATCTGCAATAGTTTAAAAATACAGGAAGCATTGCAAAAAATTATTGTTAAAGTATGTGTCTATGTAAGAGAGAATGTGTGAGTGAACAAGTGAACACCAAACCAAACAAACTGAATTTTAAGAAATTAGGCGTGCTATTCATAAAGTTAAATGGACCGCAGTCTTACAATGACTGATTCAGGCTCTCACTCCAAATAACTGTCTTTATCTAAGATGACTCCCACCTCCAGCCCACTCTGTAATTTTAGTTTCAAAATCTCACTTGCAGTTATGGTTCAAATTTATCCTTTGTACATCAAGAAACATAATTTAACCCCTCACTGCGCAAAAAATTATTTTATATAAAATACCCCCTGCAAACTCTCTGTTTTTGTTTTTTTTGTATCTATATGTCCAACCCCCCTCTCTCTCTCTCTCTCTTTCTGTTTTGCGTTCAATGTCTTTCTCTCTTTCCGTTTGCCTCTCAACTAAGTATGGCAAGAGTATTAATACTGCGGGGCTAGTTTACACGGATTTCAGGAGGAAAAATAAAATCTGAATATCGTGCCCGCAAATCAAACACAATTTTTATGCAACGCGAATAAATGATCATCGAAGACAAGGAAGAAGAACATGCTAAATATGACAGAAACATTTATACAGTCAGATACATGTATTTACATATTAAAAATCAATGTTCGCTGACTGACGCGTTGTCATGCTAATGTCTGTTGATCGAGCCTGATCTGGTTCGCCGACTGTCTTTCGCCGACTGTTCATTACTGAGTGTGTCGTTGCAAATATGGTCGCTGACTGTTGCTGGCGTGCCGTTTTCTACCCTGAGACAGAGAGTAAGACAAGTCAGCCGCGAGCCTGGCAGCGAACAGCGTAACTCCAAACATCTTATTCTATGTTGGAAAAATAAAATCCGAGTTTCGTGTATAAATACAACACAAAATTATAAACAACGTAAAGAATGATCATCGAAGAAAAGAAAGAAACCCAAGCTAAATATTATAGTAACATTTATACAGCCATATACATGTAGTCACATATTAAAAATCAATGTCATTAGTTTGAGACACGAAAAGATCACTAGTTCGATTGTTCGAAATGATTTGTCGCAAGTGAGTCCACAAATTTTCGAAGTGTTTTTGTCGAAATTGAAGAAATATTGTGATATGGTACGCCAATATGTGTGTTTGTGTTAGAGTGAAGCACACGCTGTTGAAACACGTGTGTAACTTGATTGCTGATTGGGTGCGATAGCAGTAACTTTAAAACAGAGTGAACAAAGAGAGGGGAGAGAAAACTTAATTCGGCCTGACGTTATAAAAAAAAAACAACGCTGACTGACGCGTTGTCATGATACGTGTGTCTAGGTTGTTGATCGAGATCTGTTCTAGTTTGCTGACTGTCTTTCGCCAACTGTTCTTGACTGAGTGTGTCGTTGCAGATATGGTCACTGACTGTTCCTGAAGAGCCGATTTAAGGCTACGGTTCGGCTCTGAATCGCTATAGATTTTTGCGCGGGAATGTATTCAGCAAATTTACCCTAACCTATTTCCATATAATTTAGAGTTCAACCTGGTGAACGTCGTAGAAAGCACATAACGTGACTTGTCATATGCAAGCAGGTTCCAGAAACAACTTATTCAGTTTGGAGCCGTCTTGTATAGATTGTTAAAAAAGGCTTTACATAAGTACTGAATTTAGTAAGATTTATTTGTAGGCAACTCTTACTTGTTTGTGCTACACGTATTGGACGTAAAATATAGGAGTTTATATCCAATAATATATAGAAAATTTTATTCATGTTGCAAAATTATAGACACTAGAAAAACCTGTGAAAATTTCAAGGTTTTCCTATTTTAATAGTCCGATGAACCTTAATTCTTAAGTTAATTATCGATTAAGCTCGTAGTAAGTTCTACAGTATTAAAATCTCCGTAGAATTTCTCCTATCGCATCGATAAATATTTTAGCTTTGGCAAAATATTGCAATAGCAAACAAAATATAAATTCTGGTCGTTTTTTTTAAAGTCAGTGAGTACAAATAAAACTATTTAAAACTGAGCACTTTTTTTTCGCTGAAAGAGACTTTAAACACTACTAACTTTCTGACTTGCTTACTTGCTCGCAATCAAAATTGAATAGCCCATTGTTTATGAGGTATTGGCAGGAGACGTTAAGCACTTCTATCGTTCTTTCTGTCTTTCGAAGTAGCATCGCTTATATGCAATTTCCGTTTTTTCATGCGGTCAAAGCGGTCCATTATTTATGATCAATAGTCCATTATTTATCCGGTATTGCCAGGGCGTAACGGTCGTTGGAACTAATAAATTAACTAATGAAGGGATAAATCATCGCTGACTGATGCCTTGTCATGATACATGTGTCAATGTTGTTGATCGAGGCCTGGTTTGTTTTCTGACAGTCTTTTTCCCACTGTCCTTCACTGAATGTGTCTTTGCAGATTTGATCGCTGACTCTTGCTGACGAGCCGTTTTTATGGCTATGGTTCCATAGGTTGGACAATCTCCTCGACGATGAAGAAGAGACTCGAGGCAACAGAGGTTCTACAGAAGGATACTAAGGATGCCATAGACCGAAGTTTTGGAGAGGATGCAAACAAATAGAAAACTTACACTTAACATCAGGAAGAGGCAGCTGAAATACCTAGGACGTGTAATGAGAAAGGAAGGCTTGGATAATCTGATACTCACAGGGCGGATAGAGTGAAAGAGGGACAAGGGAAAGCAACACGTGACATGCATAACGGGCTTATGCAAATGGATGACAGAACAGGGTCTGTGAGGAATAACAAAAAGGCAAAACTTATTGAGAGCTATAAGGAACAGGAGGAAGTGGAGAACCTTGATCGTCTACGTCTTGAAAAGACACGGAACATAAATGAAGAAAATGATGTCATAGAAATGTGTTACATCCTAGTCTATTACTTTACTATTGCGTTAGCATAGGTGAGTGACGGATGGGCTTATTCCGGAAAATAACGTTATGACGTATCGTAGGAACGGAACTTTAATTGTGTCATGAGTCGCGGAATCCATCTATCTATCTATCTATCTATCTCCCTCTCTCTCTCTCTCTATATATATATATATGTATATATATATATATATATATATATATATATATACATATATATATATATATATATATATATATATATATATATATATATATATATATATATATATATATATGCAAGAATGAATCAATGTCTACTTATATATTTACATGCATTTGCCTTGTTATAGTCCGCCAAACAGAGGCCGAAACACGTCGGCTAAGATAACTGTTCGAAGGAGTGTTTTATTCTTCTGAATCCAGAATGTGTAGAAACTGTCCAAATATTCAGTAATTCCGAGTGCTTTCGGCAATATCTTTTCCCATGTGTCTGGAAAAGAAAACAGTTCTTTGAACAAAAGAAAAATTAAATAAAAAGCTTAACCGAAGCAATTTGTGTGTTGTCGTTCATGAAACACACACACACACACACACACACACATATATATATATATATGTGTGTGTGTGTGTGTGTGTGTGTGTGTGTGTGTGTGTGTGTGTTTCATTAAAGACATGTGTGAATGCGTGTGTGTGTTTAAACAGACAAAAAAATCACACTACCGTAAAGAAGACCTTAAAAATATGTTTCCTCATCAGAGCTCACTCAATATATATATATATATATATATATATATATATATATATATATATATATATATATATATATATATATATATATATATATATATATATATATTCACTTTCTTTAAACTCTATTTTTGATGGATACTGATATTTGAATAAAAACTCAGTTTCAAAAACAGTATTTTTATTCAACTACAGCTACCGGCCTGAATATTCGAGAAATCTTGTCAGAAAATATGTTGAATTTATATATATATATATATATATATATATATATATATATATATATATATATATATATATATATATATATATATATATGAGATAACGATATATATTTTTATATATCAAAAACATTATTCTGGATATTTTATGACAAAATGGATACAAGTTTACTTGGGACTTGTTTCGTTCTTCAGGACTTCATCCGACTAAATTTATTATTTTGCTATGACTACACATGCGCAAGAACGAGTGGTGCTGGTAATTTTTTTAAAACTATTTTAATTTTTTAAGTCGATTTCATTTAGAGACTTTTTACTTTTTTCTTTCCACCACTTTTCTTAGTAGGTATCCCACACTGTGATACTAGAATATCTACCAGGACGGGCGAAATGTTGTATGAGCCAGGTCGCAAATTTACTGTAGATGACCTTGCGATCAAAGCACTCTCTAGATATTTACGCTGTAGTGAATTATTTTCTCCTTTGATCAAAGAAGATCTTTATATCTAAAATGCGGTCAATCTGGTTAAGATTATCAACCAACGTATTTGACATATTGCTTTACAAAATGTTCCTTTTGTTTTCATATAATCTTCTATTTACATTCCTTGTTGTTTCAACTATGTATTTTTCGTGCATTTATTACAGAAGATTAAGTTTATCCCTCCTTCAAGTTTTAGCTTAATGTTTTGTAATATATATATATATATATATATGTATATATATATATATATATATATATATATATATATATATATATATATATATTATATATATATATATATATATATATATACTTTTACTACATTTGTAATAATTTATTTCACCAGAGAATTTTATTTTTCTCTGGTCTTCAGTCTTCACTTTTGATAAGGTGAAACAAAAAATGAATTTAAAATTTACACTTTTGACGGAGAGTATTAAACTTATATAAGTTGACATAGAAGATGGTGAGTAATGGTGTGAGATACATGGTCGAGTTTAGAGAGGGAAGCGAGAGTTTTAAAAATGTATTTTTATATTTCTTTTTATTATAATACTTAATATTGAGGAAGAAGGGGGTAAGGATCAGGCATTGATCTATTTAATCAGTCAACTCAACGGAAATTATATGGGAAAAGGAAAAAGAGAAAAAGGTAAAAAAGGGGGGAAGTAAAGAGATGAGATGTACGTAGGGTTTTTGGAGGAAGAGGAGTGGTATAGCTGTAACAATTTAGATAAAAACAGATTTTAACGTTTGATAGTAATTTAATGTGGTTTGTTTTTCTTTAAATCATATATATATATATATATATATATATATATATATATATATATATATATGCCTGACTCTCCTGTGGTTGTTTTTTTTTTCGACGTAGAAGGGTCAAGCAGCTTAGTTCCTAGTAACCGACATCCAGACACTTGCACATATGAATGGATTATAGTGGTGAAGGCTCTATGTAGATTTCTAAATATGTGTATCTGCGATGATGAAACGAACAGAAGAAAAATTGAATAAAAAGCTTATTCTCAGTACCTTTTCATGAAACTTGCATAGAAGAGGGATTGCTACCCAAATATACAATTATAATATATATATATATATATATATATATATATATGAAAGTGAACATAGAAGCGACAGTCTGTTTCATGCTAGATGCAATTGTCAGGTCACGAGTTCTGTTATTTTTCTCGGCTATTTATATATAGTGGCCAGTGGTGCATTGTGGGTAGTCTATTTTGGCGGTTATTTTACCGGAAGTCGATAATTTGTTTATTTATTTATTTGGGTTCAATTATTTTGCTTGTTTTTATTTATTTTTATTTTTTATTTTTATTTCTTATCTTATATATTTATTTATTTTTATTTTCATCGTTGTTTTTTATTAACGTAGTAAATTTATAACAAATAAATAATAACAAGTAAATTAAATTGATCTAAATACATCCAAGTATATAAATAAACTAACAACCGATACTGATAAACTAGCCGTTAGAAAAAACATATAAACATAATCAATCCAAATAAATACATGAAATAATAAACAAATTAAAAATTGTTCCCGCCAAAACAAACTACAACAATCAACCCCAAAATTGAACAACTAGCTTTAATTATTGTTGTGGATTCCGGGATGAATCCGATATCAATGAATAACAAACGCCAGGAATGGATAAGGAAAATAAATGTATTAACGTAATAATACAAACTGGTAATACGGGATAGTAGATCCAGGAATGCAGGTTAGTAGCAATAATATATATACAGTCTTTGTATTGAATTATCGCGGTTGACTCCTTACCGAGTCTAGGTGCTCGTGACGGTGACTCTTGTGCTACCCTCTTCTATTACTACTCTGATACAGACCCCGGGTATTCACTGGTAGTAGTATATGTATACCTCGGGCGAGTCCATCTGTGTGAAAAAGGGAGACCCATTATCAATTATCTTCTGAAACAAAAACAAAACTATTGAATAAGCTATATAAATAATTTTTTACTACGTTAATAAAATCACCGATCAAGATAAAAATAAAAAAAAATAAATAAATATATAAGATAAGAAATAAAATAAAAAATAAAAAATACAAATAAATTAAAACAAGCAAAATAATTTAACCCACATAAACAAACAACTTCCGGTAAAATAACCGCCAAAATAGAATACCCGCAATGCACCACTGACCCGTATATATAAATAGCCGAGAAAAATAACAGCTATCGTGGCCTGACGATTGCATCTAGCATGAAACAGACTGTAGCCTCTAAGTGTTGACTTCTATGTTCACTCCTATATTTACACACGCTCTATCTCTGATATTGAGCACTTTATCCCATGAATATAGCGCATCTTAAGACTATATTTCATCATATATATATATATATATATATATATATATATATATATATATATATATACAGTACAGGAAATTGATCCGTTGGTATATAATCCGGGTGGAACCTAGTAATATTAATTATTAAAACTGATCCCCAGAGAGCTCGATGTATTTATTATAACAGCATATGTATTTTTACAGCAAAAAAAAATGTCAACATGGAGATAGTCTATTTGAAGCCGTTCTGTAAGCAGCTATCATCATCCCCTAAGTGTCTGTCTCGAAGCTTTGTTTTAAATTTATTTTCAATATCAGTTCTCCTCTGGTAGATGCCTTGTTAATGAGAATGAAATTGTGTTAGCGACTGGTGGTGGGCGTAAGGTACCTTTTCCGCGAGAGGCGGTCTGGGCTTGGAGTTTATTTAAGGTAGTACCATTCGTTGTTTGTGTTTTAATATCAGTTCCTACTATATAGCGTTATTTATACGAGCCCAAAAGTGTGTTTTTTTCTGGTATTCGCAGTAAATAGTTTTTGTACTACAGGTGTCCAATATTATTAATAAGGGGTATTTAAACTTAAACCCTTTAGGATTAATATATAAGATTATATACTATTAATGTATAAGATTAATGTATCATATATATATATATATATATATATATATATATATATATATATATGATTGGTGTATACGGAATAAATTCCAATAACCAAAAATCCCAATAATAAATTCGAACAACCAAAAGTAGTATTTTTAAATAAATTAAAAAATAGTGATTTTATAATATTGAATTCAACACCATCACTTGATAAGACACCAGAAACAAAATGGCTATTTTTGTAGTGATTTTATATCATATTTATGTTACAATTTTAGAATAAATTACACATACACACACACACACACACACACACACACACACACATATATATGTATATATATATATATATATATATATATATGACATGTTCTATATTATCAGCAATAATCCCCAGCACATTCCGTCAGACACTCGGTCATCCTTTTGTCATTCTAAAGATTGCATAAAAATTTGCGGTTGTGCCGGTATCAAAAGAATAGTTTCTTTGTGTTCAAAACCGCATAATAGTTCACCTAACTTGGAAACTGTTCTACGTCGTCCTCTGTCGCCCGATTTGATACTGGAGCGTTGAACTACCGTTTAAAGAGGAAACATGTGTCGAGAGAAAAGTTTGCACAGGATGTCAGTTTGCTTGGCGTTTCCTTTTTGTGATTCAAATGACAGCGTCCTATCTGATGTTACTGCGTAAACAGACATGGATTTGCGTGGGTTTGCGATCAGGAAATACGATATATTATCATCGATAATAATCTCATCTTCTGTGTCAGTACGCCAACGTAATTGCTGACCACTCAGGATCCCAGTCTTTCTCATGCTTCCTCATGTGGACAAAACTGTAAATAAAACAATCAAATACTTCTTCTTCTTCTTCTTCTTCTTCTTCTTCTTCTTCTTCTTCTTATTATTATTATTATTATTATTATTATTATTATTATTACTCGTCTTCGTCTTCCTTATCTAATTATTATTGTTATTCGTCTTCTTATTATTATTCCTCTACTTCTTCCTATTATTATTATTATTATTATTATTATTATTATTATTATTATTCGTTTTCTTCTTCTTCTTCTTCTTCTTCTTATTATTATTATTATTATCATTATTATTATTATTCGTCTCCTTTTCTTCTTATTATTATTCGTCTTATTATTATTAATCTTCTTTTTCTTCTCCTTCTTCTTCTTCTACTTCTTCTTCTTCTTCTTATTATTATTCTCATTCTTATTCTTATTCTTATTCTACAACTACTACTACTATTAATTCTATTACTACTACTACTACTACTACTACTACTTCTTCTTCTTCTTTGTGCCGTGTCCCTTCAAGACTTCCGTGATCATAAATCATCTAATACCATTTATATTCACTCGCAAGTTTGAAGTCTAAAAAAACTTACTATCAGGGGTGAATCTTAATAGAATCTTTTTTTTTTATGTATTGTGTTCTTTTCTGAACGATAGTGATCATGGCTATCCAGAAGTTCCTCTACATTTGATCTCTTAGAAAATTTCGTATTTTTAATATCTCTCTTTGAAACACTGTTCTGGCATCCGTTTACATCATGCGCCGTTCCATTCTGTACCTCTTACCTTCCATGTCTTGTGAGTGCCAAGATTCTAAGCACTCTTTCTTTAGTATGTGCCCTAGAAATTTCAACTGCCTCTTTCTGATTCGATGTATAAGTGTCCATTTTGTTTTCATTTTCTTTAAAACTTCGTCGTTGCTCATATCTTCAGAATATGGTATTCTTCTTTAGAACCTCATTACCTATTGGCTCAAATTTCTGCTTCATATGTGCAGTGATGATCATGCATTCTGCGCGATATTACATTGCTGATATAACAGTTCTTTCTTTCTAACAAAATTTTTCTGTCACTTAATACATTACTTAGTTTTTGCAATGCACGTTTCTCAATCCCAACTGCTATCTCCGATTTGCATTTTGGGCTCATCCTTTTGCTAACAACCACGCATTCTGTTTTCTTGTTGATGTTTAATCCTTTCTTCTCGCTTTTCTTTACTACATTCTGTAGAAAATTTAGTAGTTTTCTTTCCATGACTGCTATCAACACTGTGTCATTTGCATATCTTTTGTTGTTAAGATTGTAGTCGCCCATAGAGAATCCTGGGAGGAGTCCTAATTCTCTCCGAATCGTCGTATTATATAAGTTGTTCTATATAAGCCTTGTGAGAAGACACATTTTAGTCTTACACGCATTTCTGGTAGTTTGAATGAGTCCGGTGATCCTTAATCTTCTTTAAATAAAATATTAATGGCTAGCATTCTAAAATAATTTCAGAATGTATTTGTATCTTGGTGGTCTCACGCTCCCTGAAATAGTTTTACATATGACGTAATTCATGCAATTTATGCAAGCCTTCTATGGGAAAAGTTCCATTAGTTCATATCCAATGCAGTTATATCGAAACAATGTGTTTTATTGTCGATAGAATTTAAGTTATAGACGCTATTCCTTTATTTTGTTACGAATGATCACAGAAATAGTAATATTAGCTGTTTCCATATGAGGAAATATTTGACATTCATTGACCAAGCAGCCAGTGCTTTCATTATATCTTGCCCACTGAAAATGCCTTCTATTTTATATTTCTTTATTTTCATTAGTAAAATATATTGCAATGAATACTATTTAGTATATGTGTGGACGCATATATATATATATATATATATATATATATATATGTGTGTGTGTGTGTGTGTGTGTGTGTGTGTGTGTGTGTATGTGTGTGTGTACCTGCGCCTTCATTCGCTGGGTAATATCAGTGATAAATATGCTAAGAGGGTTACTTAGCGTTTCGACATTGTTACTTTGCTGCTAACACTCATGGTTTTCCCTGCCAAGCCTGTCCTTCCGTCCATGCGTAAGGATATATATATATATATATATATATATATATATATATATATATATATATATATATATATATATATATATATATATATATATATATATATATATATATATATATATGTATATAACTGATCATCAGAGTAAGCCAGCTAAAAAGGAAATGACGAAACAGTATTTATTGATAAAATCATTAAAAACTAAAAAGCATAAAACCATGTAACAGAAGACAAAAAAAATTGTTCGTTATGTATGGAGGAAAAACTTGCAATCGCCAAGTACAATGAATCTAATTATTTATTAAATGAAAGATATGAGATTATAAATAGGTGTAGACATAGGAAATCCTTGTTATTGGAATAGGGGGTTTGGATGTTTTTTTTTATTTTGGGCGGGGGTCTTTGGACTAAAGACTTAAGGCACTGAACGATTTGTTCCACCCTGTTCTGATGTTTTTAGTTCTTTCTTTTTTTTCTCCATCTTTTTTTGCTCGGGTACCGATTTGTTTAACATATGCTAACCAAGGTTTTTCCAAACGAGTATTACTATTAGTAATATATATATATATATATATATATATATATATATATAATACTCTATATATATGTAAAATTAGTAGATCTGTCAATCCCTCTAACTTGGTTCCAACTTTGCGGTATCGTCAGGGGTTATAGGCTAAAATCTGTAGCTATAAGCTATAAGTGCTTGATGATACGGGAAGTTTGAAACCAAGGCAGCGTGATTGGCTGATCTCCTAATTTTCTAAATTTCAAAGCTCTCCATGTTAAATTTTTATTTTCTTTATACGTGTATTGAGCACTTTTTAATGGAACTGTTTCCTGGAAACAGGTCTATTAAAAAGTGCTCAATACACGTATAAAGAAAATAAAAACTTAACATGCAGACCTTTGAAATTTAGAAGTTGACATCAGTCTGTTTTATGCCGATATGCCATCGACAGATGCGTCTAAGCATGAAACCGACTGTCACCGCTGGGCGTTGAACTCAGTGTCCATTATATCGACATAAGCTCTATCTTTGATATTGAGCACTTAAAACTATGTTTTTATCATATATATATATATATATATATATATATATATATATATATATATATATATATATAAAAGCGAACATTGAAGTCAACTCTCAGAGGCGACAGACTGGTTCATGCTAGATGCAATCGTCAGGCCGCGTCTAACATGAAACAGCCTGTCGCCTCTGAGTGTTGACTTCAATGTTCACTTATATTGATATTTACATACGCGCTCTCGCTCTCTCTCTCTCTCACTCTCTCTCTCTCTCTCTCTCATATTGAGCACTTTATCCCATAAATATAGCACATCTTAAAACTATAATCCTTCATATAATTGACACCCTAGAGAGATGCTAATGGTGAATCAGCGAGTTAACCACTTGTGTTGTTAATTGGTGACTATTTTTGGGTGTCACTTTACACTGCCTAGGTTTTTTTACATTCCACAAATAAGAGACCAGTGTATGACTACAGTTCAAAAAAACGTCTAAAGATTCTGGAACATGGTGTTGAAGGTGATGTTTGAATTCTTTTTATCAACGTAATACTTTTTTTCACATGGCAATAAGATACCACTGTACACTGCCACGTGTCCGGTAGCCACAGTCCTGTAAATACCCGGTCAGACACTGAAAATAAGCCCCCGTCCTCACGCTATGTCACCCACGGAAAGATAGGGAAAAATACAAACACCTTCCACTTTGCAAATCTGAACTTTCTGAACAAAGGAATCAAAGAATAAAAATAATGAAAACGATAAAAGAAAACGTATTTATAACAACGGAATCTAATTTGACAGGCCTGGTTGAATGGTGAATGAGAACGCTAGCAGACGGTAAAAAATCATGAGATTTAATGCAAGATGAAAGATAAAAGAACTAAAAAAAAATAGCCACGAAAATAATTTTCGATTCGGTCGAGAGAATTTTCATACTTTCCTATCATATTATTTCTTATTCTTTTTTAAAATAGTTTTTTTAATTCGTTTCTATCCAGAGAAGAAAGGTAAATCTTACAATTCTTGAATGTTTTTTTCCGAAACGGATCTCTCGACTGTGACAGCAATTACTGGCTGACGCACGAAGAGAAAATAACAAAAACAAATATCTGACCTACCGTTTCTCCCTGTTCTCGTGAGCTGACCAATAACATCGGTCGTGCTTGGTGATGGTTGTACCCCATGAGTATCGGATACTTTACATAAATTCTTTAAAAATAAGTTAATCATAGAGAAAAGGTAGTAAAGCTACCGAGACGTCGCCAGTATAGTCCTACGCTTATATTCGAAGAGTCTAGTGACCATAGCGAAGAGTTTATCTGAACAACTACCATGAAATTATTTACAGAAAAGGCAAAGGGAAGCCACCTTGCGGGTGTAGGAAAGTGACTAAAGTCTAGTCGCAAGATCGGCGCCAATAATATTGCTGATTCTTCTTTAGGTTTTATGAAGGAGATCTAGAAAGAGAACAGTACCACCAGACTATATGTGGCAGCAATATTCTAAGCATGGAAAATGGTTGACTTATAGGTATACCAAATAGATTCTGGAGAGAAAAATCGTCTCGCACGATACAGTGAACGAACCTTCCTGGCAGCTGACATAGCAATGCATTCAATATTATAAATTTACTAATTTAAAAATGTGATTCCATTTAATTATAGAATTAAATTAAAATCCCTAGTACAGTTTCATTTTCAATCGAATTTTGGAATAACTTATTTTTAAATTTACTGCGTTTTATAAGCACATACATTCTTGATATTAGTTGCTAAGGTTACTGGGAAATTCAATCATTTTGACAAGGGGTGGCAGTGTATTAATTTTCACTGAAAACTATTGTATCAAAATATGAGTTACTGTCAAAATGAAGTTAAGGTAGGGTAGGAGTGCCTGTTCAACAAATGATGACATCCGTTTTTCGCATGCCGTCTGTGTTTATTCAATGACAAAAAAGTTTTTCGGCACTTTTGTTTTGCTGTTAAATTTGTAATTGTCTACATAAAGATTTTTTTTCCAAAAGTGTTGTTGGAATATGAGTACGTCGTATTAAAATACAATTTTAAAATATTATTCCTAATTCTAATTACGAATGTCTATACTTCTTTTAAAACAACTAAATGTATTAGAATTACTTTATTATTTAAAAATTATTATTAAAATATCAAAAAATAAATATGTATGTTTCATTTTTCAGCTTTTTTTAAAACATGATTTAAGGAAAATCCTTGACAAAGTCGGCAAAGAATAGCGATTTCACTTCTTTGATTAAGTAAATTTTTATTTTTTGTATGCCTAATAATGTATAATTTCTCATGTATGCACAAAAAGATGGGTCATTTAATGACCTACATATTCTAGCTTTTCAATATAGTCTTTCCATTTTATGACATCCGAGAACTTTTGCCCAATAAAGCACAGCGAGTCACTTTCTAAAAGGTTAGCATTCAGCTGGATGAAAGTTGCAGAGGGTTCTCTCAGATGATTAATAGGAAACAGTTTAGTTTTGGAAGCCTTAAAATTAACAAATCATCCTTTGCCCAAGTTAACAAGGTCATTTTGAAAAAAATAGAAGACTCAGAATTTGGTATGTTTTTAAATGATTGATTTTTTTTTTTACTGCTTATGTACCTTTTCAAGGTCTTTTAAAGCCGAAACATATTTTTGGATAGTAAGAATATTTTTGCGATATTAAATTTCTAGTACATCTAACTATTTAACCCAGAAAAGAGGTAACGCAATACATTTACCAAGGGTATTTGCACGAAAGTGAATCTAACGAACCCGATTGGAATTCGAACTTAGGTCTCCGATTTCTCATTGCGGACCGTTATCCATTTCGCCACCTTCACATCCACACTTACTCTCACCCATCTAGTTACTGACCAGGTTTAATATTGCTTAACTTCGCTCATCGGAGAAGAACAGATCTTTCAACGTGATATGACCGTAAAACGAAACTTTTTAAGTAGTCAAATTTAGTTTGTTTTTTTCTAGAATTCTGACACATGACATGGGTATTACTTCAAAAGTTCTTCGGTCTCGTATACAAATTCTTACTTTTTTCTTTTAAATTATTGATGCAGTTACGATTCTAATATCTTATATATGCGGTATTTACATTCTTTTAGACCACCTCACGCTTATTCATTATGTTCCGGCCGATGCATCACTCGGCCTTCCTAATCTCATCTAAAATTGTGAATCAGTATTGGTAATCTATTAGTTAATCAAATATAACTATTTTCTATGCTGTCTATTGTGGTTTATGGTTCTTCAGACTTCTTCATTCCAACATTATTAACCTTGTTGTAACCTAGAAGGGGTCACTGAATGAGGAATAACCGAAATGGAGGTTGGAAATGAAATGTTAAACTTTATAACATCAACAAAACACAATACTCGCCAGCGGCGTGAAGTAGGTAAACCACTGCTAGTGGTGGACTACTTAGCATATTATGATATTTACCTGCCTCCTCACGACTTAGGCTGTGGCACAAGGCCAAATTCGGCAAAGCCTCGTCCAGTTTTCCTTTCTGTCCGAAGACAGAGAGATCGACACGACAATTGCTTCAAACACTGCCAGCGTATACAGCATGTTACCCCCACTTACAATAGTGCCCGACGTATTTATGAGGATTAGGGCCGAGTTTGAATTCCACTAAAATCCATTACATTCAGTTATGTACTAATACCCTTGGGAAAGGTATGTATCCCCCCTCTTCTCCCGCCAGCTATGGGTAAATAGCTGGAAAGACCGGGTTCTATAGCCTTGTATGGCAACTGGTCAACCGCAGAAAGAAATGGCAACCTACTGCGGGGAAGATCTGCCTCTTCAATCATGTATCGAATGATACATGATCGCCTAAGCATATATCACGCATGGCACATAACTAACAGAAGAAAATCATGCGATTAACATAAAACATTCTATTACTGATTAACAGTGAGGGGGTACGCTGGCGTAATGCCGGCTCGGATTGTGGAATTGGATACCCGTGTTCGCATTCCACACGAGTTCATTCCATCTATTAATGCGCTAATACTCTCGGAAAGTGTGTGAATCAATCTCCCCACAAGCTATGGGCAAATAGCAGGACAGGCTGGGCCCTATAGCCTTGGGTGTCCACCACTCTAGGAGAAGAACAACTCTGAATTCAAAACCGAGGGCGATCCACACTATGTTCTGTGGTTTTCGACTTGAAAGCCAAATGAAAGTATCATGAGGAAGAAGAATCTAAATCGGTTTCTTCTGCCCTCAGGACCTGCCATCTCCGGGCCCCGACGATTGAAGCAGTCGAGGGAGTGGTGATGACACTAGTAGGGTATCACACCCCGGGTGGAACTGATTTAATCAATTCCCATCTTCTATCTCGTCCAATAATTAATTCATGATCGTTGGGCGTGCATTACAAATTAACTGCGTGATCCTTCTAACATTGCAACGAAGAGTTGAGACAAAGATTCTGAACGCGGTGTTATTAATATTAATATTATTATTCCATAACAGAGCATGTCTTCTGTAGCAAGTCTAAAGCGGGCAGAGCAGGAGACTGATCGCCGAAAAAATCAGAGTTTCAATTCAAAGGTCAGTTGATTTGCTCGAATGTTTCGTGTCATTTGTTGATAAAAAGCTATTTATTATTTCTCTGACGGATGTAGAACGTATAGAAAAATCTTAATATCTGGAAAAATGGCCATCATTCACGCGCGCGTTTGTGGATAACAAGGTGCTTTACTGCTCGTTGGATAATGAAATATAATCTTTATTATATTAAGAAGATAAGATCGTTTAGTTTTTTTTATCAGGAGTGTATGTGTACCGTAAGGTTTGGGAAATGAGTGTGTTACGTTCTCGTAGTTTTCATGTACTGAAGATACACCGCTTTAATCAACTTGAAGCTGAAAATGGCTATGAAATACTATTGGACCAGTGAAAGGTCTGAGATTATAGACATAGATAATATGTTAAATTCTAAGTAGGAATTTCTCCGTCTTGTTAACATGAGTATAATGTCCAACACAAGACAAATTTTGAAACTAAATTCATTGGCAACATTTCTGGTGAAATGAAGATGAAGATTGTGACAATGAAGGTAAGACGACTAACGAAAGATAGTTAGCCGGTGTTTCTACTATTCAAAAGACGCTTGATACTACCGGAAGAGCTTGTAGTGGACCGTGCGGTGTGAATGTGAGAAGAGAAGATGAGTTATCTCTAGGTTAAGACTTCCGCTGGCCGGTCCAGCTACATAGGTATGTTGGACTTCAATGGAGTCCAACGAAGGCAAAGAAACAAACAAGACCGATATACATGTATGCAAACAAATATATATTAATAACAAATAGATTAATATACGAATTACAAATACATTGAAGACATTAATAAAATGTTACTGTGTTGTATGGAAAGTTGTGTGAGTGTTGAGTGTCCGTACGAACGCGTAAGCGTGTTCCCAGAATATGGGAAACGCTGCTTGTGTGAGAGGATCACATAGTGGTGTAAGTGAAAAAGAGAAAGTTTTTTTTACCTCGCCTCACGCGCGAGGGTTGTGGTCCAAGGAGAGGCAGTTGGCCGCATGTGTGCGAAGCCGTGGAAAGAGGAAGAGGCGAAAGGTCAGCCAGTATTTATACTCCCGGGAGAGAGAGAGACTCCTGTTGAAGGGTTAAGGGAATGAGGAGGAGCTAACTGCGACAAGCTTTAAGTGCAAAGAAAACCGGAATTTCACAAAGATTGAACGTGAGAGATGAAAGGAAAGCTTCTGAGAGACTCGATAAGCAATTAACAATTGACAGTCGGACTCGCGAGGAGTTCAGAGTATTAAGAGAAAACAATTTGAACGGACGTAGAGCAGAAAAAAATATATTTAACCCAAAAAGCATCGGAATAGAAGTGATCAAAATAGCATCTAAAATGAGATGCAGGGAAATGACAAAAAGTAATCTTTTCTGATGGTGATTTTCTGGGCGTAGCTTAGACGTGTCACAAAGCCGACAGTATGGGACACCCAGTGTTGATCGAACACATAATTCACTCATAATTGATCCGGCATGACAAGTTTGCTAATCATAACGCCACGTCGGAGTGCCTAAGTATTTTTTACATTCTAATGCAAGGCAGTAGGCGAGACCAATAGGAAACAATGCTGGATACACCACAAAAACGTTGAAAGTTGATGATGGATACGTAATTGATTAAAAATAAAAAAAGCAATGGTAGAAGAAAATTGGAAAAGGTCGACGGTAGCCTAAATAGCAAAGCGTACATAAATTTATCACACTCTAATCTTCTGCCAGACAAAAAAGATGGAGAGGTTTTTAGCATGACGGCCCCCCTTGCCACTTATTACTTACAACAAGGAGGTTTCTTGTGGATAAATATTTTCAACCTTTGCTCAGTATAATGTCCTGACCTCAATATTACTGAAACATTGTGTTCGAAACGAAAGAAACGAGTATTCCAATGAAAACCGCACAATCCCCAAGAGTTTTGGAATTGCTGCTAAGAAAAATGGGGGAAATTCTCCTCCTACTCAGTGACACGCGAAATAGAATAAATTATTCGAGCAAAAGGCAGTGACAGTATTTTATTTTCCATATTTTGACGTTTCATACTTTATGTATTAATAAACTCCTGCCCATGCGTACTTATAGTTTGTACTATTGTGGTCACATGATCGCGCCAGTTATCTTGCTGCTACAATGTAAACATGACCGCTCCGTTAGCAATATGCACCAAGGAGGTGCAAAGACATCGTTATTCCAATTATCCTTTTAATTAAATATTTAGGAAATATCCTTGCGCCTCTTAATTTAGAGAGCGAGCTTTCTTTGACAATGAGTTTTTTAACGAAAATTTAAAAAAAATAATTTAAAATGTACAAAGGCTTCTTTTATTTCAACCATCAAGTCTATTAAAAAAGCAATCTGTATACTACTGCTCATATGTCTTCTTCTTCGATAAGCCACATCCTTTCAGGACATGGACGGTTATGGCTCTCTACACATTTCTATCCTTTAGAGCACTCAGTAAAATGGACACTCAGATCACTTTTGGAAAAAAACTATTTCTTTTTTAATTTAATAAAAGAACTGAAAAGTGACATTTTCATTGGAGGCCCAGCCTTTTCAGGCATCGTGATATTTAAGATGATCTGTCACAAACCATACGGCATTAACAGTCTCGATAATCATCATATGTACTGAAAAAAGCGTAATTCTAATAATTCAACATTTAGGGTAAAATTAACAGGAGAAATTTATTTACCAAGGTGACCAAAAAGTATTGCACATCAGTGTATGCTTTCATACATATATTTATTTTATTCATTACACCATAGGCAAGGCAGAAAATGCCACTAGCACGCAAGGGGCTTAAGTAAGAAAAAG
This sequence comes from Acanthosepion esculentum, assembly GCA_964036315.1. Classification (NCBI taxonomy): domain Eukaryota; kingdom Metazoa; phylum Mollusca; class Cephalopoda; order Sepiida; family Sepiidae; genus Acanthosepion; species Acanthosepion esculentum. The sequence goes on along the minus strand of OZ038492.1, from coordinate 59,916,487 downwards.
TTGTTTGAACAGTTGTCTCCATCTTTATTGCCATTTTAATGACGTTTCGGCCGCTGTATGCTGCGGCCATCTTCAGATGCAACGGCCTGAACGTCGTGAATAAGACAAAAAAGATGAGGACAGCAGTCTGAACAATGTAAATAGTGTAAATTCATCTTCATCGCACGTTCAACATATGCGATTTTCCATCGGTTTCACGTTTCAGTAGCATTTTTAGCAATCTGTACGCAAAACCAGATTCTAATTCGCTGTCCCAGCATTTATTTTCTGCCCCCGAAAAACGCGTACGCATCCTACTCGACAACGAATGGCTCTACTTGTCCGTGTTTTAAGATAGTAATCCAGATGCGATCAGAACAAATTTTACCTGCGTGCCGCAGCGGTGGATAAGGAAATTAAATTGTTGCACGGCCTATATATACACGAGAATTCATTACGTTATTTATATTACAATAAAGTGCACCTTGTACTTTTCCCGGAGCCACTCGAGGGTTACGTTAAGGAATAGTTTCTATAAATGGGAGATGGGAGGGGAAGGGGGAAGATAACGATTAATTCTTGACTTGAATAGATCCACGTTTGAGTCAGTTCCAGAAAGCAGTGGTTCGCGGCAAGAATATGTTCAACTGGAACCTACTTCTCACGAATTAAATACGGAGAGAAAATAGGTGATATATATATACATACACACACACACACACACACACACACACACACACACACACACACACACACACACACACACATACACACACACATATATATATATATATATATATATATATATATATATATATATATATATATATATATATATAATCTCAGATCCAAGTTCGAATTCCAGTCGGATCCATTATCTTCAATTACATGCTGTTACCCTTGGGAAAGGTAAGAGTCCACTTCTCCCGCCCCCAGCTATGCGTAATTAGCAGGAGAAACTGGGTTCTATAGCCTTGGAGAAGGACAATATATATATATATATATATATATATATATATATATATATATATTAAATTATAGTTCACCTTGTACTTTGCCCGTGGCCACTCGGAGTATAGGGTTACATTAAAGGAATGATAACGGTCAACTCTTGATTTGAATAGATCCTCTTGAGAGTCAAGTTCAAAGGGCAGTGGCTGGCGGGAAGAATATGTTCAATTGGAAATGTCAGACGTTTTTAATAAAAGATGGAATTGTTGCCAAAATGTACAATTATTAAATTACATGATCCGGTAGCCAACAAGGACTGTAACACAACAATATTCTGAAAAAAAAGATGTTGTTTTTTGTCACTAATTGTAATGTCAGACGTTTTTAATAACAGATGATTTGCTGCCAAAATGTACAATTATTAAATGACATAATCCAATAGCCAACAAGGAAAGTAACACAACATTGTTAAAAAAGTGATGTTGTTTTTTGAACTCAGTGAAATGTCAGACGTTTTTAATAAAAGAGGATTTGCTGCCAAAATGTATAATTATTAACCTATTAACTGCCAAATATTTTAATCCGCATTTTTGGCCCAGACCGATGTCTTAGGTGTTTATTTATTCCTTATGTATAATTTCAGTAGTTACCATTGTCATTTGTATACAAACTAGAACATCAAATATACGAGGGTCATTCAATATATAAGGTGAATTTTCGGTATAAGGACTTCTAATACAGATAGAAGCTTACTCTTTTCTTTGCGTTTTTTGTTTTACTTCTTTAATTTCTTTTGCAGATTAAAAAAAAATTTGAGAGTTTTGGCGATTAACAAAGATGGCCGACCAAGAAGCATTCTCCAGGATTGAACAGCGGTCAGTTATCAAGTTTTTGGTTGCAGAAGGGTGCAAACCAGTTGAAATTCATAGGAGAATGCCAACTGTGTATGGTGCGACATGTTTCAGCCAAAAAATGTCTACAAGTGGGATAAATTGTTTAAAGAAGGACGGAGTAGTGTTGAGGATGAAGACAGGCCTGGGAAGCCTACAGAATTGAGGTCTCCTGAGGTGATCGAATCAATCAATGACCTCATTCAGTCTGACAGAAGGGTGACAGTGGATGACATTGCAAGGACTTTGAGCTTATTTGTTGGGACAAACGCAGGGGTCATCAGTCAGAAGGGGCCATCTTGCATCATGACAACGCAAGGCCTCACACAGCAGCCCAAACGGTGCAGACCATCAACGAGCTGGGCTGGGAACTGCCCCCTCATCCCCACTACAGCCCAGACCTTGCCCCTTCAGACTTTCACCCGTTTGGTCCCTTGAAAGCGTTCACGAGAGGCACGAAGTTTAAAAGTAACGAAGTCAAAAAAGTTGTGAGCGACTGGCTGAGACATAAATCCAAAGATTTTTACGCTAAGGGAATACGGAAGCTTGTGCACAAATGGGAAAAGTGTGTGACAGTTCCTGGAGACTATGTTGAAAAATAAAAAAAAGTAAGCTTCTATCTGTATTAGAAGTCCTTATACCGAAAAACTCACCTTATTTATTGAATGACCCTTGTATATGTGTAAAAGCATAAAAAATAATATTGATTAAAAATATTTTTTAAAATTCTTTTCAAAATAGTCATTATTTTTCTACTCTTAAAATGTAAAATTATGACAGAAAGTCTCTTCTACGATTAGTTATTGCTTATAATAAAATCTTTAAAGACTTAGTGTTGTAAAATATACCTCTGCAAATACTATGTATGTAAGCAATTCAATATAAATACACGGAATAACATGCAGTGAGATTAATTTTAACAGATCCGAAAATGTGGTTCATAGCAGGTAATGGGTTAAATTACATGATCCAGTAGACAACAAGGAAAGTAACAGAACAAATTCTAAAAACAAAAAATACCTTGTTATTTGTCACTCAGTGAAATGTCAGACGTTTTTAATAAAAGATGAATTGTTGCCAAAATGTACAATTATTAAATTACATAATCCAATAGCCAACAACGAAAGTAATACAACAATATTCTAAAAAAAAGATGTTGTTATTTACACCATTTACATTATTCGGATTATTGAACTCATCTTTTTGCCATGTTTATTAGAACGTTTCGGCTGTTGTCCGCTAAGGCCTTCTTCAGGTGGTTGAAATGTCGAACTGAACCCTTTATTTCGCTCACTTGGATAGTTTCACATGTCATGACTAATGGATGTCAGTTATCAGTTATCTCCTGTTACTTCCTCTCTCCAAGTTCTCCACTGCCTCAATCGGGTATTGAATTCACACTCTTTGGGTCCTGTTGTGCTATGTGCCCTTGAGGACATCTGTGTATGAATTTCTGGATATTATTAACCTAATGTCTTCAGCAACTATTTTAAAGAGCTCATATTGCAATTTTTGATGTTATCAATACATGTTTTAGCAGAGCTCATATTAGAATTTTTGTCGTTATTATTGTTCTTTCTCTGGCACTCGTTATTACTGGTTCTCATATTTTATTCATTTCTATGCTTGGTCGGCTTAGGAGATTTTGTGGCCTAGCATATGTGCGGATTCCTTAGGTTTACGAATTTTCCAATGATGTTCTTTGTCTAAGATCTCAACCTGATCCCAGAGAGAGCCTTGATCTCCCGTTCCTCTCCATATGTGGTCAGCCACGTCTGATTTTTCCACTTCCCCTCGTGTTACAGCTTTCTGGTGTTCTCGAAGGGTTACCTTAAGGGGGCGGCCTGTCTCCCCATTATATTTCTTTCCGCAGATGGACGGGATAGCGTACACACACTCTATGTTCTCTATGGGGGGTCTTTCTTGGGAATGATATATGCGAAGTGTCGTCCAGCTTTTGAAGGTTGTCTTGATGTTATATGGACCACAGATCCTTTGTATTTTCTCTGATAACCCCTTCACATAAAGCAGACAGACTGTTTTCTGAGTGTTGTTGTCCTCCTACTCCTGTTGTACCCGCCTATCCCAGTTTTTTGGGGCTGCTGCCATGTTCCCAAGGTAGTTGTTATGTTGTAGGGTACTACTTATACTGACCAGTTCTTTATCTAATGTCTCTTGGTCGCCACTTATGACTTTTGCTCGGTGTTGTAAGCAGCGGACGACCCCTTTCTTTACGCTGTATGGATGGTGGGAGTTGAAATTGAGTTAATTTCCGGTGAATGTCAGTTTTCTGTATACGGATGTCTTGAACCCATGCTCTGTTCGAGATATTAGAACATCCTGGAATGGGAGTGTGCTGTTACTCTCTTTCTCCATAGTGAACTCTATCGAAGGTCTTATTGTGTTCACACGGTCCAGTAGAACCTGAACATTTTCCTGGTGTGGTCAGAGTATGAATGTGTCAAACTTAACCATAAAGTTTGCTTTAGAGATATTCTAATATTCTAATGCCATTTCCTCAAAGTATTCCATGCATATATTCGCCATTGCTGGTGATAATGGCAAGCTCATTGCTAAGCCCTTATTCTGCCGATATATATGTGACCCCATTCCGAAGTGTATTGTTTGTGTACAGAAATCAACATCTCCATCAGATTATCTATTGGAATACTGGTACGTTCTTCTAGGGATGAGTCAGAGGCCAATCTGTCTCTGACTGCTGAGAGTACTTCTTCCTTGGGTACTTCTGTGTAAACAGTCTGCCTGCCGCATGCGAAGGAGTTATCTGAGAAAATACAAAGGATCTGCGATTCATATAACATAAAAAACCCTTCAAATGCTGGACGAAACTTCGCAGATATCACGTCCAAGCTGGTTGGATAGGATGGGGGTATCTGATTATTTTTAGGAAGTGGGCGGAGTTCCGGGCATATGAAAGAGACTTTCCGATCAATGGGTCAATTATATCTAAAAGGAAGCAACTCAGAGTGTGGCATACAGAGCCTTGGCAACTAACAATCGGCCTGAGTGGAATACTATCTTTGTGTATCTTAGGGAGACCGTATATGTGAGGTAGCTTGGTGTAACGCTGCGATAACTGCCTATAAGTCTTAGGTGCGAAGTGATCCTTGTTCTTGATTAGTATCTGTGAGAGTTTTTCGTTGCGTTTCATTGTAGGATACTTTTTTTGTTGTAGCTACCATTGCTAATGAGATCTTACAGCTTTCTTGTATAATCCGATTTGTCCATCACTACAGTTGCATTGCCTTTGTCAGTCGGTAGTATGATGATGTTTTCGTTCCTCTGTTGGGATTTTATCTCCAGCCTCTCCAGTTTCGTAATGTTTGACCTGGGTGGCTTGGCCTTCTCCAAGGTCTGTCTCACTTTCCATCCCAGTTCATCCGCCGGAGTTTGAGGGAAGGTCAAGGCCACCTCATCGATTCTGGCAGTGATGTCCAAGTATGGCACTCGCCTGATGGTTGTGGCGAAGTTGAGACCCTTATTCAATACTGACTCCTCAGAGGCACTCATCTGATATTGGCTGATGTTGATTACTGTTTTCACTGGTGGGTGATGGACCTAATGGGTCACCTTCTGATCTTTCAATCTCTTTAATTTTTGTACTTGGCGAGCCTTGACTACATCGAATTCATGTCTGAAGGATTTATCCAGGTCATATTGGATCCTTCTCTGGTCGTCTTCATTGGTAATTCTTTTGAAGAAATTCTCGTGGCTCTGGGAGATATGAGCTTGTAGTCTCTGTTTTATCCAACGATTTTACTGGATTCTCTCTCGGACAAGAGCGTGTCCAGCTTTTTCTGCAACCAGACGGGCTCTCCTTGAATTGACTGGAAGTTTTGATGGCAAGCCTGAAGCGATGAGTTGTAGATCTCTACATCGGTGTAGGTATGCCAGATGGTTCGTATTCGTGCCAGTTTCTGGTAGGATTTTTCAATTTTTGTCCATATTTTCGGTGTATCGGGTCCGTACCGATCCTTCAGTATCAGTCTATATTTCTGAGATGAGGTATTATGTACACTATTTACATTATTCAGACTATTGTCCTCATCATTATCGCCATATTTATTACATACAGTGTAAAGAAAGGGATCGTCCGCTACTTACAACAGCGAGAAAAGTCATGTGGCGACCCAGAGACATTAGATAAAGAATTGGCCAGTATAAGGCAGTGCCCTACAACATAACAACTACCCTGGGTACATGGCAGCAGCCCCAAAAATCTGGGATAGGCGGGTACAAGAGGAGGAGGACAAGAACATTCAGAAAACAGTCTGCCTGCCATATGTGAAAGGGTTATCAGAGAAAATACAAAGGATCTGTGGTCCATATAATATCAAGACAACCTTCAAAAGCTGGACGACACTTCGCAGATATCTCTCCCGAGTAAGACCCCCCCCCCATAGAGGATAACATGACTAAAGAGTGTGTGTACGCTATCCCGTCCATCTGCGGAAAGAAATATAAAGGGGAGACAAGCCGCCCCCTTAAGGTAAGGCCTCAAGAACACCAGAAAGCTGTAACACGAGGGGAAGTGGAAAGTCAGGCGTGGCTGACCACATATGGAGAGAAAAGGGAGATCAAGGCTCTCTGTAGGATCAAGTTGAGACAAAGAACATCATTGGAAAATTCGTAAACCTAACGAATCCTCACATATGCTAGGCCACAAAATCTCCTGAGCCGACCAAGCATAGAAATGAATACAATGTGGGAACCAGTAATAAAGAGTGCCAGAGAAAAAACAATAATAACAACAAAAATTGTAATATGAGCTCTGGTAAAATCATGCAATGATAACAGCAAAAACTTGCAATATGAGCACTGGTAAAAAAGGTTGATGAAGATATTAGGTTTATAATACCCACAAATTCTTAAAGGACACATGGTACAGTGGATAAAGACGTTAGTGAAATCCAGTGACAGGACACAAAGAGTGAGTTCAATACCTGGTTAAGGCAGGGGGGAACTAGGAAAGGGGAATTAACAAGAGATAACTGAAAACTGATATGCATTAGACATGACACGGGTAACTAGAACAGTCTAACACAGTGAGCGAAACAAAGCGTTCAGTTCGACATTCCAACCACCTGAAGAAACGTTCTAATAAATATGGTGATAAAGATGAGGAGAATAGTCCGAATAATGTAAATAGTGCGCATAATACGCCATCTCAGAAATATAGACAGATGTTGTTAGTTGTCACCCTGTTAAAGGTCAGATTTTTTTAATAAAAGTGGAATTGCTGCCAAAATGTACATTTTATAAATTTCATGATCCGGTAGGTAACAAGGAAAGTAACACAAGATTCAGAAAAAAAAACTTGTATGAATAGGTATTCCTACCTAAATATACAATTAAATATATGTGTGTTTGTGTGCGTTGTTTGAATGTCCAACGTGCAGAGGGTATATGGCGCTCAGGTCTTAAGAAGACATTTGAGGCCAAACAAAACCCTGCCAACTGTACAATCGGGTATTCAAACGAGTCAAACAGAGCACATATGTTGTATATGCGTCTAAGGAACTTGCTGCCTGAAGAGTCGATGTCAATCCCATATTTAATACCATATTCAACATTGCTATTTATGCAAGTATGTATGTATGCGACAGTTTTTGTGAACGTTACATTTCCCTGATAGATAGATAGATAGATAGATAGATAGATAGATAGATAGATAGATAGATAGATTTTAAGCAGAGAATAGATAGATAAATAGATAGATAGGTAGATAGATTCTAAGCAGAGAATAGATAGATAGATAGATAGATAGATAGATAGATAGATAGATAGATAGGTTCTAAGCAGAGAATAGATAGATAGATAGATAGATAGACAGATAGATAGATATACATCAATTGGAACGTTTTTATTTCTTTGTGTGATTATGGATATATCAGAGGCTGTATAGTTATTTGCAATGTTCTCACTGGAGTTCATTTTCAGTATTTTCAATATAATGTACGATGTGACTTCAAACTAATTGCAAAAAAATAATTTTAAAACATTGGGAATTATTTGAAACAGCCGACCATAATAGAGGATATATAAAGCGTTTACTTTGCAGGAAACCTGTTAACCTAATTGAAAAGTTTACAGCTTTTAGAAATAGTTGCTTCCGAGTGCAGACACATAAGAAAAAATGCCAGTTTATTTTAATATATTTAGATCCAAACTAAATATCGTTTTTTTTTTTTGTCAGTTTTTCTCCATTTTCACTGATTTAACTTTGTTACCAATACTCGGTAGGTTTTAGACTATCTTTATTTATAGCATATATATATATATATATATATATATATATATATATATATATATATATATATATATACTAGACCGCCCGACCAGCTCGCTATCGCTTTGCAAAGAAAGATAAATTTACGAGTTGAAATATTTGAAACAAAAATTTTAAATGAACATTTCATTCATAAATTTGCTTGTTATATGTAAGGAAAGTTTTACAAATAGATGCCAACTTGTTGAAGACCAAGTAAAATGTAAAACACTTTTCTGCACTATATAAGACGATATTCCTAAACAGAACTATTTTTGATATGAAAATCAAAACAATCCTCGAATGAAAGTACAGTAATGAAGAACAGTCAATTAGTGAAATAAACATGTTTCAAAATCAATATTTAAATTAGTTAAACCTGAAAAGTGATTTTGCCTAGAAGTAGATATTGAGCGTTTGACCAGTAAATTACTGTAAAGTAAATCTGATCTTTTAAATCTCAGAATTTATGGGAGAATTGAGTAATTACGCCTTTATTCATGTAGATTCCATAACATTGGTTTTACTTAATTAGCTATTATGTTTCTTCAAATGTTGAATGTGTAACTAATTCTAAATTCTGTTTTCCCTTTTTTACACTATATTAATTTTATCTCATAAATTTTCCCCTGTTCTGTCACCCATGAAATAAAACTAATTGCCCGTATGGAAAATAATGATGTACGTACTTCAAATCGTCTTTAAATTAAGTGGAAGCAGAAGAATTATCGTTGAACTTTTAAAAGGTAAGCTTACACATTAATTCAATACTTAAAAGCAGCGATCAATTTTGAGTTCTTCTGTAGTTTATTGATGCCTATCGCATCTACTCTTCCCTCGCTATTGTGATGATGGCCATCCCAAGAGTCCTCTACAGGAGTTAGCTGAAATCCCGCTTGATGTTCCGGCTTTTACGCCAGCTTAAAATTTTAGCTGGCTTAATATTTTAAGCTAGCTTCAGTTTGGGATATCAGAGTTACTCTCCTTGAAACATAAAAGAAACAATTAAGTGTAATAGATTAATATATATTTTTAACCACGCATAATCTGGCAACCCTGAATGTGAGCTCAACGAAAGTCGTTCCCTGCATTTAAACTTTCTATGTTTTTTGAATGAGCTATGAGTATTGAAATCGGACCAGTGGGTGCGGAGGAGTTGCTTGGACATACTCATGTACAAACACGCATACACTACTTTATATATAAAATATTTATTTACATTTTCAGAAAATGTTGCCAACCTATATTCATCGAAATAAATTTATTACTGAATTTCGGTTTTTGATTATTTTTTTCTCAATTATTATTATAATTTCCTATGTATCATACATCGATCCTTCATATGGACTAAAAGTCGACTTTTAAATAATCCCTACAAATTACAATTTGGCATTATATATAATATGTAACATAAACGCTCTATTTTAATATTATTTTTATATTTTTTATTATTAACCACTATATATAAAAATATCTGCCGTTTCTTATATATATATATATATATATATATATATTGTCCGAATGTTCTGTATGTCCGAATGCTGTCGGTCATACTTTTAACCATTATCAAGGATGATTTTATTTTTTATTATTTACATACATAAAAAATCCATATATTCAGTTAAAAGTAAAAAAAAATACATACATTCAATTAAAACGATATATATATATATATATATATATATATATATATATATATATATATATATATATATATATATATATATATATATATATATATATATATATATATATATATCGTTTTAATTGAATATATATATATATATATATATATATATAAAAATATAAATAAAAAATATTTAAGTAAATGCTCTGTTTATAATGAACAATATTAACAACATTTACCGGTTAGCATGTCCGAGGAAAATATGTTGGCTCCAACAGGAATCGAGCCTGTATCCTACACGGAACCCTGATGTAGCCTGATGTGCTATACAATTTAGCTACATAGGAAGTGTCTGGTTAGCAAGTTAACCTTCCTAAGCAGAAGCTGTAGCTAAATATTTGTATCCTGGTGTTTTCGAAAGTTTTTTTTCGTGGAATGCACTTCTTCAATCGGTCCTTTCTGCAATGTCCGTCTCTAAATGGTCTCGATTGATTCCAATGTGTTTTTGAGTTGATCTTTGAATCGACGTCGTGGTTCTTCACGTGATCTCTTGTCAGATGCAAGCTCTGAGAAGATGATCTGCCTGTGTAGACATTCAGGCAATGTGTCTGTGCCTTTGAAGTCGAAAACACACACACACACACATATATAAATATTTATATATATATACACGCTATTAATAATAATAATATATTTTATATATCTTATTATATAATAATATATTATACCCCCCATCGCTAGTACAACTCTGATTTCCATGAAACATGCAATCGTCAGGTGCTTCTAACGATTGCATTACGCATGTAAATCAGATATTGCGTATGAGTAGGCGTTACGTATTTACTCGCTAGGTGTCAATGGTACCTGTAACGCTTGGACTCTTAGAATTTCTCAGTTGCGTCCGTGTCATCAAGAAGATCGCAACTCAGTTGTGTCTTTGTCCGCGGAGAGAGGACAACTGAAAGAATATTGAGTTAGGGGGTTCTTGGAGAAAATCTGCACTAAATAAGGGTGAAATGTAGTAATACAGATGTCTGTTCAACCAATGGTTGCATAGGCAAGGAATGTTTTAGACCTGGTCCGCGTGTACACACTTGGGCACCCCACGTTAAACCGACCATTCAGTCTCTGTGGAGGAGGTGTAAATATATGGCGCTTTAACTGTTTCCAGTGTTACGAGCAATGTATCCTATGAATGATCGGCAGAGGAGTTTATTAGCTCAATCCCAGCACGGTATCTCCCCTTGCAGTATCTCTTCTTCCACCCATGCCCGAGAAGTTTGCCGATATACCCGCATTAAACTCAACTTTTGTGTCACATTTCGTTGCGTTGTTGGTGCTCCTCTAAATACAATGTTACCTGGGTCGTAGAAACATCACTGACCTACTTGGAATATCGTAACAATAATTATAACAATTGTTCAAAACCCGCTATTACTTTTCAGCTGGGATTGATCAAACGTCCATCATTTTTCAGTGAAGGGGTGCTGGACAGTGATGGAATCCCCAGAACAAGACTTCCCTGAATAGAGAACCGTGCACTGACCAAGGGCAAACTGGAGTAGAATAGGTACCTCTCACTGATAATAGCCCGAAAACTGAGAAATATATTTACCTGCCTCGCCTCTATAGTGTGACTAAATGTCAGTTGAATTTGGCACAAGAACAGCAACTTCGCAATTCCTGAGACTAATCAATCTGACGTTGACGACAGTATCAAATAAGATATCCTTTTTTGGTGTAATGAAAAGTGCGGTGCTGCAGGTCTGGAATCTCCGAGATCATGCTTCCCTCATAACTTTAATTAGGCAAAAAAACATATAATGCATTGTAATCCTAGCCTGAAGGCTGCCTTGGGAATGCCGGGTGCTGTAAGCTTAAATGTGCGGGTGGTGTAATGATAACGTCTCGGGAGTGGAAGTCAGAGAACGGAGTTCCGATTCCAGTCGAGCATGTTATGTTCATTAACGCGCAAAAACGGAAAGCTATTATCGCATCTCTTATCCTACGTTTTAACAATAAATCATTATTACCCCCAAAAATGTCTTTCAATCCAAAAATAATTTCTGACTTTGAATAATGTTCAAGTTTGACAAGTTAACATAGCATTAAAATCAAGCTATCTTCTTTTTCTTTCTTTCTTTTTATACATACTTTCTTTTCGTACTACTTTCTATTTTTTCTGCACTTTCTTTCTTTTTTTTATGCATATTTTTTTCTTTCTTTCTTTCTTTAATTATTTCTATACATACTTTCCTTTTTCTTTTTATCCAAACTTTCTTTTTATACACAATTCTTTCTTTCTTTCTTTCTTTCTTTCTTTTTTATATATATTTTCTTTCTTTCTTTTTATCCATATCTTCTTTCTTTCATTTTTTACTCCATATATTATTTATTTATTTTTATATATTTCTTTTTTCTTTCTTTCTTTCTTTTTATCCATACTTTCTTTCTTTTTATATATAATTTTTCCTTTCTTTCATTCTTTCATTCATTCTATCTTTCTTTCTTTATTTAATTATTTATTTCTATACATACTTTCCTTTTTCTTTTTATCCATACTTTCATCCTTTTATACACACTTCTTTCTTTCTTTCTTTCTTTCTTTCTTTCTATGTCTACTTTTCTTCTTCCTTTTTATCCATATCTTATTTCTTTCTTTTTTATGATTACTTTCGTTTTTCTTCGTTAATATATTTTCTTTCTTTCTTTTCATACATACTTTCTCTCTTTTTATGCATGCTTTCTTTCTTTCACCAACACAAAATCAGCGTCTCTGGGATATTTTCCTTGCCGTGTCTCCTCGCAATCAATCGGAATGGTCGATTATTTATCTGAGGTAATGACATGACTCAGTGCACATGATAACTAGTTTACTAACTCACGGAGTAACAAGCATAATTGTAATATGATATAATAAAAATTTCTATTTCATCTATCGACTGCTTGAGAGGAACCTTTTATTTTTCATCCAATTCTTATTGCAGGCCTCCTTTTCGTGTTTTTCATTTTTGCTGTAAGGTCTAATTTCATTGGACAAAAATATCTCTGTTGCTTGTCCAATCAGATAATCTCCTGCAGACGACTTTTTTTACCACCTTCTCTCTTGTGACTGCTGCAGCTTTCTTGGAGCGACTCAGTTTTTCATCGTATTCTCTTTAGAATCCGAAACAACATTATAGAAATTCTGCATAATTCTAGAAATGACTACCATTGATATTCTGTCATTACTGATAAAATTATATCATTAAATGGAATTTTATTCTATGGTTTATTTTATTATCATTACCAGACACCAATTACTTCAGATGGGACATAACATTCAGGAGAATCTCTTCACGAATAAGAAGGTTTCTGAATAATTTCTTAGGTTACGTGGGAAAAATTTTGTAAATACTTACTTCGTCATCATATTTTTAACGTTACTGTCTATGCAGAAGCAATGTAGTTATAAATGAATATGAAAACTACAATTTTCTTAGCTCATAAATATATATAGGACGAAGCCTAAGTATTTCTTTCGGCTTAAAGGAAGACAATTTCGATAAAATATTTACGAATTTTCAGTTTACTGCTTACAAATATTGTCATAATTACACCCATTTTTATTATTGATTTTGACCACTTCCTTCATGCCTTTCAATTGCAGTTTAACCGAAAGCAATTTGATACTACAAAAAATCGGCAAGCTGCTTGAATGTGCATCGACTATAGCGAACATTACCAAAGTATAGATACGATTGAATAACAACAATAATATATAGATACGTTATTTACAGTATTCGGACTATTGTCCTCAACTTTTTCGCCATATTTATTTCAACGTTTCGGCCATTGTATTCTCCGGCCTTCTTCAGGTGGTTGGAATGTCTAACTGAACCCTTTCTTTATAGTCCGAATAATGTAAATAGTGTACATAATACCTCATCTCAGAAATATAGACAGATATATAGATACGATATTGCACAATTGAATAAAGTCACCCCCGTGGAACAAGTACATATACCTGTTTGTGCTGAGCCGCAGCTCGACTCTCCAAATATGTTATCTGAAAGCTCATTCTTTGAAATAATTTATCTGGAAGTCAAAGCCCGGATTGTTTTCTGTTTTTATCATTTTGTTAAGCAGTAGATAGGCGCGCTTATCTCACGGTTCATACCCACCCTTCTCTTAAACAGGAGTAGAGGCTCATCCTAATTAGAAAGGGGGTTCCGGTTCCTTTCCTTTTCTCAGGCCTTAATAGTGGTGCTTTCATGTTTTTTTTTATTATTTGCGTGTATGGTGGCAACGTCTCTTCATACTGAAGGTACCGAATTGGCAGTTTTAGGATCCTGAACTCTTGAGTAGCGTGTTTGTGGTGCCATGTCAAGGTATCCCTGCAAATACTTCCGGTGGGCAGCCTCGAGGTCATATTCTGTTGTAGTCTGCGCCAGTTTCTTTTCCGTACATGGTACATTAGACGGCCAACTGCTACTACCACCCTAGGCCATTCATTACCAATACAACACATCATCACGATAAACAACCAAAGATCTAAACCTAAACCAGCACAACAAAAACACCTAAACCCCTTAACCTTTTTTCTCCAAAATACGTGGTTTCGTACCAAATTCTACAGTGTGTAATCGTTCCTCTTCAAAGTCTTCAAACATCCTAGCTCTCTTCGAAACTAATCTTAACTCTTCCATAACTTCCTCTGATTTCTCGATTCCTGGCTACCTTCCTCACTTTAAAATGGACTCTAGTCCACATGCATTGCAAGGGAGTTTATTTAAGCGAACATCTCCCGATGGCGAAAGAACCTCTCTCCAGACCATTCGTGCATCTGTCTTCGCCTCTCTCTAACTCAGAGAGCTATCACCTATTTCTCTATAGTTCCCCATCCACCAAAGACTGATGTGCGTTACATAATATTTCCGATAATATAGGCAAGGCCATCTTCTACACCTGTTTGCGTTGTGTGACTTTAATGCCCACCGTACAAGGTGCCTTAAATACACTGTCACTGGCTCGCTGATGGCCAAACTCTTTACATCTCGATCACTCGATCTCTCATAGATGTAGTTGACTTCACAACGTGTTTCCTCAGTAACCCCGACAGACACGCTTCTCTCCTCGATCTCTTTTTTTTACCTCTCTCCCTGACTCGTCGCGCACTGCGGTGCTCTGTCCGCTTGACAACTCTAATCATGCCGTAATATCTGTAAACGTCTTCCGCTCTCCTGCCAGCCAAGAAACACCGACCAACAGAATATCTTTCTGTTATCAACAAACAGATTGGGACTCGTTCCGTGATTGCTCGCGTGACGTACCTTGGTATTAAGTTTTTATCATCCTGTTCAAAGCTGCGCTTCTAAGGTCTCCTCCTAGGTGAAAGCCGGCATCGATGTTTTCATTACAGCAAGGAAACGTCAAGTTTAACTGCATTCATCTCCTCGGTTTGCACCTGCATGTTCGGCCGCTATAGCCCCCAGGAATCAGTTCTTCCGACTCTTTGTCTCTGCTCGTAACGAGTGCAAGTGCGTCCTCAATGAAGCAAAGTTACCGTCGTCCTGAAAAATGTACTCAGTTTTCACATGAAACAACTACATTGAATCAATAACTGAATCTACTGCAAGGAAAGTTGGTTAATTCTGTAGACCCAGAAAGTTTTTTTCTGGTCAGAGTACATCTTACACATTTACAAATCTAGCCTTCGTATGTGCATTGAATACTGTTGTCATATCTGGTCTGGTGCCCCTGTTCTTTTTTCTAATATAAAATTGTTGTGTTCATCTGAAAATAAATTTTTAAAAATGTGAATTGGAAAAAGCTAAGGTTATGTAGTGTACGATTTAAAATTCACGATGTAAACGTAAATGTTCATATTTTTAAAAACAAACAAACAAACTATTACATAAAACCTAGATATTTTAAACTAACTACTGTAAACATTTTAAAACATTTCTGCGCTATTTGTTCATAATTAATTTTATTAAGGTTTCGTTTCAATTATTTAATATAGATAACTTCAAGAATTTTTTTGTTTAAATACATGCATACATATATACATATATATACATATATATATATATATATATATATATATATATATATATATATATATATATATATATATAAACACACACACACACATATAAATATATATATATATATATATATATATATTTATATATATATATAGGACAGATGAATTGTGTACGTAGAAATCAGCACTGTATGGTAACATCAGTGTGAAAGATTAATGTGATCTTCGTAAAAAGATCCTGATCAAAAGATACAATTAAAGTAGGAAACAGGCAGTCGCTATGCAGTGTATAACATGATGTTCTAACTTAATATCCACACGCAGTCTATCTACATTACAAAGAAATCTACCGCCATAAATACAGAAAATTATAAACAATATATATATATATATATATATATATATATATGTGTGTGTGTGTGTGTGTGTGTGTGTGTGTGTGTGCATATATATATATGTATAATTACAAAATGGAATTATGTATTATTCCCATGAGGACTTTTCAGTTTATATCAGAGTTCAATACATACATACATATATATATATATATATATATATATATATATATATATATATATATATATATATATATATATATAGAGAGAGAGAGAGAGAGAGAGAGAGAGAGAGAGAGTTATATACGGTGGTAATTCTGTAGGTGTGTATATGTCGGTGTCTCTCTGTGTATTTGTTAGTAAACAATATCAAAATACTATTTACAACTAAGAGGAAAGTACGACACAAAATACATCATGGTATTATTATACAAATAAATAAAACATAATTAAAATAATCATCTTTTCCTTCATGACTAATTGATTAATTCGTTTCTTTTCCGCTTTATCAACCTTTTAAGGCTATTTAAAAATGAAACATGTTTTGGGATAGTATTTTTTTATTATAATGATTTGTTTATAATAGTCATACTCTTTAATACATAGCTGGGGGAGTAGTAATTGATTCCTATCTTTTCCAAAGGTATTTGCACGTATGCCAATGTAATGAAACCGACTGGAATTCGAACTCAGCTCTCATAGTTTTCCTTCTGAGCCATTATCCATTACATCATGCTAACATTCATGTTTACAGCACCTGGTATTCCAGAGCGGTCACCCATCTCGATACGCAGTATGGCCGCAAACAATCCAGCACATGATACCGCATTATAAAATGTGTATAAAATATTTTAAATATTTATGAAATATTTTAAATACGTCTAAAATAAATATTATCAGTTCAAAATGTTTCTTGTATTCATTTCCTATTGCAGTCAGACCATATGAAAAAGTTGTTATATTTTTGTACCTTAAACTATACATACACATATTTCAAAAGAAATGTTCCAAAAAGTGACATGGTATAGATCTTATGTACCACACGGACAACATTTAGCTTTTGAAAATGAAGTAGACGACAGACAGTATACGAACAACGAAAATGGAAACAAAAAATCATGAATTGGCAAAAACATGTTCAAATACTGGAAAAATACAATAGAAAATTAGATAAACAGACATCGTCGGTTGAATTTAATGAAATTTATTTAAATGAATTCTTCTTAAATAAATATTCATTATGTACAATGATGTATGTTAAAAATATAGATTAAATCCGACAAACTTATTCAATAACGAACAAATGCTAAATGTTATCTGAAAGAAATAATATCACCTGAGCATAAGATAACGACAGTAGTGACAGTCAAATATATATATATATATATATATAAAATTACATCAAAAATTACCTCAACATAGAGATAGTCTATTTCAAGTCGTACTGTATGCGGCTATCCCGGATAATATACCAACGAAGACAATAGCCGCGTACAGAACGGCCTGAAATAGACTATCTCTATGTTGGGGTGATGTTCTTCTGTAAAAAATACATATGCTCAGTTAAAATAAAAACATCGAGCTCTCTGTGGATCATTTTTAATAATTAATATTACTAGGATCAACCCGGATTATAGACCAACGGATCGATTACCTGTACTATATATATATATATATATATATATATATATATATATATATATATATATATATATTTATATTTATATATATCTGAGGGAGTGATTATTGTTGTTTCAACGAAAGAAAATTGTATTTTTAAGAGAAAAGAGAAAGTCCAAATATTTTTCTTATAATGTATTTTATACATATTTTTCTTATAATGTATTTTGTATATATATATATATATATATATATATATATATATATATATATATATATATATATATATACATGAGGGAGTGATTATTGTTGTTTCAACGAAAGAAAAGTGTATTTTTAAGAGAAAAGAGAAAGTCCAAATATTTTTCTTATAATGTATTTTATACATATTTTTCTTATAATGTATTTTGTATATATATATATATATATATATATATATATATATATATACATGAGGGAGTGATTATTGTTGTTTCAACGAAAGAAAAGTGTATTTTTAAGAGAAAAGAGAAAGTCCAAATATTTTTAATGTATTTTATACATATTTTTCTTATAATGTATTTTGTACATATATATATATATATATATATATATATATATATATATATTATACTTTATTTGCCATGTTTTTTCTTCACGTGTTACGGGTCTTATGACCTTGATCGGGCAAAGAAGGATTATTTCCACATATCATTTAAATGAGTTCATTTTTCTTTTAAAATTTTTCTCATGTTTTTTCATTGTCTTTATGTGTGGTAGTAATTATTACTGCACACAATAGACAATGGTTAAGCATAAGTACACATAAAAAAATAATTCCTTTCAATAATATGTGAAAATAACCATTCTTACCTTGGTGAATGTCACAAGACTCGAAATACGTGTAGCAAAAAAATGGTAAATAAATTAAATTATATAAAATATCCACATAATAACCAAAAACGTTTGCAGAATACGTTGGGAATATGAGAGAATCCTATTGGAAATATATAGACAAAACTTCACTAAATTATTCAATGAGACATGTCCTTATGAAAACATGCTACCAAAGTATATGCAGTTCATATAGATATATACACATACATATATATATATATATATATATATATATATATATATATATATATGTATATGTATATATATATATATATATATATATATATATATATATATATATATATATATATATATATATATATATATATATATATATATTGTGTATGTTTAAGCAGCAAATTTTAATTTAATGCATGTTTCATTAAATAATATAGACAAGTTTTGTCTATTTATTTTAAGTTCCTTTCATAATGTCTGATAAGCTTAATCACATTATTGTTGAAAGACGAAAGGAAAACGCAATATTGATACATTTAAATCATTCTAATCTTTCGGATTACATAAGCCATTACCAGAGATGACAATTTTAATATATCAAACAACACACGGACGAAACAACAATTTAAAAGTAACGACAAACTCGTATATATGAGACGCGGAAGCGAAAATCGCGTCGCAGCTCGTGACGTCACACATGACCACGCGAGAGTGAAAAACGAGAAGTATTAAGTATGGGAAGCCGTTATGTTGGTTATGTTAGCCATTTTCAAGGATTATATTTTAATTGTTAAAATAATAATTGTTAATTATAATAAGTTTGTTGTATGTATGTTTTATGAAATGTTTTCATTTTTTCAAAACACGCTCAAGATATTATGTTCATGTTCAAAGTTAATATTATTAAGTATTGGTTTGTTTGTTTTTATTAATAAGGCTTCCATTATTTTTAGCCTTTTTAGCATGTATATGATGCTATTATATTAGAGTTGTCAACAAGTATGTTACGAATAGGATCCAGATCTAATTAAGCTATTGTCAGAAAGGTGTAGAGTGAATTTGCGTGTCAAACATGCTGTAGTGTGGCCTATATAATTATTTACGAATTTTTATTGATCAGGAATACAATTCCTTAATGGGCATTTAAAAAATATTAGATCGCATGAGAAAGTCTAAATAAATAAAAGCACCTTGTCTGTCATTTTCAATGAAATGTGCATGAAAGAAGAATTTCTGCCTAAATACACAAGTATATATATATATATATATATATATATATATATATATATATGTATATATATATGTATATATACATATATATATATATATATATATATATATATATATATATATATATATATATATATATATATATATATGCGGGTGCGATGGATAAGCTGTTGTTTAAATTACACAAAAATGAAAATAACACTTAACACTTTTAACATGCTATCTCCATGTCAGCCTGCAGTGAAATAGCATTAGCCTCTTCAGTTTCAAAACATGCTTGCTCTTTTTTCTTTTTTTCATAAAGTGTGACGTCTTTGTTTACATTTCATACGCCATGAGCAGATATGAAAATACGTGAGGGATTCATGGAAGATTGAAGTTTACAAGCAGTAAATTCGACCTTGCTAACCCAGAGATCCTCAGTGGCCGAATCGGTTAAGGCACGTCAGGCTATATGAGGGTTCAGTATATGATACAGGTTCGAATCCTGTCTGAGGACGAATATCTTCGATGAAAAGTTCTCGGACATTAAATAATAAATGTTATTTAATAGTGTTTATTATAACGATAAATGTTATTTAATAGTGTTTATTATAAACAAATCATTTACTTAAATATTTCTATCTATAAAAAGAATGTTAAAAATAAAAATGTCTTTAAATAATTGTCGGACTTTGTCCATTTTATAACATACATATATATATATATTTATATATATATATATATATATATATATATATATATATATATATATATATATATATATATATATATACAAATTCATTTCATTTTAAGAATGAAGCGAATGAAGATTGTGTCAGGTCAGTACCCGCGGTGAGGAGGATCTATTTGCCTTGAAAATCCTCATACTATATATTGGATTCTATCCCCATTCGAAACCATATTTATAGGTCCGGTAGAATTAGCTATACACCTTTTTCAGCTAACGTCAATATTTATTTACTTTTTTCCCAACGTTACCTCGTTTCGCCTATTCGAATTTACGTCTATAGATGGACCTATCGATTGAAGTGATCAGGCCGGCAACCAATTGATTGATCACCCAGCAATCAATTGATTCTCCAGTCTACGATTTTCTGAGCCTCTTGACAATTGACATTGAAAACCTTTTGACATCGCCTCATGAAAAACTCCTCCACAGTCTGATAAGCTCCAAATAGTTACAGGAATTGGATCGGGGCCAACATTTAAATTCCCTAGTGTCATTTCAGGCCCAGACTTCCTTCAAAACACCTCCTCTTAAGAACGCTAGACTGATTGATGCTACCAGTCAGGGTATTTGATAAGAACAGTGTTAAGGTTGAACACAAGGAAGAAGAAAAGAATAATAAATCAAGGAATTGAATTGTGATATGTAGGCTTTGACTTTTGCACATCCGTTACGATCCTGTGTGCCTTTAACGGTGAAAGAGAGAATAAGAAATTGGACTAGGTTGGTAATGGCTTGGGAAAAGGCTCTGAGCAAGTCAGATGTTTATTGTAAGCTGTTCCGAAGTTTGATATTCTATCGTTTAATTTATATTTCGGTAATGTACATGTACTTTCACTTTTACTTTCACTTTCACATAAATGATAATATTAAGAGGAGGTTTTTAATAAAGGAAGCATTCAGCATACATGGGCCGAACAGATATCGTTAGTATCGGTTGAAATATACAACAGTCTCTATCTTAGAACAGTTTTTTTTTTTTTAGGAGAATAGTTATCTCAAGTCCAGAAACTCTTATCTCTCTTTCTGATATTGAAGCGAATTCCCGTCCTAATCATTTAAGATAGTATGGAAAGTCAACATCTTAATTATGTAATATTTGTTTTCATTTTTTTTTTTACGCGTACGTTTCATTTTACTTGTTGGAAGTTATCAAGTGACATGGTTTTTGATGTTTCGTAAATTACTTTGTGCATCTGTAGAGTTCGATGCAGAAAATTATTTTTAAGAAAGCTTTAATTTGTTTGAAGACATTTTTATCAATGACCTGTGAAAACGGTTGTATATAGGTAATAATTTAAACATTTCTGAACAAGTTGGACACATGAGATCAAGATTTGATGAGATTATTTAAAAAATTTGATAGGTGTTTTTTAATGGTCCTTTTGTAGCACCTTACAGTATTGAGCAAAACTACACAGTCTATTATATGCCCGATTTCCATATTGTTGTAGCATATCTACAGACGATAATGGGCATGTCCCCATTCACATAACTACAGTAGTAAATACTGTATGTTTGTCCGCAGTTGTATATTCGTGTCCGGTTGTGCTGGTCCAACAGTCCGGGTAGAAAGGATCCCCAGACGAGTCCATGTCGAAGGGCAGAGTCTAGTTTTATAAGGTGTCTACGGATAATTTTTGGCCGAGCCTACGGGCTCTGACACCCCACATTAATTTCGGCCTTGTGCCACATCTGACCGCGTGTGCGGTTGGTAGATATCCTGCAGTTGGAGATTCGTCTCCATCTGTTCTGGTCAAACTCTCTGCCTCCGGGCAGAGAGGATCCCCAGACGAGGCTATTTATACGGTGTCTACGGAGAATTTTTGGCCGAGACTACTGGTTCGGCACAATACATTAAATTCGGCTTTGTGCCACATTTGACTGCGTGGGGCGGTTGGTAGATATCCTGCAGTTGGAGATTCATTGTGGAATTCACTTGACTCACTTCTAGCAGTCGACTACTTCTACGCGCCGCTGGCGAATCATATATGTGTTGTTCTTGTCCTAAATATTATCATTCATTACCAACCTTCGTGTGATTATTCTATTCAGTAAGCTTCCCTAGGTTAAAACACATAGCTTCTATACTAAATTTGTTATAACTGGCATATAAACTGACGTATTAGAAGCGTTTAGAGTTTATTCATTCCACATTCTGGATTTTTTTCTTGGAACTACTTCTTGGAACAATTGATAATTAATGTCGTTTTATTGTTGAAAATCATTCTTATCCCAATTGTAAAAACCTATGCCATCAGCCTAGCCACTAGTCATCATCCGTACATTGCCGTCTAAATGAAAAACCGGAATTCTGTTTTCTATTAATAAATTCGTTTGGGATGTAATACGCGATGTTTAAATAATCAATGCCAATTTTTCCACCTATGTCTCTGTACACGCGCAGAACCTATTCTAGGAAGGGATTACGCAGTTTTATGCCCTTAATTCCGTCCTGCAATGCTTCTTATGTGTTTTCAAATGAGTCGGGATTTGGGTTTTCACAAGTCATATACGACTTCGTGAATCGATACCGTGTCTCTGTCACATCAAAGTAATCACTGGATAAAAACCTTGGAATACAATTTCTGATAGATAAGAAAAAGCAATCTCTATTATAATCTTAGGAATAGATAAAATCGTTGTCTAACTCTAACTCCAAAATAAGGGTTAAATAATACGGCAAACTGGGATCTTTATCTTTGTGCTGTAGCTATTCTAAGAAAAGCGAAACTATGGCGTCAAAACGTCGGTCGTGAGAAGAATATTTTTTGTATTGGTGAACTTGGTTTGACAATTCAGTACAACTGACTATTAGTCGTGTAAGACCCCCAGCTTGCCATTGGATCCTGGATGGCGTGTAAGTGAAACCACTTAGTCAAGCACAATCCGCTTGCATTCCTTAACCGTTAAACGACAGGAAAATCTTGCACGAACACACTCCAAATGGGCAAGAAAGAAAATGATAAGATTCATTATCAAGTGAATGTTTACAACTTTAGTCAAAGCCGATTTACAATAAGGCGGTGGAAACGGCCGCTCGACAAATTATGCAAACGTGCTTTTTTGCGTACCGAGTTCTTTCCGGATGTAGGCGAGCATGATTCCCTATATCTCCCTGCTAATTTTTGTAATCTTTGATTCTTTATTATATCGCTTTGTGCTTTGATTTTCAACCATTCATAGTCTTCATGCAATTCTTTTCTAATTCGCTGACTTCTGAGTATTAAATTCTCGACACCATTTCCCATACTACGTGACCTGACAGTTTTATGTCAATTTCTGATTATACATTTCTTTGCAGTTCCTATTTACTTCAAATGCCCTTGTTCTGTTCATTTGTATTCGAAGCATTCGTCAGCAGAACCACATTCCAATGCTTAATATTCCTCAGTATGACGATAAACCACACTCGTCAGCAAGGCCTCTGATCTGCAGAGGTTTTCAGAAGCGTGGAACCACTTAATTGTTGTTGCGACCAGATCCAACCTGACCTGGGGTGGTATCACCTGTTAGGGTTTACCTATCGGCGAATAGTGAACCCCTAAAACACTAAAAGTATAAAAATATATTTTAAAGTAAAAATACCAGCAATACTTATTTATAACAAAATGACCAGCAAAACATTTTTATCTGTAGTTGAAAGCATGTAACTGTGTTCAAAATATTTAGATTTCACCATTAAATAACGCATAACGGGTGATATGCCGCTAAGCAAAATCGACCAAACTAATACTTGAAATCTTTTCTTTTGTGTGAAGATTGACTAGGAAATTGTCATATAGGAGATTAGATATTATGCAACAGTCCAGTCCTTTTCGTTCTCTCTACCGATATTTTCCTATGCCTTAATACATTAGTTTCTTCAGGAAACATTTTAAAATTGGGTTTTCAAACGCGTCAAACAGAGCACATATGTTGTATATGCGTCTAAGGAAGAGTCCCTGAAGAGTCGATGCCAATCCCATATTTAATACCATATTCATCATTGCTATTTATGCATGTATGTATGTATGCGACAGTTTTTGTGAACGTTACATTTCCCTGATAGATAGATAGATAGATAGATAGATAGATAGATAGATAGATAGATAGATAGATAGATAGATAGGTTCTAAGCAGAGAATAGATAGATAGATAGATAGATAGATAGATAGATAGATAGATAGATAGATAGATAGGTTCTAAGCAGAGAATAGATAGATAGATAGATAGATAGATAGATAGATAGATAGATAGATAGATATTAGGTTGGTGCAAAAAAATGTCGTTTTCTCACATATGTTAGAACGTCAAAAAACGAGATTATTTTTGCACCAATATAATAGATAGGTTCTAAGCAGAGAATAGATAGATAGATAGATAGATAGATAGATAGATAGGTTCTAAGCAGAGAATAGATAGATAGATAGATAGATAGATAGATAGATAGATAGATAGATAGATAGATAGATATACATCAATTAGAACGTTTTTATTTCTTTGTGTGATTATGGATATATCAGAGGCGGTATAGTTATTTGCAATGTTCTCACTGGAGTTCATTTTCAGTATTTTCAATATAATGTACGATGTGACTTCAAACTAATTGCAAAAAAATAATTTTAAATCATTCGGAATTATTTGAAACAGCCGACCATGATAGAGGATATGTAAAGCGTTTACTTTGCAGGAAACCTGTTAACCTAATTGAAAAGTTTACAGCTTTTAGAAATAGTTGCTTCCGATTGCAGACACATAAGAAAAAATGCCAGTTTATTTTAATATATTTAGATCCAAACTAAATATCGCTTTTTTTTTCTTGTCAGTTTTTCTCCATTTTCACTGATTTAACTTTGTCTTACCAATACTCGGTAGGTTTTGGAATATCGTTATTTATAGCATACATACATACATATATATATATATATATATATATATATATATATATATATATATATATATATATATACTAGCAGATTTCGCCCGCTCGCTATCGCTTCGCAAAATAAGATATATTCACTACTTGAATTATTTGAAAGAAAAATCTTAAATGAACATTTCATTTATAATTTGGCTTGTTATAGTGAAGGAAAGTTTTACAAATAGATGCCAACTTGTTGATGACCAAGTAAAATGCAAATTTCAAACATTTTCTGCACTAAATAAAACGATATTCCTAAACAGAATAATTTTTTATATGAAACTCAAAACAATACTTGAATAAAATAACACCAATGAAGGACTTTTAACCTCAGAATTCGTTGAATAATTGCGCTCCAATTTCGCATTCCATAATATAAGTTTTACTTAATTAGCTCTTATGTTTCTCTAACTCTTCAAATGTTGCATGTATAACAAATTCTAATTTCTATTTTCCCATCTTTACACTAAATTAATTTTATCTTATAAATTGTTCCCCTTTCTGTCACTCGTGAAATAAAAATAATTGTTTGTACGGAAAATAAGGATCTACGTCCATCAAATCGTCTTTAAATTAAATGGCAGCAGAAGAATTAACGTTGAACTTTTTAAAGTTTAGCTTAAACATTAATTCAATACTTAAATGCAGCGATCAATTTTGAGTTCTTCTGTAATTTATCTACTCCTCCCTCGCTATTGTGATAATGGCCAAACCAAGAGTCCTCAGGAGGAGCTAGCTTAAATGACGCCTGATGTGCAGGCTTTTAAGCTAGTTTATAATAATACGTGCACTGTAATTTTGGATACAAATGGAAAAGTTACTCCCTTTGAACCATGAAAGAAACGACAGCTAGAATAATATAATAATATATATTCTTAACCACGCATAATCTGGCAACCTTGAAGCTGAGCTCAACGAAAATCGTTCCCTGCGCCTAACATTTCTAGGGCTTTTGAAAAAGCTATGAATCATAGAAATCAGACCAATGGGAGCGGAGGAGTTGCTTGGACACAAACACGCACAACCACACATACACTGTACTTTATATGTAAGATATATATTTACATTTTCAGAAAATGTAGTCAGCCTATATTCATCGAAATAAATTTATTACAGAATATAGACTTTTGATTTTTTTTCTGAATTATTATTATTATTATTATTATTTCTTCTGTATCACACATTGACCTCTCATAAGGACTAAAAGTCCTCTTTGAAATAATCCGTACTAATTACAATTTGGCATTATATATATATGTAACATAAACGCTCTATTTTTAATTATATTTTTATATTCTTTTAATATTAATCACTATATATAAAAATATCTGCCGTTTCTTAAATTTTATATATATATATATATATATATATATATATATATATATATATATATATATATATATATATATAAGCTAGCTGCAATTTTTGATACAAAAGGGAAACGATTGTTAATCCCTTTGAACCATGAAAGCAATGATAATGGCTAGTATAAATATATTAATACATATTTTAACCTTCTATAATCTGGCAACCCTGAATCTGAGGAAGGAAAGGGCGCGCAAACGATTAGCTTTCGTCACTAATCCATACGGTTTCACTAAGAAATTATTAGGCGATAACCGTAATGGAAGGTTAACATCTACCCCTGACGAAGTAAATGACTTTCTTAAAGAGACTTTGAGTGACTCAAATAAACACATACAGCTAGGAGAAAACTCTTCTCTAATCACACCTAATTTGCCTACATACCCTTTTGACTTAAAAGAACCAACGTTGAAAGAAATTCAAACAATATTAAAAACAGCCAGATCGGGATCAGCCCCTGGACCCTACGGAGTCCCTTACTTAGTTTATAAGCGTTGCCCACTGTTGCTTCGTATGTTATGGAGGTTGCTAAAAATTGTTTGGAGAAGAGGGAAGATAGCTGTACAATGGAGGTGCTCAGAAGGCATATGGATCCCTAAAGAGGAAGGAGCAAGTACAGTAAATCAATTTAGGTACATCTCCCTACTGGATGTCGAAGGGAAAATATTCTTCAGTATTATGAATCGACGCTTAACAGATTTCCTCTTAAGGAATAAGTATATCGACACCTCTGTTCAAAAAGGAGGCGTTCCAGGCATGCCGGGGTGCCTGGAACATACAGGGGTCGTCACGCAACTGCTTAAGGACGTAAAAGCACATAAGGGCGATATGGCTTTTCTGTGGCTGGATCTTAAGAATGCCTATGGCTCTATCCCACACAAATTAGTAGAAGAGTCGTTAAATCGCCACCATGTTCCTCCCCAAATAATAGAGACCATAACAGACTATTACAAAAATTTCAAAATGAGAACAGCAGCAGGAAATACAACATCTGCATGGCACATATTGAAAAAAGGCATTATAACAGGCTGCACTTTTTCAGCTACCCTCTTTTCCCTAGCCATGAATATGCTCATAAAAGCGGCAGAAACATAATGCAGGGGCCCTTTAACAAGATCTGGTCTACGGCAACCGCCAATAAGAGCATATATGGACGATATGTCCATAACTTCCTCGTCTGTGATTGGCGCCAGATGGCTGTTAAAAGGTTTGGAGAAACTCATCTTATGGGCAAGGATGAGTTTCAATGCTGCCAAATCAAGGTCATTAGTGCTAAAAAAAGGAAAAACATCAGATAGGGATCGTTTCAAAGTGTCTGGCGAGTATATCCCAACTATAAAACAAAAGCCAATCAAGTACTTGGGTAAACGTTTTAACAATACCCTGAAGGACGCTGTCGCAATACAAGAAAAGAAGGACATCCTAGAAACATGGTTAGATAAAGTAGACAAGTCTGGCTTACCCGGACGTTACAAGGCTTGGATTTATCAACATGTCATTCTTCCCAAAATATTGTGGCCTTTATCCATATATGAGTTCACCACCTCTACCGTAGTACATATTGAAAAAAAGATTAATTCCCGCTTACGGAGATGGCTGGGTCTGCCAAAGTGTCTAAGTAGCGCCGCCCTTTACGGAAATTCCAACATTCTTCAACTTCCTTTCAAAAGCCTTGTAGAAGAATATAAAGTCGCTAAGGTGCGTACAGTAATACAATACAAATTCTCCAAGGACCCAAATGTAGTAGGAGCAAATGTTGAGGTTCTCACTGGGAGGAAATGGAGCGCTGTAAAGGAGTTGAAATTGGCAGAAGAGCGTCTTCGTGAAAAAGTGGTGCTAGGCACTGTTGCCACGGGTCGTGCAGGGCTGGGTTTCTTTCCTACTGTTAGAATTGATAAGGCCGTAGGTAAGGAAAAACACCAACTCTTATTGAATGAAATTCGCGCAGGGGAAGAGGAAATGAGAGTAGCAAAGATGATCGGGTTTAAACAACAGGGTTCATGGACAAAATGGGAGACTATAATACCTAGGAAAATCGGATGGTCAGAACTATGGCGTAACGAATTGGGCATGAATTTTTTGATCCGATCTGTTTACGACCTTCTACCAAGCCCCGTTAACCTACAGTTATGGACTAAATCAGAATCGCCTTTATGCCCCCTATGCGGTCAAATAGGTTCTTTGAAACATATACTTAGCAACTGCAAATCAGCCCTAGCTGATGGAAGGTACAGATGGCGCCATGATCAAATACTGAATGAAATAGTAGAAGTCGTTAGTACAGCCATCCGTACAAACAAACCGAATCCAAATAGGAACGTCATAAATTTTATTAAAGCTGGCGCGAAACCGAACCCAAAGAAAATGACCGCACCCAATTGTTTATCATGTGCAACAGACTGGGAACTTAGGGTGGATTTAGGTAAAAGGCTAAATTTCCCCGATCACATTTCCAAGACCCGATTGCGTCCAGACCTAGTCCTCTTTTTGAATAAACTAAAGAAAATCATCATGTGGGAGCTAACAGTCTGCTATGAGGATAATGTAGAAGAAGCCAGTGAAAGAAAAAAATTAAAATACGATGAATTACTGGAAAACTGCAGGAATAATGGATGGAAGGCATGCTGCAAGCCAATTGAAGTAGGCACAAGAGGGTTTGTGGCAAAATCACTAGTCAGTGCCTTAACAGATATTGGGATAGTGGGAACAAAAAAACGTAAGGCCATCCAAACCATTACTGAGACAGCAGAAAGAACAGCTAAATGGTTGTGGCTAAAACGAGCAAGTGCATGGACGAGCAAACCAAGGAAAATCTAAATTAAATGTTAATCCATTAATTTTACGCAAAGCCGTAGTCGGTTTGTAAATATGTATACTTATAATTGAAAACAGTTTTTTAGCCTTTTTTTATTTATTTACACGTTTCGTTTAGTCAGCCTTTGTAAATAATATATACAAATCTTCAAAGGAAAGGTGGAAGGAAAGCGTTTTCTTTTTATTCTACTTAGTTAATTTTTTATCCTATTTATTATCTCTTTTTCTTCAATACTCGCGAAATTTTTTTTTTAACTCGTCAATATGTTTTAAACAATTTTATTAATTATATCTATTTGTACTCTCGGTTTAACTCGTTGTAATTTATTTTATTCGTAAATAAGTTTTTTAAAGTCCTTTTAAAGTCGAATTCCCTTTTATTTTTGTAAAAAGCAATATATTAGATGTACTAGGTATCTTACTGAGATGTGGGTAAAACGGAAAACATAATTACCTTCTAAGTATCCGATGAAAGGGTGTCCACTTAAAAAAAAAAAAAAAAAAAAATTCCCCGCAAACAACTTAAATAGAGCACACACCATTGTGATTGGCTATTGATCAACTACCAATCAAATGCGCGATGACGGGGTATATTATAGAAGTTAGTGTCTGTAAGCATTTT
Source organism: Acanthosepion esculentum (assembly GCA_964036315.1). Classification (NCBI taxonomy): domain Eukaryota; kingdom Metazoa; phylum Mollusca; class Cephalopoda; order Sepiida; family Sepiidae; genus Acanthosepion; species Acanthosepion esculentum. The sequence continues at coordinate 59,886,270 of OZ038492.1, read as the reverse complement.
TAGAGGGCGTATCAGAGTCCGATCAGCTCTGATGGGGTCGACTTGGTGAGGTCAGTATGATGTTTGAAAGACCCGAAACTGCCCAATGATCCAATTCAGAACATCGCTGACGACGCCCTCTAGCGCTAAAGAGCGTATATTCAAAGTATGTAACATAAACTCTCTATTTTTAATTATATTTTTATATTCTTTTAATATTAATCACTATATATAAAAATATCTGCCGTTTCTTAAATTTTATATATATATATATATATATATATATATATAAGCTAGCTGCAATTTTCGATACAAAAGGGAAAGGATTGTTAATCCCTTTGAACCATGAAAGCAATGATAATGGCTAGTATAAATATATTAATACATATTTTAACCTTCTATAATCTGGCAACCCTGAATCTGAGCTCAACGAAAATCGTTCCCTGTGCCTAACTTTTCTAGGGCTTTTGAAAGCGCTATGAATTGTTGAAATCTGACCAGTGGGAGCGGAGGAGTTGCTTGCACACACACAGGCACAAACAGACACACATACACTGTACTTTATATATAAGTTGAATAATTTACATCTAAAAACTCCTTTTCCACACAAATGAGGCGACGCAAACCACTCGCTATTTTGTTGCTATTTCTATGGCAAATGTTCTGACCGTATGCATTCATTAGTTCCTCCGGTTCGGACCTTCACAACTATGACCTAAAGTGCCATGTAAACAGTGTCAGCTAGTCCACATTCCCTTCTTGTTTTATTAATAAAAAGTTAGTTGCACTCATATAGCTTCTTCCTCGTAAATTTTAATTTGTAGAGCAAACTACAGGGTGGATGATTCACCGATCACTAAAATCTTAACCTCTTCAGACCAGGGTCAACATTATCAATAATGTATCCTACACATTTTCATACTATGTACTTCTTTCTCCGCATTTTACGCTCTTACAACAACCTAGTTCCCTAACCATTACGTTGGGCTATTGGGGGTTTTGTATTGAATAAACGATAGTAAAAAATTGATATGTACTCTATTTACATTGTTCGGACTGTTGTCCTCATCTGTGTTGCAATATTCACGACGTTTTTGCCGTTGTACACCCAAGCCTTCTTCAGGTGATTGGAATTTCGAACAGAAAACTTTTATTTCTTCATTGAGGACATGACTCAGCTGGTAAAAGCGTTGGTTGAAGTAATCCAGTGACTTGACCCAAAGAATTGTGAGTTCAATACCTGACCACAGCAGAGGCGAAATAAACTTGCAGAGTTGATTTAAAGGAAATAACTGAAACTGAAACTGAGATAACCGGAAGAGACATGGTACGTGGAACTAGAACAATCTAGTCTGGACGAAATAATGGTTCAGTTTGAAATTACAATCAACTGAAGAAGGCCTGAGCGTACAACGACCGAAATGTCGTGAATATGACAACAAAGATGAGGACAACATTCTAAACAATATAAATGGTGTTAATAATTACAATACCTCATAACAGAAATATAGACAAAACATATATGGTTGCAAAAAAGTTATAAACTCTTCTCTCGTTACCAATGAATTCTCTGTCTCAAACTATCGATTCTAGGAGACGTATGCATGTTCTTTGTGCTTACATCCAGGAAAATCTTCCAGTGTTAAGGAAATCCTCTCCTAAGACCTCAGATGATTCTTTTATGTGCTTTCGACTTTCTTTATTGCACTTTGTTAGTTATCTATTTTCCTGTACCAAGCCTTCTTAGGATTGTAATAGATTATACAAAATGACTGACAGTATAGAAATGACTCTCTCTCTCTCTCTCTCTCTCTCTCTCTCGCTCTCCATTTATCTACAAACATTTTTGGTGATTTTAATGCTCCATTTCAAGTGGGTTAATCAGTCTAATGTTACTAATGTTCCCGGTATTCAAACTTTAATTTTTGTAAATACACCATCTCTCTGTCAGATAATAGATTTCCCTAATCGTTTTCCGTATAATTCTAAAACTGAGATATCCGGAAGAGACATGACAGAGTTTTCTTCTCCTAGACCGGATAGCACCCAAGGCTATAGAATCCAGTCTGTCCTTCTATTTAACCATAGCTGGGAGAGGAAAATATATGTGCTTTTTTATTTGATTTGTTCCCTACCTCCTTTGCTAGTAGTTGTCAAACATCGGAACCCAGTTCTGTTGGTAAATCAGATCACGTTGAATTTTCTGTTTAGATTTCTTTTGAATCGTCTGTTAGACATGAACCGCCTATTCACAAGTCTGTTTTCTGTTATCAGCGTACTGATTGGGATTCATTTTGTAATCTTCTTTGCGAGAGCCCTTGGAGTAAAGTTTCTAAACATTATATTAAGAAATGTGCCACTGAGGTTTCTTAGATAAAAACCGGCAACGATACCTTTGTGCTCTCTTGGAAATATTAGGTGAAACTACATTCTTCATGCTGAGCCACACCTTTCGCACAGAAATCATTTTTCTCCGATTGTACCAACATTATTGTTTTGATCACAAATGAAACCACTTTGTTTTCGCTCGAAATAAGTGATAACGTGTCTTCAATGATGTTAAGTCTTTGATCTCTGAGAGAATGAGGCACTTAATAGACCCAGCAGTTTGTTTCTCGTGATTGCTGTAATAATGTCTTAAATAAAAGTAAGTCTTCCATCCATCACCTTCTCAATACATTTTAGGTGTAATCATCCTCTGTTGATAAAGTAGAATGCTTTGTTTGTAAATTCTCTTCCAATTCTACTCTTCACTCATCTGGAGTGTCTTTACTTGAATTTCCACTTAGAACTGTGTCTCTACCGTTTGATATGCCTATAGCTCCATTCATGTTTTCTCCTATTATTTCTAAACATGTGGTCTTCATGGTATCTCTACAATAGTCGTAAAGAAATGCGCTCCTGAGATGGATTTGCTCTGTCTCAACTCTACAATAAATGCCTTACGATTTCTTTTTTTCCCGCATGTTGGAAATTCTCTTCCTTAGTTCCTGTTTATAGAACTCAGGCAAACAGTCTGACCAGTCTATGTATTTTTTTAAAACGGCCTACATACATTAATCAACACCAAATTAAAGCTTTCAGACAAACAATACACCTTTCGCTTCTCTAGATCAACTGTTGATGTGGTAACTGCTATTGCTAAAAAGATGTGCCAATGTTTAAATAAAAATGATGAAATTCAGGCTGTTACTTTAAATATCTTGAATGCATTTCACAGAGCTTTGCATGCTGGTCGTCTTCACAAGTTTAGAAATTATAGTATCTAGATTAATTTTTATCTACTCGCGAAATGAAAGATCCTTTCACGTTAATGCAGATGTCCTCTATGTCTCTATCCTTGAACCTACTTTGATCAGGATTTCCATCAACGACCTTCCTAAAGTCATCCATTCTATACTTGGTATCTATTTTGGTCAGACAATTATTTGCACCTGTCTTGATGGTTAATCTGGTGTCCGATGGAGTCAAATTCTAAGCTGTCTTCAGAAAACAATCTGTTGTTAACTGTGACAAGAAACAGAATGCTTTCTTTTAATAATGGCTGATGCTAACATCCTTCTTGGGTTAATATTTTCTGCTGACATAATGGGGAAAGATTAAATTGAATCATTTGCTAGGTCTGCTGCTAGGATTGTTAGTTCATTGTGTTAAACATTTCGTTTTTGTTTTTGCAAAATTCAATTTTACACACTTATAATTCCACCATTCATCTATGAATATTGCTGTCTGGTGATTCTGTATGTGAACTGAAAATGGAGTATTCTTTGTCCAATCGCGAAATGATAGTTCCTTTCACATTAAATGTCCTCCACGTCTCTATTCTTAGACCTACTTTGATCAGAATTCCCATCAATGACCTTCCTGATGCCATCCTTTCTGTTCTTGATATCTATTTCGGTCTGATAATTATCTACACATGTTTTGATGATTAATCTGACATACAGTGGAGTCAACTTGGAAGCTGACTTCAGAAAACGAACTTCAATCTGTTGTTAACTGGGGCAAGAAATGACTTGTTAATTTTAACGCCACCAACACAAAACGCTTTCTTTTAATAATCTTAGAGAAATTATTTCGCCTGCCATCAGCATGGCTGATGCTAACCTCCTTCTCGGGTTAATATTTTCTGCTGACATAATGGTGAAAGTTTAATTTGAATTATTTGCAAGGTCTGCTCGCAGGATTGTTGGTTCATTGTGCTTGACATTTTTTTTTTTTTGCAAAAATCAATTTTATACCTTTATAATTCCACCATTCGTCCATGCATTGGATATTGCTGTCTGGTGCTTCTGTATGTGCATAGATATTCTTGACAAAATCCAAAGACATATCTGTAACGTTTTGCTTACATCTTAATCTCACATTTCGGTTTCAGTCGCTTTCCCACCGCCATAACATATCTTTCTTCTGCTTTAAATATAAATATTTTCACGGTAATTGTTCTCATGATCGTTTCTCGCCTGTACTTCGCCCTTATGAATTTAAATTCAGCACTAGATTGCCAGCTAGGTCTCATCTACAGTTCGAATTACTAGATATGACTACAAATTATATACTGACAGTTCCTTCTCTCGCATTTATCGTTTGTGGAACTTTCTTCATCTTCAAAAATGTAAATACAATGTTAATTGTAATCTTTTATCTCTTTAATCCCTGTTCTTTCGTTATCTTCTTTACTTAATAAAGTTTTTTCTTTCTTTTACATTAATGGATAGAGGCTCGGTTTGTGGAATCGGAGAGCCGAGTTCGAATTCCAGTCGAATCCATTACATTCATTTACGTGCTAATACCCTTGGGAAATGTATGAATGATCCTCTTCTCCCCACACCCGCCAGCTTTGGGTAAATAGCAGGACAGACCGAGTTCTATAGACTTGGGTGGCAACTGGTCTACTGCAGAAAGAAATGGCAACCTACTTCGGGAAACACATCTTCCTCTTCAGTCATGTATTGAAAGATACATGATCGCCTAAGCGTGTAACACGCATGGCACATAAGTGACAGTTTCCTAGTATATATGCCGAGTTCGAATTCCATTCGAATCCATTACATACACTTACGTGCTAATACACTTAGGAAAAGTATGAATCCTCTTCTTCTCTCCCACCCAGCTTTAGGTAAATAGCGGGACAGATCGGGTTGTATAGCCTTGGATGGCAACTGGTCTACCGCAGAAAGAACTGGCAACCTACTGCAGGAAAAAAAATCTGCTTCGTCAGTCATATATCGAAAGATAAATGATCGCCTAAGGATGTATCATGCATGACACATAACTGACTGATTCCTTGTGGCTTAGTGGCTTTATTGCTTTGTCTGGGGCGAAATGATAAAATTACTGGTTAGTTGTATGCGTTGAAAACTTTGTTTAAAGCATGCTAACTCTCTGGTGTGAGCATCCGTCGCCAACAACCGCGATGAATTGACTTTAGCAAATGAAGTGTAATGGTTGAACAAACTTGTGATTATTAGCCCTGCAGACAAGGGAACATACCACTGAGATTTGCTACATGCAAATGGCTAATATCCAGGAAATGATTGCAATATCACCCGAGGCTAGAGCACGTCGGACTAGTAGAAGAGATTTGATAGCATCGAGAAATTGCACGGCGTATATTCCGATCGAGTGAAATGTAGGCGCGGTTATTAAAGGCTTCAATATGTCACGTGACGATTAATTTCGGCGTCAAACAATAGGAAAGCAATTAATCTTCTCTTCTTCTGCTCCTCCTCCCAACCGCAACCTCCCCCTCCCCCGCCATTCCCAGTGATTGGATGGGATTGGATGTGCAGTCATCTTGACGAATAATCTTCTTCCCTTGGAGGAGGAATTGGCCCATTAATGTTATCTGTTTTCTCTACTCATCCTGCTAGTTTTTTTTTTCCTTTTCCTTTTAACTTGTTTTCGAATTATTCGTCTCACTTTCTCAATCTCTGCTTCATTTCCTCCATTTTAAACGTTTTTCTCTATAATCCACATTTTCCATATTTGAATTGCCATCTTATACCTTATTTTCCCTTTTCAGTGAGAGGATGAAAGAGAGAGAGAGAGAGAGAGAGAGCGATTGGGGGGAGAAACAGCATTGAAGTTGAGAGAAATAGAGAGAGTGATGGGAAGAAGAGAAAAATAGGGTTATTGATATGCGAGGGATGCATTGAGATAGTAGGAGGAATGGGCCTGGAGGGAGGTTATATCGATGGGCAAGGGTGAGGTCGGGTTGGAGAGAGTGAGCTAGACGAGGAGAGCGATTGTATGTAGTAGAGAAAGTTGCCGTGGACGTGAGGAGGAGATTTTCGCATGATGACGGTGGTGGGAGGGAGAAAAAGAGTGCGAGGGAGAGGGAGAGGGTGGTGGGTGAGAGACGAAGTGAAGAGAGAGGATTGGAAAGAGAGAAAGGGAGGAGGAAAGGAGAAAATGATTCAAAGCCAGAACTGATGGAGAGTCTAGTCTGGAGCAAAGTTTAGAATGTCTCGTCTGACTTGTCAATGGCATTTTAGTGACGTCAGTCCTCATTGGGTGCCCAAACATAGCTGGGGGTTAGTAGAACGATCATTAGCAAAACCTAAACCTTGTTAATTCGCTAGTTGATTGAGCCTGGTCAGTACCTAGATGGGTATACCAGGTGCTGTAAGCATCGATGTACGGGTGGTGCTCAGAATTTGAATTTGGACTGGGCAATTCCAATTCTAGTCTGGTACATTCTATTCATTCACGCGCAAATTCTCTTGAAAAAGATACGAATCCACATTTTATCGTCCCCAGCTATGGGTTAATTAGTAGAACTTGTACCAATAAATAATTCTACTTACTCTATGTGTCTTGTCCCGTCTGCGCGTTGGCGATTATGGTTCTCCATAATTTCCTGTTCCTTTTATTTCTTAATAATTTTGTATTTTGTACATCTATCCCATACCCAGCTCCGTCATCCATTCACTCAAGCTCGACAGATAGGTTGTGCGATGCTTCCCTCTGTCATTATTACCTTTAATCTATCCTGTGAGTATCAAATATATCCAAACCCTCTTCCTCTTCCCTCGGAAATTTCAACTGCCACTTCCTGACATTAAGTATAGTTATTTTCTAAGCGTAGCTTAGATGTGGCACACGGCCGAGCGTATGGAGCACCTAATAAGGATCGAACTCACTATTCAGTATTATTTACCAGCTATTTTAGCAAGACATGCTTGCTAACCATTACACCACACCGAGGTGCCCTCCTGGCGTTAACTATAAATTGCCTTTTTGTAATTGTCCCTAGAACTTTGTCGTTGCTCACAGGTTCGGTCCATGGTATTCTCAGTATCCTTCTGTAGAACGACATTTCTTAATCTGTGAGAAGACCGGCCAGCATTCACTGTCGTAAATGAGGACTGTTACTAAATAACAGTTCAGTAAATCATTACAATATCCACAAACACTTCTTACAATGTAAAAATATTTTCTGGCTTTCATCATCGTCATCGTCATCTTTTTTCGGCCTCCCTATGGTTGGTCGGAACTCCATTGACAATCCCTTTCCACGCTGTTCGGTCCTGTATTGCTGTCCCCAGATGCCCAATGTTCAACCCTGAATCCCAAGAAAAGTTATCAGGGAAAGTCAAGTTTCTAGAAGGATGTCATAGGAGTAAGGATGATTTAACTTTCCCTGTCCGCTCGTTGGCAGTAGCCGGCAAACTGTAATCGTTTCTGTTTGAGCTTAAGAGGGATTGGTCTCAGTTCTCCGTAAATTGTGTTAGGCGCTGCATGAGATCTCTAACTGATTTTCTACATTTTTCTAAGTAGATTTGTATATGTTCCATCCAGTCGTCTTTCAAAACGAACACATAATCTCCAAGTTTCTGATCTATAAAGTCGGACTGGTTCAATCAATGTCCGTAGGATTTGGACTTTTAAGGAAGATGTAAGGTTCAAGCGCCAATATCTTGTGAAGTCTGTTACATGCTTTCCATGCATGACATATGCGGGTGTTGAAGTCTTTTTGGGAATCTGTTATGTGAGATCCAACATATTTGAAGTCATCAACTCTTTTCTGGAGTTAAATAACCTGCAAGTAGTTGTTAGGCCTTAAAAAGCAAATAAAACTCCGATCAATCGTTGTGTGTCATTGACCTGTACTGGTGACTCCACGTTTATTGTGTTTAAACTAAGCGCAGTAAAAAAATATTTTGCAGTAGTTCTTGAGCGAGAATTATTGACTATAACTTTTATAACGACTTCCAGCCACATTGGGTGTTCTTCAGAAGCGATTCTGTCCTGTATTTAGATTAGTTTCGTATGCCACGCTCTCAGGATTTTTTAATCTGTGTTCGGGCATCTAACATGGCGAATGTGCGGTTGGAGAACAGAAGGGGAAAATAAATAAATAAAACGACGGCTAATAATGTGAATATATATAGTAACATTATATTCTCGCAAATACGAGATTTTCCTGGTATCATAGAAATTACCCACGGTCGAATGGGAGATAAGTAGAAGCGTATTGAGAATGACGGAAGCCGACATTGTGTGAGATTGTACGGACGTCGCCCAGCCAAGTGTGTCTTTTTTTCTGCTGAACGAGTGATAAGACTACGAGAGATAAAGAAGAGAAGAAGAAAAAGAAAAAGAAGAGATTTATTATTTCCAAAGTGAAAAACAAAAGAACGTTTACCTCATCTCAATGGACATTTACAGTTCAATCGCCACCTCGAGCTCACATATTGAGGCCGTGTACCTAACGTCTGTAATTATCTAGATGGCCGTTTGCCATAAAGTGAAAATTAAATCGCTACTCGGTAAAGTAATTGCTAATCTACTGATGTCTCTCCTCATTAAGTGATCAATAAATTGTTGCCCCGTTCTAGACAAACTTAATGTTACTAATAATCTACAGATGGCGCCACTCATACATCAGCTTAATGTCTGAAATTATAAAAGAGTTTAATAAAGTCGATCGTAATTGTATTTTTGCTCTCCTGGCCTTGCTCTAGCTTTACAAAAGCCGGATCAGACCAAAAATGGAGTACTGCTGTCGTATCTGATCTGGAGCTACCCGAACATCATTTTTTTCAGTCTTGATAACTTCAAAAGCGGCTGTGCCACCATGTTGTTTCATCAACCACATGGCGGCACAGACGCGCCATCTGCCATTCTATAACCCATTTCTGACAGGCAAAAGCCCACTAACATCTCAATGCCCTTTCACTATTTCTATGAAAAAATGTTCTGACGAGTTTACGTTAAATCTAACAGTTTACGAGTTTACTTTAAATCTAACAGTTCAGAAATTTACAGCTAAGACACATCAGGCCGCGTACACTGGAACAAATCCCCTGAATTCGCTTCGTATCGCATGAATAAGAATGGGGTTATATACGCAAGATTCTTCCTAAGAACTGCGATATGATGGAACAGACTACCAATTGGATACTTCCCCAAATGCTACAATCGTAACCTCTACTAGTTTAGCAGGCTATTATTTTTATGGGGAAATGGTGTCTATGCTTCCTGATGTTGACCTTTGGGGTCAGATGGAATGCAAAACAAGGGAGTCGATTTTGATTGTCTGAACGAGTGTGAGAACGATAGAGAAAGGGTTTTCGCTGATTTGTTTCTTACACGTCAAGGAATGTAGACGTGATCACTTTCGTGTCTGAAACGTCTCTCCAGTCGTGGGGGGAGCGATCACATTGGATAGTTACATGATGTATACGTCGACGTTAATAAAATAGTAAAGTCAAAATTCCCTGTGTTGAAGTTCTTTTATCTCTGGACTCAAAACAACTAGCGATCATCCCCCGCGAGTTTTTGGGTACCTTGGTGTACTAGTGAGCCAGCCAAAATGAGCTGATTCATTTTATAGTTCACCAATAGATGATTTAACCAATCAGAGGGCTCAAAATATTCAATACGACGTGTATAAAGGTGGTCATGTTTTTTTCCGGAATACTCACTGCCAGCCTTTGATATCGAAGACTGAAGAATTACGGAACAGCTGCTAGTAGTATTGGCGATATAGTCAGATTCAGTAGAGTGTCTGACTCGTGAGTGTTAATCTTTAACGTTGTTTCATTGAACAGATTACGTACTGCGCTGCATTCTATATTCATAGACTATGATGAACATGGTCAAGAAAGGTTATGAGCCCAGATTACGACTGTATTTTGACGGAGACGAGTCAAAATACGAATTATCGGAAGTGAAATTCCTAGGCTACCTTAGAATACAAAATCTTCGTGACATCATTCTTTTCCAAGATGACCAGAAAGAAGATGATGATTTTATGGAAAGAAATGCGACCGTGTCCGCCGAATTAATACAATGCCTGGATGACAAGAGGTTGTCTTTAATAACAACGGGACAACGGCCACCAAGCGTTAATAATATTGCGTGAACATTACTTGTCAAAAGGTAAACCCAAAATTATTGCTTTATATACTGAACTAACCTCGTTAAGGAGACGAGAATATGAATCTGTAACAGATTATATTATACGAGCTGAGAATGTCACAAATGCCTTAAAAATGGCAGGTGAGACTATCTCAGATGGGCTGCTAATAACCATGGTTTTAAAGGGATTACCAGCAACATTCAAACCGTTCACGACAGTCATAACTCAAAAAGATAAAAAATTAACTTTCACTGAGTTTAAAATTGCGTTACGTAGTTATGAAGAAACTGAAAAAATGTGTAACCCCCCAAATCAAGGAAATAACGTAATGCAACTGAGAACGTCATTTAAAAATTCAGAAAACCAGTCGCTCAAACCTACCAGGCTAGGAATTATGATATTAAAAACAAGGGACTTAAAAACAACTATTACAACAACAACAACAACAACAACAGGAACAATAATAATAGAAAATCAAATATCATCTGCTTTCATTGTGGAAGAGCCGGGCATGTACGTGCGAAATGTCAATTTCATACAAGGAGTGATTTTTGTAAAAATGTAAAAGCTTTTACGAATGAGCGAACATATGCTTTTTCGTTTGGGTTGGATACTATACCCAATAGTTATAATTCTTACCTAGTCAACACGGGTGCAACAAATCATGTAATTACAGATGAAACAAAATTTATTAATTTTGACTCCAACTTTGAGCTAGATTCCCACTTTATTGAGTTGGCTGACGGTACCAGAGCTAATAATTTAGTTTTAAAAAAAGGCAATGCCTGTATTTATTTACGAGATAGTAAAGTAAATATTTGTAAATGTTTATTAAAAAGGACTTTATATATCCCTAAATTTAAACAAAATATTTTCTCGGTTCAGTCTGCTGTTAGAACTGGTGTTAAAGTTAATTTTCACCGAGACAATTCAAAGTTAATATACCCAGACGGAACTGAATTTAATATACAACAAAATGGACGTTTGTATTATTTGCAAAGAAAACAGCCACCCACGACTTAAGGAGTTGGCATAAAATATTAGGCCACTGTAATAATTCGGATGTTAAAAGATTGCAAGAACACGTCACTGGAATGAAAATTACATCTCCAAAGGGCTTACAACATTGTGACACATGTATTAAGGGGGAAATGACGAAATATAGAAATAGGGATCAAATCCCAAAATCAACAGACATCTTGTTCAGAGTTTATTGTGACTTAGCGGGTCCTATTTCACCAATGGGTATTGGCACCTATTCACATGTATTAAACTTTGTGGGCGAATATTCAGGACTTATGATATATTTTCTGAAAAACAAATCTGATACCCTAAAAGCTACAAGAATGTATTTATCTGATATTTCACCTAATGGAAATGGGAGAATAATTAGAACAGATAATGGTGGAGAATTTACTTCTGATGATTACGAAAACCTCCTAATAAATGAAGGCATTAAACATGAGAAAACCTGTCTTTATTCCCCGCCCCAGAACGGAATCGCTGAACGTAGTTGACGGACTCTTTTCGAAATGGCTAGATGTTTGCTAATAGAATCTAAGTTACCCAAAAATGTGTGGGTCTATGCATTAAATACAGCCGTATATATAAGAAACCGTTGCTATAATAGTAACATTAAAAAGTCTCCCTACGAGGCTTATACGAACTACAAACCCAACGTAAGTGGTATGCATATTATTTGTACAATTTGCTACACATATGTCAACCACAGGGTAAAACGAGATCCATAAAGTGAAAGAGGTATATTCATTGGCTATGACCAAACAAGCCCGGCCTATATGATTTATTTCCCACAAAGTTAAATAAGGAAAATCAGATGCGTCATATTTACAGATTCCTTTGAGCAAGTGGAGGATCCCGAAGAAAAGAACACTAACTGCGAGGAACTGGTCCAATACGAACTAGTATGGCCTAATTATGAGATAAGGCCTATAAATAGAAAACCCGTTCAAAATCCACAATTAAAGGAAGGTGTTATACCAGATTATATAGACGAGGAAAAATCAGACGCAAACCTTGAGTTAAAAGAAGATACAACCTAATAGGAGGGGCAAATCCCGCGTTATCCGACCAGAAATAGAAGAATGGAATGGGCAATGTAATATCTGTGACCTTGACTGTTGCTTTTCGGTGCAATGTATCCCAAAGAACTATCAAGAAGTCATAAATTCTGATAATTCCAAACGATGGATAGCCGCCATACAAAAAGAAATACATCCCTGGCATCAAATGATACTTTTGAATTGAAAAAGGCCCCGGATGATAAAAATATTATCGGCAGCCGTTGGGTTTATACTATAAAGCGAAATGAGGATGGCTCGCCAGTGTATAATGCTCGTTTTGTAGCTAAAGGATTCTCGCAGATATACGGGGAAGATTATGTAGAAACATTCAATCCAACAACTAACATGACAACAATCAGAACTTTGATGCAAATGGCCGCACATTATGGTATGGATATACACCATATGGATATTAAAGCAGCGTATTTAAATGCTCCGATTGACTATGAAATATACATAGAACCGCCAGAAGGTTTTGAAAAAGGTGATAATTATGTATGGAAACTCAAAAAGTCACTATATGGGCACAAACAAAGCGGAAGAACGTGGAATAAATTACTACATTCCTATTTAATTGATCAACATTTTAAACACTCCCCAGTTGACCCATGCATGTACACAAGAATATTTATTAATGAAATATTAGTAATTCCGATTATTTGGGTCGACGATATGTTAATTGCTTCAAAATGTGAAGCTGCTCTATTAAAAATTCCTTAAATATAAGGTTTAAAATGACCGACTTGGGTTGACTATCATGGTTTCTTGGTTAGATACTCAACTTGCAGGCTCCACATAGAACAACCCAAAACTGCTACGACGTACCTAAATGCATCGTCCCTCCCGATGGATCACGAGAGGAGAGGCGGAAGAGATCCCCAACTGGATTGATTTATTGGAAACGGACGGAAATGCACAGTCAGTAACGACCAGATGCAGATGCAGTAAGACATGGAAAAATCAGAGAGGCTTGAAGATCCATCAAAGCCGGATGAAATGGCTTGAGGAGACAAACCAGGAGCAATGTGCATGTGCAAGCCCTGGTAAAACGGATGAGGTGCGGGACCAGAAGTTATACCACAGAGTTCAGTCTCTTCAAGCTACAGTTTCCCTCATAAAAAGACCCCTAGCGAAAAACAAGAGGGCTTGGCAAAATTTCCACACTGATATTTTCGAAATACTCCAGTCAGGCCCAGAGGGAGATGTAGAGAGACGGCTAAATTTCATGACGGCAATAATCACTAGCATGGCATCAGAGAGATTTAGTTGCGTCGAGACCCGTCAGCCAAGTACGCCCTACTTTGCCAACGGTATGGCGAACAGAACTAAAGAATTAAGGAAATAAATAAGATCCCTTAAGAACCTTTTTAAAAGGGCAAGGATAGAGGAGATTCAACCTCTTGGGGAGTTTCATGGAATAAGAGAGAAATTAAAAAAGACCCAACTAACTTGTATATATTGTGAAAGAGCGAGATCCCCTAATTGCCAACTATGTGCAAGGAAAGGATCTTAGTAGCTGTCCCAAAGCTTTGGGTGATGGTCGGTACCGTTGGCGCCACGACCAGTCCCTTAAAGCAATTACAAACGTAATGACTAAAGTTATAAAGGCGAGTAAGCATCAACAGGGAAGGAATTGGAATCAGATTAAATTCATCGAAGCGGGTGCTAAGACCCGGAAACAGAGGAGAGCGAGAACAAGCTTGTTATGTTCTGCAGGTAATTGGCAGTTGAAAGTGTACGTGAAGAACCAGCTAATGTTCCCCAGACACATAGCCGTAACATCACTCAGGCCAGACCTGAGAAGTGTTTGTGTCATGGGGGGAATTCATTTCACTGACCAACGAGAGAAAGAGGTCCAAATACCAAGAATATTATCTGCGGAATTCATGGAACATATATTATAAATCAATGGAAGTTGATTGCAGGGGCTTTGCAGGAACAGTCGTTAGGTGTTATGAAAGGGTACCAATATAATCTGTACAATAAATATTTATTAAATATTAATATTATTAACCATATGGCATAAATGAAGCACGGTAAGAAAGGTTTTAAGTTCGAAATTTTCGGACACGTCTGTGTCTTTCATCAACGGTCCAATAAATAAACAGAGAAATGGGAAATTACTCACCAGCAGATGTTTTTGTAGACGGTGTATCTTCTGGTGGAAATCATATTAGAAAAAAAAACGATCTCTGTCTGATTACTCGATGGGCAAATCTTTTTATGGAAATAAAATTAAATTGAAAATTTTATGGTTAATAATTAATATTTAATAAATGATTATGGTACTGATTTTACTAGTACCCTTTTATTTGACCTCGATTTATTAAACTAACCTATCTATTTTACATATTATAAGAAGCTCACGTGGACCGTTTTTTCTAATTATATATGTATATATATATATATGTGTGTGTGTATGTGTGTGTCTGCGTGTTTTCATTTTCATCTTCATGAAACAATCAGTCATTTTTCTTCATTTATTTCCTTTCTCTATCTCTTTATTTTCCCTCATTCTTCATTTCCTTACCTGCTTTCTCTTTCTACAATTAAGTGTTTTATATAATTACTCCCCCCTCCCTCCCGTCTCTCTCTCTCTCTCTCTCTAGCTCTTTCTCAATCTATACCCCCATCCATTCTTATTCCACTCGTCTTTTAATTCTCTTCCGAACTGGCGACATCCAACTTAATTTCCCATTACGCAATAAGATAAGCCAACTTCCGGTGAGATATGCAAATTTGATTACAATGCCCGTAGTGCTATCACGATTCAGATTCTACTTCGCCGAACAGCTGTCGAGATCTGTTGATTTTATATTAGCTAATCTAATTGGCATTAATTAGCCAGTATCAATGCCCTTCGTAGCGATTTGTTGGGGCTGAGAGAAAATGGACAAAGGGAAAGACAACATTGAAGAAGAAAAAGAAATCCAAAATAATTTTCTATATCTCTCCCACGTTTTCCCTATTCTTGTCCAAATCGTCTGTTTCCGTTCTTACTCTATTAATTTCAATGTCAGCCTTCTTCCTTTGATTGCTTTAAAGATTCTCTTCGGATTTTCACTTCGTCTTCAAACTCGCTGCTTTCCTTATTTCTGCCTTTCTAAACGCGCTCTTTATTTTTCCCCACTTCGTATGTCTGTAAGTCAAACGTGTTCTTTGTTTTTTTTTTCATTCGTTGCTTTTAATCAACGCTAATTTATCTGTGTATTTATTCGTTGTCTTACGCAGGCGAAATGCGGCCTCGGACTTTAATTAAAGGTGAGAACCGAAACACATTTGCATTTCGTGAGACACAAAAATTGGTCAGTTCCATCGGAATGTTGCATCCTCAAGATAATCGCGCTAACCTTATACTTTGTGCTGCAATGAGAAAATAATGCAAGTGGAGAAGAGGTCCTCAATAATTAGTTATTACTTTGGGAAAAAATCTCAATTGTTTTCTCTGTATGATTCTCTGTTACTCTCTATCTTTCTCTATTTCTTCCTATATATATGTGTGTGCGTGTGTGTGTATGAGTGTGCATGTGAGTGCGCCTATGTGTGTGTGGTAATAATTGTTTCCGTATGAGGAAATATTCACCATTCATTAAACGATCAGCCAATACTACATTAGTGTGGAAATTTACTAAATATACCTCCTAAAACAGATCCAGTAACTGTTATTGTTCTTTCCAGTATTGATGGAAGCTTTTTTCCTAACCTTTTGTTTGAAATAGTGTGGAACTGATTGTCATTATTGTCACTTCCTGTCACATTCGCTATATATATATATATATAGATATCGTCATCCACAGACAGACTGCTTCGCTGTATCACAGCTCATCGGTGTGAATAGACTTCCCATCCCTTCAAGCCGGGACCGAAACCCGACCGATTTGTCATCAGTCAGAGATTATAACCCTAGGCTATCGGCGCCCGGCGGAGAGAAAGGTGAATTTTTGCGTATTATTGTTCATAAACACGCCAGTAACTTAGAGGACTCGTCGGACGAATACACACACACACACACACACACACACACACACACACACACACACACACACACACACACATATATATATATATATATATATATATATATATATATATATATATATATATATATATATATATATATATTCAGTCGTATTCTTTTTGCATGGTTTTGAAATAACAGGGTCCAACAAAAGAACCGATTATTTTTTGCATTATTATTTTTTACTTTAACACGTTTTAAACATCTGTCCTTGTGTGACCACCGAATTTATTGCAAGTGGAAATTCAACGATTAAGGAATATCAATCAATTATAACTTATAAAATGCCGAGATTTCCCGTAACATGAATGCGTAACAATTTAGCGAAGTGAAATAGAATCCACTCTATTTTTTGTCTATAGTGATTTCCCACTCTCCGGTGAGGGCGGGACTTATGCACTGTACAAAAAGAAATGGCTCCACTATCTGCAAGTACAATTCTACAAGGCCTCCAAATAGTCGACAAACTCGGAAATCATTTTCTTACGAATGATAATAATGTTGAACGCGCTGTGCAATTCCAACGTAATTTGTAAATGATTATAGCACCTTATGATTAAAGAACTAAGAAAAACAAAATCATGGCGTCTGATAACCGAATTCAAATTCAAAACCAGTAAAACAAAAGAAACGCAAGATGTCAATTTTATTCAAATTACACATGAATATATAGCACCATTAAATATTTGCATATTAATGGATGCATTGTGCGTTAACAGCGTAAATTCAAAATATTTTTTACCTCTATGCAGGGGTGGAAACTTATGCATAAGACATCCATAGATATGCAACCTCTAAAGATGGTCTCATAGACATTGTTTAAAAATTCGCACGTATCTTCCAAGAGTGAACAGCCGAATTAAAGATTTTGGGTGCGTATATATTGTCATCCACAGTATCACAGGTCATCAGTGTGGCTAGACATCCGATTGCTTCGGCTGCGAATATATATATATATATATATATATATATATATATATATATATATATATATATATATATATATATATATATATATGTCTGTGTGTATACATATATATATATATATATATATATATATATATATATATATATATATATATATATATATATATAGGTTTGAACAGTTTGCGACTAGAAGGGATAATTCCGAGGACGTTATAATTCCAGAGAGAGCTCAATGTAAACTGAAGACCATTATAATGATAATAAGAAAACGGAGATTTTAATTATCCATTTCGTTTATCGTTTTGTAGAAGAGATTTCGTTTGGATCATTTGAAATTATCAATATATATATATATATATATATATATATATATATATATATATATATATAATTATATCTCTTTCCCTTAAATACTGTTTCTATATATATATATAATAATAGTAATGTAGAATAATATAGTATAACGATTATATATTATTTAATAATATAATAACATATAATATAATAATAACATTATTTAATAATAATATACTAATAATATAATGATAATGTTATTGATGGTAGTTAATAACATTCAATAATAATATTTAATAATTGAATGTTTTATATAATAATTTATTTAATATAATAGGATTATTTAATAATATGTTTGATAATATAATAAAATTATTTAATATATGTGATGTATTTATGTTGATATATTAATATATAATATATTGCATTGATGTCTGATATATTGATATATAATATATTGTTTAATATAATGATATATCACTTAATATAATAATAATTTTATTTAATGAGGTAATTATATTTTATAGTATTATTTAATATAATAACATTTAGTAATAATGATATTATTTCATATAATATAATAATAATATTATTTAATAATGATATAATAATTCATAAAATATAATAATTATATGTATTATTTATATTCATCATAATATCTCTTTTTTATATTTTTCTTTATATTGTTTCTTTTATTTTATTATCGGATTGTACTTATTACTTATTAAATTATATTTTTATATATTTATTTTATCTAATAAATCGACTATAATATTTTTCTCTATTATTTTATACGCACTATTTTTGTAATGTTAAATGTAGATGTTTCTTTTCACTTACTATTCTTTAATTATTGTTTTTTAATATAAATAAAAAATCTTTTCTGATTTTTTTTTTAATTTTTATTTTCTTATAGATTGTAATAGTTTTATTGATATATGTTAATATATGTTCTTTTTAATATTTAATAAAGTATAATCAATAATACATTTTCCTAAAAAGTAAAAAATTAAAACACTATGTTTTTTAATATAGAAATAATTTTGAAATAATTTTTTAAATATTTTCTTTTTAATATAAATATATAATTATATCTCTTAATATTGAAGTAATAGTGAATTTGATAAGATAAAATAATCTTCCCATACTCCCTGTGACTTTTTCTTGATTGAAACTGAGGTGAATATACTCAAGGTTACGTCTTCATGTATCTGTTTCCTACTTCCATCTCCATATCTAGACGTTACTACACTTTCTTTACCTCCTTATTTCCTTACTCTTACAAAGCCCTTAGCCTTCCCTGAATTGAGCACTCTCAGACATTGGCGTCTTTCTTCAAGTTTGGCGTCTTTTTCGTCATGCTATACTCTTTTTTAGCGATCTCATGAAGGTACCTATGAAAGAGGGATTGCTGTCTAAATACATAAATTATATATATATATATATATATATATATATATATATATATATATATATATATATATATATATAGGTAACTATACTCGTGCCGAAAAACCTTCGAATTCTTGATTTAACAATAGCCAAATCAATCTCGAAGGGAAAAAAAGGTTTTAAAAAAGAAAGAGCCAGGAACATGAAAGTCTGTCGAAAATAATCGCACAGATACAGGTTCAAGGCCCAAAGAAAAAAAACCGATACGAGTAAACAACTAACTAAATAGCTCGATATAAACGTAGAGCAAACCTAGTCAAACCTAATGAGCCAGACAAACCTACCAAGGTTTCAATTAGGCAGATCGTCAGGGCCATCTGAGCCTGACGATCTGCCTAAGTGAAACCTTAGTAGGTTTGTCTGGCTCATTAGGTTTGACTATATATATATATATATATCTATATATATATATATATATATATATATATATATATATATATATATTACAAGTCTTTTCCTTTTATATTAAGGATTGTCTTAGATACTTCCATCTTACATTTAACTTTTCTTTATTTTATTTTCGATTCATCTTTCATATTCCTTTTCTCTTTTTTTCTATTTTTTTAAAATATGTTATCAACTGTTTTTATTCTTTCTTCCTTGCTTTGGTCACGTTTTCATGTGCATGTAGACCTAACGAGTTTTATTATTTCGTAATATATATTATCTGTCTCCTCCTTACGTTTTTTTATCTTTTAACCTCTCTCCCTATCTATCTCTATCTCTTTCTCGCCTTTTCTCTTTTCACCATTTTCTGTATTCAGTCATGTGTCATTTCTTATTTCATAAATCTCTTTTTAAATTATTTTTCGTTCACAGTTCCATAGACTCCTCGTTCCGTAGCAGATTTATTTTTGGTCTTCGTCTTTCTCTTCGTTTATTCGCATTTACTTCCAGTCCAGCCTAATCAACTACCCTTCCTTTCGCTTCTGTATCTACCTACATTCATTTCAGTTCACGTCCCCCTTCTTCTCCCTCTCTTGGTATCTTCCTCCAGCCTCGCCATTTACAGCCTTCATTTGATTTCTCTGATTTCATCTTGAAATTCTCACCTACCGCCTTTCGTTCACAGCGAGCGTTTAATCTGTTACTTGAGTGGGGAAAAAACCCTTCGGCAAGGTCAAAATTTAAACTAATTGCAGTCAGCATTCGACGCGAAATACTGATTCTAGTTCGTAAGTGATGTAACTAGATAAAACATTGTCATTTACTAACAATCATCGACATTGGAACCTTTTCACCTTGGATTTCAGTCGGGAAAGATCGTGATAGATACGATGAAGGAATAACTTCCAGTGTCTAGCCTATTGGCATTTGGCTATAAACTTTCAGCTGCAGCCAAGTTTAATATTATTTTCGTTTTTATTAGCCTGTATGTAAGTTTCAAGGAAGATGAGGTGTAAAAATATACAGGGAGTGGTAAAAATGCGAAAAACATAATAATAATAATAATAATAATAATAATAATAATAAAAATATCAACAACAACAATAATACCAATAATAATAAGAACAACAATAATGATAATAACAAGAACAACAACAATAAGATGAACAACAACAATTATAATAAGAAGGACAACAAGAAGAGGAATAAGAACAACAACAACAATGCTAATAATAATAATACTAAGGACAACAAAAACAATAACAATAACATTTCTGACCTTAGGTCTCTGGTCGTGAGCCAGAAAGGAATGAGTATACACCAGAAACCAAAAGAAAAAAAATAATAAGAATAATGAGAAGAAGAAGAAGAAGAAGAAGAAGAAGAAGAAGAAGAAGAAGAAGAAGAAGAAGGAGAAGAAGAAGAAGAAGAAGAAGAAGAAGAACAACAAAAACAACAACAGTAAACAGAACAGCAACACTAATAATAATCATAATAACAAGAACAACAACAATAAGAAGAACAGCAACCGTAAGAAGAAAAAGAACATCAACTAATAATAACAGCAACAACAACAACAACAACAACAACAACAACACAACAACAACAACAACAAAAACAACAACAAAAACAATAATAATAATAATAATAAATTTCATTTATTGTATATTATTAGGCTATCGGACACAATGGAAGCATTATGGGAAAAGTTGTTAAAAAACGATTTTCTCGCACACGCTTTTGTCCTTTCTCAACCAAAAATAAAATGTAGTTTGTTTACCGCGTATGTTATTTTTCTGAGTAAATTTAGTAATATTTGGATAGTTGTCTGTCACGATTAGGGCTGTGGGCTTCGTAGATTCCTTTTTAAATAATGTGGAATTTATTATTTTGAATCTGCCTATTTATCCATCTATGTTTGAGTGATACTTGTATGTGTGTATGCTATTTTAAAAATGCCGACATGAAAGACGAAATAAAAAATTACTTATTATTCAAATAAAATACGTATTAAAGAAAACATAAAAAGAGAAAATTTCTACATGTTCGAAAAAGGAACACATCGCTTTTTACAGGTGAAAAAATATTTTAAAACATATATATATATATATATATATATATATATATATATATATATATATATATGTATGCACATTTCATTGAATACGATTCGCCAGACAAGGCTTTGATTTAGTCTTTTATACAATTTCTCATGTGATCTAATATTTTTGTTTGTGGATGATAAATTATGAATAAAGGTATAGCCGAAAGCGCTCGGGTAAAAAGAACAATTGGACAGTTTTTATATAATTTATCATCCGAAAAGGAAAAGAGATATTAGGTCACCTGAGAAATTGTATAGAAAACTAAATCAAAGCATCATGTCTGTCGTATTCAGTGAAATGTACATTAAATATTATGGGTACCTTCATGAGATCGCTAAAAACAGAGCATAGCATGATGAAAAAGACACCAAACTTGACGAAAACAAAATTTTATCGTCTAAATGCTTATGTTATTATTGAGAGGAAAGATCAAAGTATATTTTAATTATTTCTTAAAATATTTCCTTCTTTTTAGAACATTCTAAATTTTGATTTAAAAAAATCTTGTTTCTCTTTGTATCACCGGAACTAGTAAAATAACATGGAATTTTAGCACGTTTTTTTTCCGTATGACACACATTAATTTGGAAAATCTTGCAAAAATAAAAATAATTGTCGGATTTTAACGAAACTTTCAGAAACGATTCACAAATAATGGAACATTATAAATATTTTTTTTATTAAAGTCATAGCAGAAATATTTTTTCATATGTATTACCCCACCCCCACCCACACCCCGTAACTAATTGTACGAAAATTCTATAATTTCAATTTTGGGAAGATTAGAGATTATATTAGTTAAAAGCAGGCTTTCAGGAAACGAAATCATGTTTTTTGTTTTAGTTGGACCACTTCTATCTGAAAATCGCCTCTGAATTGTAACGTTCAAAACTCAATAAAACAAAAATATTATTTAATTTCAAAGCTTTTAATTGCTTTTATTTATTTCAATGAACATGGACAATATTGTCTGAAAGCAAAAAGATATTTCGATGAAAAATGAATTTTTAAAACAATTATTTGTTATTTCTGAATTTTTTTAAAATTTTACATTATGTTTACATTATGTTGTTAATTCTTCTAAAATTAGGGGAAAATTTGTAGAATTTAACGAATGTTTTTATTAAGTAGATATATATTTACAGATTACAATTTTGAAAGCTTTTTACAAACTAACGAACAACATTATATAAAAAAAATATAATTTGTGTCAATAATAACCCTGTAAATCAAATCTACGGAAGACCGGAAGTATCATCCGTGCAATAAAAAAAACGTCACGTGGATTGAGTTTCTGTCTAGTATTTAACTTAAATACTGAATTTTTAATACAATTATTTGTTATTTCTTTAATTATAATTGATTTTTGCAATTAAGTTGTTAAAATATTATAAAATTAGTCAAAAGCCGCATTCAGTTTCATAAATGTCCTTTTGCGATATAGAATTATTTTTGCGAAACACGTGTGGAGAAGTTAATTTGATTTTTCAATTTCAACTTAGAAGGGTACCTACAAGTATCAGTATCATCTTATGAAATTTAAATTTGTATTTTATGTACACTTCTGATAAAATTTCTTAAGAAAGGTACCTATAAATTAATTAGATACCTTTCTGATGACATTTAATCTCACTATCAACAGTCTTATTTTAATTTCTTTATAATATATTTTCCATAAAGCATAGAAAACGTAAAGGTGAAAGCTAAGTACAAAAAATAAAAAAATTAGAACGCTGAAAGTTTTCCTTAAAAATAACGAGGTAAACAATTTGTTCACGTAATTCTAAATAACTTCACATCTCTCCTTCCGTAGAAGGAAATATCCTCACATAAGCTAACAAAACGTCACAAATGTTTTTCGTCACCATGTCAAGTGAGGCGAAAGTTTATGACCTGCTCTGTTTTATTTTCAAACTACGTCCTTTCGGCGCAGAAACTATTTTAAGCTTGGTTCAAAATATTTTAAATAAAGATTATAATTCCTGAAAATAATTATAATTGATTTTTAAAAGAATTTCAAACTGTGATTTTCTTTTTTTTTATAAATTGGAAAAAATGGCTGTCATGATACCGATTATATATCAATTTTGCTGACTAAAGAAAACAAGATTTTTAATGAAAATTTTGGACGTACTAGGAACGATTAAAAAATGTAAAAAAATACTCCAAATTACTTAGATCTTT
Source organism: Acanthosepion esculentum (assembly GCA_964036315.1). NCBI lineage: Eukaryota > Metazoa > Mollusca > Cephalopoda > Sepiida > Sepiidae > Acanthosepion > Acanthosepion esculentum. The sequence continues at coordinate 59,862,471 of OZ038492.1, read as the reverse complement.
TCTCTTAATAATAACATAAATATTTAGATGATAAAGTTTTGTTTTTGTCAAGTTTAGCGAAGGTACTATGAAAGAAAGATTGTTGTCTAAATACATAAATTATATATATATATATATATATATATATATATATATATATATATATATATGGCGACATGGTGGAGTAATGGATAGATTGGATTGAAGATTCGGAGAGCTGAGTTTGAATTCTAGTCGAATCCATAACATTCACTTACGTGCTAATAACCTTGGGAAATTTATGAATTTTCATCTCCCACTAGCTATGGGTAAATAGCAGGACAGACTGGGTTCTATAGCCTTGGATGACAACTGGTCTAGGAGAAGGACAACTCTGAATTCAAAACCTGCGGTGGGTCGTTTAGGGACCTTGTGGCACGTAGTGCAACAGGTCTCTGTATTCAACCGTTCAAAAAGTGTGGATGATTCTACACAAAACCTTCACCACTATACTGAAATTTCATTTGCTGATGGGCTTTAGGTTCCTAGGAACTGATCAGCTTGACCCTCATACGTCGAATTCGACGGGAGAGTCGAGTATATATATATATATATATATATATATATATATATATATATATATATATATATATATATGTATATGCAGCAAAAACCCTTTTCTTTGAGGTTGGGGCCATGCAAGTAACCAGGGCGTTTTTTGTTTTTACTTAGAAACGTTTTTACCATTTTTATGCTTGTAATTCAAAGAAACTGCAACAGACAGAATGTGAATCCATCATATCCCATGGGAAATAATCCTTGTCAACATCTATACATACACTTTCTCCAGCCCTCCAACACCCATTTTTTTCAGATTCAGATTATGCGACACAACTCCTGGGAAAAAAGAAATTCAACAAAGTTAAAAACGATTTCACAGCAGAAATAAAAGACTACGCTTTTTCTGTAGAACTTTCATTCACACCAAACAGAACAAAAGTAAAAGAAATCTGATCTGGATTAAAACGCAACACAATTAAGACATGAAAATGAATATGTGGGAAATTGTTTCGCACACGCCTCGAAAGAAAACTTCCTACAATCCCCACAAAAGCCGAAATTCTCTAAAAATCAGCTATAATCGCTCTGGACTACAAATATATGGAAGTTCTTGAAGAGGCGAAGATCAGCAGCATTGAGGCGATGCTGATAAGTCCCAGCTGTGCTCGGCTGGACATGTTTCCAGGATGGACAATCATCGCCTGCCTAGAATTTTATTGTAAGGCGAGCTCTACACTGGCTTTCGTGGCAGAGGGGCACCAAAGAATCGATTCGAAGATTGCCTGATAAAAATCCTTCGTTGCCTGTCACATTAACCATTGACAATAGTCAAGCCTAGCTGAGAATTGTGACGCCTGGCGTCTCACCACCAATCCTGCTGTGTCCTTCTTCTGAAAATACCTGCAGAACCGCTATCACCGACAAGAGACATAGGAGGAAGTACTACAATGCTATGCCATCGAGCCCAGGTCAGACTTTTAGCTGCAACTACTTCGACCGTGTATGCCTGTCCCGCAATGCACTTATCAGTCACAGACCTGAATACAAGCGACGTGCACAGACTCCCTCGTGGTATTCGTTTTGCGAAGCCTAGCCATGATTGTGACTACAATTAATAAAAGTACAATAGAAAAATCACCAGTTCACCGCAGACAACCAAACCTCAACTGCTAACTGCATAACAAATAAAGAACAAAAAAGTAATAATATCAGATTAATTATATTTATTCTATGTTATTAGGTATTTTGACCAAATAGAAGCATGGCGAGAAAAGCTTGGTATATTACGTTGTTTTGTAGGAAGTTACCGTTTAGCGGGAATTGATAGAATGTTCTGCAGTTAGAAGGTTTGGGTGTCTGCGGTGAAGCACTTTAACCCACAAATATAGCACACCTTAAAACTATTTTATTATAGCGTATGCTTTTTATAATATACATATATAGTAAGCCGATGAAAAAAAGGTGTAATTTATTTCTGGGTTAAAGTACTTCATATTAGGAATAGAGTGTATGCAAATATAAAAGTGTCCACTGAATCAACATCCAGAGTCGATAGTCTGTTTCATGCTAAACTCAATCGTCAGGCCATATATATATATATATATATATATATATATATATATATATATATATATATATATATTTGAGCAATATTTAACCCCTTACTATCGCTTCCACATTCTGCTCTGGAGAGCAAATCAAAATCTATGATTTATAAAATCTATATGATTTAAATGCATTAGTATATGTATTTACTACAACTTGCTATATGAACTATTCATACCGCGTCAGCAGTAAGTACAACCGATGACGGAGGGCGATCAGATCTATGAGCATAACAAATATTAACTTCTTTTTTGCGGTGACAGACACATTAATTTGGAAATTCTAGCAAAAATCAATTAATTGTCGGATTTTAATGAAATTAATCACAAATGGATGAATTATTTTTGGAATTTTTTATTAAAAACGTTTGTTAAAATTATTTTTACATGTGTATCACCACCTTACTTAACTTTATGATAAGTTGAGAAATTCAAGGCAATAATTTTAGTGACTATATTAGTCAAAGGTAGAATTCTTTGAAGAATTTAAATCACCAATTTTTATTTGCAAAATCGAACCACGTCACACCAAATATCTGTTCTGAATTAAAAATAAAAAAGGCAATAAAACTTAGATATTATTTAATTAGAGAAAATTTTAATTGCTTTTATGAATAATATATATTAAAGACAATATTTTCTGAAGTAAAAACTTTTCGATGACAAATGAATTTTTACAAGATTCGTTTTCATTTTGCACAATTTTAAATAAAATAATCTATAATTTTTTTAAATATTATACAATTCAATTTCTATATGACAACGTTTAAAATATAATATTATGAAATAAATTTATGTTTACTAATCATATATTGACGACCCGAATATTTTTAAAAGGATTTCGATTTGTTTTTGTATGTGTATATACGTGCAGAATTTCTGAAGTATGGATAAATAAATCTATCATTAAAACTTCACGTTCGTTAAGGGTTGTCCTCTTTCATAAACTTTATTTTCTGCTCCACCTTATTTAACAATGAACATGTTATATATATATATAGATAGATAGATAGATAGATATAGATATATATATATATGTGTGTGTGTGTGTGTGTGTGTGCGCGTGCGCGTGTGTGTGTACGTGCGCGCGTGTGTTTGTATGTATGTCGTGCCTTGACCTCTCAGCCACTCATGACCTCCAGATCAAACAAAGTCCGAATAGCCCTTTTCGACTCATATTTTCCAGATTATTGAAATATACATATCTGCTCTGCTTCACATCCTAATATAAACAAATAGTTTAAAAATATGACGAATTTAATCCATTTCCTACAAAGTTGTCTCTATATTATGTTATTACGTATAAATATAGATATATGTACGAGCGTATGCATATACATAATTGTGGTAAAAAAATTGACCCGTATATAGCACAGCAAAACTGTTCCACTCTAAACGGATACTTCAACAACCTTCAAAACAACAACATCCTCCAACTAATAATTGAAACTGCAGAAAAAACAAACCCTGCCCTTGAAGCGATAAATGTATGTTTAAATCGTTAGTTTATAAAACTGAAATCAAATATGACGACGTGGCTAAGTTTTACGTGAACTCTACGGAAAACCAT
>OZ038492.1:59846278-59853778 GCA_964036315.1 Acanthosepion esculentum | reverse complement strand
AACATTTGCAGACTGAAATTGGCGCACATATATATTATACACTTTCACCTGGATTATTGCCGAAAATTAAACAGCCAACGTATATCTAACGCGTAAAAAGTTAATGCACCCCTAACGCTTAGAGTTTTGTCCCCTTCTTTATTGGATATGTTCCTATATTGTATGGCATTTGCATTTCAGTTAAGCAACGTCGAATCCGGGTAACAACTTGCAAATACCAGATAAACAAGTTCCATTTCCTGTCGGGTTCTTTATAGTCTATTACTCGCAAATAGCTTAGAGAAATGTATGAATTCAACTCTTTTCTCCACTGCTATGGGTTAAATAGTAATTAATATCTCTAAAACATTATTACAGTCTAAAATATTTTCTAGCTTAAAATAATCGGCAGAAGGTTGATAAGCCATAAATAAACAAATCCAAAATCGCTCTTTTTCCAAATCGGGCACTAAGCACACGTTTCTTCGATTTCGGATTAAAGCCATACGGCGTTGAAACGCCGGTTCCCGTACATATGCCTGGGACCGCTTTCGATTTATTTATTTATTTTTTACAATAAGGTTTCATCTGTACAAGGCCCGGGACAGAGGGTTACGTCAAGAGGAAGTTTCTGCTGTCAGGAGAAGAATATATAGAATAATGAAAGCAATTATCTTATTATGTTTCCTTTTTTCGCGCAAAAATAGCCGCGAAATATCTTTGGCTAAATTATCTGGTCAATATTAATATCTGTGTTTGCATATAAATGCTTGTGTATATAACAAACACTCCTTTTCTTTGTCTCTCTCTAGCTGTCTCTCTCCCTCACACACACCCTCACACACACACACACACACACACACACACATATATATATATATAAGTGTGTGTGCGTGTGTATGTGTGTCGAGTTATCAGATAAAGCTGAAAGCTTTTAATTGAGAACGCGTTTCCTCTTCGTTCGGTAGTTAGTTAAGGTCTTCAGGTCAAAATGAAAGACGCCTACCTAAAGAAGACGAAATCCGTCGTCAATAAAAAGCCTTTCGACTTTGTCTCATTTTACCGCTTTTGGTCGGATTCAATATCCTACTCTCTCTCTCTCACTCTCTCTCTCTCTCAATCTCTCTCTCTCTCTCACACACACACACACGGAGGCAATCACTCAGACACAGTCATACACACACACACACACACACACACACACATATATATATATATATATATATATATATATATATATATATATATATATACATATATATGTGTGTGTGTGTGCGTGTGTGATTACACACACACACACACACACACACACACACATATATATATATATATATATATATATATATATATATATATATGTGCCCCTGTGTGTCTGTGTGTGTTCCTGCGGTTCATGTTTCTTTTTTGTCAGCGATACCACTTAACAAAATGGCCAGTTGACATTAATTTCTTCCCAACTAAAATATATTTCGGGTAATGTCTAACATGTTTTCTTCGTTAATTTTTTTTTTGTATACTTTTGGCTTTTAGACTTTCTTTATCAATTCGTCTCGATAACTTTTCTGAAGTTTGTTGCTGCAGAAAAACTATAGGACAGCCTCTTTGATCAAAAGTACTCTCTCACTATTTGACTGTCTGATCATTTCTTTGTTAGAAAGTATTATTATTATTATTATTATTATTATTATTATTATTATTATTATTATTATTAGCATTCTCTGGTATCGTTTGATACAGTATTTGTAATGTTGATGTATATTATCTCTTTATCTCTCAGACTAAGTCATGACGTTGTGTGTGCTTAGTTTGGCGTATGTATGTCTATAAACACACATAGATTGTTTCACAATATTACACAAGGAAAAAAACAAAAAGTGGCCAATTCTATATTTGCGATCTTGATAAAACTGCATTAAATAACAGGTTTAAAGAACTTAATCTTCACGATGGTAAATGGTATATATATATATATATATTTAATGACATTTTGTGTTTAACATTCTTTTTTATAGATACAAGTATTTAAGTAAATGCTCTGTTTTATAATAAACAGTATTAAATAACATTTATCGGCCCGAATGTCCGAGAAATTTTCGTAGAAAATATTCGTCCTCGACAGGATTCGAACCTGTATCCTATACGGAACCGTCATATAGCCTGACATGCCTTAACCGTTTCGGCCACTAAGGATCGTTCGTATGTCGAATTTTTTGCTTATAAACGTCAATCTTCCATGAATCTCTCACGTACATTCATAACTGCTCATGGCGTATCAAATGTAAACACATGACGTCACACATTATGAAGTGGACAATGAAAGTCCGACAATTATTTAAAGACATTTTTATCGTTAACATTATTTTTTATAGATACAAGTATTTAAGTAAATGCTCTGTTTTATAATATATATATATATATATATATATATATATATATATATATATATATATATATATATATATATATATATATATAGAGAGAGAGAGAGAGAGAGAGAGAGAGAGATTGTGCACACGTGGCCGAGTGATTAGAACGTTCGTATTCTGAGCATAAGACCAGGGTTCGAATCTCACTATGGTAGATTATCGGACTGGAGGTGTCGGTCCAAGCGTGCGGCAAAGTGCCTGAAATCCATACCACGGTTTGACCCAAACCTTGTGTGTGAAATTGAGTAGACGCCATACTTGGGGCCGTCGATAGCTGTGCTCGCACAAAGTCACAAGTTATCGTGGCTTGTTCAAATTGGTGATCACGCTATATAACACGCTGTTTCCCAGAAACTGTAACTAAGGTCTTCTCAGCATAGTTCTAGTATAAAGCACGGGTGGGCTCTGTGGGTGTTCAATAAACACAAACGCCTGAGCAAGCGTCTGTAATAGGGATTGGCTAGTAGGCAGGTATCCTCGAATACGAATGGCCATCTCTCACTCTCTCTCTCTCTCCCCCTCTCGCTATATATATATATATATATATATATATATATATATATATATATATATATATATATATATATAAGTGAATATTGAAGTCAACAGTCAGAGGCGGCAGGCTGTTTCATGATAAACGCAATCGTCAGGCCGCGAGTGTTGGATTTTTTCTAGAATATTTTTATATATGGGTTAGTGGTGCATTGTGGGTAATCTCTTCTGGCGGTTATTTTAGCGGGAGTGGCTTGTTTATTTATTTTTTCAAGTTAATTTATTTTACTTGTTTTTATTTTCATTTTTCATTTTATATATTTATTTACTCTTTTCGGTTTTCGATGTTTTATTAACGTAGTAAAAAATGTGGGTGATTTGCTTAGGTTGCTTATTTAATAGATTGTTTTGGTCTGGGAAGATAATTAAAGCTATTAATTTGTCAAATTTTTAGATTGATTGCCGTAGTCTATTCTGTTATTTTGGCGGGGACAGTTATTAAGTTATTTATTTATTTGGATTGATTATTTTTACTTGTTTTTGCTTATTTATGTTTATTTTATTAGTTCTAACGGTTATTGTACTGGGAGCGATTTGTTAATTTATTTATTTATTTGGGTTAATTTTTACTTGTTTTTTTCTTATTAATTTACTTATTTTTATTTTGTATATTTTATTTACTCTATTCGGTTTTTGATTTTTGTGTAGCGTAGTATTTTTCGATCGTTATATAGCAGTTATAATTATTTTTTTGTCCAATCCTCTTCTTCTCCCTCCAGCTATGTGTAAATAGCAGGACAGACTAGGTTCTGAACAAGACTGTCTGATGGCCAAGGAAAACTCTTAATTCAAAACCTACGGAGTGTTGTTTGGGGACCTTGTGGCACATAATGCACCAGGTCTCTGTATTCGGCCCTTCAAAAGGCGTGGTTATTTCTGCACAAAACCTTCACCACTACAATCAAATCATATGTGCTGGTGTCTGGCTGTTGGCTTGTAGGAACTGAGCTGCTTGAGTCCACCATATATATAACACTACACTATGATATATTTGCATGTGTGATAAATTTACCCAATATACATAGATCGATACATATAAGCAGACCATAGATAGATATGAAAAGAACATAGATAGATAGATAGATAGATAGATAGATAGATAGATAGATAGATAGATAGATAGATAGGAATTGACAAGGATAGATAGGAACTAATAAGGATAGATAAATAGATAGATAGATAGATAGATAGATAGATAGATAGATAGATAGATAGATAAGGACAAGGATAGATAGATAGATAGATAGATAGATAGATAGATAGATAGATAGATAGATAGATAGATAGATTCTAAGCAGAGGATAGAAAGATAGATAGATAGATAGGTTCTAAGCAGAGGATAGATAGATGGATAGTGGATATAATTTAACCTGAAAGCTATCCTCATTAATAGAGCAGTATCGTCGATACGACACGCTTGATAATTCAAATATATCGTTCGGCATCCAGGGAATTTTAAACTTTTGAATGAAGTAATTGCCCCCCTGTAGAAAAAAAGCACAACCTGGAATTCGAAATGAGAGATGATATCACCAGTGACATATCCCAATTTCACTTGGGAACAGTATGAATCAACATCTTCTCCCTACAACTATGGGTTAAATAACTTATTATAAATTATTATTACAGAGCCGTATCACTTGTATCAGTAAAAATTATCATCCTCTATCTTCCCTTTGCTTACGGCATATGAAAAAAATTGTCTCGTATTCTTATCAGACGTTTACCGAAATATATCATATTATTGGAAAATTTCCTGTCCGGTTTTCTTTGTTAATATAAAACGAACACAATTTGACACTGGTCTTTGTTTTGGTGTCGATTTCTCTTGTGTTTTAGATTGGAAACTTGCATCGTTCAGTTGAAAGCCTGACTTTGTCCACAAATGAATGCCTTGAAGATGGACGATGAAAAGTTTCACTTTCGCCATATTATGATCTATGAATTTCGGAAAGGAGTAAGCGTCGGAAACTGCGACAAAAACATTGAGAAGGATTATTTGGATCGTACTCCAGCTCTTCGAGCGTTCAAAAAGTGGTTTGTCAGATTCCGTCAGGATGATTTTAAGCTGAACTATCAACCACGCTCTGGACGAACTTATGGCGTCGACGAAGACACATTGCTTCCCATTGTGGAGAATAAACTGATGATTTCAATGGAAGAGATTGCTAAGAGTTTGAAAATAGATGTCTGAACTGTCTTTCACCATTTGAAGATACTTGTGTTCGTTTCCAAACTCGTCACGAAGGCGCCGCATTCAATCAAATTCTATCGTGTCTCTACGGAGATCTTTCTACTGTTACACCAGGTAACAGGTGATGAAAAATGGATCGTTTATGAGAACATTTGACGGAGACAAAGCTGGAAACAAGATTGAGAAAGTGCAAAACCCTGGCTAAAGTGGGATTGCATTTAATGAAGTTGTTTCTCCACGTTTTGGTGCGATAGCAGAGTTATAATTCACTTTGAGCTCTATGCGGTCAGCAAAACCATATCTGCAAAGAAGTATTTTGATCAAGTCACCAATTTCAATGCAGATATTCAAGAAAAAAAAATTGGGGCAAATCGAAAAGGTCTTATTTTCCACCATCACCGCGACAAAATACTGCTTGTTGCAAAACAGAATTTGCAGAAAAATATTTCCATGAAATAAATCATTCGTTGGAACTACAAGTTTTTCTTTTAATTAAGACCATGAAGAAGCTTAAAGTGTTGAAATGGGAAACCCTCCAGCAACCACTTTATTTTCTTGACTTGACTCCTTCGGGTTTTCATTTCTTCCCGTCTCAAAATATTTGAGAATCAGTCGAAAATTAGCTCATAACATTCTTACAACGAAAAAATTAAGTTTCTATGAACGTTACGCTATTTGACAACATATAAGATGCACTAGTTTATAAGAGGAACCTCAATTTAAGTAGGGCAAATCAAGAACAAATAAGTAATTAGTAATATTAGTAAAAAATATTAGTAAAAAATATTAGTAAATGTTAGAGCCTAGGCCATATTTATGAGGTATTATTTTGGTTAAACAAGCTATGATTAGAATTAAACGAAAAATAATAGGAAAAAAGAACACGCGCCTATAAAAACTTTATTATATCCAAAGATAAAAAAAACAAAATAAAAATCAAGCCATTATTACAATTGAGCAAAACAGTACAGTTACCATTAAAATTTTATTCATCTTCAAAACCATCAAATTCGTCGACTTCGTTATCGACACTCTGATAGTCATTTTCAATTCTACTATCATCATCGTTTAATAATACGTCTTCTAATTTCGGCCAACCATCGTGAATGTTAAACCTACATATGGAAATAAAACGCAGGGGAATTTTAAAAGACATTTTTAGTGAAAAAAAGTGCGCCTTATATGCTGTCAAATACAGTACATCAACAAGGTTGTAGAACGGTGGGGTAAGCTGCAGATAAAATTGTCGGCTCACTGTACCGACTCCACGTGCTATCCTCTACCTTTACATGGGTCACATTGAGCCAAGGATTGAGTATTGTTGTCAGATCGCACTCTCCAGCCTCGACAGAGTTCAAAAAAGTCTCCGAGTCCTTGTGGGTGACGAACCTATCTCACACAGGTTGCATGTGGCAAGCCTCTCGCTTCTCTATCGCGACTTTCACGGAAAATACTCGGAAATACTACAATCCGTGGCTCCACGGAAATGACTTGGGATGCAACTTACATTGGAGAAAATCGTCTACGTTCCCTCCGTAGTCCATTGACGAGAAGTCAAGCTCAAATCTCAGACGATGTGGAATTGTCATAGAACTGAGATTCATACCATTCTGAAGCAGACCAGCATGTATTCTCTGACAAGAACTTGTTGGATAGCATGTAGTTATGTGCCTCATTAAATGACACACTGTTTTTCCTTAAGCATCTACTCCCATTGTCGCTAAATGTTCGAGAAGTTGAGAAATTCAGATAGTAGGGGGCAGAACTATTTTGTTCCAATATTTTAATCTAATTTTATATTACGAATATGGAACATCCTGTATACCCACAATATCTGTAGGTGAAAATCAAGATTTTTACCTATATTCAAAGCCTAATTCACTTCACATATACTGTGATAACAGCTGCTAATTTCGCAAGGACATCATTTATTTGACCATAAATTATGTCAGAAATAAATCTAACGTCGCCTTTCTTGAGGTGAAATGATTACACATAAAACATTATTCCACGTAGCTTGGTCCATTTATCGTTGTTTCTGGCGGCAAGAACAGTTAAAGCTTGGTTTGGTTTGGTTTGTTTGTTTAACGGCATTATGGGTCATTTAGTACCAAAATTTTATTTCATTTTGAGCTTTGATAATTCTTTTTTCAAAAAATAGATTTCTGGTAATTTTTGTTTTCCAATAATATATTACATATAATTCAATTATGTATTTTTTACTATGAAAATGTATTGCTGGTAACCTTTACTAATGTATTTTTAAAGTTCCATTTTTTGACTCCAATTTTGAGCTTAACTTTTTTCCCATAGCTGGAACCCTAACTGGTGCTACCACTCCGAGTCAGC
>OZ038492.1:59711278-59836278 GCA_964036315.1 Acanthosepion esculentum | reverse complement strand
TTTTGCCCGAGCCTACGGGCTCGGTAAGCCCACATGAAACTGGCCTTGTGCTACATCGACCCGTGTGGGGGGCGGGTGCTAAATATCGAGTAGCTTACGTGTTGACGAGCAGCAACCGCGTCTTTGACAGCTGTCAAACTCTCTGCTTTGGCAGTGATTAACTCGGACGGAGCTTTGCCGAAGGGCAAAGTTTCGTCCAGGGAGGTAGACAGTCCCTGAACCCGTTTATACGGGTTCTAAATGGGCATATTTTTGGCCGAGCCTGCGGGCTCGGTAAGCCCACATTAAACCGGCCTTGTGCCACATCGACCCATGTGGGGGGGGGGTTACTAAATATCGAGTAGCTTACGTGTTGACATTGTTTCATGTTGTTGGGCTCTTTCTACTGATTAGCTATGGGGACCATTATTTGGATATTTAACTTTTTTGTTTCCGTTTTGACAAAGTTTTTGAGTATATTTTTCGTTTTCAGCTTTTACTTTCTTTCATCTGCGACAGGAATTGTTTCAATTTTTGTTCATAAGTTTGTTTTATTTTTTGTATTCTTTCTTTTTCTGCGTTGGACTTGTTTCTGCGACGAACTTGTTTTTTGCCTTTATAGTTTATTTTAACATTTGTATTGTGTTCTGAATTGTATTTTTCTTTATTCCGTAAATGATATTGTCAATTTGATTTGGAATTTATTTATTTTGGCCGTTGTAAAAATACATTTACTGCTTATAAAAAAAGGAAAACTATACAGGATGTCCGACCATAACCGGATCATCAAAATATATTTGGGTCTGCGACAAAGGCAAGTCCACCAGACAAAAATGGGACTGCCCATCCCCTCACAAAAGACCACTGAAAAAGAAAAGAAAATTAGGTCCGCCAAAGGTGGGAGCTGTAAGGGGAGAGATAATTCTTCCATCCTCGTTGTAGAGGAAATTAAAGTAAATAATGAAAAAGAAAAGCAAAAAAAACATGAGCACCTCTATGGCGTCTGATGAAGTCAACAATGTAGCGCCAGGAGAATCACCCTCTGTTTGGATTCCTCTCCCCAATCGGAAATGCATAGTCAATGTTTGTAGAGAGAGCCAAACAGTACGCTCAAATGGTTACCGATGGCGGGCTTTTGGCAGACCTCGTTGCACAAGTGTGCATTGCAAAAAGAACAGTGTCGACAAGCTCACGCGCAAAATTTGTCGGTTCACTAAACATGCACTGATGAAAGGACTGATTCCCTTGGAGTTTAAACCCCCCAAATCATTAAAGGTTTAGGTCTTTTTTTCATGTGGGACGTACTGTTGCTCACGTCAGAAAACTGTGCGGATGCAACGTTCCATGATTTAAACACAAATGGCAATATAATCCGTACAGAATACCGAGTTAGGCGTAGAACTAAGCTTGCGGTATATGATATTCCTGACTATATTCTCGAAGATCACTTAGGGGCATATCTCATGCAGTATGGCCAGTTAGTGAGTGTTACTAAAGAATATGAGACGGGAGAGTGGTTTCGATTTGATGTTGGACCGAGAAGCCTTCACATCTATTCCCAACAACTTGGAGATAGGTCAGGAAAATTATCCCGTCATCGTTACGATGACGAAAGCGACTTTTTGGAAGTGTGGGGCGATCTCTGCCCAGAGAAGGAATCTGCTGTCCAGCCTAAGTCTGATACCATTCCCCCTCCTGCTGAAACTACTGGTTCTGTGGCGCCTGTAATGCGCTTTCCTGCGGCTAGCATCGGTGGTCAGAAAGCCCCGGTTGGGCCTCTTCCAGAGGCCACATTATCTGCCACAAAGAAGGCGGAAGATAAAAAAACAATAACAGGTTGTCTGTATAGCGAGAGGGAAGCCCCAAGATGCGAAATCTTAGTGCCCTGATTCCCCCAGAGTAAGGCACTAACAGTTCCACCTCCAAGCGTGAGACTCTGGCGATCTACGCCGAAAAATTGTAAATGCAGTACAAAAAATATGACTGGGGATACGAAAAATTTGAAAAGATCAAGGAGTGAGAAAGGAAGACGAAGGCAAAAAAAACAACCTGTGCCAGGGTGGGGGCTATTCCTTCTTTCAGCCTCTGTTCCATCTTCCGCAAAGAAAAGGTCAGTCACTCCTCCAATGACTAGGTCATTGACCCCAATCACTATGAAATTACCACCCCACTTAAAAAGATGCACACATCTGGCAAAAAAAAGGAAATCATTATGGACCAGTGGGGGGTTCCACGTCCCTCAGCCTCTGACCCATATCTCCAATCACACAAGAAAATCTCTCCTTCAGTATATATATTGAATATGTCCCCGACTTAAAAGTGTTCCAACTCCTTCATACCTCTAGCTTCTGCTCCTGCCCCTTCCGCTCATGTCCAATCTCCTTCCCCAGCAACACAAAAGAGGCAAACAAACACATCCATGGAAATTGTAAAAGAAAAAAGGAGGAGATCGAAATTGCCCTACAACACCGGAGAAGATATCAATCGTGTGCCTCCGGCCCAATCAGAGAGAGCGAGGCTGTATGGGAGACGAATTAAGGCCTTACATACGTGATGTCAGTCCAAAACTTTGGAAAGAAAGATGTTGACGACCCACGAAACTTCCCAGACGCCAAGTGGGTCCTTACACGGGATCGGCGGCTTGACAGACTTGGGCGATGATGGAGGAGGCGATAAAAAGCTTTGACGTCACACCCCCATTAGCTATCATCGATAATGAAGAGACCGTAAGACAAACAATTCTGCTCAGAGTCCTAGTTTTTGTTTACCCTTCCCTATATAGAGCACTAAAGTTGACTTTTCCATCGGATATCGGGTCTCGTGATTGTCAGTCACATTAGTATTGAAATGGGCCAGGGATCAAGTGGCGAGGCCGTCGGTATCCTCTCCCACCGACAATGTTTAATGCACGCAGCCAACCCTAGAAGACCTGAGAATGTCACTCTTTTTAGTATGAATGTCCTGGGGTAGAGCTCAGTCTCGAAAGGCGATACTCGATCGCGACCTTCAGCGCCTGGGAGTGGATATATGTGCTGTACAAAAGATTCGTTTCCATTCTGGCAACAATGATTTTATTCTGTCGAAGATGCTTGACCTCTTCTCGGCGTATTATGATGTCCGTTCTAGGGAGGTAAACCGTTCCTACGCTTGTCTTCTTGGATCTGGAGGGCAGGCTTTGTGTCGTGGATGCTACCATAAAAGATCAGGCATTTCGTCCCATTGGAGTTTATGTGCCCAACGAGTGCAGCAAGTGGCCCGCGTTTCCTCGGCAGATCGATCCATTTCTGACAACATCTCTCCGGGTAATTTTAGCGAGTGACTGGAATGCCATCCTCGATCCTGATATAGATCGCACGGGGTCTAGATTGGGTGTTAACAACCTGGATTTAAATCCATTTCGGGACTTTAGCGACAGGTTGTATCTTCTCCATAAGTTCAGGAATGGGTTTGCTCGTGAACTTGGACTAATAGTGGCAGACCGGCTTCGGTAATGCGTGCATGCTACATTGACTGAGTCTTAGGACAGTCGACTTAGGGGCTCAGGTTGGCCAAGTCTTCATTCCATTCGTTTATTCAGACCTTTGGCTCGTCTGAGTTCGTTTAAACGTAGATAAGCACGGGAATAGTATGGCTAGCTACTGGAAATTCAGTACATCGTTGTTCGATAAGAAGGACTTTCAGGACCAGCTTGTATTGAATGTCGTAATTGGCGGTCTGTGCTTCGGAATAATTGGTGGGCTCACCTTAAGACTGCCATTAAGTCGTTTGCTGCTGATTATACTAAACGGCTCAACCAAGATAGATTAGCAGACCAAACGGCACAATAATCGACAGTAGAAAGGGCTATAAAATAGGAAGATTGTGAGGAAATAGCTGCAGCTAGAGCAGAGTTGGCCTCCTTTGTTTACCAAAAAGGACCAAACTCTGGCAGTTAGGGCTAGAATAAAAAGGATGTCTTCCGAGGCAACAAATAGGGTCGCTGAAATGCGAGCTGAAGAAATTCGGAATATCGCAGACCGATACATCGCTAGCATCGCATTGCCGGATGGGCGTGCTGTGATTCCAAACGACTTTATATGTGAGACTTTCCGATCTGATTTTCAGGATCTTTTTTTTACCAGGGGACAGGTCCTACGCAACTCAGTTAGACACCTATTTAGCTGACTTTCCTCGCCTCAAGGCGGCTGGTGCGAGGATCCAATCACAGTGGAGGAAATCTTGGATGCGTTGAAGCATGTGAGTAGGGACAACACTGCGGGTATCAAGGGCCTCCACTATGAGACTACTTGTGACAAACGCGCGTGTTTGTCCTTCTACTGGCACCGGTCTTTAACCAATGGATAAAAAGCGGAAATAATCCCAAACGCTTCCCCAGAGGTGTGATCAAGTTGCTTCGCAAGAATAAACACGGAGGGATTGAAATTAATAATTTCCCGCCCTTAACTATGTTAAATACTAAGTTAATCCCTTTGGTCAAGGTCTTGGCCAACCGTTTGCAAGTTGTCCTGCCTAGTCTGATTGGCCCCGAGCAGACTTGCGCTTGAAAGATAGGACTATGCACGACAACTTTCATCTGGTACGCTTGATTGTAGAACAGTGAAGCCACGCTGATCAATTTAGATCAGTCCAAGACATTTTATAGAGTTGACCATCGATTTCTAGGGGCTGTCCTCGAGTCGGCCAGCATTCGGGCCGTACTTTTGATCCTGGATTCATCTCATGTATCGGTTTCGTGTGCGATGGCGTAAGGTCGAAACCTTCATGTTGTCCAGATCCATTCATCAGTGTTGCCCGCTTTGGCCGATGCTGTACATTCTTGCGTTAGAGTCCTTCCTCCACAACTTAAAAGGAATTCCGGCCCTAGATGGAATTACCTCACTAGTGCGAACACCCCAGCAAAGTATTCCGCCTATGCCAACGATCGTGAAAAGTAAGATCGAGATGGGCGAAGTCGTCAAGGAAATCAGCAGGTATGAGGTGGTAACAGGATCTCCAGTTAGAGAAGAATTGGTTGAAGATCTGAGAAAAGGTCAAGTCTGCAGTTCGTCTGTGGTCTCGAAGCAGGATATCCTTAAAGTGGAGGGCGGAAGTTTGTGCTTCGCACATCTACTCCATTTTTTACCGCTTATGGGTACTTCTATTCCGAGATAATTTTATTGGTTCGAGTCTTGTTTCACCTCTTGTGGGTTGACAGGGACACTAAGGTGTGTCGAGAGGTCTGTTGCCTCCACCTGCCTGAGGACGGTCTTGGAATGACTGACCTTGAGATTCATCAACAGACGCTGCGGCTCGTGTTCCTGGATCGAATGTGTATGCAAGATGAGGGTAATGGCCTCTTCTGAAAGAAAGACGCTAAGAAAGTATTTCCATCTTTGAGAACTGTTCATGATGGCGAGTCGGGGAGGCCCGCCGTACTCATCGAATCGAGTGCCCCTTTTATCGCGAGTGTCGTATTTTTCTGAACGGCATCACACGGGTTAGGGAAGGCCTCTCCGACACATGAATATTGCCTCCAAAATATATTATATCGTGTGTTAGTACGGGGCGGATGCGCTCGAGATACTCCAATGATTGAGCTCGGTTTGACGAATAAGGAGTTTAGCTCTCTGTGGTATTTGGCGTCGGGATGACGGTGTCTCAAAGACGAGTCATCACTCATCTGGCTGGTGTTGCGGAACGCCCTCTGGGTCGTCAAAAAACTCTGTCTAGTTACACCAAAGTGAAGGCAGTTGAGTCCTTGGGGGCACATCTTTCACTGTAGCATTGTATGGCCGTTGTTCGAACTGATTGAAGGTTACAAGTTTCCTATTCCGGGCGGAAAGCGTTTTAGTCCCTTAGACCATTTCCTTTTGTAGCAATGTTGTGCCTCCCCTGAAGAGAAATGAATACCCTCTTCCTGTGTTTACTTGGCATTATGCGAGTCGTGATATAGAGGATGCGACAGAAAGAGTTTTACGGAGGGGAAAGGTTTCCTCTTAACTAATTTCATTCTTTAAGCAACAGCTTAAAGTCAAAATTAGACCGGAAAGGAGGTGTCTCTCTCTATTAAAATTCGGCGAAAAGTGGTTGAATGTTTCTCGTTTGGTTTGCTTGAGAGGGGCTAATTTAAAGTGTCATCTGGAGGTGACCTAGGAATGAGGATATTGGTCAACTGATTTAAACATTTGTCATCTCAATTTAGGTTAGTGTAAGTCATTTTTCTTTTTTATTCAAGCCTGTGAATTTAATTTAGCTAGGGTTTGGGTGGTCATTGACCCCTTAATTTTAGCACCCATTTTTATCTTTGGTATATTCCCTTCCCTATTTAGGTGACAGGGATTGCTGTTCTCTGGTAACTGTAGGGTGTCTTTCCTTTTCCTGTGTGGGTTTTCGTAATTGTTATTGTGTCTAATTGTGTGAATGCTATTGTGAGTGATTGTAGAACGAATGCACGGAAATCCGTTTTATTAATCACACGATATTTTTCTTCCAGTTAACTGTTATCTCTACCATGATTAGACTGTGGGGATTACCGTTACTAACACTAGTTGTGTTTACTTGTGTAGATGATCTTTTTTTTAAAATTGGGGATATATATTTTTAGATTTTTATCAACCCAACCCGCCACAAAGATTGTGCACAGGTAGGGTTTCTTATGTGGCACTGTGGTGTTTATGTATGGAAGTGTTTTGTAGATGAGATGTTTTGGTGAAAGAAACAATGTATGGACGATTGGGTCAGTAATTTAGTCTAGCTAAGTCATCGATTGGACAAGTGCAGACCCGCCTGCACCAATCCCTACTTTTCACACGTGGATTATTTTTTTATTTTCATACAATAAATATCAGGAGTAAACAAGGAGCGAGTTAGAGATCGAACTTATCTGCTTACTCCCTATTTCAGCAAGACTATATCGACCCCAAGCAACATACTACTTCTTGATTGTGTTATCTTCATTCAAGGGAATGAAGGCATAAACATTCTATTCTTCCTTAACACTTCCTCGTTGCTCACATTGTCCGTCCAGGGCATTCTCAGCATCCATCTATAGAATCGTGTCTCTACTTGCTGCAAGTCCCCTCTTCAACTATGAGGAAATTGTTTAGCATTCAGTTCCATATTAGAGGTACGGTATTACATAATTTGAGCATTTTGAGCACTCTTATTTTTGTTTCCTAATGAAGGGTGGTCTTGTTTCTTTATCCAGTGTAAGGAAAAAGTAACGCCTCTTTTTTTACATTAACTTTTATTGAACGAAAATAAATTACAGTATTTTAAGAAAATTTAAAAATATTGTCACATCAAAACAACACGATTTTTTATGACTAAAAATCTATTTAACATGTTCAAAAGGCTTTTCTTCAATTCTGATGACTCTCAGCAACACTTCTACAAACCCTATTTACATTATTCGCAATGTTGTCTTCATTTTTGTTACCATATCACAACGTTTCGACCGTTGTACGCACCGGATTTCTTCAGGTGGTTGGAATGTCGAATTGAAGCCTTTATTACGCTCCCTGAGGTAGACTATGCCATGTCACTGGATCTAACCACAATTACACATAGCACAGTGGATGAAGGGTCGGTTAGATCCAATGACAGTGTGAGTTCAATACCTGATTAAGAAATTGTAGAAGTGAATTAACAGGAGATAACTGATAAATGACATCCATTCGATATAGCACGTGGAACTAAAACAGTCTACCTCAGCGAGTGAAATAAAGGGTTCAGTTCGACATTCCAACCACCTGAAGAAGACCGGAGCGTACAACGGCCGAAACGTTGTGATAAATATGGCAACAAAGATGAAGACAATTGTCCGAATAATGTAAATAGTGTACATAATAACCTCATCTCAGAAATATAGACAGGTTTGACATATTTGTACATTGATTTCTGAAAAGGTATCAGACATGTTTTCGGTTTTATCCTGTAAACTAGATCTTTCGGTACGCCCTCACAAGAAAAAGTTTGGGGCTAGGTATAGTGATTATGACTACTCAACTACATCCACCTCAACTAGAAAAAAGCCACACCTTGCATTATGTTTTGATGTTGAAGTTATATTTTGCTATTCCAATGGGCCTTTGGATTCCTGCGCCATATTTTAATTGGCTGTAATGTATTTCCAAGAAAGTTGAATTTCCGTCTCAATTCTTTGCTCATCTGTAAGAAAATTGTCCAGTATTGTTGCACCCTTAATTCTAGCCTTGTGAGAGACAGACCTAAGTTTATTAGTGCTGACTAAAGCATACTTCCGAACAGATTCACTAGTGTCATAATCACACAGTATATCTATATTATTACGATATTCGTTTGACTGAGTTAAAGTAATTACAGACACTGTTCTACAAGACCGACGTTATCTCGTTTTGAAAATATAGATAAAAACGCACCGAAGCAACTGTGAATATTTCTACACTTATCTGTCGCCATCTGTCGTAGAATTTTTTTTTTGAGAATTGTAGTCTACATATCTGAAAGTGAAGCGAATAAAATTTCAATTAGAAAAAATTAATTTGTAGAAAAATCCAAAAATAAAAAGATACCGGTGTTCTGCCATTCCGCCATTTTTTTTTCGATTTCAGATGATATCAATGAAATATCGCATCGAATATAAATTTCAATGAGCAATTTTATAGTTTTAATTTTCCGTTTCGTTTATCGGTGTATTTATCTTTACTTATATCAGATATATCTATTTATTTTTAATTTTGTCTTTCCCCGTCTAATTCATTATTGTCTTTTAACGCTGAATTATTCGAATTTTTCGGTGAATTATTCAACCTAAAATTGTCTGTTTCTTTCATTCTTTGTTCCAACATTTTTCTTACATTCCTTTATTCACTTTCATTTTTTTGTTTCTTTTGTCCGGATTTTTTTTTTGTCTTTTTCTTATACTTTTAGTTCTGCAAATTTCGTTTCTTTCTTTTTCTATTTTTTTGTAAATGGAATTCTTTTTTTTTCTATACTGACTATTTCTTATTTCTGTTCCTTTCATATTTTTCATTTTTCTGGTTGTTCACAATTCATTTTTCATTTCACTTCCGTTTTTTCTTTTTTTCGTCAGTTTTTCTCTTTAACTTCCTTTATTTGTTTTATTTCTCTTCCGATCTTTCATTAGATTTCCCTTATTTTTCTTTTAGTCTGTGCCTGCTTTTCTTTTTCTTTCTTTCACTTTTTCTTTCTTTCATCCGTGCTTTCTTTCTTTCTTTTCTTTTCTTTCTTTCTTCCTGTTCTACTTTCTTTCTGTTCCTCTTTTTTTTCTTTTCTTTATTTCTTTCTTTCTTTCTTTCTTTCTATTCTTTCCTTCGTTAATTTCTTTAACCAGGTTCTTACTTTCCTTTCATTATTCCTTTTCTTTATTTTGTTTTTTCTATCAGTTTTAGTTTTTATGTATCTTTTGTGTCCTCATTCTTAGACCTGTATGTTTCTTTTTACATTTCTAGCATTCTAATATTTTTCTTTCCAAAAACAAAAACATTACCATTTTACTTGTTTTTCTTTTATTTGTACTATTTCTCCCTCGTTCTGTTTTGTTTTTTCTTTTTTCATTATTTATTGCACCTTCCTTCTTTCTTTCTGTTCTGCTTCCTCTACCTTTCTTTGTTTCTTTCTTTATTTTTTGTACCATCTACTTGCTTTGTTTTTTAATCATTTCTTTGGTTTATCTTTCGTTCTCCCTTTATTACATTCTTTCTTTCTTTCTTTTTCTTTTTTCTAGTTATACTTATTTTTTCTCTTCTTTCCAATTTCGTCTTTTCATTTTTAGCAATTCAACACATCAGTTTTTCACTTGCATCAATTTCTACTTCACTCAAATATAAATTTAATTCAACTTTCATGATTCCTAAAGCTCTCTCATTCACACACTTCTTTATCAGTCTGTTTATATATATATATATATATATATATATATATATATATATATATATATATATATATATATATATATATGTGTTTGTGCGTGTGTGTGTGTGTATGTGTGAGTGAGTGTGCGTGCGCGTATATATATATATATATATATATATATATATATATATATATATATATATGGTGGGGGCGCGTGTGTCCAGGGAAAAATTGTTAACTGTAGCAATTGTTAATAAATGGAAGTTAAAACTTTTTCCAATCACGTACAAATATTCAGATAAAGTTTCGAAAGAAAAGTATTCCATTTGTAAGTTGTCCTATTTTTTCTGAAATTATCAGACTGTTCAGGAAAAAGTCTTATAAAGCGATAAAAACAGGTCTCTATAAAAAAGGAAATGTAAGACTAAATTACGACTTGACTGCGTCATAATTTAAAGTTTTCCCTTAAATTAATTTATACGAAAAGAAAGATAATCAAAGATCTTGGCTTGTGGCCTAACATGCAGATACATAGGGAGAAATTGAAATAGATTCAATTGTAGAAAATATATTCCATAGACAATTAGAATGATATGCAAGAACTGCTGATATATATATATCTCTCTCTATATATATATAGATATATATATATATATATATATATATATATATATATATATATATATATATATATATATATATATATTAAGATATTACATAAAAAACATGTCAAAATCGTTACACAATTGCAGTCGTGTTTCGATGCGTATCAATGCATCTCACCAGATAAATTACTAGCGTGTTAAGGATTTATTTAGATATAACAGCAAAATACGAAATAAGAAAAAAAGTGCGTGGCTATAAGGTTTCTAATATTTACTCCGATCAATCAATCAAATATGACCTACGTTAAATAAGCGAATATAATATTCTAAAATAAATAATATTGGTCTACTTTGTATTGATTCCTCTTTTAAATTAAATTTCCCCGAATATATATATATATATATATATATATATATATATATATATATATATATATATATATATATATATATATATCATTTAAACGTTATTTTTAGTGGATACCCATATTTAAATATCCTGTTTCTTTATAATTTGTTTAGATTTTGGAAGTCATCCTTCGCTATGTAAGTGCGACCACGTATTTCAAAGTCACTATTTCTGTCCTCTGTTAAAACACTTCCAAGATATTTAAATTGTCGTACTTGTTTGAATTCGTTTTCTCCAATTTGTAATTTTCAAGTGGGGCTATTACTTTTACTAGCAAATCTGCATTCTTTCTTCTTGCATTTGATGTTTATTTCTTATTTTCGCATTCCTTCGCCAATTTCGTTAGAGTTCCAGATGTTTTTCCTCGCATGTTGGACTCTTTTCTTTGCTGGCAACAATGCAGGCTGTATTTTCGCAAGCGATGTTTAATACTTTCTTCTCGCTTTCTCTCTTTACCTTTTGTAGGAGTTCCCTGTAGTTTCCTTTGTGTCTGCTACCAGCACTGTTCCCTCTGCATACCCTGTGTTGTTAAGACTGTGACCGCTGATAATGAACACTGCTAGGGCGGCTGATACTCTCAGAATCGCCTCACCATATAGATTGAATGTCTGGTGAGAAAACACATCCTTGACTTATACCCATTTGTAACTTTGTATATTTACTGAACTCATTTTTATTCCGTATAAACGGAGGTTTTATGCCGAGTATAGGTTCTGGATTATTTTAATATCCTTCCCAGTATAGCAAGGTTACTGCAGTAAAAACAGAACCAGTGAATAAACTTATGCCAAACCTTTATTGCACTTTACTCTAATATGACTCGTCTACTGACGAATGTTACAAGGTGCATTTTATACCTTCTAGATCTTAAGGGGAGGTAGCTGAAGATTTATCAGTACAGTTACCGAGAAGTTCCAACAGTTCGTTGTGACATATTTTATCAAACCCTTTTGCATAATCTATAAAACAAAGGTACACGTCATTGGACATTTGTATTACTCTTTCTGATCTCATTCTGAGCATAAATATCGTATTGCTTGTCTCAGTGTCATTAACGAACCGACGGTGTTCTCTTATTTCTTTATGCAAATCTGCTTTATCTGCAATGCGTATTCTTCTTTTTTTATTTTTATCCATTTTTCGTTGAGTGATTCATATTTAGCCTGCTTGCATTTATTCCTAAAGTCTTTGTGCAAAGTTCTATATTCTACGCTGTACCTTAGCATTGATTTTGTCGTCTTTTCATCACGTCGAGAAATTCATTCTTTTTTCTTTGTTTAATTTTATTTCGGATCATCTCGGTTGCTGATGTTGCTGTTGCTTGTCTTAATCTTTCCCACTTCGAGTTTTCATTCTCATTTTGTACGTTTTTATTTTCTTTTAATACTGTCTATATATTTCTCATTCACATTTGAGTCATCGATGCAATTTGGCTTCTGTCTTGACCCGCTTCAATTTCCGTAGTTTCACTCTATGTTTAAATAACACTGGAAGGTAATCGCTTCCACAGACGGCACTTGGGTATGTTTTGCAGTGTAAAACTGCATTCCGGAATCTCTTATTGTTAGTTATATAGATGACTTTCTTTTTCGTTTCTCCTCTTGAGCCTTTCCATATCCATAAACATCTCGGGTGTTCTTCAAATCAGATGTTGGTTGGTTATTACCTGAACATTTGTTGTGGAATATTGGGCCCAGTTTTCTCCGCATTCATTACGGGTTTACCGGTTAATTCCCCATCTCTCTCCTTGCCTAGTTTGGCATTCAAGCATTGTTTAATCGATACAGACACGAGAGAAAATAATTTCTGTGAAAGTGTGTCTTTGATCGATACTGCTGAATCAGGGACAGTGTAGACAAACTTTCAAATATGAGGCTGTTGAAAGACATAAATGCAGGCCTTCGACCGGTTGGTGTGCGCATTTTAGGACGGCAAACATGTCAATCTCTGATTCACGATATCCGGTCCGTCATTCATCTTCTGGAATTGACGAAAATATCGGCATATTGGGAGAGGCAAACCTGGTCGAACGCTGTCCTACGAATAATAAGTCTAGCGCTTACTGAAATGCAATCAATACTTTGCTTTTTACTGATCTTTCTCACCAAAGATACTTTTATGATGTGTGTGTGTGTGTGTGTGTGTATTTATTATATTTATATTGTATTTATATATAGTGTATTCATATATATTTATTTTATGTGTGTGTGTATTTATGTCCGTAATAAACACGGAATCTACACCGCACACCACCACTAAACAGATTGTCGCAAAATAGCTGTAACTATGAAAATCCCTTTCGAAACTTCCAATAATTAAGCCATATTCTTAATTTATACATTGTTCTTTCAGTACGACGTTGATCACTGTTCTCCATACGTTCCTTTCTTCGCTAAGTAAGTTATTAATATTTTCTACCTTTCTTTGTTAATGACCTGTTACGGATTTATACAAAATTTTTTAGTTTGATTATTCACAACCACGCTAATATTGCTTTCAATAAGTCATTGAGTATTAAAATTTCCAGCTTTTCTCATTATGCGACCCTGAATTTTTTCCTGTTTCTCTTAATCTTTATGGCGTACTCAGCATCCTTCTGTAGCAATATATTTTGTGGTAAATGAAGAAGTTTTGTTTTCATAGATTATTTCTTATTTCTGTTTCAATATTTCATTTTTCTCTATTTTTCTTTGTCCTTCATTCATTTTTTGGTTACCATTTCTTTTTTCTTTTGATGTGATATAATTTATTTTGTATTTTATTTCTCTCCCGATTTTTCATTCATTTTTCCTTTCTTTTTTCTGTACGTGATTTTTACTCTCCCCCTCTATATACCTTTTAATCACTTCATCCCCAAGTCAAAACGATAATGCCACTATGGCGCAAAGGGTTACTACAAGTAAAAGAGTGCGAGAACTTTAGTGAGGAGAAAAGACAATGAAAGAACAGGGTTCAGGAAGACAGAAGATAGCGACTGGCATTGCATTTATATTTTTAAAGATTGTAGATAACAGGGAAGAAACCGGAGGTGAGTGCCACAAAGAAGAAGTGGTTCAATTTCCTCTATACGTTTATTATTTTATTTTTTACTAACAATCTAACTCTGTTTTCTTTATTCTGTTCTTTCACAACTTCCAGTCATTTTCTTTTAATCTTATTCTTTCGTTTTATTTTTTGCTTTTTCCTTTATTTTTCCGTTTCGTTAATTTCTTTCTGTAACACCTGTTCATGTTAATCTCAGCATCCTTCTGTAGAACCACAACTCTGTCGCTTAAATACAGCAGTCACTGGCATATAGGAGATTACATATGACATATGACACGACAGTTCAACGTTCTTTGTTGCTAACGGAATTTTTCTATCTATTAAATTTATGTCACAGAAATTTCTCCACTCGCTTTCCATTGGTAAGTATGAATTTCATATTTTTTCTTTTTTTTTTTTTCATTAGACTTCCTCGATATGAAGGATAGATAACGACTGAACCTAAATTTGAAAAGATTAACATTGTAGTGTTCATGTAGGCCTCCACGTGGGAGTCTCATTTTGGGGGAGAAGCAGTCTGAGTGGAACAACTTTCTCATCAATGGAATAGGTAGTGAATAAATTATATTCAACACTATGGATGTATCAAGTTGGGTCTCTGTTTTAACATTCTAAACTGGTGGCACTAAATACAAGAAGAAAGACAGTATTGCGCCGATCGGTTTAAAGGGATAGGCTAAGCTTTAGTTGATATTGCATATTTGTGGACTATTATCTTTACATAAGGTTACTCAGACCATCAAAAAACATCTAATATTATTCATGAATTTGTTACTTGTTAAGTACATTATGATAGAAAAAATTCTATTGAAACTTCCAGCCGAATTTCTAATTTCTACACCTATCAGAAAATCCAATAGATATCGATCGTCACTAAGTACACATTTTCAACGCACGCGCGCACACACATGCACACACACGCACACGCATATATATATATATATATATGTGTGTGTGTGTGTGTGTGTGTGTATTTAGGCAGCAATCCTTCTTTCATACACATTTTATTGAATGCGACAGACAAAGTGCTTTTATTTAGTTTTTTATACAATTTCTCGTGTATATATATATATATATATATATATATATATATATATATATATATATATATATATATATGTATATATATATGTATATATATATATGTATATATATACATATATATATATATATATATATATAGAGAGAGAGAGAGAGAGAGAGAGTGAGAGAGAGAGTGAGAGACGGTGGAAGGCTTTTTACATTTATTTAATACTCAAACATGGAAAATATCAATTTCGGAATTTCGCTAAAAAAAAAAGTCCCAATACAAACAAACGTGAATATTTTGAAAAACTGGTTTTGGAAACTGAAGATCTGATTAGAAGAATGTGATGGAAGGCTCACTTCTTCCTTATTGATCGAGATGTTGCAAATATATCAGATTCTTATTGTTTGAAATGTTTGAAAACTGCAACACGGTTTTGAAAACGATCTACTGAGCATTATTAGAATTAACGAAATCTCTTTTCATAAAAATAGGAATCATTTTCAGAGCGATTAAGATTGTATTATTAAAGACATTAATATATCTAACAATATATTTGTTGCATCCGATAGAACTTCTAATTTTTATAAATTTGATCCTACAGATTATAATACTTTAATTAAAAAAATAAGTAAAAATTATGAGATGAATATTAACACTAATAATTTAGTTGACAGAATTAACACTGCTTGTAAAAATATAAGAGATAAACTTAAAATCATAAAGAGAGTTAGTAAGCTCAGTTGTATGTCCTAATAAAAGATCATAAACCAGACATTCCCACGAGGATTATGAACCGTAATAGGCCATAAAACGGAAGGATCAGCAAATCTATCCTGGACAGAGTCAACAATCAAATTAAAGTACGCCTTGAACATTTACAATGGACTTGTATAATAGATGTCATCAAGTGGTTCAAAGTAATTAACAAAAAAAGAAGCTGCTCTTTTATCCAATTCGATATCGTGGATTTTTACCCCTCCATTTCCAAGGAACTCTTGGAACACTTTGGAAATTGCCAAAGCTAAAATAACATTTCCAGTGAAGAACTGAATATAATAATGAACTGCAGAATATATGTTCTCCTTCACAACAATGAACAGTTGGTTAAAAATTCTGATCATCACTTTGATATTTCAATGAGATCATTAGATTCTGCAGAGCCTTCTGACCTGGTGGGTTTATTTACATAAATCTTAAATCTTATGATGATTTTAATGTTGATAATATATGGTTATACAGAGATGATGGTCTTATGGTAATAAAAACCTATACTAAAATTAAGGCTGACAAATTAAGGAAAATGATTCATAGATGATTAAAAATTTTAAACCTTAAGGTTAAGATAACTACTAATGTTAAACGAGTAGATTTTTTTGATTTTTTTATGTTACGTTAGATCTTGTTAATGATGTATTCAAATCATATATGAAACATAATTCTAATCCAATATACATTCACCACAATTCTAAACACCCTCCATGTAGGATTAGCAACAACTCATCTGACAAGGTTGTGTTTAATAAATATAGCGGTGTTTATAATACTGAAATATAGAGGTTACAAGTACGCTGAAGTCAGGTATAGAAAACATGAAAATAACGGTCAAAGGAAAAGAACCCGGAATAGGATATTATTCGGTACACACCTACCATTTAACCACTTGATCAAAACTAAGTTAGGTCAGAAGTCCCTCCATTATTTGCTAAATATTTCCCTAAAAGTAATCCGTTTCGTAAAATATTTTACAGAAACATACTAAAACTTAGTTATAGTTGCACCGATTATCTTGAGAAGATTATAAAGAGGTACAATGATAAAATAAATTTAAAAATATTGATAACATTCGAAGATAAATACTGTTGATAATATGTAATTGCAATAATTCTAATGATTGCTCATTACGAAGCAAATGTTTGCCCAAGTCTCTTGTTTATCTAAGTTCTATTTCTACTATAGAGAATCCGATTGTTGAAAAAATTTATATCGGTAGTACTAAGAATTCTTTTAAAACTAGGTACCAGCATATCTTATCCTTCACCAATAGTACTTATAAAAATAGTATATCTCTTTCTAAATATTTTTGGAATTTCAAAGAAGCTAATAGAACTCCTACTGTAAAATGGATTTTAAAAAAAAGCTAGAACATGTAAATCTTTAAATGAACCTTATTTCTTATGCTTACATGACAAACAAAATTATCAGATTTTCCTATAAAAATCCTTATTAAAACAAAGACGTGAATTAATTGTAAATTGTAGGCATAGTCAAATTTACCTTACAATATGGTTGAACTTTGAATTTGATACTACTTTTTCTTATCGTAATAATTTGTAGATGAACTGCGGTGCACCTTATATGAGTTACTATTCTATTTGTAAGATTCATTTAGATTTGATATATTAATATAGATCTGTATTGATGTATAGTCGGTATTATTAACAACTTATATGGATGCTCTTTACTTAACGGTTGCATATTAATTTAGTTTGGCGTTTATGATCTGATTTCCTTTTTTAAACGGTTAAGTTATATACCAGTTTCTTAAAGATGCCTTTTAATTATCAACTAAACAATTTTATGCAGGAATCTGACCGAGCATATAACTAATTAACATTATATTAAATTACCTCCCTACCTCTTTCCCTTTAACTTCTTGTGAAAGTTGGACATCATATTTCAATATATTTTACGAAATAATGTACCCATTTGTATATGTCCCTATATACATTTTTTCGGTTAGTTTGAATTTAGCGCTAGTCGCTGGTAATGGCCACAAGCCTCTTTTTAATTCTGTTATTTTTTTTTCGAAAAATGAGGAAATATTCGGCTTTTGAAATTAAATTAATTCTTCACTCGCCAGTAAGTTACCATCGCTCCAGGAGACATATTTGAAATGTTGAAACACAATTGCTATTGTTTAGCGATTTTAGCATGTTTTTGCTTTAATCTCCTATAATATATATATATATATATATATATATATATATATATATATATATATATATATATAGTACAGTACTGTTTCGCTGTATCACAGCTCGTCAGTGCGACTAGACTTCCGAATGCCTCAAGCCCGGAATGAAACACAACTAATTTGGTGACAGCCAGAGCTATATATATATATATATATATATATATATATATATATATATTATGGAAAATTAGGAAATCAGCCGATTCCGCTACCTTATTTTTAACCTTTCGGTATCTTCAGGCGCTTTCGGTCAACTGAATTCATAACGCTTTATTTTTTTTAAATAAAAATTTATGAAGACTATATTTTTTTTAAATAAATGAATATGAGCACGGTGTGAGGAAGGGTAGAAGGTTTAGAGGAGGAGGAGAGGAAAATCAAGTGTATTTGAAATATATCGGTGGGAGATTTAATAAAATATACATATATTCTTTTTATCCCATTCAAAATGAATTTTTATTTTTAAATAATAAAGCGTTAGGAAATCAATTGACCGAAATCGCCTGAAGATACCGAAAGGTTGAAACCAAGAATGCGGAATCGGTTGATTTCCTAATCGTCTATACTATACTATAACATATATATATATATATCTATATATATATATATATATATATATATATATATATATATATATTCAGGGAAATTTAATTTGAAAGAGGGATCAATACAAAGTAGACCAATATTATTTATTTTAGAATATTATATTAGCTTAGTTTAAATTTAACTTAGGTCATATTTGATTGATTGAGCGGAGTAAATATTAGAAACCTTATCATCCACAGACAGACTGTTTCGAAGAGTCATGCTATATTAGCTTTAATAGTCACTGTTTAATAGTCACTGTTTACAAATGCACCCCTCACACCCACAGAGCTCAACCGAAATTAATTTTTCAGGAGACAATATTTTTGTCATCCACAAACAGACTGTTTCGCTGTTTCACAGCTCATCAGTGTGGTTAGACGTTCGGCTGCCTCTAGCTAGGATCGAAACCCGACTGAATTGGCGTCAGTCGGAGCTTCTAACACTAAGCCGTCGGCGCACGGCAGGGATGAAGGTGAATTTTAGCGTGTTTATTTTTAGATTTAGATAAACACACAGTGACTGACAGTGACTCAATTCTGCCGATATATATATATATATATATATATATATATATATATATGTGTGTGTGTGTGTGTGTGTGTGTGTGTGTGTGTGTGTGTGTGTGTTGATGTAATAGGAAAGAACAGTTAGATTAATGATCGAAAGTTCTTTAGTATTTATGTTTGTTTTTGTTTTTTAACAAACAGTGCTCGATACAAAAGTAGTGCTAAACATCGCTTGATAGTGAAAATGTACTATAAATTTTAAGTTTAATATTAGAATTAAACTTTAGGACTTAAGTCAAGTTTCGAAACTTTCTGTGTTGCGATGGAATCATATTTTTTTTAAATAATTATAGTATATATATATATATGTATATGTGTGTCCGTGCGTGTTGAAAATAAATGTGTATATCTATTGGACTTTTCTGATGACATAGTAGAGCTAGAAGATTCGTTTAGAAATGTCAATAATAATTTTGCTATCACAGCAATAAATTCTTAAATAATATTACATGTTTTTTGAAAGTCCGAGTAACCTAATGTACATATGATAATCCACAAAATGCAATTTAAACTAAAGCCTAGCCTATCTCATTAAACCGATCGGCATAATACTGTCTTTCTTCTTATGTTTAATGCTACCTGTTCAGAATGTTAAAACTGTGACCCAACTTGATACGTCCAAAATAACGAATATAATTTATTCACGACCTCACTGCAAAACCTATCCAAGTGCCGACTGCGGATGTGACCATCGTCCTGTTATATGTAAAACTCAAATTTCAAGACACCAAACTCCTGAGCGACCTGAACCTGAAGGAAAACTATATGGACAGTGGGAAATGAAGATATGATGGACAAAATGGAATTGAAAACTCGAAAATGGAACGCAGTAAGAGAATCTTTAGTGACATCAACAAACAATATCATCCCAAGGTATAATAGATAAAGAAGAAAAAAAGAATGGATGACTGATGAGATTCTTGACATGATACAAAGGTGTCAGAAAACTCTGCCAAGATACGGAACGGAATACAGAAAACTACACAACAAAATATGGACAAAGAAGAGTGGCTAAACAAAAATATGCAGAAATAGAGAGAATGTGTACCATAGACAGAGATGATATGCATAAACAAATATGGCTGCATCAAATGCAAAGATGAAGCACTCATGTTACAGGAGGGAAAAATTCTTCAGCGCTGGAACGAATATATTGTAGAACTCTTTCAAGACCAAAGAGAACAACCAGCAATACACAGAATTACCGACGGGCCTGGAATTCTAAGTTAACAGAAACAAAGCGGCAGGGCCAGACGTAATTGTAATAGAGATGCTGATAGCCTTCGATAATTTGGGCATAGGCAAGATTACGGAAATAATAAATGAATCTGGGGATATACCGGAAAACCGAATCAGATCTATTTTCATAGCATTGCCTAAGAAACCAGGCGCAAACGAATGTGAACTGCACCGAACAATCAGCCTAATGAGCCACATAACAAAACTCAACATCCGTATTCTGATGAATAGAACACGCCGCAGAATCAGACCAGAGATAGGATAAGAACAGTGCGGGTTCGTTAAAGACAGTGGAACAAGAAACGCAATATTCATGCTCAGAATGTTATCAGAAAGAGTAATACAAATGCAGAAGAACGTCCACCTTTGTTTTATGGACTATGTAGAGGCGTTCGACAAATTACGCCACAAAGTTCTGTTGGAATTACTCAGCAACCTTGACATATTCGGGAAAAGACATTACAATGATTAAAAACCTCTTCTGCCGGCAAACCGCCTGCATAAAGATAAGAAATGAGTTCAGCAGACATACAAAATAGAAAGAGGTGTAAGGCAAGGATATTTTCATTTTTACAGACTTTACTCTAAATCTTATTTTATGTATTCGTCTACTGCCATAGAACATACGTCTAACTTGAACAGTTTGTTTGACTGGGATCACCTTTTCTCTTTCGCAACACTTATGCTCGGCATTCCTTAAAATAAGGATAAATCATCTGTCTCATCTATTATAAAAAATAACATTTCTTCATTCAATTCATCTGAAATAAATGCCACTGAATTTTCTAATCTTCCTAATCCTAATAGATTTCATTCTTCATCTACAGTCGACGATTCTAAGAGACTCTGTGTCCTCGACAATGCTAAGTTGATCGAGGGTGATGTCTCAGCTGCAGTTAGAGTATTAGCCTCATCCAATGCTATACTAGCCACTACACCAGATGTTATCACAGTGCTTCATTGGAAACATCCTGCACCACCATCAGATGTCAGAGTTGTTCAGATGGAAAACAATGATTCCAATATTGTAATCTTGAAGGAAGCAATGGGTGCCACTCTGAAGTCTTTCTCTGAATGCAGCAGTGGTGGTGTGGATGACCTATGACTTGGTCACATCAAGGACTTAATTTCTGCCCACACTGCCAAAGCTGGTGAACATTTGAAAAGATCCATAACACATAATACCCTTCTCCAAGCTGAGTTAACCCAACATGCTCGCAACTTAATATTTTCAGCCAACTTAACGGCTTTAAAAACGGCAAGGATGTTGTCTTCTCACCGCACTTATTCAACCTACACAGCAAATCAATTCTGAGCTAACAGAAAAGACTAGCAGGATTCATCATTGGCGGTCACAATTTTAACAACACATCATATGCTAATGTCAGAGTACTTATAACAGACACGGAAAGGAAACTACAAAACCACCCACAGAAGGTAGAGAAGGAGAGCGAGTAGAAGGGACTAAGATGAGCCCGAAGTGCGATTTACAGGTCGGGGATATTAAAATAAAGTAGATGCTGAAATTTAAATATCTAGGAAGTCTTCTGACAGAGGACGGTAAGTGCGGCATTGGGATCTGAAGACGGACTTGGATGACCAAAGACGCATTCCAAAAACAGGGGACAGGAGGATTTTGTTGGTAACAAAGAAAAGATAATGAACTGCGACGTGATATATGTTCTCCTTTACGGCAGTGGATGTTGGACAGTCTCCTCAAAGATGAAGAAGAGACTCGAAGTAACGGATGTATGGTTCATCAGAAGGAAGCTGATGCTATCAGAGACTGAACATGTGAGCAACGATGTGGTTTTGGAGGGGATGCAAAGAGTAATGAGAAAGGATGTCTTTGAAAATCTGATACTCAAAGGGATGTTAAAGGAAAAGAGGGACAAGGGAAAGCAGCGCATAACATACTTAAAGGGTTTAAGCAAGTGGATGGCAGAACAGTGTCTGCGTGAAATAACAAAAAGACAAAACTTATTGAGAGCTACAAAGGACAGGAAGAAATGGAGAGCCATGATCACCTACGTCTTTGATAAAAAGGTTGTTCCAATCAGACTGTTTCTTTCCAAAATGAGAATCCCATGTGGATGCCTACCACTAACTACAGTTTTACCCTTTTCAAATTAACGTTCAGTTGTTATCTATCCTACATATCGAGGAAGTATAAGGGAAAAAAAACAAATATATCCATACCTACAATCAGAAAGTGAGCGGAGAAATTTCTGGGACATAATATTAACAGATAGAAAAATAGAAACAACGATAAGAGCGCTGAAGTGTCGTGTCATATGTAATCTCCTATATGACAGTGAATGCTGTATTTAAACTACATATATGATGATGAGATTAACAGGAACACACACACACACAGACACACACACACACATATATATATATATATATATATATATATATATATATATATATATATATATATATATGTAATGTAGCAGCTATAATATTCACCCATTACAAGGCTCAAGAGCCAATGTAGCTATAGGGTTAGTGTTATGGTCCAGGTTAGGACCAAGGAAGAACAACACGAACACAAGAGTAGAAAAAAACGAAGATATATTACACAGAATAATAATACAAGATGTGAAAGGTGATAGTATGACTGTCAGTCTGGTTTGGAGTGAACTACTATCGGCTCGACTCGATTCGTCTCTCTATCTCTTGAGATGCGTAGTATACATAGTGTTAGGAAGAGTTCCTTCTGTAGTTATAGGTAAGGACCCATAACAGTTAGTGAATGAGATTAATGGTAAGCAAATAAGAGAAGGTATAAGGAAATTAAGGTCATTAGAATATTGAATATAATGAGGCAGTCTGTTCTACAAATTAGCGCATCTTTGGAATAAGCTGTCCGTGTGGAACGTCCTTCTTAAAAGTGGGTTAAGGAGCGAATTAGGGTGATTTGAACATGCGGATGTAGCATTCTGGCGGAGAACAGCCCTCTCATGGCTGCGTCTGAATTCAGAGCTCTCCTTTTTCTAGATGGGTTCCCACCTCAAGACTAGCGAACCCAATCAGACTGTTTATTTAACACATAGATTCGGATGAAAAGTATTGGATTCGTATCATCTACAAGGGTCTATAGGTGAAAGTGTACGTAACGAGTTACCCAAGCGGAGTTGGAACTTGATTCGCCGATTATCTTTCCGTCTCAAACACAATAAATTCCCCATTACCATTACACGAGTGAAATCTCCTGAGAGCCGAGGATGATAACCGTCATTCTACGGTAAGAAATTAAATGAGTTAACTAGATTAGATGTCGTCTGATGGCCGACCACAATGTTGAGACGTCCAGCGAGAATTTAACTCACTGTGTAGTTTTAATGACCAATGAGACCCGGGTGAATAAGAATAACATCTTGATGACGGATCACGTAAACGAATTTGGTAATGTGTTTCTGCAAACGAATTTTGTGGATACCATGGACTGTACATGGGATTAACGAGTAACATTTAAGGATAAGGGAATAAAAAGAAAAAAACACTTGCATTTAAAATCAGAAAGAGATAGTTGAACTTACTGAGATATAAGGAAAGAGGGCGTGGGGAATTTAACATTCAGGCGACATAATGAAAGCAAAAACAACAAAAGGAAGGAGTGAGTAAATGGACTAGATTGTGTGAATGAACAGAAGAACAGGGAATAGAAGAGATAGTAAGAAGAAAAATATTATTTAGAGCTACAAGTTTTTCGATTTATGATTAGTAAATATAGTTTTTACCTAAAAACGATATCAACTAGCAAATAGATACAGAATGAAAGAAATTTAATAAGTTATAAATTATTTATTTAAAATAAAGAAAATCTTCTAAAAATAGATTAATCATCGAAAAGTAATTCGTAAGACAATAGTGTCCAAAATATATGTTAGTCATAAAAGAATATAAAAGGTTTTCTATTGAAATAATGTCTTAATTTTATTGTTTTTTTTTTTAATTTTACGAGTAAGAACAGATTTTCGGAAACAGGGGATCCTGTTTGACAAAAGGAAATTGATGAAATGAAGTACCTGTCCTTATAAAGAACATAAAAAAAAAAAATTTACAAAAAAGACTTTCTCCAAATTTCATATAATTAATCAGATGGATTTAACATAAGTTAAACACCAAAAATATTTCTAAAATAATTTCGGTTATTTTTAAACAAGTCTTGAAAGTTTCATTAACATCAAACAATTATATTTGTCTGCAAAAATTTCATAATCGGTGATTTTACACTGCGAATAATTCCCATACAATTTTATGGTAACGCCCTGACGCAAGAAAAACAACATTTTTAACCAAACTTTCGAAGGTTCTAAAAAGCACAAAAAATATAATTTCATGATCAAAAAATACTTGAGACAAAGATTTTGACAATGAGATATGCTACCGGATAGGGAAAATTATATATATATATATAAATTATATATATATATATATATATATATATATATATATATATATATAGGGTGACCCAAAAAAACGGGAATCTTTGAAGAGCGTATTGCTAGATATGAGCAAGTGGCAACACTGCGTGACAGTGACCTTGAGCAAGTAAACATTTCCCCATTTTAGTAACGAGAATGAAATTTACAATATCCCAGCTGAGATGTTGCAGCAGTCAATGAGGAATCTGAACAGCAGATTTCAAGTATGCAATCGTACAGGAGGACTCCATCTACAGGACGTAATTTAAAAAAAATGAAATTTCCATCATTGTTTCTTAAATGGCATGTTTTAAGGTTTCAATTACTATGAATTAAATATTTTTCTTCCATCACTCTTGGTTTTATTGGATTGTTAAAGAGTTCCCGTTTTTTGGGATCACCCTATATATATATATATATATATATATATATATATATATATATATATAATTTATATATCATATATATATATCATATATGTATATATGTATCAAATGTCCCATACATATTATATATATCATATACATGTATTATATATATCATATATATATTATATACCGTATACATATGTATCATGTACATCTCACATTTATATATACTATATGTATTATATATATGTATCATATATATATATATTATATATAGCATATATATGTATCATATATATGATACATATATATATAACATATATCATATATATATATATGATATGGGATATATATATATGTGTATTTGATATATATGTGATATATATATGATATATATATTTTATAAATACGATATGTATATAATATACGATATATAGCTCTCCACCTCTCTCTATCCCTTGCAGCTCTTAACAAGTTCCTTCTCTCAGTTTCCTCCCCCAGATCAAGTTCTGTCATCCACTTGCTTAAGGCTGCTAGGTATGTCATGCGTTTTTTTACCCTTGACTCTCGTTCCCTCCATTCGATCCGTGAGTATCAGAGTCTCCAGGTCCTCCTTCCTCATTTTGTGTCCCAGAAACTTCAGCTGCCTCTTCCTGATATTAAGTATAAGCATCCTCCTTGTTTGTAACCCCTCGAAGGCCTCATCTTTGTTCACACGCTCGGTCCATGATATCCTTAGCATCCTTCTGTCACCTCGAATCTCTTCTTCATTTTGAGGAAATTTTCCAACATTCGCCGCCGTAATGAAGGACAGATATCATGTAACAGCTCAGTTTTTCTTTTCTTTGATACCAAAGAAATCCTCCTGTCTCACAATACTCTGCCCAGCTTTTGGAATGTGTCCTTGGCCATCCCAATACGTCTATGGATCTCAGTATCGAACTTACCATCCTCTGTCAAAACGTTTCCCAGGTATTAAACTTCCGCGTCTGCTTGATTCTAGTGTTCTCGACCTGAAAATCTCGTGCCTAGTAAATTTAATAAATGGTAACTATCTCATTTAGGAGCTCTCCTAAACATTGGGGGCTTTTCTCGATTCAATCACATTTTTTTAATCACTTGTCATCTTCACCGTTTTTTTCACAACATCATGCAAGCACGAAAATTTCACAACATTCGGCAATCACATATAGCGATTTACTAAAGGTAGCTCAGATGTGGCACAAGGTCAAATGTATGGAGCACCCAGCGAAGATCGAACTCGTAATTCAGTTGTCAGTGATTTAGCCAGACTAGCTAGCTAACCATTAAATCTCGTCTAAGTAATGCTAGTAAGCGCATATTTGCACCCAACTGAGAGGCAATTATTCTTTCTGTCGAAATGTAATTCTGTAAAATCTAATCATTTGCCCGTTACGAAATCTTCAACTTCTATTTGTTCTTTTATCAAAATCAACAAAGAAAGGAATTACAGGTAAATGACTTTTTCTTATTGCATGAGCTTCTTATTTGTTTTCGTACCAAATTCCAAACTGTTCAGCAACACATGATACTGGGAGAAAATGTAATACACAAAAGCCTAAACTTGTTAGAAACCTTGAAAACACTATAGAGCTTTTTAAGGTTTCAATAGATGTAAAAAGAATTGCATTGGTGAGAATGTATATACAGAGATATATATCATCTAAATTTAGGCTAAACATACACACATACACCCCACCACATACACACATATACACACCTACCTACTCTTCACACACATACAGATATACACACCAGCCCACTCTCTCACACACACATGCACACACACACACACAAACACACCCACCCTTTCTCTCTTACACACACGCTCACACACCCACCTTCTCTCATACACATTCAGACTGACCCTCTCTCTCTCTCATATACTCACCCACCGTCTATCTCTCACAAATACACATCCCCTCTCTCTCCGCCACAAACGCATATACATACTCACCCTCTTTCTCACACGCACGCACATACCCTCTCTCACACTCATACCCACACTCTCTTTCTCACACAAACGCACACACACTTTCTCTCACCCGCATCTCTATCACACACACACGCACACACGCATATATATATGTATGTATATATTCTAAACAGTAGGTAGAGATAAGTAAACATTTTTATTATTTATTTATTATTATTATTATTACTATTATTATTATTATTATTATTAATATTATTATTATTAATGCTCAGTCATTCTATATTGAGTATTAAAATTACGAAGACAGCGTGCCGAAAAAATCATGATATTCCGTTTTGCTATGTTGGTGTAACGCATATATATATATATATATATATATATATATATATATATATATATATATATATATGCACATTTCATTAAAAACGACTGACAAGGTGCTTTTATTTAGTTTTTTTATATAATTTCTCGTGCGATCTAATAAAGTTTTTCTTTTCAGAGGATAAATTATATAAAAACTGTCCGAATGTTCTTTTTATCCGAGCGCTTTCGGCTATACATTTAAATTTGAAAATGGCTAAATGTATAGCCGAAAGCGCTCGGATAAAAAGAACATTCGGACAGTTTTTATATAATTTATCCTCTGAAAAGAAAAACTTTATTAGATCGCACGAGAAATTATATAAAAAACTAAATAAAAGCACCTTGTCAGTCGTTTTTAATGAAATGTGCATGAAAGAAGGATTGCTGCCTAAATACACAAATATATATATATATATATATATATATATATATATATATATATATATATATATATATATATATATATATATATATATATATAATATGCTTTAATAACAGCAATAATATATAACAACAATAATATAGATATATATATATATATTATTGTTGTTATTATTATTATTATTATTGTAGTTGTTGTTTTTATCATTAGAGATATAATAAACGCATGTTGAAATCGCTACGCAAAAGCATTCATGTTTCAATATTTTGTCCTTCTTCTGCTGATGGAAAGTAACTGGTGATTAAATCATTTTTTTAAACATTTAAAAACAAAGTCTTACTTCTTGTCCGAAAGTTAAAGTGTGTGGGGTCTCAGAATTAAAAAGGGAGTAATGTGTATGTTTTGATTAACCAATTAAATGCCAGATCTACGCTAAATAGAAAAGTAAGCTGAGAGAGTGGAGGTGGGGGAGTTATTTTTTCATACCACGATACAGTGGAAAATACACAGGCTATCATTGACAATTGTGGAAAATATGTAGGCGACAAATGTATCGTGATTGTAGATATGTTCAATTTTTTTTGAAAGGCCATTGAAGGGAGGGATAGGATATTCAGACGTACAGTTAAAAGAATTTTTAAATTTTAGATTCAGAAAGCTTCTTAAAGGGGCCTGTAGATACAACAGAAAATGTGGAACATTTATATAAGATATTAATAATACTAACTGGACGGCAATACATAGCAATATCAAAGCTGAATAAAGAAAATAAGGTAATTACCCGGTCGAAGGTGGCCATTATATAGTAATAAATTATGGCTATTTGAAATGGTAATACACATTTTTTCTTAATTTAAATATATTTGAAGTTAAACGATAAACTGCGGCGGAAAATTCCAGTTAATTCACTCCTTTGGTTTAATAGGGATTTTGTCATCAAATTTGATAATTTCTAATTTTCATGTAAACATAAAAAGTAAGATTTTACGAGTTCTAGTTTTTTAGTAACTTCCATTTACTGTAGGCGTTTTATTAACTTCTGTCAAGTTTCAAAAATATTTAAAATGTGACGTCCTATTTCTGTACGCGTTATTGGCGAAAGAAAATATATGTTGATACCACATAGTTTTAAAGAAATTCTTGGCACTCCCGATATAAAATATTTTAACAGTTGGATTTTCAATGGTAGAAATAGTGCTCTGGTAAACAAAAGTATGTTTGACATCGGTTTTGCACCGGGTATTCGTTAACATTTCTACAATTACACTTGTTGGTATACCAACATACATACATATATATATATATATATATATATATATATATATATATATATATATATATATATATGTGTGTGTGTGTGTGTGTGTGTGTGTGTGTGTGTGTAAAACAAAAGGAAAACTTGTCTTTTTTATTTGTTTTTTTTTAATTTTTGGTGGGGTTGTAGTTCCTATCCAGATTTTTTTTTAAACCGATAACCATTTTTCACGTCGTGCTCATAAATATTCATCAGGTTAGCTGAAAAGACAGGCAAATTATGGAGGACACGATATCCCATAACCATAATTCAATGTCCAATAAACGAAAATGAATATCGCTTACTCATTTCCATTTATTAGACATTGAATTATGTGATTTCGTTTTTGAATTTTTTTAAATGTTAATTAGTATTTACATTAGTTTGGTTTGGAATTAATATATGTGTTATATATTTTGAATAAAACGATGTCATGGATTTAACAGTTTTCTTTTCTTTTTTTAAACTTTTTAATAATCATGTATGTTGCCTTGGGAAAGTATTAATTATGTCAGGTATGGAGATATTGGGAAAAAATCCGGGGCGTAGATTTATATTTTGATAAGATACGATAGCAGCACTCTAGAGAATTTTCCTTCTAAGTAACTTACTTTCTATCTTAGTAAGTGAGGCTTTCTTTAGATCAAATTGTGGTTGAATTTATTTATATGTATAACTAATGCATTTGATAAATTCTTGTGAATGAGATACTTTTTTGTACATAGATATATATTTTTTTAATTCCTGCAAGTTTCCCGAATTTATTGTGAGGATCTGCTGTGGCAATTTATTTTATATATACTTCCAGAATTATTGCTTTGGGTATTTTTGGTTCTGATCATATCCATAATAGTTTTGGATGTGGTTGCAATTATTTTGATATATATATATATATATATATATATATATATATATATATATATATATATATATATATAACATATCTGTAAAGACAATATTAATAAAATGAAAACATCTTATTTCAACTAGTTTCATTTCTAATGGAATTTTGTCAGTAGTGTAGAAAACAATACAAGCATATACACTTGCCTTGAAAAAGCTTTTCAAGGAAATGCGTTGGTTGAAAGTTTTGCATGATTTTTCATATATATATATATATATATATATATTTGGGAAGCAATCTATCTTTTATAAATTTTCATTAGAATCGACTGACATGCTACAGCGGTTAAATTTTTTAATTTAATTTTTCTTGTATTCTTATAATTTACGCAATTTTCGGATATAAATTGTACATAGGTGTGTTAGGTGTGTGTGGATTGGTGCAGTTTTTTTCTCAAAGACCTTCTTTTTCAAAGATGGTTCTTTGCTTAATAATTTTGAATTTAATCTTTCAACGGTAAAAAAAAACAGGATGTTTAAATTAGATTGTAGACTGACATGTAGTTACCATTTAAATTATAATCTGGAATTTTCATTGCACAATGTAATATTGCGTGTTCAAATCATTCGAGGTCACCAGATTATAGTGTCTTGGGGCTTAGGGGTTAAAATGAACAGTTGATTTACCACGCCAAGAAGATTAATGAAGTATAATAATAACGGGGAAACACGCCTGTAAATTTTAGCGGAACAAGATAAGGATTTTATTGAAGAATTTTGACACTTGAAGTCGTGTCAGAAGCTCGTTTCAAAATAGTAAATCAATAATTTTTAAAGTTCGTAGTTTTAACGAATTTTCATGAAGGAGAAAGGTTTATACAACAGATTAAATCATCTGACACAAAATAATATTCAAAAATGTTTAAAACAAAGATGAGAGAGCTCGTTGTTTATATAAAGGACTACGTTCAAAAGCAGACGACGAGAGATAGTTTGAAATATTTAGTTTTCTTGGATTGTTGTTTGAACTACTGCATGCTTGGTGAAAATCCGATAATATAATTGGTGAATAATTTTACAAGAACCTTAACGCTGGGCGCTGCTCCCGAGGACTTTAAATGAAACTTTTCACATAACCTGAGGAGCTCTTCTCTCATTAATTTAATTTTTTTCCTCATTTTTGTCAAAAAGAATTTCGCATAGGCTCGCTATTTTGTTTTTTTTTTCTTCTTGGCTCAATGGCTAATTTCTGTGAAGAAAAAATTTTCATTGGTTCAAAACTGTTTTCACATAGGCTTGCGAATTTATTTCCGTCTTCTCAGCCTCGCCGGTCAATCGCTGTAAAGAAGAGGTTTTCATTGGTCCAAAGAATATTTCACAAAGGCTCATGAATTCCATTCTGTCACTTTCCTCATATTTGACGCAAGTGTGTAAAGAGAGTTATTTTTATTTCGCATTTAAGTACATACCTTTTTTTATAAAAATTCATCACTGAATTTATATTGTAAGGGGAGAATATGTTAGTAAGTAAGTATTTCTTACTTAATGTCAACCCCTACTTTTGTTTATAATAATAGGAGGAAATTACTGGTTTACGATTGACACTTTAAGAAAAAAAAATAGCTTCCGGTAAACGGATTCCTCTACAATACATAATTTAACAGGCAAAATAACTCCAGGTAAGGCCTCTGTTATATGATTGGATCTTTTAGCAAAAAAATAACTTCCGGCAAGCGTTTTGGTATACAATTGATACTTTATCAGAAAAATAACATACAGTCAATATTTAGGAACTCGATTGGCACTTTAACAGATAAAACAACTTCCGGTAAATATGCTCGTATATGATTGGCATTTTAGCATAAAAATAACTTCCCTTTAGTTGACCAGTGACACAACGAATTTGACTATAAATCTTTAAATCAAACTGCGTCTTTCCTCCAGTGCCAAGCACAGACAAATATACCGCCTTCAAGCTGAACGGAAGTTGCAGCAGGTAATATCACAGTTGCAGTGTCAGTGGCTTCCCTTCAAGTATCCAACAGATAACGAATTAGAGCGTGAACTTTGATTTTATTATCAGTGACGCGAGCAAGTGGAAAAGTTTCCCAATCGTTTCCATCCCGTTCATAGCATTAACAACCCTGTCCTTTTGTCCGGAAATCAATACGAAGCTATTTCGGCGCATCGAAGATTTCTTAAGAACAGAACAGAGCTAATATAGCGGCCGGTCATTTTGAGAAGAAAGATCTGCGATGAATTTAAACTAAGGTCGAAAGGGGATTCATGAAGAACTAAGGACGTTTCTATTTTCCGACGTTCAAAATAACATCGCTTTAGATTAGCACAAACAAATGCTAACGGGGTGAAGGCTTCGATGAAGTTTGACAGGCGAAGGCATGAATTTCGACTTGATTTTAACGAATTTCGACTAAGAAATTGCATAATAATTTTACGGTTCACATTCGCTTTTTCAAAAATACATGTACATCCGTAAAATATCTTTTTTCGCAGTGAAATCTCAGCTCTTGCCATTTCGGCACTCTTGAAGGTCTACATGTGTTTCTTTGAGAGTATCTTAGAATAAGGAATATCCAGTGTGTTGGCTTTAATGATTATCCCTATTTAGATTTCTCGGGTAAAGAATTAAGATTATCAAGCAAGAATTTAGTAAGGACATGTTCCTAATATTTTTTTTGACACAGCTTTTTCACTAAATAAAATTTTGTTATTAATTATCATTCAGTTATGTGCCATGCATGATACAGCCTTAGGCGATCATGTATCTTTCGATACTTAACTGACGAGTCAGATTTTTTTTCCCGCAGTAGGTTGCCATTTCTTTCTGCGGTAGTCTAGTTGACACCCAAGGCTATAGAATCAAGTCTGCCCTGCTATTTACCAATAGCTGGAGGCGGGGAGAGGATTCATACCTTTCCCAAGGGTATTAGCACGTAAGTGAATGTAATGGATTCGACTGGAATTCGATC
Source organism: Acanthosepion esculentum (assembly GCA_964036315.1). NCBI lineage: Eukaryota > Metazoa > Mollusca > Cephalopoda > Sepiida > Sepiidae > Acanthosepion > Acanthosepion esculentum. Next base: position 59,803,379 of record OZ038492.1, on the reverse strand, counting down.
TTGGCTCTCCGAATCCTCAATCCAAGCTGCTAACCATTACTCTTACATAGAGTTATAAAAAGTCATATGTTGATGAAAGCTTTACAAACAATCCTTTATTAAGCATAGATTTCTAACTATAACCTAACAATGACGACCGTGTCGAGAAAGATTGCATTATTTAAGCTATTCATCACAATGCTCTTCATCATAGGGCTTACAGTCACATCAGTTTCAAACACCGGTTCCAGTGCGGTAAACAAAGTTAACTGGACCCTGGCTAGTACTTGGATAGGTGACCGCTTTTCTATACAAGCTGATCCAATAGACCGTGGCTCAGAACTGTTAATCGGTGAGCCTAGTTCCAATTCCATTTGGGTTCATCTTACGCGCAAATACTTTTGGGAAATGCTCTAATGAACCCTCAGCACATTGTCAACCGTTTTGCATTTAAAAGCATAATGAAAAAATTACGGTAAGGGAAACAACGCCCAACTTTGTATAAATACTTATATTAATGAACAACATATAGTTTTGTATTACTTGCACCCCCCCACTGAAGATGATCTTGGAATAAGATCGAAAGTACTTGGGAAATGAAAATAAAAGAAATTTAAACAGCTATAGCACATTTATCTCATCCTTTAGCATCAATACACAGAAGGTTATTCGAGAATATGAACGGATTTTGTAAAAAATTATCAGACATAATGTCTGTAATTTATTCAATCAAATATATATATTACTCGGGAGGCTATTGCAGACGCTCGCTCAGGCACATTTAAGTTTGTTCAATACCCACAGATCCTACCTGTGGTTTATACTGCAGCTATGCGGAGTCGACCTTGGTTACAGTTTCTGACAGAGAGTGTGTTATCTAAAATAATCAACAATCTTGAACAAGGCCAGCAAACTCGGTCATGCAGACTTGTGGCTTCGTGCTAGCAGAAATATCGACAACCCCAAGTGTTCCGTCTACCCAATTTCACACACAAGGCTTTGGTCAACCTGTGGTATGGTTTTCAGGCACTATCCAAAGGTACCCCACGCTCGGATCGCCCCCTCCAGACCTTTAACATCTGGAAGTTTGCTTCCTGAGGAATCAACCATGGTGACATTGCAACCCGGGTCTCATAATCAGAAATATATATATATATATATATATATATATATATATATATATACACACACACACACACACGAAGATGGGCAAAATTTTTACATCTGTCCGTTTTCACAAAATCTGATGTGGACCGTACCGATCAGTTTTTAGCAACCCCTTGTATGTATGGGTGTTTTCAGTCATCCACTCGGGATCTTGGAACAATTCCCCGAGGATAATTAGGTTTCACTCTCTTAGTACTGAAAAATATATCAATCTTGCCAATCAAACTAGGACTTGATAAAACAAAATGGGCATATTCTAAAAAAAATACCCTTGGCATTATAAACGAACGCTGTTAAATAGCTCTGCAGATTAACAATTCATATCGGCTTTAAGAGTCGGCTTCTTGTTGCCAACGAGAATTGCTTTAAAACCCAGAATCATGAAATCCTTCTGCTGATAAATTAAAAAAAAAATTATATACATAGTACTGATAAGATGTCTTTTCGAAAACAACACTGGGTGAGCCTGAAGATAAATGAAAAAAAAAACATACAAGAAATTGACATGTAAATGAGAAGATAATGGAAGGCTGTGTTTGATATTTTCTCTAAATGATTAAGTATCAAGGAATCATAGCTGCTTGATTCTAAAAATGAGGAGGTTCCTTACAATGAAGGATTCAGACATTAGAAAATATATTGCGATGCTCAAAAAACGACCAGAAAACAATAAAAATAGGCTGATTATATATAAAATTGTAACATGAATTTCTAGAAACTTGCTCTATAAGTAAGGACGTAAAAATCGCCGGCTGATGCATACTGATCGAAGCAAAAAATGTGAAAAATTTCGCTTAAATCTATATAATAAATGCGAATGTCAGTGTGTCACACTTTTTCCAATTTTCTCCTAGAAGAAGTAGCCCAATATATCATACTGTTTTGTAATCTGGCCGACTCGGTGAGCAAATCATGACATTTTGGATTCTCAAGTTTTCGTTACTGCGATTCTTGTAAGTGATTCTTGTAAGTGATTTTTTGCGAGCAATTTTTTTTTCAATGATAAAATTTTTTTATGACTTCGAAATAAATTTGGAAATAATTAATTGCGAAATCTAGCGAAAGTCATCCATGAAATAAAAATAATTGTTTGTACGGAAAGTAAAGACCTACGTACGTCAAATTGTTTTAAATGCAGCGATTAATTTTGAGTTCTTCTGTAATTTTCTGTTACTTATTGCATTCACTCTTCCCTAACTATTATGAAGAAGACGCAATCAAATGCCCTCCGCAGAAGCTAGCTTAAATGTCGTCCTATAGGGCGGCTATTAAGCTAGTAATTTACAATGTAATCAGAATAATTCATCTCACAGTTTGAAAGAATAACGAAGAATAAGAAACATCTTTAGAGATGTAACCGTCAAAAACAAGAAACATGATGATATTCGTTCAAATCTGCCCTGTATGTATTGCAATGTTTCAATGTTTTCATTTAATTTGGAAAGGAAAGAAAGAGAACCCAACCTTGACGCAGAGATCAAAACATAAGAATGTTGATACTTGTTTGAATATGTCAATGTTTCAACTGATAATTTAATTTAGAAAGTAAGGTATCTATCTATATTTCTAAGAAGAGGTATTGTAACTGTTAACATTGTTCAGACTATTGTCCTCATCTTTATTGTAATAGTCACGACGTTTCGGCCGTTGTAGCCTCCGGCCTTCTTCAGGTGATATACGTTGGAATTATAAACCGTCTTTTTCGTCCACCGGAATAAATTTTTCTCGTTTCATGTGTCATGCTTTTCTAAATATCTCACTTTCAGTTATTTCCCCTTTAGTAACGCAACTCTCCAAGTTTTTTGTTTTCACCTCTGCTGTGTCGCAACTCTTTGCTTCAAGTCACTGGATTACTTCAACCAACGCTTTTATCCACTGGGCCATGCGTCTTTGGGGACAATAAAGATGAGGACAATTGTCCGAACAGTATAAATATTATAAATGGAAAGTAAGGCAGGAGAACGTATCAGCCTAGAAACAGTGACCGAAAAAATAAAAGGAGGAGTCACGTTCGAACTAGTTATGTTCGTATTGAAACGTTTCATGTAAAAATGTAATTTAAGAATATATGGCTGGAGTAGTCATCAACCTAGACACAGTGATAAAAAATAAACATGAGGATACTCGTTTGAACTTGTCATGGAAGTAATATCCTTTTTGAATATCAGTATATCTATCTATATAACAAACAAGGCGAAACTAGTCGATATATAGCTGAATAACCATGAGGCCTCATTTCCGAATGCCACTTAATAGAGGAATATCACTAAAGGAATTGGCCAAATAAAAATGGAAACAACAAACATTAGAATACTTCTGCGAATCATTTATGGAATAATCACAATATTTCGTGCAAAAACAAAAATCGTTAAAAATGATGATGATCGAGCTCTCTACTCAGTCGTTATGGTTCTAGCGAGACAAGCTTGCTAACCATTACACCATCTAACAGTACGGACGGAGCATTATCTTAGAATTACAGTCGTTAAACCTGATGATCGGATCCTCAATCATTGTATAAGGACAAGGCTTCGTCTTAGAACGAAGCAATATTCTGACGAACACTGGAGAATCCGCCAGACACTTTGGAGAATAGAAGCAAAAATGATGCGACAGTTTCGATTGTATTTACCGTGAACTTTCCGAGTTCCCTTCAGAGAATACGACACACATCGGAACTGGGTTAATTGTTTGCGCGTCTCAGAAGAGAAAAGGAAGACCTCGGGTGTAGAAAGACGTTGATGTGTCTACCTTTGGCTAAGAAATCCCCTGGGTTCTTCTTCGTCAGACGCGAAGACGATGCGTTAGAAAGGAACTTATTGCATCTAAAATAGATTGACTGACTCAATGCAGACGTTACCCAAATATACGCTGTTGGTTTTCAACACCATCGTCTCTGACACGGTTTAATAAGCAATCCATGACGTGTTCTGATTACAGAAAACTGCAAAACAAAAGTTAATCTGGCACAAGTTCACAAATATTAGTTGCCTGGCCGGAACAAACTCACAAATTTGCGATAACTTTTTAAGCTCTGCCCAATAGAGGAGACCGAATTGATGTTTGCAACAAATAGAACAGTTACAACATATCAATAGCGTTTCTTTTCTTCTTTTTCTTTGTCTAATTCTTGTTCTTTTTCACTTTATCTTTTTCTTTTTTCTTTTTCTTTTTTTCTTTCTTTTTCATTTCATCTTTCTTTTTCTCTTTTTCTTTTTCTTTTTCTCTTTTACTTTTTTCTTTTTCACTTTCTTTTTTTCTTTTACCTTTTTCTTTTACTTTTTCGTTTTACTTTTTCTTTTCTTTTTTCTTTTATCTTTTTCTTTTATCTTTTTCTTCTTGTCTTTTTCTTTTTCTCTTTCTTTTTCATTTTATCTTTCTTTTTCTCTTTTTCTTTTTCTTTTTCTTTTTCTCTTTTACTTTTTCACTTTCTTTTTTCTTTTACTTTTTCTTTTTCTCTTTTTCTTTTTCCTTTTTTCTTTTTCACTTTTACTCTCTCTTTTTTCGATAAACTACACCCTGATCAGGAGGTTTTGAGGATCGTGGAACCACTCGTTAATTGCTGTTGTTCCCAGGCCCAACTTGACCCGGTGTGGTAGTACCTATTAGGGTTTCAGCAATGGACAAATAGTTAATTCCTAAACTAAGTCCAAAACACTATGGAAGTATAAAAAGTTGTTATAGTATAACTACCAGCAATACATTTTCATAGTAAAAATAATTACCAGCAAGACATTTTTTTTAAAATTAATAATGCTCCTAAGAAATTTAAATTTTGGCATTACATGACCCATAAAGATTTGATAGGCTGCTAGACAAACAAATCTTCTTAGGAGCTGTTCAGGAAATAGACGATAATGGCTCGCCGCCACTTCCTATTATTTATCTCTAAGCAATGTCTATCTCTTTCCTATAATTTCCACTCTCTGTTCTAAAGTTCATTCACTCAGGATTGTTATGTAGTTCCCCAACTGCTTCCCACCGACCCACTTGCCTTCAGTATGTCCTGTGATGGCCACATTATTCGAGCCGTCTTTCCTCATTATCTGCGCTAGAAATTTCAATTGTCTCATTCTGTTCCTAAGTATAAGCTTCGTTTTTGTTTCCAATTTCCTTAAAACATCTTCGTTGATCACATGGTCTGCTATATTCTTAGTATATTTCTAAAGAAACACATCCTTTTTTGCCTCGTGTCTCAATCTGGGAGGAAATGTGTAGATCAAATGATTGATGATTTAACAAAATGTATTTAGACTGGTACAAGGCCTTAATAATGGAGTACCCTAGGGAAGTTGATACGCCTTATAATAGCAAAAGGGGTTGAGGGAGAACGCTGCCAACGTTCTGGGATAATTTACTAATCGGACTAGTTCCATCTCTTGTAAGGACAGAAATCACTTCTATGCAATGTACATTTGCTAACTATTGCTACGTGGTAAGTTTTTTTTTAATCATTTCACCCCATTTAAGGGAGTAATGCCACTAGTACCCAGCGGGATGGAAGTGAAAAAAGTTTGAAGGGAATAGGGAGGAAAGGACCGAATATGAACGTGGTTCAAGAAGACAGAATTCGGCAATTAACGCTGTATTTAATTTCATAGAATAATTTAAGATTAAACGTTAAAGTCTGATGCAACTCCTGAAGATATAACTCCCAAGATTCATAATGGTACGCTAAACCATTGTCTCACTGTAAAACGCTCTATATTTATTGTACAGTGACTAATGTGGCACAAGGTTACAGTAAAGGGGTACTAAGGATACAAGATTATCTATTTGTGAATTTAAACAATATGGCGAACGGAATTGATATTTTAGGAGCTTTTACAAGTACGTGTTGAGTACGCAGTGAGATTTGTGATTAAATTTCTTAAATTATTTCTCAAATGCAGCATCTTAATTGAAAAAAAATTACAAATATGGCACTCCAACTATGGAAATGGCGTTTTTTTGTTACTGAAAATTTACCCAATACACAGCCCAAGAGACGCTCGATGTAGAGGGTTAATAAATTAATTTGTTGGATGGAGATATGGTAGGAAAGTAAGAGCAAATTTTGAGGATAGGTGAGATAGGAAACGGTGAACCCGATATTTGCGGAACTTCAGACAGTAGTACTCGGGGAAGTATTCTCCACGGAGTCTGTTCTATAAATCCGGCTTTATTGGGAAGAAATGGAACTTCATCGTTACAAATGCAATATGAAAGAAATATGTATGGTTCTGTCCAGTGTATATGGCAACGGTAGCTCGTCAGAATATTTTTCATGTAAATAGCGAGATGCTCACGTCTTTGGGATAGAGGGTGTAGAATGGAAGATAATTCATTGCCTACAAGGCTTTGTAAACTCCTTTGACCTCTGTTATGTTTGAAAAGAAAGTATTCTCAGTATCCTTCTGTAGAAAGATATTTCAATTGATTCAAGTATCTTCTTCATCTGTGAGATTGTCTAACATTCACTACCATGTAAGAGCAGTGATATTACGGAAGAGTTCGGTATGTTTTTTTCTTTGCTTCGAACGAAATTTTCCGTGTTTCTTAATACGTTGCTTACATTTTGGAAGACATATTTCGCGAACTTAATGCAGGTTTGGATTTCGGTATCTCATTTTCTGTCCTCTGTTATAACACTTCCCAGATATTAAAATTAAAAAAATGTTCATCGATTTATTCGAGCTACTTCCCACATTTTTCGTACACACACATTATATATATATATATATATATATATATATATATATATATATATATATATATATATATATATATATATATATATATATATGTAACGTTGTCTAATTATTACATTAAGCTTCGAACAGTTATATCTTAGAAATGATTAAAGATATCTTACTGGGAACGTCTGAGGTTTTTATATCATTATTGGATTCTATTTTGAGTTATAAGAATCTATAATTACTCTACAAGCTTAACAGAACAATCGTGATTACATCGATCATAAACGAAAATGAGGTGTTCATCATTAATTAGCTGAAATAATGTTCATATATATATATATTTTTTAATAACATTAAAATCTCCCGTAGAAGCCTGAAGAGCGGGAGCGAAACCGGTTGCTTCCCTTTTTATTCTTTGCTTTGTATTTTAATATGTCTAGTAATATTAAGCTTAACACCTTCATTTCTGTTATAAAATTTTGTACCTACAAATATATCTTTAAATATATATATATATATATATATATATATATATATATATATATATATATATATATATATATATATATATATATATCAGTAAACATTGAAGTCAACACTCAGAGGCGACAGGCTGTTTTCATGCTAGGAGCATAAATTCCAAATGAAATCGTACCTGAAACTAATTTGGAAAATGATTCTGGAATAATATATATATATATATATATATATATATATATATATATACATATATATATATATATATATATATATATATATATATATATATATATATATATATATATATATATATATTCCAGAATCATTTTCCAACTTACTGAAGATTACCCTCACCCTCTCTAACGTTCTAACATTCTGCAATAGAGTAACAAGATGCCGCACATGTTTCAGGTACGATTTCATTTGGAATTTCTTGAGATCCCTGCCTCCTTGAAAACATACGTCTGCTAAATTACGATGTAATATCTAATGCTTCGTCCCACCAGTTCTAAACTTCACGGCTAATACCTACCATGGCACGCACATTCTCTGCGTATTCCATTGGTGAGATGTAAGTTGCACACAAGCTGATTCTTCCCACGGACCGCTGCTTTGTGGAACCCATTCCCAAGAGCCTGCTTCCTCGATTACTACACTTTTAACCTGTTCAACTCTAGGCTCAACCGTCAACATATCCACATAAGCCCATGAACTGTGCTTCTACTTCCAGTGTGTCTTGGTCCTTGTACAGGTTGAACATCATTGAAAAAAGACTCCTATATGACAATGACGGATTAATTTTTCACATATGACGAAGAGTCTTGAAACCACGGAACCAAGTGTCTGCTAATGAGTGCTGAGAATACTATATATATTAATATATATATATATATATGTATATATATATGTATATATATATATATATATATATATATATATATATATATATATATATATATATATATATATATATATATATATATGTATATATATATATATATATGATGGAAAATATGTCAGTAAACAACATTAAAACAGTAAACTTTCATATTCGGATTTTGTTTTGTCTTTTCCATATTTTTCATCATACCTTCGGATCTACATCCACATATTTGCTTACGTATATATATATATATATATATATATATATATATATATATACAAAATATATACAAAATATATATATATATATATACAATATATATATATATATATATATATATATATATATATATATATATACAAAATATGTGGAATATATATGTCATGAAGACGTTTCAAGGAAACAGGAGCTACAAGGAAGCCGGTGTCACCAATCAATAAGAGTTAGCAGAAATTCGAAGGCTCATAGGTATAGCAATGGTACCTTCAAGAAAGTAAACAAATATTAAGATAGTCTAAGATTTGGTTAGAAATCAAGAATATAGTGGTAAAACCCTTCATGATACTTAACGCTTGACAATACCCTAAAAAATGAAGAGTCTTCAAGAGGCCCAGGTGTGATTTTATCTTTGATTGCTGAGAATGCCACGAACAAAACATGTGAACGATGGGAATTAAGTAGAAACTACAAGTAATCTTACAATCACAATCTCGGAGACATATAATGTGTAAAAATTGCCCCAAGAATTTAGCACTCTCAGGACAATTTGTAGGTCTGAGAAGCACGAGAAGAAAAGCGAGTAATCGGATTAACGAGTATGAATGGATTGCTGAACAAAGACGAAGAATGGTAAATAGTTACATTTTTTTTAAGCAACAAAAGACAGGAATTTGTGGAGAGCAATGCGTAGCGATAGCAGGATAAGCTGATATCTTATTAAATGAAAAAGTGGACTTCAAAAGTACGATAACAAAGCGGCTCTAAGGTCACTGACTTAAGATAAATTATTTATTTAGACAAAGATGACAAAAGAAAAAACAGTGTACTCTATGAGACAGTGGCCACTACCTGAAAAAAAGACAGAGACGATGATCACCTTGCAGTGACGGAAAAAGGAAGACGCCCGTTAGACTGTTCTCCTCCTCGTCACCCACGTTTCATCTCTACCTCGCCCGTTTATAGCAATTGGTTACAATCTGAATAAGTTACTACTACGAAGATCTCTTGGTTTTAATTCGTGTGTTACGATCTGGCTGCACGCTGAGAACGAGCCTGGTATTTGGTCTCAGCTGAAGCGCTGCACATGGTTGTGCACGTTTCGAATGAACTCCCCACATAAAAGAACAACTACCACGCATTCATCTTTACACAAATGCCCTTAATAAAAACCATGTATCCATTTCCTCAAGCCTATAGTTAAATAGTAATGCAGAGTGAGATGTATGGCCTTGGTTGGTAATCAGTCTAAGAGAAGGAAAATTCTGGATTCCGAACCGGGAAGAAGGGATGGGGAAACCACTCCACTATTTCTTGATAATACATGGCAATTCGCAGAAAAAAAAAGAATCAGTGGAGAAAACGTATGACTATTTCCTGAAAGGACACATAAAAAAAAGCTTTATTCGATTTTTTTCTTTTGCTCTCAAACTCATTTAAAAATCAATTTTAGTAAATCAACATAAAGCACTTGAAAAGATGTTTTTGTTTTTTATGAACTGAAACAAAAATCTATCCCAGGCTTATTCCAAAATATGAGATGAAGTCCGAAGTATGTATCAACCGAAGCGTTGTTTTAAGTAGAGCAATTAAGTTAACCGCCTGAATAAACTGCTGAATATCGAAAATACTTTTAAAATTCAAAAAAAAAAAGTCTGAGAAAACGGAAAGGGTGTTATAAAACAACAAACATAAAAACAACAGACCGAATTTTATAATGAAGTATGGATGAACATGATATATAAAATTCTATGTATCGGAACAATGTTAGGCAAATGATTAACAAGGTGGAAAAAAATCCGTATAATACGTTTCGTACTTTAGAAGGACTTCATCAGAATAAAGTACTAATCTTTTCTTTATTTTTTTTTTATTTTAACGGACCACTTCTTACACATATAATTCCATTAGCAAAAACATGAGTACTTTAGTCCGATTAAGTTCTTTTAAAGGACTAAACGTGTCACTCAGAATATTTCCCCCTTTGTTATTCATTTGCCTAACAAAGAAGTGTACAATTTAGATAATTTGGGAGTTTCGTTTCTATTCAATTTGAAATCATATGAAGTAATTGATTTTTAAACCCGTCCGGCTTTTGTTCAGGAGATAGGTTAAAAAGTAAGGTCAGAGGTTAGAATCAGGGTAATGGGCTAAAAGAGGTCGGTGAGTTAAACATTGCCATATATGAAGCTGGAAGATTTTTCTTTTGTCTTTTACGTTTTGCTTTGTATTTCTCAGTTTTCATTCATGGCATTTATTTCACTCTGATTAGAAGCATAAGGCAATCTAATTAAATAGAAAAAATGATAACTACAGAGGAAAAGGATAAAAAGCAACATTGCGTAGCAAAAAGATCTAAAGGATGAACAAAACAGGAAATAAAAAGGGTGAGGTAAAAAAGGAAGATGGTGATGAATTAGAGAGGAAGGTAAGGGAAAAGTTGAAATAGCGAATAAAAGAAGGGAAAAGAAAGTGTGGTAGATTGATAAAGGAAAAGAACAACGAAGGAAAAGAACAAAGAAATAGAAAAAAAGAAAACCCTGGTGCTAATATCATAACGAAGCTGACTCGGGCAAGAGAATAAGGGTGCTCGATCAAATCTCATCGACATATTCAAACTTAATTTTTAACATTATTAATCAGAAATCTTTTTTGTTTAAATCAATAAAATAAAAAGTGTCAATATTGATTTGTTTTTTTATGGTTTATCAACCTTTTGTTGGTTATTTAAAACAAGAAAATATTTTCAAATTGTAAGAATTTCTTTGGAGATAATGACGTACTGATACAAGTCCTACAAACTAACTCATAGCTAGGGGGAGATGAAGTGAACCCATACTTTTCCCAACAGTATTTGCGCGTAAGCGAATGTAACGAAACTGACTGGAATTGGAACTCTGATTTCCAATCCTGGGCTGTTACCCATTACAACACCCACACATCCAATCTTACAGGACGTGGCATTCCCAAGTCGTCACCCATATAAGTACTGACCAGACACGATGTTGCTTAACTTCGATAATCGTAAAGAACCGTTGTTTCAACGTGATATAGCCGAAAGCCCATAAACTATCTAAAAACCCAAAGAAAATATTTAGATATAATATATACTGTATTAGACAGCATATAAGACGGACGGGTGTATAAGACGAACCCTAATTTCAACAGGGCAAATTGAGAAAATTTAGTAATTAGTAAACTTAATAAACCTACATATGGCATATAAGACGTGGGGGAATTTTTAAATATATTCTTCAGTAAAAAAAAATAAGTGCGCCTTATATGCCGTCAAATACGGTAATTATTTTTCTCCTATCCATAATCCTCATTTATCATTGCTTTTCTTGTCGCATGAAGAAAGTTTTTTTTATTTGTGACAAATCTTTTTAAAGGAATAGTGCTGTAAGCATTCACAGGATGTTACCTAATATTTATGGAAAGTATGCACTCGATGTAAGCACTATATAGAGATAGTATCTTAGAGGTAATGGAAAGGAGAAAGGAGAAACTCAACTTAGTGAAAGGTAAGGCAGTGGCAGGCCTACTGCTGGTAAAAGTGAGGATAATGCAAAATACGCCGATGTTCTCGGTACAGATTACAAAATGATCAGTGCTGAAAAACTCTGTGAATGCCTTCAGATGCGCTATGGTAGTATATGCACTTTAGTGCGGGCCTTTGACTAATAGTATGTCTGTGAAATGTCGTTATTGAAAATGTTGTTTGACTCCAGGAAATAACAGATAGAATATAACACCTAAGATGGAAATTGTGATGAGGATTCCCTTTGAAATATGAGACAGCTGAATTTATTTCGTAATGGGTTTTCTGTTTCCATGGAACTTTTATCGTTTCTCGTATCATGTAAAAAACCAACATGCGTGTTGCGGAAAATCAGGAACAAGAGAAAATTCAGAATAAATACAATGATTCATTTAACAGGATCGCAAATAAGCAAAAATGAACCGATAAGGAATAATACGAACGAATCTGTGATTATTTAAAACCATTCTAACAAGGAAACCCTCTCCCCGATTAGGCTACCAAAGATAACCAACAATTTTGATATCTATATATTTCTGAATCAGATTTTATTTCCACGCCACGTTGATATCTGAACACATCCTATACAAGGCCCAAGAGCCACTCAAGGTAGACGGTTATTGAAGGAGGTTGCTGTACGAATGTTACGAGTAAGATATAAGAAGTGTAGTTTATGAGTATATGTGTGAAACAACGGTTAAACCCTAGACTTGGAAGAGTTTAATATTTTAATGGCCGGGAAATATTTCTCTCAGGTGACGGTTCCACAAAGGAGAGATTCGTGGAATCTTCCTTTTTACTAATAAAATACGAAAGGAATGACGGGGAATAGCGAGTCTTAGCTGTGAAAGTTTTGATTGATTCGTTTTATACGGCTTATCAACTCTTTGCCGGTTATTTAAAGCCAGAAAATATTTTTAGATTGTAAGAATTTTGGCAGGAAATAATAATAGTTTAGTGATAGGAGTCTTACTAATTAACCCATAGTTGGGGGAGAAGAGGTGGATACATACCTTTTACCAAAGGTATTTGCGCGTAAGTGAATACAACGAATCTAAATGGAATTTGAATACGATTAACAATTCCGAACCATTATCCATTGCATCACACTCACATCCAAGCTTGCAGAATCTATTCACAAGCGATCATCCATGTAGGTATTAATCAGACCCGACGTTGCTTAACTTCTGTGATCGTACAGGAACCGGTGTAGTTGCAACGGTTAAAACAGGTGGAGCTAAGAAAAGTAGTTCTTTTATAACATTTACCATGGAAATAGCGAAGGAGTAGCGTGAGTTTTGCGATGTGGGGAAAGGGATTGTAGGGTGGGAAATAATTCACTATTTTTTTTATCTCTACCAAAAATAAAAGCGGAAACTGGTCAGCCTCAGCCTCTAGATATGACAGCAGTTATCTATGTTGTGTCTGATCTAGATCTTGCGCAGACAAGTCCCAAACATAACAGGACGAGCTGATACAAAGAATCGGTCATTTTTCCAGCATCCTGACCGATGGATTTTATATACGAATTCCACTTCAGCTCTTTAACTTAAGTAACAATATGCTTTCAAGGTAAGCGGCCTCCTTAAGAGAACATCCGTTCATCACGATGGGCTGAATGGTAATCAGGAAACGTTACTAGTTTGATTTTTGAAATACTGTGACAGCAGTTCGGCATTCCCGTGGGTTATGCACATTACGCGTTAAATATCTGGGTGAAAGGTATACAATAGTGCGACAGTAACCTAGTTGATTAAAAGCGTTGTTTCGCGAATTTTGTGTGACATAGTAATTGTGAGTTCTATCTCTACGCCGGGCAGTGTGCATTCAGTGGAAACGGGCGACTAATAAATGGGCAGTAATAAAAATCAGAAGTAGTGATATGAACAGTGGAACGAGAAGAGTCTAACCCTGTAGATTGAATAAAGTCTTCTGTTCAGAATTCGATATAGTTTACCCAGGTCGATATACGCCTGACGAAGGCCGGAATGCACAACGGCTGAAATGTTTTGATAACAATAACAAAGATTGAGGATCATAGTTCCAGTGTAAATAATGGTAAATATTCATCCCAGAAATTGAGACAGAAAATGCTCAATTTCTCATCCTGAATACTTTATGGTCAGTTCAGAGTAGGTGCCATCTCTGCTTCCTTTCAAATTCCAGATATTATTTTCTGTTTTTGAAATGTTTAACTTGAGTTCTGTTTCTTTGACCACTGGGTACAGGATGTTGATGTTTTGTTCAAGATCATTCTTATCGCAAATATGAATAGCTATGTCATCATCCTAGCCCCCCCCCATACACACACACATCGGTACACTGACCTCGAGAGAGAAAGCAAGAACTCCGTATTCTGTTACTTGCAATGTTGAGGTTGTTATATTTGCAAATAGGCGATATGGATCGGAAATGAAGATTATGCCCGGATCTTTTATTTGAAAACTTTCTTACCAGAACATCGCCTCGCCAATTAAGCTATGAAAAATAACCAGCATGTGACATTAAATTTTGCTAAGTAATTGTAAGTAAAAAGAAGACAGAATCTATGGGTATGAGTAAGAGAGAAAGCTAAAGATGCGACCTACGAATTGGAGATGTCAACACCCAACAAATACAGAAGTTTAAACATCTGGGAGGTGTTTTCAAAAGGGATAGAAAATGCGACACCGAAATCAAAACGCTCATTGGAATTGTAAACGGTGCCTTCCAAAAGCTAAACAAAGTACTAAGAAACAGGAAAATCTATTTCGAAACGAAGAACAGAATGCTGATCTGCTATGTAATCAGATGAAGGGAAAATCTCAAAGATGACAAGGCAACTGGAGACAACTGAAGTGTAGATCTACAGAAGGATGATTAGAATTCCATTGACGGAGCGAGTACGCGACGATGAAGTCATATGGAAAAGGGAAACAAAAAAAACGTGTACTCAGAATCAGACACAGGTAGCTAAAGTTTCTTCCGTACTTAACGAGAAAAGAAGACTTGGAGAATTCAGCCCTAACAACGAATATTGACGACTTGAGGGAACGATGACCGAACTTCGGTCGGTAGGCTTGGTAAAGGGACAAAAGCTACTATGGTCTCAAGGTATAGGATATTTTGGAGATCACCCAGACACAGTAAATAGATATGTTTTCCTTCATCATTATTACCTACTCGATACTGATGTTAATTATTCTGGTCAATTATTTCCCAGGGTAAGAGTATGCGTTGTAGGTATAATATATACGAGAAAAAACAGTTGTTTGGCATAATTGTATCAGTAAGTAAATCTGCTGGTAAGTATTGTCTCATACTAAATTAAGCTAAGCGGTGTAAGTGAAAATATTTCCAGGTAGCAGTTATAGTTGTCCAATTAATAAACATTTTTGTTGTTCCACCATCGTAACCATCATATCTCAGCAAAAAGTCATAAATCATTTTCGTTTTTTACACCTAGACCAAATCTCGCAATACACCCTGGAGAATTTATGCGTCCGAATTGTAGCCTGGCTTATTTGGTTCTCGAAGTCTTAAATCGACTTCCGTTACCCTCTTTCAACAAGTGTTTCGATGCAAACTTTGGTTCTCTGCCCTTGACTCGGCTATGATCTAGGCACTTATTATCAAAATGTAAGAAATGCTTCAAGTGGCCAGCGGCACGAAAATTAAGTCCGCTAGCCTGTTGAAACCAGTTTCTCAAAATTACAGCACCTGTAGTCCAGCATTCAATTCTCTGACGCCTGATAGCCACTATCAAATAATACTATGTCACTACCTGAACAATCTG
Organism: Acanthosepion esculentum; assembly: GCA_964036315.1. NCBI lineage: Eukaryota > Metazoa > Mollusca > Cephalopoda > Sepiida > Sepiidae > Acanthosepion > Acanthosepion esculentum. Next base: position 59,787,660 of record OZ038492.1, on the reverse strand, counting down.
GCTAGAAGCGTGAAAATTAAGTCGCCTCGCCTGATGGAACCAGTTTAGCAAAAGAAGAGAACGTGTATCCAGCATTCTATTCTTGGATTTAATCCTCTTTAACGTGTGTCTATTTCATTGTTGCAGAAACCATCCCATTCACGTTATGTAAATATGAATTATATCTCAAACTATTATACGTCTCCTTGCCTGTGAACAATGTGATAATATATCACAGTCATGTGACCTATATTGGGGAATTTAAGCATATCTCTTTCCACCAGCCATTCTAATACACTTCTTATTTATATACTATCAGTAGCCGGGACTAATTAACACTTTCTCTATTTGATGAAACATAACTCCTAGGTTATAGATTTAACATGTTCCTTGTGAGATCTACGACTATAAAATGCTCCCAGAAATTTCCGATTTCTCTCATCAGATATTTGACATTAACAGATTTAAACAAATATTACAATAACAATCATGTATGAATGCAGGTCATTATTTAAAATAAGAGGCTACAAATGAAAAGATTTAAAATTGACAGTTTTCCAATTCGCTGAAGAAGCACATCAGAGCTTTATAACCGCCTCTCTCCTTCCTTTTCTATTTTTTTCTTCTTCTCATTGAAACCCAGCAGCGTATTTAATATGATTTCTATCTGTCCTCGCGATCAAAACGGAATAGTCTATTATCGATGAGGAAATGGCGTAATGTAGGTGCTTACAAACTAAATAACTAACTGACGTTGCATTTTGACTTCAGCCACTTCCCCACCGCTGCATCATAACGTCTCTGTGATTTTTCTATAAATATTTTTGTTGCATCCTAGGGAAGGTTCCTGAATACAATAATCACACGAAGGTTGGTATGAACGATAATACTTAGGACAAGAACAGCACATATAAGATTCGACAGCGGCGCGGAGAAATAGTCAACTTCTAGAAGTGAGTCTAGCGAATTCTGCAATGAATCTCCAACTGCAGGATATCTACTAACCGCCCCACGCGGTCAGATGTGTCACAAGGCCGAATTAACCGTGTGGTATCCAAGCTCGTATGCTCTGTCAAAAATTCCCCGTAGAACCCGTAAAAAACGGGGGCAGATAGCTATTTCCCGAGACGAGACTCTGCCCTTAGACATAGCCTCGTCTGGGGATCGGAGGCAGAGAGTTTGACCAGCACAACTGGAGACGCATCTCCAACTGCAGACCAACATACAGTATTTACTACTGTATTTTGTGAATGGGGAGATAACCATTATCGTCCGTAGGTATGCTACAAAAATTTCTATGGTAATTGTTCTAATGAGATTTCCTGTTTGGTTTTGTTTGCTTTACGGCATAGCAACATTAACAGGTTATTTAATGCAGACAAGATTTTTATTGCTGGCAATTATTTTTTTCAAAAATGTATTCATGGTAATATTGTCTCCAAAAATGTATTGCTGGTATTTTTACTCTAACAACCTAATTTTACACTTTCATAGGGTTTGGAATCCAGTTTGGTGGTTGACTATTAACCATAGCTGGGACTCTTAACAGGTGCTACCACCTTGGATCAGAGTGAACGTGGAAAACACCAGCATTAAGAGGTGGTTCCATACTCCTTAAAACTTGTTGAATGTAGTTTATCGCCATACCCAGGACACATCGTCTTACATATCTCAAGAGGTGCTGTCGACCTATTCTGAAGACACAGCCGACAGGGCATCCATTTTGATACCTTGATTTTGTGATTTTAGGTAAAATACTAGATTGGCAACTGGGTCTCATTTTACAGTTGACGTTGCTAGATGTAACCGTAGGTTCTATGCTAACAGTTTCTTCTTTCACATGTTTTTGCTTTTGTTTTTACAGTAAGCCTCACACTGCAAGGCCCGCAGTCCACTCAAGTTAGAGGGTTACGTTAAGAGATTATATTGATAGGAGGGAAAGATAACGGCTGACACTAGACTTGAACAGGTTAATATTGTAGTGATCGGGGAGACATCCTCTTGGTATGTTATTGTATAGAGCAGTCTCGCCGATGGAATACGGACAGAATGTAAGTGGCATGGCGGGTCCTAACCGTAAAGGTAAGACCTAGTGGAACCAGGAGATGCAGTGCAACTTTCTACTGACTTCTTGCTTTCCATTCAATGTCGAACTTCAGAAATTTATATGCAATTCCAATTGTTATCTTCTTTTTTTCTTAATTTATCTTCTTTTATTGTTCTCGCTCCTTAAAATGGTTCTTTTTCAGATTCTTTCACACGTAGTATCTCCTTACATCTTAGTGGCTTTTTCGCCTTACTTAGGGTGAAATTATATTTAAAAAAAATTAAACTTGGGAACAAGCAGAATTAAAATACGATTTCTTATTTCTAATTGTAGTAGTTGTAGTAGCAGATATAATAGCCTTAACCATCTTAATAGCTACATCTACATCTACTGACACGTAAAGGCTGAGAAGGAAGCAAGAGACGCTGGGTATCTGGCTGTGTAGATCGAGTGATTCGTAAAGTGAAGGATCGGTCGGATGAACACGCGGTATTGAGAAAAGAAAATGCTGCAATGTGGGTCGGTCGAAGGTGGCCGGAAGAGTGTGTCAGTTTTCCAGAACGTTCTCTTCAAACTTGTGAATGAAAGGTTTCGTCAAAGATAAATAATGCTGACGCTAATCACGTCATTCAAGCGAGCGGCCGCGTCGAGACCAAATCACGATCAAAAAGAGAGCAGCCACTTGGAAATGATTCACTCGGTGTCAAGGGTCACAGAAGACAAGAAGGAGGTTTGATGTGGTGCGGTCAGAAAATAACGAAGTAATTCAGAGGTGGCCGGAATTGACAAAAAGGTCGGTTATAAATCTTCGCGCCGAAAATAAAAAGAACGAAAAGAAATATTAAGGAAATGATCAAGGGAAAAACGAAAGAAAGAAAAACAAGACGGAATTATTAGATCAGTTAACCAACACTTTCATATTAATAACTACATTTTAATGCCTCCAAAACATAACTCCTATCCATTAATCCCGTGAGAAACCCCTCGCTTCCTTCCATCAGCATGGCTGATGCTAACTTCCAGGAAAATGAAACATTGCGCCTTCTCGGGCACACGTTCTCTGCTGAATTGACGCGGAAAGACTATACTGAATCCATTGCTATGTCAGGTACTAAGAAAGTCGCTTCATTTTGTCGGATGACACAATTTTTTTCTCCAAAATCTATCTTACGCATCTAATCTATGTAAAACATGTCCACGGTAGTCTGAATGTAGAAATCCAACGTAGTAAGTAATTTGTTCAATGAAACAGCACCAATATCTAGTAGCAGCTATTCAGGAATTCTTAAAGTCTCCCATATCAGAGGTTGGCAGTGGATATTCGGAGAGAGTAGGAAAGCGTAGTTCTTCAGGTCTTTCATCTGACAGGTTAGCAGTGGATATTCCGAGAAAACAAAATGGCCGCTTTTATACACGTCGAATTGAATATTACAAGTCTTCTGATTCGTTAACCATTTCTTGGTAAACTATAAAATGTGTCAGCTCATTTTGGTTGACTCATTAGTCAATAAGGATGTATCCAAAAATTGTACTATATCTTAAAATATTGATGCCACATTATTTTTCCAGTGCCCCTCTTACGTTGCACTTTCTTGATAAGATTCAAAGAAGTGGACTGGCGTTAATAAAATATTGGTCGATGAAATATAACAGACTATAAATTATATATTAATAAACTATAACTTTATATCTATGTCTACCATTTTCCCATGCTTAGAATATTGCTGCCAAATATGGTACATGCCCCGGATATTTACCTTCAGCTCCTTGATAAAATCCAAAGAAGAATCAGCAATATTATTGGTCCTGACCTTGCACCTCGGCTTCAGTCAATTTCACACGATGTAAGGTTGCCTCTCTGTCTTTTCTATAAATGCTTTCATTGTAACTGTTCGGATGAACTCATCGCTATAGCATCTAGAGATTTTGAATTTAAGCGCAGTACTACACTGAATCCATTACATTCGTGTTAATAGCCTTGGGAAAGGTATGAATTTCTCTTCTTCCCCGACTCCCGCTCGCTATGGGTAAATAGTAGGACAGACCGGGTTCTATAGACTTGGATGGCAAGTCTAGCACAGAAAGAAATGACAACCTACTGCGGGAAAAAATCTTCCTCTTCAGTCATGTATCGAAAGATACATGATCACCTAAGCGTATATCACGCATGGCACACAACTGACTGAATTACTTGTATATGTGCCGAGTTCGAATTCCAGTCGAATTCATTACATTCACTTACGTGCTAATACCCTTGGGAAAGGTATGAATCCTTTTCTCCCCCCCCCGTTTGCTATGGGTAAATAGCAGGAAAAAACTGGTCCTATAGCCTTGAATGGCGACTTGTCTACGGCAGAAAGGAAATGGCAACCTACTGCGGGAAAAAAATCTGTCTCGTCAGTCATGTATCGAAAGATACATGGTCGCCTAAGCGTGTATCACGCATGGCACCTAACTTACTGAGTAGACTGGCGTCGAGATCTCATCAATTTACAGATGAACCTGCTAGATGTAACCGTAAATTCGATGCAAACAGATTCTTCAGTCACACTTCTCTCTTGTAGAACTCCCTTCCGGCTCCATGGTTTCCAACCAATTTTAATCTGCAAAAATTTAAATGCAATGTCAAACATTATCTACTGTCCTCTCATTCTACTCATCATTGTTTTTTCTGTTCTTATTTCTTCCCCACCCTTAACCCTTGTGTCTTAGTGGCATTACTGCCTTGCTTGGGTGGGGGATTCTTATTAAAAAAAAAAAAGAATAATGAAAATTTCAGGTCTTCTTCACAAGTTGTATCTCCGAATTGATCCATTCTTTTTAGATGTTTTTTGAATTGATCCATTCTTTTTAGATGTTTTCGTACTAAGGCGGTTGTCCCCCAATGCTCCATTCTTGATTTTTATTAATGACCTTCCCGAATAGATCAGCTCTCAACTTGGTATCTACGCTGATGGCACAACCATTTGCTCCTGCCTCGATTTTAAGGTTTATCAGGCCTACAAGTTCAAAATGGCAGCCGATGTCCAAAAACGACAAGGTTAAAATTAACCGCGTCAAAAGATAGCTTGTTAATTTTAACCCCTCCAAAACTAAACTTCTCTTCCATTAATCATTTGAGAGACTCCTCTCTGCCTTCTATTAGCAGGGATGATGCAAATCTCCAGGAAAGTGACGCGTTTCGCCTTTTCGAGCTCACGTTTTCGGCTGACATTAAGTGGAAATACTATATTGAATCCATTGCTATGTCAGCTGCTAACAAAGTCGGTCCACTGTGTCAGACGAGGCAATATTTCTCTCCAGAATCTATCTTATATATTTATAATTCTACCATTCGTCTATGCTTAGAATATTGCTGCCACATATGGGCTGGTGCCCCTCCTATTTACCTTGAGCTCCTTGATAAGATCCAAAGAAGAATCTGCAATATTATTGGTCCTGATCTGGCGTCTAGGCATCAGCCAGTTTCCCACTGCCGTAAGATTGCATTCCTGTGCCATTTGTATAAATACTTTCATGGTAATTGTTCGAATGAGCTCTTTGCTATGGCACCTAGAGTTATTTTTAAATTTCAGCACAGCACTAAACTGGCGTAGAGATTTCATCAATTTACAGCTCATCTGGATAGATGTAACCGTAATTTTATGGTAACAGTTTCTTCTCTCGCTCCATGCTTTCTAGCCAACTTTAATCTGCAAAAATTTAAATTCGATGTCAAACACTATCTACTGTCCTCCTGATTACTGTCTTCTCTTTCTTCTCATCGTTATTGTTTATGTTCTCATTTCTTCCCTACTGTGTAACCCTTTGTGTTTTAGTAGCATTACTGCCTTGCTTGGGGTGATACCATTCGAAAAAATGTCTTGAATTTAACGACCATGTATAGAGATACGAAATTGTCGTAGATTAACTGAGTGGTATGTGGTCCCAGGTATCAACACGTTAAGCATGCCGTGGACCCTCGTGGACTAAATAAAGTGTTCGGGTCGAAATTCAAAGTAATACCACCTGAAGAAGACCGGAAGGTACAACGACAGAAATGTCGTGAATATGGCAATAAAGATGAGAACAACAGTCCGAATAATGTAAATAGTGTAAACCATCCATGAGTGTAACAAACTTGACTGTAATACGAACACGGTTTACCGATTTCCCGTTTCGTGCCTCCAAACACTAAACAACTTGCACGTCCATTGTATAGAGATATCGACCATGTATATAGACAGATGTCAGGTTTCGCTTATTTACCGCGTGATTTCCAAAGACGATGAAGGTCGACAGAGTATTTCTAATCCAAATCGACATTTAAAGATATCAGAGAAACGGCATATTCCCTTTTAGAATGGTCCGTGCTGAAATTGCGTAGTATTGGTAATTGCGCTGCAATGCAGGGGTTGAGGAACTGCTATCACTAAGCATAGCGATTTCGACTCCCACTTGCTTCCCCAGATTTATAATTTTGTACCGTAGATAAGCCATACGTTGTCATAAACTAAAATATACATTTGTCAAAAAGAAAGTTATAATTTTTAGAAGAAAACACAACAAAAAAGAACTTTAAGAAATGGATCTAGAAAGGGAATAGTAATTTTGATGGTAATATCACCAATTTCCCTATAAGGAAACATTTGGCATTTTTGACCGAGCAGCGAGTGCTATTGGCAGTTGAAATTTATAAAGAGTTTTTTTAGGAAAACCAGTTTCTCAAGTCCAGTAACTGTTATCACTCTTTCCAGTATAGATATAGGTTTCTTTCTTAAAGTTTTATTTGAGGTGGTGTTGTAAGTCAACATCTTGATTATGTCATTATTTTCTCTTCAAGTTACATGTGCTATCCATTTTGAATTGTTGATGCTGATGGTAGTCTTCAAGTGATGTGGTTCATGTTACAGTTCTGTGTTTATGATTCTATAGCACCAATCTAAAATGTTCAAAGAAGGAGGGGGACGATCCCAGCGTGCGGTACCTTTGGAATGTGCATGACCCTTAGACACTCCTTTAAAGTTATTTTTTTTTACCATTGATCTGAGGAAGCTGACAGGTTAGACATTTCTGCACGGGTTTGGGGCCATACATGACATTCTTATGAAAATCTCGATCTGACGAGGTTATTTAAGAACATGACTCGAGTTTTCAGGTTGATGTTTTAGTTTGGCAGCAATTTGCGGTGTTGGGCGAAACCACATCTGACACAGCCTATTCTATATTCAATTTCTTTTTCTCATATTTAATTTGCTATAAATATATTTGTATAATACGCCGAGGTATCTGAAGAGTTTAGTATTTACATAATCATATAATTCCAGTCAGCGTTGAAGCACTTTTGTCTTTCGATTCATTTGAGACACAGATAAATATCACTTACGATATAGTCTGGCAATGAAAACTGAATCCATTGCGAGGAACCAAAACGATGCAAATTCGTAAGTCCAAGGTGATTACAGTAGCAATCCAAAGGGAGAGTAAACTTCTACACGTGTGCACTGGCCAGTGAAGAAACCTTTCGCTACGTATTTGACAATTTAATAACTCTATGGTTAGCGTTGCCATGCACAAGGTTAGAGCAGTTAGGCACAGACCTCCAGCATGAGAGATCTGAGAAGAATCTACTGTACCATTATGCTATGATAGGGATCCTTTTAAATAATTTTCTAGATCTCTGCTTTTCATTCTCTTTTATCTTCTAGTTGGTGTGCTATTCATTTTAGTTGTTTCTGCTGTTGGTTCTCCGCAAAGGATGTCGTTTCTGTTATTTGGTACAGTTCTTCGTGATTCTATAGCGCCGATCCACAATGTTCAAAGAAGAATGACATTCGCCAAGATCCCCAGGCTTTACTCGCTCAAATCCTTTTTTCACCATTAATCTTAGGAAGCGGTTTTATACAACTGTCAGTTTAGATATTTATGAATGGGTTTGGCGCCATATATGACAGTTTTCAGATTGATGTTTTTAGTTTGTAGCAATTTGCGATATTGGGTGAAACTTCTTCTGGCACAGCCTATTCTATATTCAATGTCTTTTTGTCCCATACTTAATCGGTTATAGATGATCGATACGCCAATCTATACGAAACGTTTAGTAGTCCCGTATTGCATATCCTGATTTTTATGATGTATTCAATAATTGTGTGACCCTTGTTTTCATTTCCAGATCATAATATTTGAATTACAAAATAAAACTAAATTTATTTCATGTGTTTAAAATAATTTTTCCTATTAATAACAAAATTACTGAGAGATAACAACTATGTATAAAGATAGATTTCTGAGCATGAGACCCGTGTTCAAATCTCACTATGGTCGATTTGTCAGGAAAGAAACTTCCTGATGTTATCGTTCTGAGGGGGACGATCCCAGCGTGCGGTACCTTTGGAATGTGCATGAAAAACATACCACGGCTTAACCCAATCTGGGGGCCATCGATAGCACGAAATCATAAGTCATCGTAGCCGAGGGTTTGAGTGTACTGGACTTGTTCAGATTGTTGATCATTCTAGATAACACGCTCTCTACCAGAAACTGTAACTAATGTCTGCTCAGCATAGTTGCAGTATAAACCACAGGTTGGTTCTGTGGGCGTTGAACAAGCACAAAGGTGTCTAAGCGAGGGTCTGAAATAGGGATTGGCTAGCCACCCTAGTAGACGAGTATTCTCGAATACGAGTAGCCAGCAATAATAGGGATAGATGCTTATTTCTGGTTATTTACTTTCCGTCATTTTGTATGAGAATAAACAACATCCGGTAGCAAGGCCTCTGATCGGGAGATTTTGAGGAGTGTAAAATCACCTCATTATTGCTTTTGTTCCCAGGTCCACCCTGACCCCGTGGTTGTAGCAACTTTAAGGGCCCCAGATATGGATAAATAGTTAACACTCAAACTAAGATCAAAACACTATGAAAGTATAAAAATAGATTTTGATAGTAAAACTACCAGCAAAACATTTTTGAAAAAATATCAGGTCATCCCATAAGTTCTGTCCGAATTTTGAATAAAGAAAACAAGTGACCAAGTGTTACATTTAATTACAGATTCAATCAACAATGTATTTTCCCTGATTATCTATTACTTCCTTCCATCTATTAACAAGCTTACTAATTCCATTACTGTAAAATTCTTTTGGCTTAGATTTGAAGAACTCACAAATGTCAGTTTTAACCTCTTCCTGGGTTACAAAATCTGTTCCTTCCAAATGATTCTGTAAGCTACGAAACAAATGGTAGTCTGAAGGAGCAAGGTCGGGAGAATAAGGTGGATGAGGAATCTTCTCCCAACCAAGTTCTTCGATCTTTTGTGACGTGATTCTTGCTGTGTGTGGTCGCGCATTGTCCTGATGAAACATCACCCGTTTTCGATTCACTAGACCAGGTCTTTTTCCTCAAAGCTTGGTTCAAACGCTCTAATTGCTGATAGTATATTTGAGCATTAATTGTTGCATTAGGTGGTAAGAATTCAAAGTGGATTATTCCTTGGCAATCCCACAAGACTGAAAGAAGAACCTTTTGCCAATGAAGTCTCCTTCTCAGCTGTGGCCGAGGTCCTTCCCCTTTACCAAGCCACTGGATACGACGCTTAACATTTCGATAAAAGATCCATTTTTCGTCGCCAGTCACAAGTTGAAACAAGTTGGCGAGAATGGAGAGAAGAGCAGATGTCAACTCGTGACTTGAAGTTGTTTTCAGAGAATTCATGAGGCACCCATTTCCCAAGTTCAGAAACTTTTACAAGTTGTTGAAGATGATGATGAACAGTTGTATGGTTTGAACTGCCAATTCCACAACTGATAAAGCAGGATTTTCTTCTAGGGCTGCTTCAAGAAGCTTTTCATCAAACTCAACTGGACGTCCGGTTGGATCTTCATCTTCAAGGGTGAAACTCCACCTCTGAATTTTGCAAATCATCTTTTGCAAGTTCTTTCATTCACACATTCCTCTCCATAAACTGAGTGAATGTTTCTAGCCGCTTCGGCTGCTGAGTTTCCTTTCTTGAACTCATAAAGCATTATGTGCCTCAAATGATTCTTGAGTACTTCCATGTTAGCAGGGTTTTAATTAAACAAAATTTAATTTTATTGTTCTCTGAAATAAAATTCGATCAGTTTAAATGCATCTAAACATAAAAATAATGTTCAGCTTCATTAGACATTATAAAATACTCTTTAAATTTCGTTCATTTTAACAAAAAGTTAAAATTCGGACAGAACTTATGGGATGACCTAATATTATCACGATATATTATTGAAAAGAATATATTATCAGTAATATATTTGACTCCACAAAAGCCCTCTTTACAAGAATACACCAATGAAACGTGATTTACAATCTAATTTCTTACAAAGAATACCTATTCTATTCATACATATCTATGCTAAGAATCTTGTCGGCATTAAACAATCCATTGATGTTGATATGCCGTAAAACAAACCAAACCTAAATCAAGTATCCTCCAACGACAATGGAAGTCTATTAATTATTTCGAATCCAAATCGACTTTTTTTAGTACAGTGAGGCATTTTCACATTATTAGTAACGTAGCGTCTTTAAGCAACCGTTTTAAAAATAATAATAATATATCGTTTGGGTTTTAATCTTTTTATTAAATATTATCCTGGGATCATTCTTTTGTATAGGATAAATAAACATGGAAAATTCAAGAACGAAATGCAAGAACGAATTCGAAAAATCTGATTAAAGATCTTATATTAAAAAATTGTTTGTAATATTGAAACCTTAAAATATGCAAGAAAGAGTTTCAGTGAAAATAACACTGATATCTCATATTAACAGATATATTTTCCAAAATTACACAAAAACATCTTGAAAATGTATCCAATGAAATCTCCATGGGCTTCAACGACGGCCTATAGACGATTTATGAATATTCTACAGCTCTTCTGAACAGTCTCCTTGTTTATTTGGTGAATGCTGCCATAATCCTGGCCTTCAGTTCTTCTTTGCTTTTACAAGGAATTTTGTTTGTCTCTCGCTCAACTGTGTCCCACATATAATAATTAAATGTGTTACGATCTGCGGAGTGTCTAGATGTACGTGGTGTTATGGTCGCAGAAATTGTCTTAAAGCCATAACTGGGTTCTCCTGCTTGTATAGTATGGTTCAGAGTCCTGTTCCCAGTCATATGATCTTTCAGCAGCCACCCGCTTGAACCCGGACAAAACTATCTCCTCAAGGCACTTGATATAGGTCTCCTCGTTGAGTCCGAGCAGCTCACCAACAAATTCAGGAGTTCTTAACAAAAAGATGAGAAAGAATTTTCCAAGATGTCGTACATTCGCAATCACCATTAAACTAACCCAACTCTTTCTGTATCCTCGCACTGTCTCCAGATTGACACCAAAGCACTCTGAAATGTTCGTATTGGAGTTTCTGGCGCAAAAAGTACAGCATGCTGTTTTTTTGTTTTTGTTTTTTGGGCGGAGTGAATTGCATCAACGTACTCTTTTTCTCACAGAGAGTGCCCAACTGACCCCGCTGTTCTGTGCAGTCAACAACATCAATGATTTTGAAATCAATGATATCGATTTCGAGCTCGTCTCTTTCTCTTTCTCTGACCAAGTATAAATATTTTATTACCGATCAACAAAAAGAGCATTTTTCGGCTAGTCCAATACGGATTTAGATGCCGAATGACTACTAATAAATACAAAAGACAATTGTTAAAATGTTTAATATTGAAAGAAAACATTCATTTCTTTAAATTCAAAATAATTTAAAATAAAGCATTCTTCGCATTCGAAGGTCACAGGACCTGTAAAACGAGTAACAAAATATACAAAATAAAGTATGAAAAAATCCACATAATAATAAAAAAAAGCTTTTCTACCTTTCCAATATACACTTTTTTCTCGTTTGAACCACAATAGTCCCTATATAGCAAGGAATAAGCGTAACTTAAAAGGCATATCCGTGTAAATTTAGTAACTAAAAACAACCGGTTTCGCCACCAGTCTTATCAAGTTTTAATCTGAGAAATAAAAGAATAAACGTGTAAATTAATTAAGGATGTCTAATGAAGGAGAAAAAAAATTCCAAGGAAAACTAGAGACCAATAATATTCAGACCCAGCAAACAATCCCTCTGTTTACAGAGGGAAGGCTGGTGGGATCTGATATATAAGGACTGAAGAACCTTGAGATGATATAAAGAGTGAGACCTTGATAAAATAGAGAAACGGTCCACACTAAAATCTGTAATACAAATCCTGATATTAATAATGTGTTGAGTAATAGCTGATCCAGATGCATTAACTAGTTGACTATTGCCAGCGGCCGGATTCAAAATCCTAGGAGGTAAATGCTGCTTTATACTAAAATCCAAACGTTCAGAAATCCTCCCTATGTTGTCGATTTCACAACTACATTCATATTTATTAATAACTGAGTTAATATTATGGGGGTAAAGACGACGGGAGAATCGACCATATATATATATATATATAGATACATATATAAATATATATATGAAGAAATATAGTCTTAAAATATAGTTAGAACAAACTACAACAATCAACCACAAAATTGAACAAATAGCTTTAAATATCTTCCCAAACAAAAACAAAACTATTAAATAAGCTATATAAACAAATTTTTACTGCGTTAATAAAAACACCAATCAAACTAAAAATAATAAATAAATAAATATATTAGATAAATAATAAAAATAAAAATAAATAAAAACAAGCAAAATAATTTGACCCAAATAAATAAATAAACAAATAAACGACTTCCGGTAAAATAACGGCCAAAATAGACTGACCCACAATGCACCACTGACCCGTATATATAAATAGCCGAGAAAAAATAGCACTCGAAGCCTGACGATTGCATCTAGCATGAAACAGACTGTCGCCTGTAAGTGTTGACTTCTATCTTCACTTTTATATATATATATATATATATATATATATATATATATATATATATATATATATATGGTGGACTCTCCCATTGTATTCGATGTATGAGGGTCAAGCAGCTCATTTCCGAGGAACCTACAGCCAGGCGCTAGCACATATGATTTGATTATAGCGGTGAAGGCATGGTGCAGAACCGCATTTTTTAAGGGCCAAATACGGAGACCTGGTGCACTACGTGCCACAATTTCACCAAGCGTTTTTGAATTGAGAATCATCTTTCTCCTAGACCAGTTGCCATCTATTTACCCATAGCTGGAGGGAGAAGAAGAAGATTAATACCTTTCACATGGGTATTAGGACGTAAGTGAATGTAATGGATTCGACTGGAATTCGAACAAGGCTCTCCGATTTCTCGATATATATATAAAGCAGAAGTATCTTATTTACACTATTTACATGTTGTCCTCATCTTTGTTGTCATATTCACGATGTTTCGGCCGTTGTACTCTCCGACCTTCACCAGGTGATTGGAATTTTGAACCGAACCTTTTATTTTGTCAACCGGGTTAGATTGTTCTAATTCCACGTGCCAAGCCTCTCCCGGATGTCTCAGTTATTTGCCTGTAACTCAGCTCTCCAAGATTTGTCCACCACTGCAGTAGCCGGCTATTGACATCACTACCCTTTGGGTCAAGTCACTGGATCCAACCAAAGTTTTTATCCACTGTCCTTAAGCGTACAACGGCAACAAAGTTGAGGGCAACAGTCCGAACATTGTTAATAGCGTAAATAATTACATACCTCATCCCAGAAATATAGACAGATAGAGAAAATCTTTATTATTATTATTATTATTATTATTATTATTATTATTATTATTATATAACTGTGCGTGTTCTTTTGTTCCTTCGTTGGTTCGATAGTCAGCAGGTATGGTACGTCCTGCTAATACCTAATGAATAATGGATTATTAGATTTTGGACGTCAGGTAAGATGAAAAAGACATACCAGAGACACTGTTGGTTTTCTGGGAAAGAAAGAAAGAAAGAAAGAAAGAAAGAAAGAAAGAAAGAAGACAGAAGATATGATAACGCTCTTGTGCTGAAGATCTGTGTTAGTGAAATTTGAAAAAAATTGTTTAGTCAAATACGTCAATAGACGAACAGAGGGCACTTTTAAAAAATAAACAATTACAGAAATGTATGATGAGTATGTAACGAAAGATGTAATAACATTGGCATTATTCCGTTCCCTTTCTTTTTTTCTTTTTCCTGGTCGGTTTCATTCTACCTCCTCTTTCTTTTAGGTTTTTACTTTGTCGTTCTCTTTGGTTCAGTTTTTCTTTCCTTTCTTGCTTTTGATTTATTTTCTTCCTCTTTCTCGATTTTTCTTCCATCTTTGTTTTCTTTTCGAATTTTGCACTTTTATTGTGTCCCGTTTTCGTCTTTCCATTCTTAACGCTTCTTTTCCCTTTTCTAAATTTCTTTCTTTCTTCTATTTTGTCTTATTCTTAGCCTGTTTTAAATTTTGAATGAATTTTTAAGGTCATTCTTTCTTTTTTCCCGTCATTACCTGATACTGCAATCAAAGAGTTTTCTCAAAACGTTCTTTGTAATTCAACTTTCCTTATTTTTCGTATTTCTAAAAAACTTCTTCTTCATTTATTTCTTCTTCCTTTACTGAAACTAGTTTTTTACTCTTTTCTCGATTCTCAATTGGTTTTCAATATCATTGCCTAATATTGAATTTCCATTCATTTTTAAACACTTTTTATATAAACACCCAAGAAAAAATAGGCGTTTCCTTGCCAGGAAATTGAATTTTCCGGCCTTATTCACTCAATAGCAATTTCACTGGATAAATTATTAGCATTTTAAATCAATTAACTCGTTCGAGGAAATGATATTCCCTAGACATTATAAGGAAATATATAGATAAATATAAACAGACTGTGGTAGATACATATAAACAGCTGGTTTTAGATAAATAAAAGCAGATTCTGATAGACATATAGAGATTTAGATAGATAGATAGATAGATAGATTGATAAATAGAAACAGAATGCTATAGATAGATATAAACAGCCTGTGACAGATATAAACAGATGGTGATGGATATGAAAAGATTGTGTTAGATAGATAGATAGATAGATAGATAGATAGATAGATATAAACAGATTGTGATAGAAAGATAGATATCAACAGAGTGAGATATATAGAAACAGCTTGAGATAGACATAAACAGAATGAAATAGATATACACAGATAGATAGATGGATATATAGTAATAGAATGATATATATAAATAGAGTGAGATATATAGAAACAGCTTGAGATAGATATAAACAGATTGAGATAGATATACACAGATTGAAATAGATAGATAGATAGATAGATAGATAGATAGATAGATAGATAGATAGATAGGTACTAAGCAGAGGATATATAGATAGATAGATAGATAGATAGATAGATAGATAGATAGATAGATAGATAGGTTCTAAGCAGAGGATAGATAGATAGATAGATAGATAGATAGATAGATAGATAGATAGATAGATAGATAGATTCTAAGCAGAGGATAGATAGATAGATAGATAGATAGATAGATAGATAGATAGATAGATAGATAGGTTCTAAGCAGAGGATAGATAGATAGATAGATAGATAGATAGATAGATAGATAGATAGATAGATAGATAGATAGATAGGTTCTAAGCAGAGGATAGATAGATAGATAGATAGATAGATAGATAGATAGATAGATAGATAGATTCTAAGCAGAGGATAGATAGATAGATAGATAGATAGATAGATAGATAGATAGATAGATAGGTTCTAAGCAGAGGATAGATAGATAGATAGATAGATAGATAGATAGATAGATAGATAGATAGATAGGTTCTAAGCAGAGGATAGATAGATAGATAGATAGATAGATAGATAGATAGATAGATAGATAGATAGATAGATAGGTTCTAAGCAGAGGATAGATAGATAGATAGATAGATAGATAGATAGATAGATAGATAGATAGATAGATAGGTTCTAAGCAGAGGATAGATAGATAGATAGATAGATAGATAGATAGATAGATAGATAGATAGATAGATAGTGATAGAATTGAACAAATTAAGATGGATACACATATATTAACATATAGATGCATGCATATTAACAAATAGACAAACAGGTTGAGAGAGATAGAAACAGAATAGATAGAGTGATAGATATGAACAAACTGTGAAAGGTACATACATACATACATATGAACAGATAGAAAGATCGATAGATGGCTATAAACAGATTATGATATATACATATATAAAAATAGGATCAGATTGTGATATATATATATAAAGACATTGACAGATTGTGATAGATAGATAGATATTAACAGACAGTGATAGATACAAACTTTACAAAAATATGAACAGATTGTCATAGATACATAAATATATATTAACAGATTGCCTAGATAAATATGAACAAATTGTGATAGATAGATAGATAGATAGATAGATAGATAGATAGATAGATAGATAGATAGATAGATAGATAGATATGAAGAAATGATAGATACATGCATACATATAGATAATGTTCTAGCATACCTACGGACGATAATGGGTATGTCCCCATTCACATAAATACAGTAGTAAATACTGTATGTTGGTCTGCAGTTGAAGATTCGTCACCAGCTGTGCTGATTAAACTCTCTGCCTCTGTGCAGAAAGGATGGCCAGACGAAGCTATGTTGAAGGGCAGAGTCTCGCCTCGGGAAACAGCTACGGTGAATTTTTGGCCAAGCTTACAGGCTCTGATATCCCGCGTTAAATTCGGCTTTGTGCCACATCTGACAGCGTGGGGCGGTTGGTATATGTCCTGCAGTTCGAGATTCATTATGGAATTACTTGACTTACTTCCGGCAGATAACTAATTCTTCTACGCGCCACTGGCGAATCTTATATGTGTTGTTCTTGTCCTAAATATTATCGTTCATTACCAACCTTCGTGTGATTATTCCATTCAGTAACCTTCCCTCGGTTATAACATTTTGGCGACGAAGAGGAGATGCCAAAATTATAACAGATAGATAGATAGATAGATAGATAGATAGATAGATATAATTTCTTCATATCTATCTATCTATCTATCTATCTATCTATCTATCTATCTATCTATCTATCTATCTATCTATCTAACTTCTTCATATCTATCTATCTATATGTATCTATCATAATTTCTTCATATCTATCTATCTATCTATCTGATAGATAGATAGATAGATATGAAGAAGTTAGTTAGATAGATAGATAGATAGATAAAGAACCGTGGCAATGAATCTGATATATCCGCTTTCATGACTCGCTGAAAGACCTCGTCTCAATATTCTGCACTTCTTAAAAGTATCGTCTCCAGTGATATGGAAATTTGGTGCAGAATTACAAGTTATTTAGTTTTCATGTAATATTAATCGCCTAGAATCTATCGAATGTTTGAGTTACTTGCACGAAAAATGAGTTTCCTTAAAAATGAAGCAAATATTCGAAAAGACAAACATTCAACCTCATTTCAAATTACTGTCTAAAACCATCACAATATCGCAGTAGAGAGAACTCATTTTTCAATATTGAAATTGTATTGATATTTCTGTATTGCTATATTACTGATATCTCAATACTGATATAATAGCCTTATTTCCATATTGATATTATACTTATATTGTTATGCTGATATATTGATTCTTCATTATTGATTTTGTCTTGGCATTTTAATATTGATATTTCTTTGATATTCCATATTACCATAATATGGTATCTTTAATAACGAAAGTGATAAAAACATTGATATTTCTATATTGTTATGATACTGTTATTACTATACGAATATATTGAGATATTTTATTGATATATTATTCATATTTATATTTACATAGTGATATAGTATTGGTAGTTACACACTGCTAGGTTTTTGACGTTTCCAAATTGAAATTCTTTAATCTAATTCAGTTCTTATTTCTGTTGCTTTTTCCCACTTAGATATTATTTAAATGTTTCTATATTCATATATTCTGCGGGTCTGCATTATTGAGAGTGGGATAGAAAAACCTTCCATATTTTAAACTGTCATCTCTGCGGTGTCACTGAACAACAATGCTATCATGTCGCTAATGTCATACTATTTTTGTTTGATACCGTCCCACCGTGAGTTTGCTGTTAAAACGTTTTATTCTTTTAGACTGGGGAAACTGTGATTGCAACTAGAAAGATTTTCGTGCTCGTTTCAGGTTACGTCAAGATAATGTCGCTTCGGATAGAAAATCGATACAGTCATGGCTTGAAAATATTCAGGACCCCAAGTCCGGCGCTTAAGATAAAGCCACCTGAAAGATCTCGAACTTCAGGATGTTAGAAAAATTTAGAATTCGTATCTGTCTATATTTCTGAGATGAAGTATTATGTACACTATTTAAACTATTCTGACTATTGTCCTCATCTTTGTTGCCATATTTATCACAACGTTTCGGCTGTTGTACGCTCCGGCCTTATTCAGGTGGTTGGAATGTCGAACTGAACCCTTTATTTCGCTCGCTGGTGTAGACGGTTCTAGTTCCACATGCCATGTCTAGTGGATGTCAGTTATCAGTTATCTCCTGTTAATTCACCTCTTCAAGTTCTCCACTGCCTTAACTGGGTATTGAACTCACAACTCTTTAGGCCCTGTCACTAGATCTAACCAGCGCCTTTATCCACTGTGTCCTTCTTAGAAATCGTCTAAAACAGTGTATGGAAACCACCACTGGAGGGTGTTATTTTAGAAACTAAATTAATAAAGACGATTACCATTTCTTTAAACATTACTGAAATTTCTTTTTCAATAGCATTTACGATGTTCTTTTTGTCAACCTGTAAAATGTGGGAGGTATTTCTGCCGCACCTTGTATATCAAGAACAATTTTATATATAAAGAAAACCATAAAGAAAAATCTATGACTATGTGGAAAAAGTTTTCGTACGACGAGTTTCATCCTTCGTCGGACTAAAGTAATGTTTATTTTGGTGCGCTTACACATGCGCATATAGGGAAAGGGTTGCTGAAATTTAAAATTTAAATTATTACTTTTATTAATATGTGTTTTGGGTATATAATCTAGCCAATTTAATTGCGTTCCTTTTGTTATTTCATTATGTTTTTATCAGTTTCTTATTAAATATTTCACTGGTTTTCTATTACCATAATATGGGATCCTTAATAACCAAAGTGATAAAAACATTCCCCTATCTCGCTTGCCTTCGCTATGCCCCGTGAAGGTTACATTTTCCAAGCCCATCTTCTTCGTTATATCTTCAAAAAATTCTAGCCGTATTTTTCTGATTCTGAATAGAAGTGTTCCCTCAGTTGGCATTTTCTTTAAAACAACCCTATGGTTACTCGCTCCGCCCATGGAATTGTCAGTATCCTTCTGTGGAAATGTATTTCAATTACGGGTAAATAACTTCAAGTTGTTGATTTACTGTTTCTTAGCTTTTAGTTTTAGTTTTTCCTTCCGCCTGTGCTGTTACGCGTCGCAGGGAGACACAGTCGTCTGTCAGCGGCCTGGAGAAGAGATATCTCGTGGGCTCTGAGAGTGTCTGCAATAGAGTCGCTCCAGCGTCTTCATGGCCTGCCTCTCGCTCTCCAGCCAGAGTACCTGAGGATGTATGCTCGTAGGGTTGGTTGGTTGAAAGGCATACGAGTGCACTTGATCCTCTGTCGTTCGATGTGTTGTATGATTGGTATTACTCCTACCATATCTCTGATTGCCTCATTCTTGATTTTGTCTCGCCTGGTCTTGTTCATACACAAGTGATCAGTTTCCTCTCAAGGGTTTTTGTTAGGGGCCGTGTCTGGCACTGATATGTCATCGTTTGTAGGAAAATGGCGTTGATGAGATTTGCCTTGATGCTCATGTAAATCCTAGGGCGTTTTAGAAGAAGAGCAAGTTGGTAATTGACTCCCAAAGCCCCTCTTTCTCGTGGGAGATGGAAACAGGTAATGCTGGCCAACGAGGTACTGGTGAAGTTGTGACTGGCTTAGTAGGTCGGCAGTGGATAAAAATTTCTCAAGGAAACAAAAGGCGATACAAAAGTTGTTTTTTTATAAGGAAAATATTTATCTGCTACAGATTGTGGCACATAAGCCCCTCTTTTTGCAAATGTAGAAGAGTTAAACTATCATCTAGGTGCCGTGTTGTTTTGGGACGTGCGCGATCGGGGCACTCCGCCGTTACTCTAATTTGTAGCCATTAGTATTCTTTGTTTCTTTACTACCATTTTAACTTGCCTGTTCTACCATCCATTTTCACAAGCAAAATAAGTTTCTTCGCTGTTCCACTCTGTCCCTACTGCCTTTAATATGCCTTGTCAGTGTTCACTTCGCCAAGTCCTCCTTTCTTTATTATGATTCACAAATATTTCATCTATCTATCTTTCTGATTCTCAGTATAAGTATACTTTTCCCCATTTACATTGAGACTTATTCGTTGCTTACGCGCCCTGTCCATAGTATCCTCAACATCCTTCTGTAGAACAACATCTGTCTTGACTGAAGACCCTTCTTGATCTATGAAGAAATTGTCAACCGTTCACTGGCAAATAGGAGGATCGATATTACGTTGTAGTAGATGCGTCATGTTTCCGCATAAGACACGTTCGACATTTTGTAACCAGTTTTGAGGTGCCGGCGTCTAGGCTTGTAAATTTTTAATTTATGATGCTTTTCATGAATTATAATTTTGTCATTTCGAGATATTGGTAAACATACTAAGAGTTATTAGGATTAATCTTCTCTTTCTTTCTTTTATAATCAGCGGTTCGGCTTTACTCGGGTTTAGTAAAACAAGCAGCTGATACATTTTGAAATATTTGTTGAAACAGATCTTGGAAACAGTGGGGAAAACTGAAAAAGAAAACAAACCAAAAGAAGAGAATTTTCTCTAAGCAGTTTATCACAAATTGCGTACATTCTGGGGCCCTGCTGGTTGACTCAGGGTTCTTGATAAGATCCAGAGACGGATATGCAATGTGATTGGCCCTGATCTGTCATCTCGTCTGCAGTCGCTCTCGCACAGACGCGATGTTGCATCGCTCTGCCTTTTCTACAAGTACTTTCACGGTAATTGCTCCGAGTAGTTGCTTTCGCTTGTCCCTAGGCCTCATGATTTTAAACGTCCTACGAGGCTGGCATCCCGTTCCCACCCCTACACCGTTGAAACTGTTAGATGTAGACGTCTCTTCTACTCCAATAGCTTCATGTCTCGCACATCTCGCCTATGGAACTCCCTTCCCTATTACTGTTTCCCTGACAAATACAATCTCCAACGGTTTAAGTGTAGCGTCAATCGTCATCTCCAGTTGCCTTGATCTATCCACTTCCCTTCTCCACATTCTTTCATCTTTCATTCCTATCTGCTCTCGCTCCAAATCTTCTGTAATCACCTTGTCTTGATCGACCCTCCGTCCTTCTCTTTCTCCACATCCTCTCCTTTGCCACTCCTATCTGCTCTTCCTCCAACCTTTCTGTAACCCCATGCGTGATAGTGGCCTCCAGCCTTGCTTGGGGTGATACGCTTAAAAAAAAACTCTATAATAATATATCCAATGTTTCCAATATAAATAGTTCTTTTGTTTTACATCTCTTCTCTACTTCAACTTTTCACACCCAAGTTCTCTGGAAACGCTTATGATTACAAGTCCCTAGCACCTTACCTAAGGAACTTATCTACATGAATGATTTGATCTGAAGAATAACAGCTGTTCTTCGCATTTCCATTTATACCAATTAATGTCTTTAAATCTGTAAACTCCATTCTTATCTTTTTATTCATTGGTTTTATTTCTCTATCACACGCTTTCTATCACACGGTCAGCAATCCTTCCATGTTTATTGAACAGGATATAGGTTTATCTCTTGTTTCCTGTTTAGGATATTATTTAGCGGTTCCTTTCTTTCTTCCATGGCCTTAGGGATTAAAAGGTCTTACCCTTTTGGTGATCTGACTGATCAATGTTTATGACTTTTCATTTTGAGGGCTTCCGTCGGCAGTTTTCTGATTGTTGCATCCCGTCTGATAATAAGAAGCATGAACTCTTTGGTAACGCTTAGAGAAGATGTTAACAGTGACATAATATCTACTTTCCTCATTTCTATTCTTTTTTCGTTTTTCTCACCCAAAATTAAGGACTGATGCTACCAGGAGATGCATAATCCCCTTGCAGTAGAGTCTCCTTTTACTTCTCTAGATGATAGATTGCCTAATCCGTGCCAAAGTGTTTCTGTCTAACCAGATTTCTGACCAAATTTGTTCATGTCACTCAAGAAAAGCGATCTCAATCTATACTGCTATATACCCCATTGATGAAGGGATATGTAAATGATATAGGGTAAAGAATTATATAGACAGGCAGAGCTGCTGTTTCAGGATCAAGAGACCATGAAAGGCAGGGGGATATGTAGCACGGCGTAGAAATCGCACTACATTCTAATTCTCGAGAGGGAGGTGCACGCTGGAGTCATGGATGGTGGCTCGGATTGAGAAATCGGAGAACTTTGTACGAATTCCAGTTAATTTATTTACTATCACAAAGATATTAATCCATTCCCCCGCCCTACTGTCAGCTTCGTGTAAATAGTAGGACAGACTGGGTATTGCAGCCTTGGTTGGCTAACGATCTAGGAGAGGGACAACTCTTCCAAACCTCTAGTCCTCGTCTACTGACCGAGGAAAACCCACACCATATTGCGTGGTTGGGGGAGGAGATGGGCGCTGCGAAGCTATCGGAAAGCCCACTGAAAGTGTAATGAGCAAGAAGAATTCACGTGGAACTAGAACAATTTACCCTGGTGGACGAAATAAAGGGTTCAGTTAGAAATTGCAGTCACCTGAAGAAGGCCAGAGCGTACAATGGTCGAAACGTCGTGAATATGACAATAAAGATGAGGACAATAGTCCGACCAATGTAAATAAAAAAAAAAATAATTGGTGATTTTCTGGTGGAATTTCATATTATTGTCTTCTCGTCTCTCCCGATTCTTTCTCAGAAATGCAATTCTTCTAATCACGTGGCAAAGCACTTCGGGATTGAAACACGCCAATAATGGCGAGAACTCTTGTCACCTTCTTGGTGGATAATTTCTCGGTTCTCTAGCGTGGTCGGATTTTTTTCTCGAGCTTTTCACGTTCTTTCAATTTTATCCCATTGTCTACTGAGACAGCGATTCCTTTATTTTTTTTTCTTGTTTTGAGATCGCAAACTTTACTGATATTATTCAATATCAAATATACCAGCGAAAGTCACATCAATTCGAAAGAAATGCGTTTATACATAAAAAAAAACTTATCCAGATATGTCATCACACGTAGAGATACGCTATTCATTTAATGAAAAATAGCGAAATGAAAGAAATAGATATCAAAAATAGATATCAAATATATATATCAACAAGCAAAAAAGCAAATCACACCCACAGTGGTCCTTCCTATTCACGGTTTTACAACCATGTCTTCAAATATCCACGATTAAATACATAATCGGTAAATATAATGCTAAGATTAGTCGTTTCTCTATGAGCAAACATTAGGTATGCATTGACCGAGCCACCAATGCTACTTTTTTCTTAAAATAATATTTAAGTTAAAATAATTTCTTAATTTCCAGTAACTGTTATCGCTCTTTCGAGTACAGAAGATCCTTTATTCCTCATCTTTTGCTTGAAGTAGTGACGAACGTCAACATCTTGATTAAGTCCTTATTTTCATATTGTTCCAACCATTTTAGTTGTTGCTGCTGTTGATAGTCCTCGTTTGACGTAGTTTCTGTTATTTGGTACAGTTCTTTGTGATCCTGAAGTGACAATCCACAGTGATCAAAGAAGGATGTTCATTGCCAAGACCTGTAGACTTCACTCAATCAAAGCCATTTTTAACTATTGTTCTAAGAAAACGGTTGTATACTGTTGTGTAGGATCCACCTAATCTGCATAGGTGACTACCAACTATATAAATAATGGTTGGTACCGGAAGACGAGGAGGAGAGGAATCACGAGATCCAACTAGAGACTCTGATCGACTGCGACTAGTCAATACATTCTCCAGGAACGTCTTCCCAGAAATATACAGAAATACTATATGTACTTATTGTGTACACTATCTTGTTATAATACATTCTTGTTCTAAGTACATTTTGTGTTGCATTATTATTCCATGCATTAGGCGAGATTCAACATTGAGTCAAGACTCAACATATACAGAAGACCTTTTAGATATGTCTGAATGGTTTTTTTTTCGACATACTAGCTATCCATATGAAAATCTCGATCTGATGACGTTATTTAATAATA
This sequence comes from Acanthosepion esculentum, assembly GCA_964036315.1. NCBI lineage: Eukaryota > Metazoa > Mollusca > Cephalopoda > Sepiida > Sepiidae > Acanthosepion > Acanthosepion esculentum. Next base: position 59,763,381 of record OZ038492.1, on the reverse strand, counting down.
ATAAGGGAGTAATGGATAGCGGCCTGGATTGAGGAATCGAAGGGCCGAGTTCGAATTCCAGTCGGATCCATTACATTCGCTTACGTGCTAATACCCTTGTGAAAGGTATGAATCCTCACCTACCTGTAAATACATACCGGGACAGACTGGGTTCTATAGCCTTAGGTGGTAACTCTTAATTCAAAACTGTACGTATCCCTGGCGTAGCACATACTATCACAACTAAAGGAACGATCTTTCACATTGGCACGATGTTACCGTCTTCGGTCGACCTATAATGCTTTGGCTTTGTAGCGAAACTACATCTGGAATATCAGCCTCTTAATTATGACATTATTTTTTCTTCGAGTAATATGTGATATCCATTTTAGTTGTTACTCTTGTTGGAAGTCTTCGGGTAATGTGATTTTTGTTATTTAGTACACTTCTTTGCAATTCTGTAGCGTCGTCCATCAGATACAAAGAAGGATGGCCCTCGCTAAGAACTACGGGTTTCATTCGTTCGAAGTTACATTTGGTGTTTTTTACGAGAAAGAAATTATGTACAGCGGTCAGTTTAAATATTTCTGAAGGATCTTGAGGTCATGCATGACACTCATATGAAATTTCCGATCTGACAAAGCTATTTAAAAACATAACTCGAGTTTTTAGGTTAAACATTCGGTTGTGTAGCAACTTGCGGTATTGGGCGAAACTACTCGAAGCGCAACTTATATTACTTTCGGTTTCCTTATCTCTGATATTAAATTTGCTGTAGATGACCCATACACCGAGAAATTTGAAGAGATTATTATTTACTAATTCCTTATGTTGTTTCTTTTTTTATATAATGGAATCGGATTATCAGCCATTACTGCTGTCATTCCAATTCCAGATCATAGTTTCGATTTTGGAAAGGTTTAACGTGAGTCCTATTTCTCTGGATAGCTAACTGATTACTTTTTTAGTACAGTTCGCAGTATCATACAATTGATTGATTCGTTTTTCTACGGCTTATCTACAATTTGCAGGTTATTTAAAGCTAGAAAATACTTTTACGTTGTAAAAATTTATGTGGCGTAGGGAGATAAAAAGGATTTAGGAGGAACCGGGCTTATTGATTAGCCCATATCTGATTCATTAGCTGATTCATAGGTTTTCCAAGTGTATTTACGCGTAAGGAATACGTCGAGACCAACAGGAATTGGAACTCGGCTCTCCGATTAACAATTCCGAGCCCTTATCCATTACACCACCTGCACACCCAAGCTTACAATACCTGGCAGTATCCTACGAACACAGTAAATATAATGTAATGTAAATAAAATGTTATGATTTTCATTCTTATTTAAAATATTACAAGCACTGTGATGGAAACGATTGCCAGACGTGTAAACTTGAATCCGTTCAATTATTATGTTTTTAATAAGATCCAAATAACTTAGGATTAATACTATATATATATATATATATATATATATATATATATATATATATATATATATATATATATATATGTGTGTGTGTGTGTGTGTGTTTGTGTGTGTGTGTGTATATGTGTGTCTGTGTGGTTTCGTCTGTGTCCGTCTGTGTCCGTCTGTGTGCGCATATGTGTGTAACAGTAGATATAAATTCCTTTCTTCTCTGCACCTGGTTAAGTAGTAGCGGAAACTAGGCCTTGTTGTCTTGGTTGTTATCGGTCTAGGAGAAGGACAGCATTGAATTCAAAATCTGAGGACAGATTTTGCGGGGAGGGGGCATATCGGTGCGCACATTCTTGGGTGTGTTTCTATACAAAAAGTGATAGTCCGGTCGTTCCATTCGAGGAAATGGAATTTGGGACCATCATACGTCTAAAACGTCTGGAAAGTCTCCCCAAAACACACACACACACACACACACACACACACACACACACACACACACACACACACATATATATATATATATATATATATATATATATATTAACATTGAATTAAACAACCAGTCTGTTCATGCTAAATATCCTGATGATTGAGTTTAGCATGAAACAGGCTGTCACCTTTTGGTGTTGAATCAATGTCCACTTGTATATTTACATACGCTCTATCCCTGATACAGAGCACTTTAACACATAAATATAGCATAGCTTACAACTATATTTTATCATGTATATATATATATATATATATATATATATATATTCTTGTTTTTGTCCATGACAAGTGTTGAAAGCACAAACGCTGTAGTGTGTTTCGTTTACTTTTCTGAACAAATCTCGTTTCAAATCACATCACGTAGTGTGAGCCAAATGAAATCTCGTCAGACTTTGATAATGTCTCGCTGAGAGACTCCTTGGAGATTCTATCTTCGCTAGTCTGAATATTCAGCTGATATTTTTCTTTCTTATATTTATAAAATAAATCAATACCAGTTACCATTACGTTGACTGGAAGAGTAGAAAAATATAAAATAATCGATAAAAAAGTTATTTTCAAAAATAAAGAAATCCCGATGGTGAAAAAAAAGTAGGTGAAATATCAAGAAATTAAATATTTCTATCTATCTATCTATCTATCTATCTATCTATCTATCTATATATATATATATATATATATATATATATATATATATATATATATATATATATATATATTTATTTATTTATGGGAAAATGATATAGAAAATTATATATATAATTTACGCCAGGGCTCATTCACATTTCACCTTTCTTGACAGAGCTTTTATCATCACAATGTGCGATATTTTGTAGCAAAAGTGATGTAAATATAAAAAAGAAACTAAATGAAATCATATAGAGTATATACCGAAGACATATATTTAAAAAAATAAAATATTTAGATTTAAAATTCTCCGCGTTCACTCTCTTTCATGCGCATGTGTAGTTATATTAAAGTAAAACTGTCTTTAGTCCTATACAGGACTAAAGGAAAAAACGCGTCACGCGAAAAGTTTTACACTTTGCCATGGTTACATATATATATATATATATATATATATATATATATATATATATATATATATATATATATATATATATATATATATATGTATCAGGTAAAGAGTAATCCAAGGAGATCCTATAAAATATTAAAACTGATCCAGAAATTGATTCTAAATGATTTACCTCATACAGAGGATCATTTCGTCCATGGGAAAGTAGTTTTTCCCTGGACTTATCAATGTAAATACATTTAATAAAATAAATAAAATCACACATTTTTTTCACAGAATATTTGAAAGTCAAAAGGAAGAAAAGAAGAAAAAACGAAAAAGGAATGAATAAAAGGAGAGGGAGTAAGAACTGGCCTATAATAGCGGAGGGAGTTATTTATATACACAGGGGTAAGAGACTTAATTTACAACACCTGTGCAAGGAAGAAGCGTGAATGAAAAATAGAAAAGGCCATCATTTTTTTTTTACTATTGGTATCACATTTTCTATTCTATCCTCTATTGCTATACGAACCGCAAGTGTCTACTCTATTCACTATACGATTTCTCCATACTATTTTTTTTTCGGATCACTATATGGATTTCTGTTCGAGCGAGTATTATCGAACAAATACTATATTGCGAGTGTTATTCGAAGGCGTCTGACAGCAGTATTGTTCAACGCTATTACTAAAGTTGTATCTGCGATTACAATGTCTCTACTACAACGAGCATTACGAAAGTGACAACGAGTATTCGTTGACATCACAAAAGTGGCAACGAGGGTTCGTTGACATCACAAAAATGTACATGCAGTTTTTAGATATAATATTTATATATTATATATGCGCGGTACTTATCGGAAAGTACTCAATATTTGTGATAGAGCTAACATATTTAGTTGCGTTGATGTGAATTTGTGACCCTGGGTGTGTGAGTGTATATATATATATATATATATATATATATATATATATATATATATATATATATAATAAAAGAATATATAATAACTAATAATAAAATATGATAATGATAAAAATAACATATATATATATGTGTGTGTATATATATATATATATATATATATATATATATATATATATATATATATATATTTGTGTATTTAGGCAGCAATCCTTCTTTCATGCACATTTCATTAAAAATGAATGACAAGGTGCTTTTATTTAGTTTTTTATATAATTTCTCGTGCGATCTAATAAAGTTTTTCTTTTCAGAGGATAAATTATATAAAAACTGTCCGAATGTTCTTTTTAAACGAGCGCTTTCGGCTATACATTTAGCCATTTTCAAGGATTATATTTTAACTGTTCTAACATGGACATAATATCTTGACCGTGTTTTGAAACAAAAAAATGAATCACTTTATAAAACATACATATAACAAACTATTTCTAATTCTAACAGTTGAAATATAGTGATCAGTATTGCGGAATAGTATAGAGAATGGCGAGCCGTATAATAATAGAGTAGAAATGCAGATCCAAATAATAATAGAGGATAGAATAGGAATGCAGATCAATCTAGACGTCACACGACTTCCTGTATATGCGTTTCTTCTATAGTCACGTGGTCTACCTAATTCAATAATGGGATCGCCTGTGTTTGCTCACTGGCGATCTATGTTCAAACGCATGTGTCGACAGGGACTCTTTATTCCTTATAACACATATATATGTAATAATTATAATATTTCAAAAATTAGGAAAATAATTAATTATGAAAATAGTAAACAATAAAAAATGTTTAAAAGCAACATTAATTTAAATGCCCTTAAAAATCAATTGGTTATTAAAATGTTGTTTTCTTTTCTTTCTTTTTTTGGTTTGTTTAATTCTTTTAATTGTTATACTTGATTTACTGCGCAATACAAATATTCTCCTTTGATAGTAAAGTGGTTATTGTATCAACACTCACATCAAATGGAGCCATTGCGTATAGTAAGATACATTGCAGATTGCAGTAAGAATTTATTTATATGGCTCCAATTCGTTTTACGGGCCTATACTTGAGTACCTTAATTCTTTTTTAAAGCTTATCTCACTTCAGGACGTAAGTGGCACCGGCTCTCCACATAATCCTTTTTTTAATTATTTCACACCAAGCAAGGCAATAAAGACACTAAGAAGTAAGGAGTTACTGAGTGTTAGAGAATATACAAAAAAACTACTATTAAGAAGAGAGAACAATAGAAGAACAAGACAGAAGATAACGATTGTTAATGCGTTTAAATATTTGGGAGATCAAAGTTGAAGAGAGTTCCACAAGCGAGAAGTACGACAGAAGAGACTCATAGATTTTACGCTTACATCTAGCTATTTCAACTGTAAAATGATGAGAACGTGCTGCGCTTAAATTCATAAAGTCGAAGTACCATAGAGGAAAGTACCTCAAAGCAATTACCATGAAAGACCTGAAAAATTAATTTCGGTTGAGCTGTGTGGTTTGAGGTGTGAGTTTGTAAACAGTGACTATTTAAGCTAATATTGCATGACTCTTCGGCAGAATTGAGTCACTGTCAGTCACTGTGTATTTATCTAAATCTGAAAATAAACACGCTAAAATTCACCTGCCGTGAGCCGACGGCTTAGTGGTAGAAGTTCCGACTGACGCCTATTCAGTCGGGTTTCGATCCTAGCTAGAGGCAACCGGACGTCTAGCCACACTGATGAGCTGTGACACAGTGAAACAGTCTGTCTGTGGATGACAAATATATATATAGAAGCTACATTACAGCGGTGGAAAAGGGACTGATGCCAGGTCAGGACCAATAACATTGTAGATTTTACCATGCATCTGTAAATATATAGCTGGAGCAGCAGATCAATCCTTTTCTTTATTTTCTATGAATTGTCATTATTTCTTCATGGAGGTAGTGAAGTAGCATCTCATTCTCTTCTCCCCGGTTGGAAGTCCATAGTAGTCCTTCTACTAGACTGGGTGGCAACCAAATCTGAAGAGCACAGCTGGAGAAATAAATGTATTCATAGAATTTAAAATATTATTTGTGCGAAGGTGAACGTTACAGATACGGTCAGAATTTGAACTCGGCGCTCTGATTTACACTTTAGGCGTCCATATCATTTATGTTACTCTGTGCATTAATTATATGTCTACATTTCTCTAATCTAATTATACTCTTATATTGGTACCTCCACATAGAGGTACCAATATTTTCTAAAGATGACGCATTTCTAAAACAATTGCATGCATTTATGGATAAGTCCTGAAAGTTTCATGAAAATCCTCCAATTATTTGATTTTTGCAAGATTTTACAAATCAATGTATCTTTCACTGCAAAAAGAAACGTAAGAAAAGCAAGATTTTAAACCAAAATTTCGAATGTTCTGAAAAGGATTTGAAATATAATTAAATAATAAAAAACACATAAAGTTTTCCTCATAATAATAGCAGCATAAAGATTATTATGGCAAAACTAATTTTTATCAAGTTTGGAGCCTTTTTCATCATAGCATGCTCTTTTTTCAGCGATTTTGTGGAGGTACCTACTCTTATATGTCCACTAAACGTTTATTGTCTTTTCTTATTCTTTTTAAACTTTTCTTCTTAGCCTGCGTTGTTCTCCAAGCTGTAATGACCCATTGTGATTTGTGCCGTCATAATACCTCACAAGTTGAACGCAGTTGTATACCTTCAACTATAGATAAAATATATTGTTGGTCATTCAAAACTAAAATTTGTTGCTGGTCATTTTGCTTTGAAAATGTATTCTTGGCAATTTTACTATAAATAGGTATTGTTGGTAACTTTATATAAGAATGTATTTCTGGTATGTTTACTATAAAAATGTATTTTTATACTTTGTGTTTTTGGAGTGTTTAGTTTTTGTGGTAGGGGGAGTTCACTATTTGCCCATAGCTGGGACTCTAACAGGTGCTACCACCCGTGTCAGGATGGACATGGGAACTACAGCAATTAAGAGGTGTTTCCACGCTCCTCAAAACATCCAGATCAAAGGTTTTACTGCCGGATATAGTTTATAGTTATTCCTAGGACTATAAACTAAATTCCAAAAAAAGGTTAATGAGGTAGGTTTACTTTATCCAGGAAGAGATGGAGTCATGCCTTCCCCAAGGGTATTGCTGTAAATACTTAAAAGAACTTGTCTTTTCTAAGCGCGTCGTAAAGTGGAGTTAAATTTGTCACCTGTATAATCCACTTTTCAATTCATGGTATAAATATTATTATTATTATTATTATTATTATTATTATTATTAATTTCCACATTGGTACATCGAGCGTTTGTATTTAAGTCTACTTCCTCATCGTTTTACTGTTGAAATAGCTTGATATGACCATAAGTTTTATTCTAATAATTTCTTTTCTCACACTTCTTCCCTGCAGATCGCTCTTCCAGTTTCTTGCTTTCTTGCCAGCTATGATCTTCAAAAGTTTGAACGCAACGTCAATCCCCAGCTTCTGTATTTCCGATATTTTTTTTTTTTTTTTTAATCGTATCACACCAAGCAAGGCCGGAGGCCACTATCACGCAAGGGGTTAAAGAAGGGTGGGAGGAAGTGCAGATAGGAGTGGCAAGGGAGGGGATGTGGTGAAAGAGAAAGACAGTATGTCGATCAAGGCAAGGGAGCTACAGAAGATCCGGAGCGAGAGCAGATAGGAATGAAAAATGAAAGGATGTGGAGAAGGGAAGTGGATAGAGCAAGGCAACTGGAGATGTCGATTGACGCTACATTTAAACCGTTGGAGATTGGATTTGTCAGGGAAACAGTAATAGGGAAGGGAGTTCCATAGGCGAGATGTGCGAGACATGAAGCTATTGGAGTAGAAGGGACGTCTACATCTAACAGTTTCCACGGTGTAGGGGTGGGAGCGGGATGCTAGCCTCGTGGGGCGTTTAAATTCACGAGGCCTGGGGACAAGCGAACGCAACTCCTCAGAACAGTTACCGTGGAAGTACTTGTAAAAAAGGCAGAGCGAGGCAACATCGCGTCTGTAAGAGAGCGACTGCAGACGAGATGACAGATCAGGGCTAATCACGTTGCCTATCCGTCTCTGGATCTTATCAAGAACCCCGAGGCAAACAGCAGGGGCCCCAGACCATATATGGCAGCAATACTCCATGCAAGGGCGAATGGTCGATTTATAGACTTGAAGGATCGATTTGAGGTGGCTGATGCAACTGACTCGATGTATTTGTTCCATCTCAGATCAGCAGACAGCGTGAGACCGAGCAGCCGCAGGGAGGAGATCTCGAGAAGTTAGTCATCAGACATGCTAATGGGATGCAGGGATGGATCCTTGTGGTGGTTGATAGAGAGCAGTTTTGTTTTAGAGGCGTTAAAGTTAACCATCCATTTCTCACCCCAAATCACAAACGATTGGAGGTCCTTTTTAATTTGAGTTGCCAGGTTAGCTTTGTCCGCCTCACTAGATTTGTGTTTGAGGCAGGAGTAAATAGTGGTGTCGTCGGCGTAGATGCCGACTTGGGAGTCTATGGCGTCAGGAAGGTCGTTTATAAATATGAGGAACAGAGTAGGGCCTAGGATGGAGCCTTGAGGAACACCTCCGTTAGCGGGATAGGATCTGGAGATGAATCCACTAAGAACAAGCTTCAAATCCCGGTTTGACAGGAATGATTGTATTAGGTCAAACAATCGACCTGTGATACCATAACCCCGGAGCTTGCGGAGAAGGCCGGCATGCAAGACTCTATCGAATGCTTTGGAGATGTCAAGGGCCACGGCACGAGCTTCACCGTTGTTATGGATAGCTTGGCAGACAAATTCAGTGATGGCCGTAAGCACATCGGCAGTAGATCGGGCAAAGCGGAAACCATACTGCTTGTCTGAGAGCAGATCGTGGGATATCAGGTGATTAATCATTTCGGCGTTGATAATGACCTCGAGGACTTTGCCGAAGAGGGGTAGGAGACTGATTGGACGGTAATTGGAAGGGTCGAAGGGGTCACCAGAGTTCTTAAAGACAGGGACAATGGTTGAGGACTTCCAGCAGTCAGGAAAGCAGGACTCCTTGAGGCAGCGGTTGTACAATTTAGAGAGGGCAGGCGCCAGTTCAGGTGCGCATTTCTTCAGGACAATGGCTGGTATTCCGTCACCACCAGTAGCCTTGTGGTGATCTAAGTTAGAAATAATGCCCAATACCGACGACGGGGTTATGTTCAATCCGTCCAGGAGGGCCTCAGTTCTGGGAGGGAAATCGGGCAAGGGCACCCCGGAAGAGTCTAGCGTAGAATTGGAAGAAAACTTCCGAGCGAAGCATTCGGCCTTTTCAGCAGAGGTGGTCAGGACCTCAAACTGATTGAACAGGGGAGGAATGGAGGGTTTGTTATTGTTCAGGACGCTCTTGCAGAGGCGCCAATAATCTTTGGAGCGAAATTTGCGGGATGCAATACGTTCCTTCATCCGAGCAGCAAATAGTGACTTGGCATCGTCGAGGATATGCTTACACTCGTTGCGGGCAGAGATAAATAGACGTCTATTGGAGTCGGACATATCACTTCGAAAACGGTGGAAGAAGTGGTTTCTATGGGCAATGGCGGCTGAGCAAGCAGCTGTGAACCAGGGGGGGGTCGCTGTTTGACCTTTAATTTCCTGGAGGGGATGAAAGCTTCGATACCGGCTTTAATCCAGGAAGAGAACTCAGAAGCACAATCATGAGTGGGGAGATTAAATACAGCATCCCAGGGGACATCGCGGAGGAAGTCACGAAACGCGTCCCAGTCAGCCCGTTGGTAGCAGAATGTGGTTCTGGTGGTAGGTGGCTCTTTGCAGGGGGTGGGGCTGAAAGAGATGCTAACAGACACTACAGCATGATCGGAGTTACCGATAGGACAGAGCTGCGTGGCACTACAAGACTCAGGGATGGAGGTAAAACACAGGTCGAGGAGTGAGGCCTTACCGTCTATTCTTTTATTGCCCCATCTCCTTGCTAATGTCTTCTCGTTTTCTTTCACACTCGGTAACGTCATTGCGTCTTAGTAGCCTTCTCGCCTTGTTTGAAATGGAACGGTTAAGAATATATTTTATATTTCACTAAGTCGCTACCCGAGACCTGGAGTATGGCATGACATTAAATATATGCATTCTGTTTGCATAATTTCTATTGTTACGTGATACTTAATATGTCCAATGTTTATATTTTCTTTACGACTATAATACACTTTTTTTTTTTGGTTTTAACTTACAGTTGAGATGCCCATTAGAAATTCAAAACTGGCAGAGACCCACCTCTAAAAAAACTTTCCCCAAAATATCCTGGTATTTCAAAGAATGAGTCTTTCTTGATCCCGAATGTTTCGTTTGTTTTTCGAAGAATTACTGTCATTGATTTATTGTATCTTCCTCTTCTTTATTCTGCTATCCATATTTATAAATTTATTTTTGCTCAAATGTGCTTGTAAAACTTCAGAAACAGGTGACGCATTAAAATTTAATAATGAAGCAAGTCAAAATCTGCTCGTGTCATTTAAGAATCTGGCCTGTCTCTCTGCGCACTCGAAATGATTAATCAAAGACGGCCCAACAACAGAACAGCGCCTCCATATCGCTAAATTTAGATCAAGATTGCGTAACGCTTAACAGTCAGAGAATCACAATTTGAGAGAAGCGATAGAGAGCAACAGAAATAAACTAAAAGAACGATTATTTTTTCAAAACGTATTAATATTATTATTATTATTAATAATAATAATAATCTTTTAATAAAACTAAGAAAGGGGGGATGGCGTAGTTGCAAACGGAGAACAAAAGAAGATAGGACTTTATCTTTGCCGCATGCCGGGAAATCTTACAGCGCTCCCAATGGAGGCATATGTGCTCTCTCTCTCTCTCTCTCTGAATGATAAGGGATGACATATGGTCATACCTTATTTCCGATCTACGGTGTTTACACAGACGCCGAAAAATAAAGAATTATTTACTACCATCAGATCATCGTCCCTATAATTCTACCGCGAGTAAAGTAGACAATTTGAGGAAATTGATTCATAGCGTGTTTAAATCTTAACACCTCAAAGTTAAATTTAATTCTAACATTAAACAAGTGGATTTCTTAGATGTAACCTTCAACTTAGCCCTTAATAATTTACAACATATGTTGAAAAATAACGCTAACCGTTATATATATATATATATATATATATATATATATATATATATATATATATATATATATATATATATATATATACGCACACACACACACATATATATATTTATATATATAAATTAAACAATTAAGAAATATATTTTTCATGGTTCATCAGGTCAGATCTCTAGTTACCTCGTTATATATATATATATATATATATATATATATATATATATATATATATATAAATTATGTGGTGCAATTATATATATATATATATATTACATGAAACATTCATACAAAAAGCAGATATCATAAAGTTCACTATCTGCTTTTTGTATGAATGATTCATGTAATATATATATATATATATATATATATATATATATATATATATATATATATATATATATATATAAACACGCTATTGAAGAACATTAAGCAATAGTGGATTCAATACAAAAATATAATATATACGAAAAATATAAAGGAACATTGGGAGAACAAAAATAATATGGTCTAATCCACTAAAATATAATTATATAATTTTGACTAAGGATTTTCATTAACTATAAAAATATTCATTGTTTTACAAAACAAAAGCCAAAATACTAAATAGTATAAATGCCAAAATACGAACAAAAATTGTATCTAAAAACCACTGCAGTCAAACTGCTGATATAATAACATACTATACACGGCGAAAGTGATAGCAACGGAGAGTGCAAAAGAGGAAAGAATTTACATTGGGTTAACTAGGAAGTAATCTAAGGAGAGCTATGCAAAACATTTGCTATGATTTACCTATGAAAGATATAGTTGTATTACTATGTTGTCAAAATACACACTGGAGTTAAAAATAAGACAAAATTACATATGTAGAATGCATTATAATTAAAAAAAAATAAAGAGAAATAAAAGAAGTATCTGTATTCTATGAATTTTACATTACATATAGAATTCAAGAACGAAGGAATTTAAAAATAGCGTACTCATATATACGTAAGGAAACGGAATATACAGATATATGCGCATACACACACACACGCACACACACACACACACACGCATATATATATATATATATATATATATATATATATATAATGTAAATCTATTTAAACTCGGTGGTTGAAAAAACCTGGATAGCACAATTTTCAGGAAGATAGAACGGATCCCATTTTTAAATGGGAAATATTAAAACAATGTTATAAATATAAAGCCGGCAACAAGTTCTGTATATTATCTATGGAGGAGAAGTTAGCAATAGCTACCTTCAACAAGCTAAAAATTTTATTAAATCAGAGGTCAGAAATCTTTACTAGATGCAGGCATAGGAATGACTGGTTATTAGAATAAAGTGTTTTTTATTCTTTTTTGATTTGTTTAGTCATATGTTTTTTATCTTTCTAAGCTTCTGCTAATTTTAGGTTTTAGCAGTAATCTTATCAATAAATTTATTCCTCGTTAATTCTTCATTAGCCAGTTCACCATGATGATCCCATGGGATCAAACCTAGGTAGAAAGTACCTGGCTCATGTGTGTGTGTGTGTATGTATATATATATATTAATGATTCATCGAGTCTGAAATCTCTACAGAATGCAGAAAGCACTGGACTGCCGTTTCGTCCTATATTTGGGACTCATCAGCAGTTGGTATGGTGTTTGCTTCGAAACCTAACTGTCAGGGTTTCAATTCTCGGTAGTGGATGCGCACTGCTGATGAGTCCCAAATATACGACGAAACGGCAGTCCAGTGCTTTCTGCATTCTGTAGAGATTTCAGACTCGATGAATCATTAAAATATAATTACCAATTTCTCCTAATAATTTCAATATATATATATATATATATATATATATATATATATATATATATATAGATAGATAGATAGATAGATAGATAGATAGATATGCATATTTATCCTCACCAGTTGCTCGACTCGGATTTTCATCCACAAAGCAATCTTCAGGCATGTTATTAGCAGCAGAACTCAATGTGCGACATTATATATTCATTGTCTTATTTTTTGTTTTTCATCTTTGTGAGGTCAACCCCCGCAGCGGTGAGTCGAAGGGTTCTAGTTTATGGCTCGCCTGTTTAAGAATGTATTCTTTGTATTAGTTAGATTCTTTATCCACGCATTTAATACACGTGACACGTGTCTGACCAATAAGAACTGACCCAGTCATAATTGAAAATATCAGTGTTTTATGTCTTTTTGCCTGTTTTCTCGCAATCTCTCACGAAGCTTTAATAAAAGTGAAACATATGTGTTTCCTATTTGTTCTTTTATTTTATCCTATATACACTATATATATATATATACATATATATATATATATATACATATATATAGTGGACTCTCCCGTCGTATGAGGGTCAAGCAGATTAGTTCCTACGAACCGACAGGCTTTGTGCCGAACCAACCCCAATTTTTGAAGGGCCACACACAGAGACCTGGTGCATTACGTGCCACAAGGTCCACACACAACCCTGAATTCCGAATTGTCCTTCTCTTAGACAACTGCCATCCAAGGCTATGCAATCCAGTGTGTGCTGTCATGCTGTAGGAATAAGATTAATACCATTACCAAGGGTATTAGCACGTAAGTGAATTTAATGCATTCGACTGGAATTCGAACTCGGCTCTCCGATTCCTCAACCGGAGCCGCTATTCATTACTCCAACGCGCCTATATGTATGTAGGAAAAGAGGCAAGAGGAAAAACTATTCTTAGGAGACGGGTTTCGTCCTCTGAGGGAATTTATCACTGCCGTCATACAATTCTATATGAAAAAGAATTTTGGAGGAAAGATGTATGACGAAGTGTAAAAAATTTCGTGTGACGCGTTTCTCCCTTTAAAAACTTTCTTGGATTCGGTCTCTTTACGGTGATGCGACCACACATGCGCACGCACACAAGAGACGCTATGAGTTAATTAGTAAAAAAAAAAGTCAGTAAACAACAATATTCTTGTTAACTTTCTTCGTTATCTTTTTTCTTCAAATACTTATATTTATGAGTTGCGTCTTTTGTTATTTTCTTACTTTTCTTGTTAATCATTTCACACCAAGCAAGGCGAGAGTGTCACTAGTACGCAAGCGGTTACAGAGATTAAATTAAATGAAAATCCTGAACACAGGGAGGATTGTGTAAATGATAAAATGAAGAATGGGAATCAAGGCATCAGAAGATGCCGATTGGCATTACATTTAATTTTTTGGAGATTGTAGTTATCGGGGAAGCAAGTAAGAGGGAGGGAGTTCCACTGTAGGAGAATGTGAGAGAAGAAACTGGAATAGATTTAACTGTTTCAAGAGTAAAAGGGTGGGACCTAGATGCCAAACTTGTAGCACTCTTAAATTCATGTACACGGGGCACCAGGGAAAATAGCTCGTCGGTACAGTTGCCATGAAAATATTTGTAGAAAAGACAGAGGGAAGCCACATCACGTCTGTGAGAAAGTGACTGGATTCCAGGTGCCAACTCAGGACCGATGACATTGCAGATCCGTCTTTGGATTCTGTCGAGCACCTCAAGATGAACAGCGGGGACACCGAAACATATATGGCCACAGTATTCAATGCAAGGACGAATGGTAGATTTTTTGATGTGTCGGATAGACTCAGACGAGAAAAAAAACCTTCTGGCACAACACAACCAAATGTCCTCGCGGTAGATGCAGCTATTGATACAATGTCGTTGTTCCACCTCAGGTCAATTGAAAACGTGAGGCCAAAAAGGCGTAGTGAGGCGCTTACGTAAAGTCGACCATCAACCATGCTGAAATGGGGCAAAGAACTTTCTCTATGTTGGTTCGGACATTCATTCTTTCATTTCACTAAATCTAATTTTATTTAGGTTTGGTAAATATAGAATATGGTACTTAGTTTGTACCTGGAACAATCAGTATTTATTGGACTATTATTTTCTATTTGAGTTTATTTTTTTGTTTCTCTTTCTACTTTTCTCAATTTACAAGAATACATCATTTTGCATTTTACAGTAATTCTAGATTAATAGATATGTTTCATTAATTCTTTTAATAATACATATATTAATAATATATTAAATATTAATGATATATTAAATATTAATAATATATACATTATATAATAATAATATATACCCTATTAATTCTAGAGTAATTCTTAGTGTAATCGTTAGAGCAATTTCAAGAAAGATGTTCTTACAAGGTATAGTGATTTTTTAATTCTATGCTTGTGGCTGATGTACTAGAGAAATCTAGTTCCGGTAAACACTTATTTTGATTTAAATATTTATCTTCGTTTCTCGTGTTATTTTCTTTCTTCTCTTTTTCTTTTTGTCATGTTTCTCCTTTCCATTCAACTTTCGTTTATTTTTATTTATTCCGTACATTCTATTTGTTTTTCCTATTTCATTTAATATTTTATTTATTATATTTCATCATTTTTATTCATATTCTTCCTTTACTTTATTTCTCTTGTTTTTTCCTCTTTTACTTCCTTCTTTCGTTTGATTCTTTCCGTCTTTCGTTCTTTCTTTCTCCCTCCTCTTTCTGCTTCTCTCTCCCTCTCTCTTTGCTTTTTCTTTCTTTTTTTCTCCTTTGTTTTTGTTCGTTTGCCGTAATTCCTTTTATTTTATATCTTTCTTTTGCCTTCCTCTTTTTTTCTTCTCTTGTCCTTCCTTTTCTTTCTTTTGCCGTCCTTCTCATTTGACTTCATTTGTGGAAGGCGCCCTTTCTTTTATAAATGTTACTGTTTCTGTCGATAATTTTCTTTTAATTCATCGTATTTGCATGTAAAAAAATATATATCTGTCAAAATTCAGTCTCAAGTTAGAAATAAATGTCAGTGTTTGCAATTAATGAAAACGAAAAATAAATTTAACCAAGCTTTCTAAAATTGATTGTTTTAAAAGGGGACATAAATATATTTTAAAATTATTATTAATATCTTAGAATTCTGTAATTTTATGTCCGACAATGTTGGTTGCGATCGTATATCCTGCATCGTTCGTAGTAACACCAGTTGTCGTACGCCATTTCACATGACTACAAATTAGTTGAGTAAAGCTGGAAATAAATCCAAATAATCGGTTTCGCTTTTCTTAAATCTGTACCGAAGTGAATTAAACAAGTGAAAACTAAATCAATGCGTTTGCTGAATTTATTCTATCAGTATTATTAATACAAATATTATTCAAATGTTTCGCTGATGTTCAGCTCTATGTAGCTATGTCCAGAGTAGGAAATTCAAGTGAACTTATCATAAAAGAACTTTAGAAAATAAATGTTTTGCTGAGAAATAATATAAGATTTTACAGTGGTATCGTTAGAAATAAACAAAGAGTGATGAACCGTTACGTAATATATCTCCGCCTATATGTCAATGTATGCTAGACAATCTCTTCACGGACGAAGAATGGATTTGATGTTACAGAAATTAAGTTCTACAGAAGGATGCTGAGAATACCATGGACCGTACAAAATTTAATGGAGGTAACTATTATATCGGAATTATTATTTCCTCGAATTATTTATCGTTTAAAAATTATTCTCGTTATTTTGATATTTCCTGATTTACCATAATAAATACTCGATAAAAAGTCAGTTGGCTTGTTTAAGACGATTATCTGATCAATTAAAGCCAGGCTATTGATTTTCGTTGTTTTCGATTAAAGAAAATAAAATAAAAAACGATTAAAATGAAGGGTGTTTGTCTAAGACGGATCAAAGTCAGCAGCAAATAAATCAGTGTTCTTGGTGAAAATTTATTTATTTCTCTATTGGATCATGTTATTTAAGACATGGCAATTATGCGTGAAAAATTTTATATCGCCCAAACCTGAAAGAAAAAGAAAAAAATCATTAGACGCTTAAATTTAATTCACATTTAATATCGGTCCAAGTTATTGGAACACCCTTTATAAATATCAAAATAAATAGAAAGAGTAATAAGAATTCACATTGGAATAGCGAAAAATGTCTTTATAAAAGCTAAGCAAATTAATAAGAAACAAATAATCTCATTAAAAACAAAGAAAATAATACTGAACTATTACAAATATTGGTTCTCCTATATCACATTGAATGCTGAACAATCTCCTCACTGATGAAGAATAGATTTGAAGCAAGAGAAATGTAACTCTACAGAAGCCTGCTGAGAATACCATGGATCGAAACTAAAATCAACGAACATGTTGTAGAGACAATGGTAATAAAAAGAACAATTATAAGTTACATGAGGAAGAGACAGTTAAAATTTCAGAGTACATAATGAGAAAGAGGGGCATGGAAAATTTGATACTCACAGGATAGATTGAAAGTTAGAAACACAGGGAAAAGAAAAGCATAACATACCTGACGAGCTTGAGTAAATGGAAGGCTGAACAGGTTTCAGGAGAGATAGCAAAAAGACAAAATTTCTTCAGAGCTACAAAGAACAGGAATTCTTGAAAGAACACAGCATATAGAAGAAGAAGAAGAAGAAGAAGAAGAAGAAGAAGAAGAAGAAGAAGAAGAAGAAGAAGAAGAAGAATTCTATGGAGACATAATTTTCTCTGTTCGTAAGACGATCATTTTGCTCGTCAAAGAAAAAGGAAATAATAATTATTTTTTCATCAAATGCGTTTCGTTTTACGTGCAGATGACCGAAAAGGAAAAAAACGTCTGAAATTTCATCTTTTGTCCTTGAGTACAAACTGTTCAAGTGATCTGTTCCCAGATGTAAGCGAACCATCCTTTGTTGACGTCAGGCAGTTTTTACTGCTCTGCAATAAAGCGAGTGTTAGGTTTACGCTCTCTTTTCAAAAATACTTTCACAATATAATGCAGATGATACAACGGAATTTGGGTGCACCTCCAAAAATCTAGATAACCAGAGCCTGGCAGCTGATCCCATCTCTACTCAATATGGTGGAAAATTGGCTGGTCACATACAGTATCTCAAAAACCAAACTTTTAAAGTTTTATCATCACCGAACTATCCTGAATGCCCGTCTATCACAATTAACGGGTGTACGCTCAATGAGACACCTTGCCTCGCAAGCCTAATGTGACTTAAGCTCACTCCAGCTCTTTATTCGCATTTACTGCCCATCGATGCAGATGCAGGAAAAATGGTCGCTTCCATGTATACCGATCTAGCCAGATCTCGTTTACTGTACTTTTACAAGAGCCAGATCAGTTCTAAAATGGAGTAATATTATTATATTTACGATGGGATTACACGGTTTTCATTTTCCAGTATTGCCATCGTCCAAAAGCATTGATTTCTACCTTGCAACTCATTTCCCACAGACGAAATCTTGCAATATCTATCGCTCCTCTATTGTTGCTTCCATGGAAAATGCTCAGATGAGATATATTCCTTAGTTCCGTCAAATCTATCGTCCTGGGCATGACGATAAAATACGTCCACCAGTAATCCCTCTGATCGGGTGGTTTTGAGGAATCACGTAACAGTTGTTCTCTGGTTCAGATATGGGTAAATAGTTAACCCCCAAACTGTGCTCTCGGCACTATGAAAGTATAAAAACATTTATATAGTAAAAAGTAAAATAATTTTTCCACAAAAAAATTTATTGCTGGTATTACAAGCTATTTTTAAACATTCATGGTCTTTTGACCCCAATTTAGGCGTTAACTGTTTGCCCATAGCTGGGTCCCTAAAAGTGATAACAACCTGGGTCATTGTGAACTGGGGACACCTGCAATAAAGAGGTGGTTCCACGCTACTGAAAACGTCCTGAGAGGCCTTACTGTCAGATGTAGCTTATCTCCTTACCCAGGATACGGATGTAGTTTATCGTCTTACCAAGGACGGTCTACATAAAGGAGAAAAGTTAAATATTGTCACGGTATGACCCAAGGTGAGAACGGTTCATACCTAGTGATAGCGATTCTACATAACGAAGTACAACAGCAAAAATAAATGTAAAATAAAATGGCTAGCTTAAATAAATGTTCAATAATAATAACGTCTCAAAAAAGATCAATGCTTAGAGAACAAGGATAAGAAGTTACATACCGGCGATTCTATCAATAGGGGCAGATTTACGAGAAGAAGAAAGAAGGAAACGCGTACCTTGATTCTCCGATCTATTCTTCCAATTCAGTAATTACTAAACAGTAAGTGGTCAAAACAGTGACCAATCTAAAATATACCCAATTTTTAAAAAAAATAGAACAAGAGGAATTAAATCAACAGAGCTACTGTACCATGGTAACAGACCTTTTATAGATGGACGTGCCAGTAAGGTAACAGTTAACTGCGCGTAAAATCGAATCGGCGTTCAGATTCCGTTCTCGTCTCTTCCTTTTCTCTTGGGAAAGACATGAGACAGTCTCCTCTCAACCCGTCTCAGTAATCGTCTGAATAACATGATAGACTGCGAACTCTATTCTTAATCTGTAGGCAGGGCAAATGTGAATTTAAAACTGGAGAAAGCATCATGGAATCACATACATATTTCTCCCAAGAAGTTATTTCTGTTCATGGTTAGTAAAGAAATGTTATCTGTAAATAGACATGGTCGTCTACAATGTGAAGGTTCATGACATTTAAATAAAAATAAATTGCGATATAAGATTATAGATTAAAAAAATATCCATGTATATATTGATTGTAATGAGAATGAAAGTTCCAAACTGGGAAAGTTTCCTTATATCAAATCGTCAGAACTCCTAACATTCGAACACAGTCTCCTATTCCCTCTTTTCTCTCACTTCCGGTGACGTTTCACTGGTCGCTTTTAATTTCTTTCCATAGTGAGAAGAGTACAGGGAGCGATGGATGAATTGTCGTCGAAATTATGCAAAAAAAGAAAATAATACTGACATTTCTTTTTAACAGATATATTTACCAAAATTACACAAAAAATATCTTGAAATAGTTATGTTTCATACGTGATACACGCTTAGGCGATCATGTTTCTTTCGATACATGACTGACGAGGCAGTTTTTTTTTTCCGCAGTAGGTTACATTTCTTTTTCAGGTAGATGACTTTCCATACAAGGCTATACAACCTGATCTGTCCTGCTATTTACCGATAGCTGGGGGGTGGAGAAGAAGAGGGTTTATACCTTTCCCAAGGGTATTAGCACGTAAGAGAATGCAATGGAATACATTTGACTGAATTTCGAACTCGGCTCTCCGCTTCCTCTATCCGAGCGGCTATCTATTACTCCACCGTGCCTCCTTGAAATACTAAAAAATAAATTTATTCAACAAAATCGTTATTGGCTTCAATCAAGTCATCCAAATGATTTCGGAATCTCCTGAAAATCTTTTGGTGAATGTGGACATAATCCTTGCTTTCAATTCATCTTTGGTGTTACAAAGAGTTTTTTTTCTGGTCTCTCGCTCAACTGCGCCCCACACATAATAATCAGAGGGTGTTGGAGTGTTAGGTGTCCAGACGTAAGAGGTGATGTGGCTGTAGAAATTTTCTGACAGCTATGACTGGATTCTTACGCATCACGGTGTTGCCAGACATAGGATCTTCCAGAGGGCACACTCTTGACCCAGGGTAGAACTACCTTCTAAAGGCAGTTGATATAGGCCTCCATCTTGAGATTGGGGCCCTGTAGGAAGATAAATTGATCCATAACTCCAGTGGTCACCCTAAACATCTTCGTAATCTTCTGCACTGTCCACAGATTCACACCCAAATACTCTGACATGTTCGTATTCTAGCTTCTAGCGCGAATGTCAAGCCAAACAAAGACGTTTCCAAATTTTTGTCGGAGTGAATTGAATCATGGTGGTATTTTTTTTTTCTCTGGGACGGCGCCCAACAGACCCTACGTTAGTGTGCAGTCCGAAAAATCAAAATCATAGAATGCGCATCCGCAAAATAAAAAAAATGAAAATCGTGACAATTTACTCATCGCAATCTGTATACGTAGATCATGCTACAAGATCCTTTGTTTCCCCGAGTTACATTGACGTCTAATACCATGACCTTCGGTGATGACGCTGTGTTGTCGAATGGATATATATATATATATATATATATATATATATATATATATATATATATATATATATATATATATATATATATATGTCAGTTTATGTGTGTATATGTGTGTATTTGTGTTTGTATACATTATATAAGTAACTTTAAAAAATTGTTTGTTGTTGACCGCTTTGTAGACAGATGTTAGGAGACATGCTATGGCGATGAAATTCGTACATCATTGCGCGCTCATAAACAGAATATATTACGAAAATGCTTCTTTACACACACAGTTCATATATATATATATATATATATATATATATATATATATATATATATATATATGTGTGTGTGTGTGTGTGTGTGTGTGTGTGTGTGTGTGCATAAATGTATGAATAGAAATAAATACTCAATATATATATATATGTATATATATATACTTACACACGGAGACACACAGACACACACACACAGACACGCACACACACGCGCGCACACACACACACACACACACACATATATATATATATATATATATATATATATATATATATATATATATATATATATATATATGCATGTATAGGAATAAATACACAATTTTGATTATGCTATCTCTTTGTCTACTTTTTATAATTTCTTTTCATATTGTGATTCTTGTGTTAATATTTTAGTCTTTTTTATTTTCCTTCCATACTTCACACTTGGAATAATTCATCACGACTAAAAATGAAGAAATAAAATACAATTATTACGTGAATATCAAGTAAAATTTCAAATTTAAAATAACGCCAATAGCATCAAAAATCAGGCAGACAGAAGGTTTTTCTTCATCAACAATAAAAATAATGAACATTTTTCAAGAGAGAAGTACGGTGAATTCTTCGCAGTTTTTAAACGATCCACCATTTTGTTTGTTTTATCGTCTGATTTGATTTAATTTTTTTTACGATTTTTTTCTCTTATTCATTAAAATATATCGCCATTTTTATTAAAAATAATACTTTTTGCTTCATTTGTTTTAGCTCCTGTTTTAAGTACTTACGCAAGGAAGAAACACTTGTATCTTTTTTACCAACGTCGTGTTATCTCGTATGATTATCTACTATGCCAATTTAATAATGAAACTGATTCCATAGCGCCAGAGGGTATGTAAATATATAGAAATGACAAAAATGGAGAGAGGAAGAATGAGATAAAGCAGTCAGTGTAACAAAATAACCTATCTATCTATCTATCTATCTATCTATCTATCTATCTATCTATCTATCTTCATATGTCATTAAACAAAGTTTTAGCAAAAATGAATCTGTTTGTCGGATATTCACCATATTACTTTAACAGCTATTTCCAAGTATTGGAAAAATGGCTTTACTGATCTAGCTAGCTAGCTAGCTATCGATCTATTATCTATCTCGATATATATATATATACACATACATATATATATATATATATATATATATATATATATATATATATATATATGTGTCTCTGTTCATATCCTTTTATCTCATAATGTCGGGGGAATATAATTTGCTCGAATATGTTAATTGATCTAAGAATGGTAATAATCAATCAATATGTCTGTCTATCTCTCTATCTATTTATATATATGTCTATGTTGACATATATATATATATATATATATATATATATATATATATATATATATTCTCGGCTATTTATATATAAGGGTCAGTGGTGCATTATGGGTTGTCTATTTTGGCGGTTACTTTTACCGGAAGTCGCTTATATTTTTATTTATTTATGTCAAATTATTTTGCTTGTGTTTTTGTTTGTTTGTTTTTTTAATTTTATTATTATTTTTTATCTTATATATTTAGTTATTTATTTTTTATTTTGATCGGTGTTTTTTTGTTAACGTAGTAAAAATTTGTTTATATAGCCTATTGTTGTCTTTCACAAATAGTAAATATGCGAATAGCACAATGCTTTCTAAGTATATCTGGGAAATAAAAAACAAAACACACCAAAAATATCTTGGAAAATAAGGAAAAAATCATTAGCCTACAACAACCATCAAAAACTTGCAAACTTTGCTTGGAGGAAAAAATAGCTATCATTACCTTCCCAGATCAAAATAAATTATTAAATAAAAGATCCGAGCTAATCTCAAAATGCAGACATGAAAAGAAATTTTCACTACGTAACTTAAAATAGAAAAATAAATAAATATATAAACAAACAAAACAACAATAAAATAAGCAAAATAAATTACTCCAAACAAATTACAAAACCACATCTGTTAGAATATGCGAAATAAAATCAAAACAAAAGAACGGACGAAAGTTATAACTGTTATATAACGATAAAAAATAAAAAAATTAATAAAAGATAATATACTACGTTACTTAAAAATCGAAAGCCAAAAATATATAGGGTAACAAATAAATAACAACAAGTATAATAAATATATATATATCCAAATATATAAATAAACTAACAACCGATTACGATAAACTAGCCGTTTAGAAAAAACAAATAAAGGTAATCAACCCAAATAGATAAATTAAAAACTGTTCCGACCAAAATAATAGTAAGAACAAACCACAACATCCCACCCCAAAATTCAACAATTTAGATTTAATCAATGACAAATAAACAAATATATAAGATAAAAAATAAAAATGAAAATAAATAAAAACAAGTAAAACAATTAGACCCAAATAAATAACCAAACATCCGACTTCCGGTAAATGACCGCCATAACAGACTACCAAGAATAAGCTATATAAACAAATTGTTACTACGTTAACAAAAAAACACCGATCAAAATAAAAAATAAATAAATACATATATAAGATAAAAAATAATAATAAAATTAAAAAAAACAACAAAGAAACAAGCAAAATAATTTGACATAAATAAATAAACAAATAAGCGACTTCCGGTAAAAGTAACCGCCAAAAAAGACCACCCATAATGCACCACTGACCCTTATATATAAATAGCCGAGAAAAATAACATCACTAGTTGCCTGACGATTGCACTAGCATGGAACAGACTGTCGCCTCTAAGTGCTGACTTCCATGTCCACTTTTATATTTACACACGCTCTATCTCTGATATTGAGCACTTTATCCCATAAATATAGCACACTTTAAGACTATATTTCTTTATATATATTTATATATATATATATATATATATATATATATATATATATATATATATATATATATATATATATATCAGTATATCGTGATTTATCTATCTATATCTATCTATCGATAGATAGATAGATAGATAGATAGATAGATAGATAGATAGATAAAGAGACAGAGAGAGAATTGAGAAATCAGCCGATTCCGTTGGAGGTCACCACAGGAAGAGGAATCATCATTTTAACTTAGAGCTAAAGAGATCATCTAGAAAAAAATCAAATTCAATTCATAAGATGTTTGGCACGTGAGTTTAAGTTATGACAGTGAAAAAGGACTTGAAAATGAAATCGTACGTGAAACCTGGGAGACACCTTGTTACTACAGGACAGAAGTGTAGAAATTTAGAGAGAACGAAGATCATTTGGAATAAGTTGGAAAATGATCATGTAATAAGAAATATATATTCGTAATTTATTTCAATCCTTCACGAGCTTCCGATCTCTAGCTATGATTAATTAATGATGTACATGTCATTTCCGTTTATGATCGATTTCGTCACGTTTGTTCTGTTTAGATTGGAGAGTAATTATACATTGTTATTGCACAAAGTAGAGTCCAGTTGTGTTATAAAAACTTCGGAGAATTCTAGTAAGATAACTTTAATCGTTTCCAAGATACAACATTTCAAATCTCAATCTCACAATTGCATAATTTAGCTTTTACACAATTTGGACAATTTTGTTGTTACAACCCATATATATATATATATATATATAGATATAGATATAGATAGATAGATAGATAGATAGATATAGATATGTGTGTGTGCGTGCGTGTATTTGTTTCTCGACCCATGCCAGTCTTTTTTCATGGGGCCTTAATAGGCCATTAATGCATGTTTTATCTCAAATGGGATTTTCTGCCACATATCGGCGCTATTATTTTCACGCTTAGATCGACCATCCATCTACCTATGTATGTATGTATGTATGTATCTGTCTATCTATCTATCATAACTTATCCCTATCTATCTATCTATCTATCTATCTATTTTTATCTATTCTTATCCACCTATCGCTTTTAACAGAGAAGAGATAATAAACGAAGAAAATCTTTATCATCTGCGTTGTCATAACATAGCTTTTCTAATATTTCCTTGGCCGATCACAACTTTCAAGTCGTCCCTCTGAGAGTCATTACAGTTTCCTATAAAAGCATAACACACTTGTTTATGGGAAGCCATATATTTGACTTACGCCTGCGCAGTAGTCTACCGCATTTACTGCCAAATGTTTATCATCGCCATTTTTTCTTATTTGCTGTTATGAGTGTTAATGTTAATGATGTGCTTCATATTTTCTGTTTTGTGTCAGTTATAGCCGTCTATGATGATTATCTGGATTATTGTTTGTGGTCACATTTTATGTAGAACAAATTTTAATTCCAATTGTATTTGGGGTCATTTATTGTTGATCAAGACACAACAATCATATTCAAATCTGTAGCGCTTTTGTCTTCTTATTTGCTTGCAGATTATATCAGCTGATATTATAATGCCTTCTTGGATGTTCATTTCTTTACGTCGATAAATATCATCTTTTCCTTTGTGTTGAATTGTGTTGCATTCTATTCCAATTGCGACAAATACTGGCGTTGAAAGATTTTACCATCATTAGCAAACGCTTCGTTGAATAATGTACATATGAGACTAGTTATGACTTCAAGAAAAAATTGCATCATAATTGTGTCTGAGACGAGTCTCAAAATGGGTTAGTGTTTACAACGTTAAAAGATTAGAACAGCCCTTCCCATACCTATTTTAACCCCCTTTTGTACTAATATTCACCCAATATAATGTCAAAGAGCAACTCAAGCTAGAGAGTTATTGTTTTGTATAATTAATCGGTTGAGTTTTTCTTATCGATCTTTTGCAGGTTATTTAAAGCCAGAACATATTTTTGAATTGCAAGGGTGCGTGGGGATAATAATTATTTACTGATACAAGCCCTACTATTTAACCCATAGCTAGGGAAGAAGAAATGGATCCATACACTTCCAAATTTGCTTTTTAATTAATATAAATAACCCTAATGGAATTGAAACTCAGATCTCCGATTTCCAATTGCCAGCCATTATCCTTTTCAGCACCCAAACTTCCGTGATCCGACGATAACGAGCGTTTGAAAATCAAGAAGTGCAGCCCATGAGATTATGTAGAAAAAGATGAATCAACTCTAGATTTGAAGAGGTCAAAATTATAGTGATTGGTTCATAAAGACACCAGAATTTATTCAGAAGAGAGATGAGCTGCTAGATTCTATACATGTATATTTTTGGATAATCCGCATAGAAATCCACTAAGGATCTTAGAGTAGAAAGAAGGAAAAAGCGAGGAGAGAGACTTGAGGAACGGCAGCATTGATCTCAAAGGCTTATGATGACTGATAGTTTACTACATTCAGAGATTTAATTGTTAGGAGGGACTTGATAATCGAGAAAGCCCTTCTAGAGATTTCATAGCTTAAGCCACATCTTGCGAAAAACCTTTGACATATCTAGGGAAATAATCATTGAGATGAATTTATTGTCTAGTAGCTCGCGGATTTTGTGAGTAGCGACAGTTAAGGCATCAAATGTGAATCTAGCAGGGCGAAATTCATATTGGTTATGGTTCAGGGATGGGAGTGCTCCAGTTGAGGTGTTCAACAACCTTCTTGTAGATTCGAAGAGTTTACTGATGACAATAAGGATGTTAATAAGTCGATATTTCGACAAGCATAATCGCTCACTCGCGCCTTCTTAAAAACAGAGCATTCAGTAAATACATTCCGCAGACTTTGGAAGCATATCTCCTCCAGGCAGCGGTTGAACAGTTTTGACAAGACTGGACATAATTCTGGGCTGATATTCTAAGGAACAATCACTGGGATTTTGTTCAGACCATTGGCATTCTTAGACTCAAGTCTTTTAACAAGCCAATCTTTCTACATTTGAGCCACCTGGGTTAGTTCAGAGGAGAGATGAGCTTATTGGTTCTGGTCATGCAAATCTTTGGAGGTTCGCCTATAAACTGTTGTGTCATTCGCATAGATATTCACTAAAGATCACCGTATGTTCTTCGGCAGATCATTAATACAGGGTAGAAAGACAGTACGGTTGAGAGGATAACCCTGAGTAACGCGGGTATTGATCTTATGGGCTTTCGATCACTGACAGCTAACATAAAGGAACCTACCTTTTAAAAATGACTTGATAATTGTGAAAGCCCTCATAAAGATTTCATAGCTGGAGGGTTTATGTAGCAACCCCTCGATGCCTCACCTTGCGAAAAACCTTTGATATATCTAGAGAAATGTTCCTTATGATGGATTTATTGTCTAGTACCTCGCTGATTCTGTGAGTAGCAACAGTTAAGACGTCAACTGTGGATCTAGCAGGGCGAAATTCATACTGGTTATCGCTCAGAAAGTTGTTCCTGTTGAGGTGTCCAGCAACCTTCTTGTAGATTCGAAGAGTTTAGTGATGACACTAAAGATGACAATGAGTCGATATTTCGACATGCATGAGCACTCACCTGCCTTCTTACAAACAGGACACTCAGTTGACACCTTCTTTAGACTTTGGAAGCATCAAGTAGCGGGTAGAAAGTTTCACCGAAATTGGAAATAACTTTGGGCTGATATTCTCAAGAACAACCACTGGGATTCCTTCAAGGCTTTAGATAAGTCTGGAAGCTTTCTGTATCGTGATAGAGATATCACAAAGTTTTTTGCTCCGTGTGAAGGAGGAAGTGATGTAAGGAGTGGTCCTTATCATCTGACAGTGTTATAGACAAAGTTCATTTCAAAGAGTTTCGCTTTGTCATATGAGGATGCAATAACTTTATTGTTATTTATGACACCTCTACAGACATTTGTTTTCAACCTTTAATTGGATTGACTCTGCATAGCTGCTCTTTGCATTTCGTAGAATTCCCTTGAAATGATTATGAACAGTTTACAATGTAGCAAGAATCCCGCTAAACCGTCCTCGGAGATAGAGGTGGTAGTGTTGTTTTCGGTGGGCTATGACTGCATCATATTCTGGGGTGAGCCAAGTCTGGTTGTTTGGTTTCTGTTGATATTTTTCTTTGGGGTATAATGGTTCATGCCTGAGAGGATCCATTCAGAGGCGAGAAAGGCATTTCCGGAAGCTCTACTCTTGAAAACATCTGAAAGGGTGGGGGTTCGCAATATAGGATTTGAAACTGTGCCAGCTTCGGTGTACCGAAATATCATCCTGTGAAATGCTACATCAGGGGATGATTTCGGCTTGGCATCAACATTAACATTGATCAGCGAAGAGACCAAGGGAAATTAAAATATCCACATCACCTGTCTAATTCTCCGTTTCTTATACAAGCTTGACTAATTTGCTCTTTGAACTCTTTTTATTGATTTTTGTTCTATGCATTGGCTACTGGCCTCACTCCATCGTAATAATTTTTTATCTTTCGTTTTAATCATTTCAAAGCTATTAAGGCACAAGGGGTTACTGAATGCCAGCGAATAACAGTATTAAGGAGAGGCAACAGCAAAAAATCGGGAATTAAGAAGACAGAAGATAACGATTAACATTTAATTTTTTTAACGTTGACAAGAAGACGGAAGAGAGTTCCATATGTGAGAAGTATGACAGAAGCAACTGTTAACATAGAACTTACGTTTATATCTAGCCATTTCAGCGGTAAAATTATGAGAACTTGTTGCCAATCTGGTACTACGCTCAAACTTATAAAGTGTATGCACTAAAGAGAAAATAGCATCAGAACAAATAACATTTTGTTATTGGCATCAACACGCTGTTTGTATGTTTCGTATTCATATTGTAAAATCTTTGCATTTCCTTTTAAGACTGGGGTAATCTCCCTTAAATAAAACTATAAACCTAAATTAATAATTTCTCCTTTGCCAGCAGAAATACTTTATTGTGGTGGTTGTTTTCCTGGATTCAAACTAAAAACATTTACAAGAAATATGTGATGAAATAGTTTTTCGTTGATTCCATAACATTGCAGGGTTATTCCCTCACTCAAGCCCCTTCACCTAAGCTAAAATATTCTACGAGAAGAACCAAAGAAACGGACCTTTATTGTCACTCTAAAAATGTGTTAAGTTCTTTTATTTATTTAACTTACCATTGTTGAAAAGATGATAATTGTTCAAATTCAAAGTCCAGAGTGATTGAAAAGTATTTCTCCATTTTAAAATACATATAATTGATTTGTTAACTATAATTTTACAAGAAATCAATACGAAGAGGAAAGCATGAGGTCTTATTTAAAATTCGATATGCGAGCCGCCCAGGGATTTCTTTCATCAACTGATTTCACCAGGGACTCTTGTGTTATCGAAGACAACTTTTTGCATTCGCCCTTCAAGTTCTTCCAAAGTCTTTGTTTGGTATAGAAGACTTGCTCTTTTAACAAACCTCAAAGAAAAATCTCACAAGGTGTTAAGTCAGGGCTCATGGCTAACCGCACATACATAAAATAATGAGTAACTTTTAAATCACCCTGTACGTTGGGCACCTCACCCTTGGATAGAAAACCGGGCTCATATTAATATGACCATTTAGTTTTTAAATTCAGACTCGCGATCCTTTAAAACAATGTAGCTAAATGTTCCCAAATCTTCTACGGGATTGCAGAGAATATATCATCAAGCCGTATTTTTTTTTAATTTCCTCTAAAAGATATGTGTTTATGTCAATTTAATTTTAAATGTTTAATCACTTGTTTTGGTGTCAATATTTTTCGAATTCGTCCGGACGAAATTCTAGCTCGACTTGTATGATGTCAAATATGACCCGAGTATTGACTGATCTGATTTACGAGACTGGATGGATCCCTTATAAGAAATTTAATACAGGTGATAAGGTAATTAAATATAGAATAGGCTGTGCTAGAGGCAGTTTTATCTAACAGCTCTACATATTACAAAACCAAAACCGTAACCTAAGAATCATCTTCTTAAATAACCGCGTCGGATGTAGACTCTCATAGAAATACCGTGTATGATATCTAACTCGTTCAAAGATGTCGAAACTATCAGCTATTTTTCTCAGACAATTGGGTAAAAATAAAAAAATAGCTTCCAGTGAATGAAACATTTTGGTCTATCCTTCATTAATTTTCATAGACTGGCGCTATATTATCACAAGCAAAAAAAAAAAAACTTTGCCAGATAACATAAATCCCATCACTTGAAAACTTGAAGAGAAAGTAATATGATCATGATGTTGATTTTCCACATTACTTTAAACAAAAGCCTAGGAAATAAACTCTGATAAATTCTAGAAAAAGTACTAGCAGTGGACTTGAAAACCCTATTAGCCTCTCAAACATGTTTAAGAGAAAAATATTTATAAATATCAACGCTAACTTTTCGGTTAACGAAAGTCGAATATTTTCTTTTTTTAAAAAATCTAAATATTAATAAATATAGTCGATGATTAGAATATTGCTGCCATGTGTGGTCTGGTGCCCCCGCTATTTACCTTGAGCTCCTTGATATAATCCAAAGAAGAATCAGCAATATTATTGATCCTGACCTGGTGACTCGGTTTTATTCACTTTCCTACGGCTGCAATGTTGCCTCTCTGTGTCATTTCTATAAATACTTTCGTGTTAATTGTTCGGATGAGTTCTTCGCTATAGTACGTAGACGTTTTTAAAATTTAAGCGCAGTACTAGGATGGCATCCAGATCTCATCATCTTACTGGTTGATCCGGTTACACGTAGCCGTAAGTTCTATGTTAACACTTTCTTTACTCGCAGTTCTGGCTTGCGGGACTCCCTTCCGGTTCCATGCTTTCCAGCCAACTTCAGCCAACAAAAATTTAATGGCTATCAACTGTCCTCCGGAATACTCTTTCTTCTTCCCGTTCATTATTTGTCTTTCCCTTCCTCGTTTTTCCACACCCTGTAACCTCATGTATCTTAGTGGCTTTACGGCCTTGTATGGGGTGATAACGATAACAATATTAACGTTACCATTTTTGTCAGTCTTTCAAATTGAGTACGAAGTGATGCTTTGAAATGTCCTTGTTTTTACATAGCGTCGAAACCTGATCACGAACAAAGGTGAGAAATGCCCCACACGCTCTGTTATTAAAGAGGCGGTTCTAGAACAAAAGCGAAATAACCAGAACATGACGTTTCTTTCTAGTTTCCGTTCTGATTGAATATATTAATCTTTACATGTGTCAGATCAAACTGAAAATAAAGTGTGTTTCATTAAGACAGATTATATATCAAGGTGTTTCATTAAGACGGATCAAAGTCAGCAGTAAATAAATCAGTGTTATTGGTGAAAATTTATCTATTTCTCTATTGGATCATGTTATTTAAGTCATGCTAATCATGTGTAAAAAATGATATTGCCCAAATGTCCGCCAAATCTGAAAGAAAAAGTAAAAATCACCAGATGCTTAAACTTAATTCACATTTAAAATCGGTTCAAATAATTGGAACATCCTTTATATTCTCACTGACATTTGTAGCCGCTTAATCATCCCTTTCAAGCCTTGAAAGAGTTAAATATCGTTTCCACAATCTTTTGGGGAGAAGACATATTCTCCACTCTTCAGGCACCTCCCCACAGACGCAACATTGTATTCCTGTCACTATTCTATCGCTATTTCCATGGAAAATGTTCGGATACGCTCCCTTAATTTGTCCCAACCGTTAAGACTTTTACAGCTAGGAAATTCTATGCTACTTTCAAGGAGTTATGTCATCCCCATTTCCCTAGTGTTCCAAATGTAAGAAAAAAAAACTCCACTCAGATTTTCCCTAAAAAACTTTATTTTGCGGAGGACATTTCTTCATGGTAGTTTCCTTGGACACTTCAATCATACTTTTCAAGTCAAGAATCAATCGCCATCTTTCATTAGTATCATCATCATCATTATTTCTTATCACTTTTTCCATTCATATCATATAGCTAATTCAGTATGGAGATTTTGTAATTATCTACCTTGATTGGCTATCGAGTCTTGTGTTGGATGGACTTTTCTTTGTTGTTGTGCACGTATTAACTAAGACAGTACACCGACACATACACACATAGATACACACTCACGCACTCATATATATGTGTGTGTATGTGGGTGTGTGGCAACTGCTCGGACGATCTTTTTACCCTGGTTCCACGACTTCAAGTATTTAATCATGCTACTTGGTTGGCAACTAGATCTCATAGTTTTACTGCTGAACTACCCAAATGCAACCGCCACTTTAGATGCAACCGTCTCTCTAACAGTTCTCTTCTCGAATTCCCTACCTGTCAAACTTCCTTCTAATTTCTTGCTTCCCTGATAGTTATAATATTCAAAAATTTAAATCCAACATCAATCGTCATTTTTTGTCTCCTTGAGCGTTGTTCGTTTTTGCCCTTTCCTCCATCATCCCCACTAACGTCTTCTCATTTTATTTCATTCGCTGGTAACCGCTGGGGTGAAGCGATTGATATATATATATATATATATATATATATATATATATATATATATATATATATATATATATATATATATATTGGACTTTCTCGTCGTTTTCGACGTATGAGTGTCAAGCAGGTCAGTTCTTAGAACATATCATTTGATTATAGTGGTGAGGGCTTGCCAACCACATTTTTTTGTAAAAGCCGAATACAGAGAACTGGTGCACAGGTTTTGAATTGAGAGTTGTCCTTCATCTAGACCATTCGCCACCCAAGGCTGGATGGATGCATAGCTTTCCCATATATATTAGCACGTGAATATAATGAACCCAACTGGAATTCGAACTTCGCCATACGATTGCTCTATCCAAGCTGCTACCCATTACACCCACATATACTCCTCCGTGCCCCCATATACTCTACCGTTCCCCATAAACACCACCATGTCCCATATACTCCACCGTACCCCATATGCTCCACCATGCCCCCATATACTCTACCGCTCCCCATAAACACCACCGTGTCCCATATACTCCACTGTACCCCATATACACCACCGTGCCCCCATATACTCTACCGTTCCCCATAAAACCACCGTGTCCCATATACTACACCGTACTCCATATAATTCACCGTGCCCCATATACTCCACCGTGCCCCATAAACACCACCGTGTCCTCATATACTCCACCGTGCCCTTATATGCACAACTGTGCTCGCATATACTCTAGCATGCCCCTATATACGCTACCGTGCCCTACATACTCCACCGTGCCCCTCTCTCTCTCTTTCTCTCTCTCTCTCTCTCTCTCTCTCTCTCTCTCTCTCTCTATATATATATATATATATATATATATATATATATATATATATATATATATATATATATATGTCCGTATAAAAACAAACAGTGAGAAAAGATAATTTAGACATTCATATGCTAATGTTAAAAATCCGTAGCAAGTCCCAAAATTGTCATAAATTCTTTGACGTTTCCTTGCCTGTTTAAATCTGCAGACATCAAGGCATGTCGCATGCTTTGTAGCTGCCCGCAAATGCTGCTTGGGTCGCATGCAAGACTGCTCTTGAGGATTAAATCCATGCATCCCTCGTATCCAGGATTGTGATTCAGTTTGACGCGATGGCCTCAATGTAGATCACGGCCCGGTGGACGATTTTAATTGGTTGTCATCGTTCGTCCATCTTGACAGACACAAGTTGTTCGCTGCCAATATTTCACGAGGAATACCAGCCAAATGTTCAGCAAGAGGCCACCAACAACGTGAGAGTGGGTTACATGACTTAAGCCTAGCCATTGCGGGACCTCTAGCGATCTTCACCTGAGCCGTCTTGTAAGTAGCTGCTATGTGGTGAAACTAACAACAGCAAAAAATGCCAACATTGAAACAAACATTGCAGCCAGGATACGCCAGGCTACTTCTACAGAATCAAATCATCTTCATTTCAAGAATTGGTATTTTGTGTAAGTGGTTCCTACGAGGTTGCTTTCCTGACAAATTGATTATTAAACTACTTCAAGTCCAGGGTCAATCGTCATCTTTCATCATATCATTTTAATAATTACTTCTTACGACTTTCTCTTCCATTCATAGCACACGCAAAACATGCAGGCTTACTGCCATATCACGTTGATACACCGTTTCCCGTACAATCACCGAAGTTAAGCAACGTCGAAACTGGTCAGAATCTAGGTGGGTGACTGCTTGGGAAGACCGGGTTCTGTAAGCTTGAATGTTCGGCTGGTGTAATGACTCAGAATTTTTTTTATTGGAGAGCGGAATTCCAATTCCAGCAGAGGTCGTTATATTCATTTATTCGCAAATGCTATTGGGAAACGTATGAATCCTCCCCCAGTTATGGGTTAATTAGGAAGAGTTGTTTCATTAAATAATAATTATCTCAAAACATTCTTGCAATGTAAAAAAATATTTTCTGGTTTTAAATACCCTGCAAAGAGTTGATAAGCTGAAAAAACGAATCAATGAATCAATCAATAAAAACGCCTAATGCAAATTTTACTGGCTGTAATCATCTACCTTGAGTTGTTCTCGAGCCTTATGCAGTATGAAATTTAGTAAAAAACAGTTTATGGCAAGGAAACTATGTTTTTTACTCTGACGCCAAACGGGCTGCCCCCGTCGATTTAATGTCTCGGCTTTTCTACCACCCATAATTATAACGATGCCAATAATTTAAATGAAGATAACGTTTTTGGCGCCTACTTTATCGGCCTTTAAATAGTATTAATCTCTGCAAGAGGAACTGGAATATTTTGTTTTAGGAACCCCTTCGACAGTTTAACTATTTGGCTTCTCCTAGGTGGAGGTGATATGGCCGGACGGAGTCAGCGGTCAAACCACACGGATAACTTACTACCATAATGTATGTTTAGCCTAACGCTCACTTCATGGCAAATGCAAATACAGCGATTGGATTCGAATTATACACAGGCGTTTGGTTTGATATGTTTATATGATTTCTTCCCTCTCCTTCCCTCTCTTTCCCCCACCCCGGTCGTACACAAACGTTTCTCGAGGCATTAAGATAGATAACTCGATCAATGCAAGACAAACTTAATAAGTCTCTTATTAACGGGTGTACTTAAGAGGAGAGGCAAGCATAACAACGAATGCCATTAGACCGAAAACTGGCTTCTCCGAAGTCATTATATCAAATCTTCACTTCATCGAATGGTTCAAAAATCAAAGATTAGAAAATTAAAGGGAGATAACTTTTATATCTGACTAGTGCTTTTTATAAATTATGGTTGATTGAGTTATGCTTTAAAGGCATATCAACTATTTATGGGTCATTTAATACCGAAATTTTCTTTTCTTGGGAGCTTTGAATCGATATATGTTGTTGTGCTTTCCCAATTTGATACATGGTAGATGATACTCAGTTTGTGTATAGACATGTTTGTGTGGAGATAATTGCTATAGGGTGTGATTTTTTTTGTTGGGGGGTGAGGTTAGTAAAGAACAAGTTTTATGAGAAGAATCACCACACAGCGGACGAATTGTTTTCCCTTAATTTTTTTCCCTTTCCTATATTCAGTTGTAGGGAGACGACTACAAGAGTCATGCCATCGAATCCAAACTAACAACAACATGGCTGCCTAATAATGGTTGCAAATATAGTTTGGTTGTCATTACTAACGAGTAATGAGTTTGATGCTTACTGTGTTGCTACATACTTGGGCCTTTTAAACATTATAAGGTTAATAAATGTTGACGCTAAGAACATAATAAGGAATCAGTTCATCTGGGAAAGCATAACGAAGGTTTTGACCACCACAATATATACAGGGTGGGCCAAAAGTAGGCTTACAGTTGTTTCACTATATGTTTCACGTTTTATATAACAACTCAGAACCAGAGCTAACTTCGCCGAACTTATATTTCAGTAAGATGGGCACCTCCCTATTATGCTTTGGCAGTAAGGGACTACCTTAACCAAAACAGCGTTGGTACGTGTTGTGGTAGGATCCACCTAATTTGCATAGCGGAGTACCGACGATATAAATATGGTTGGTACCGGAAGACATGGAGGCAAATCAAGAGATCCAACTAGAGACTCTGCCCGACTGCGACTTAGTCAACACATTCTTCAGGAACGGTCTTCCCAGGAATATACAAAAGACTATATGTAAATATTGTGTACACTTTCTTGTTTCAATACATTTTATTCTAACTACATTTTGTGTTTGCATTATTATTCCATGCATTAGTCAAGTTTCAACAATGGCGACGAGGATGAGATCCATTGTCGAAACTTGACTAATGCATGGAATAATAATGCAAACACAAAATGTAGTTAGAATAAAATGTATTGAAACAAGCAAGTGTACACAATATTTGCATATAGTCTTTTGTATATTCCTGGGAAGACCGTTCCTGGAGAAAGTGTTGACTAAGTCCCAGTCGGGCAGAGTCTCTAGTTGGATCTCTTGATTTGCCTCCATGTCTTCCGGTACCAACCATATTTATATCGTAGGTACTCCGCTATGCAAATTAGGTGGATCCTACCACAACAGTACGGAAAAAAGAACAGCATTGAAGGCCCACCATGTACACCTGACCTAACACCAATGGGTTTTTTTTTGGGGGGGGGGGTATTAAAGAACAAATTTAGTGAGATACCCCCTCACAGTGGACGAATTAAATTAAAAGAGTGTATCTCAAGTCCTGAAATTGATAGAAATCGGTATTTGTGTCGTGCTGTGTGTCATTGTGTTCTGGCGAAGTGGCAATGTTGAAGGAAGACATTTAGAGCACACATTTTTTTGTGTGCTAAAAATGTAAGTAAAGTGGTAAACAAAGGAGATAAACAAGGTAGATAAACAGTTTTGAACAAATGTCATTGTAACAAATAAATATAAATGTAATAAAATGTTTTTACAAAATGTGAAGTGCCTATCTACTTAATCTAACACTACTTTTGGCCCACCCTCTCTTTCAACACGCGTGAGATTAAACTCGATGCATATTCGATATGTAAATTTTATGTGGATATATGTGAAAATAGGAAATGAAAACAGAACCCACACAAAATGACACCGGAGTCTAAGCGTATATAGGAAGAAGGTTTCGGACAAAATATCAAATTAAGGATTAATCAACTTAACCAAATTGAAATGCCTCATTAGCGGAATAGATTTTTTCCAAATAAAAAAAAAAGAATTGCCACAGTAAGTCTTCCTAATCACATGTTTTTTTGCAATTTATCACGCGATGACGTCAGCAAATTCCTAATGCTGTGTTACAAACTTCACAAGATTTTACGCTCGAACCGTCCATCCTCCTTAAAAGTCCAAACCTCTCGAACATTGATTGAACCAGTCCTACTGTATGGATCGGAGACTTATGTGCACGTCTTAAGAGACGATTGGAGGGAACATATACAAATTTACTTAGAAAAATCCAGAACATCAGTTGGAGATCCCATGCAGCCCTTAACACAATTTATGGAGAACTGAGACCAATCTCTTTTAAACTGAAACAGAAACGATTACAGTTTGCCGGCTACTGCCAACGAGCGGACAGGGAAATAGTCTCATATTTATTCCTATGGCATATTTCTGGAAATGTCTGCTCATTAAAAATTTACATTCCCAGACACCATAGCTCGGGATTCAGGGTTGGGCATTGGGGATCTGGGGAGAGCAATGTGTGATCGAACAGTGTGGAAAGGGATTGTCAACGGAGTTCCGACCAACAATAGGAAGGTCGAAGGATGATGATAATGTATCTGAATTTTCTGAGACTGTTCTAACACAGGTAAAATATCACTTCCAAAATTTCATTCCCAATCAGGTACAGATAATTTTTCTCAGTGGCGCAACACTGTTTGACACTGTTTTTAACCTTGTTTAATCAATAATGTTAGTCGGTCTGTACGACACTAAAATCTGAACCTGCAATGGTATAACGTTTATGTAAATTCAGGCAAAGTATTAAGTAACAGAAAAAAGTCCATTAGAAACAAAGAAAAGAGCACTGAATTGTTATGTAATATCCGTCCTCCTATATGACAGTGTTTGCTGGATAATCTTTTTACAAATGACGAAGAGACTTGAGACAACAGGAATGCGGTTTTACAGATGGATGCAGAAAATACACTGGACCGGACATGTTTGCAACAACGAAGTTTGAGAAAAAATGGAAACTAAAAGGAGCCTTATACATGTGTAAAGCAAGGATGCGTCTTCTCACCCGACCTGTTCAACGTATACAGCGAGGCAATCCTGAGAGAATTGGAAACCTTACCGAGATTTCAGCACTGGCGGCCACAATCTTAACAACATAACATACGCAGATGACACAGTACCGATAGCAGACACGGAAAAGAAATTACAAAATCTCCTACAGAAGGTAGCGACGGAGAGTGAGAAGAAGCGACTAAGCATAAACTGCAAGAAGACGGAGTGGATGGTCGTCAGTAAGAGGATGAGCCCGAAATGCGATCTGAAGGTCGGGAACAGTATTTACTGTCCCACCCACGAGGGATAGATGTGGCACAAGGCCGAGTTTACCGTGGGTATTCCCGAGCCCGTAGGCTCGGCCAAAAAATGCCCGTAGAACCCGTATAAACGGGATCGGGTTGGTCAACCTCGCCGAACGAAGCTCTGCCCTTCGGCGGAGCCTCGTCCGGGTTCCTCTCTGCCAAGAGGCAGAGAGTTCGACCGTCTAGCCGAGTCGTCCAAAAAGGACTGACTCTGGTCGGGAACACTAGAATCAAGCAGACGCGGACGTTTAAATACCTGGGAAGCGTCTTGGCAGAGGGCGGTAAGTGCGGCACTGAAATCTGTAGACGTATTGTGATGGCCAAGGACACATTCCAAATGATGGACAGAGTACTGCGAGACAGGAGTATTTCTTTGGTAACAAATAAAAGAATACTGAGCTATTACGTGACATCTCTCCTACTTTACGGCAGCGAATGTTGGATGATTTCCTCAAAGGTGAAAAAGAGACTCGAGGCAATGGAGATATGGTTCTACAGAAGGATGCTAAGGATATCATGGACCGAGCGTGTGAGCAACGATGAGATCTTAAAGAGGTTTCAAAAAAGGAGCAGGCTTATACTTAATATAAGGAAGAGGCAGCTGAAGTTTCTGGGACACATAATGAGGAAGGAAAGCCATGAGAATCTGATACTCACGGGTCGAATAGACGGAGAGAGAGACAAGGGAAAACAACGCATGACATGCCTGGTGGACTTAAGCAAGTGGATGACAACGTGGTCTGCGGGAGAAAGCAGAGGGAAGGAACTTGTTGCGAGCTGCGAGGGATAGAGGGAGGTGCAGAGCCATGATCGTCTACGTCTTGAACTGACATGGCGCATGAAAAGATACATAAAAGCAGGAAAAGACAGTTGAAATTTCTATGGCACATCATGAGGAAAGGGAAAGAGGACTTGGAAAATTTGATACTCACAGGACAGATTGAAGGCAAGAGGGACAGAGGAAAATAATGCATAACCTACCTAGCGAGCTTGAGTGAATGCAGTCCGGAACAAGGTTTAGGACAGATAACACAATGACAAAATTTATTGACAGGTGAAAGAGCTATGATCAGAAAAAGTGCTGAAAGGACTCGTCTCATATAAAAAGAATCGTACCTCATATTAAAACTTGGTGATTAGAGTGAAGGAAAAGCTCAAAATTTTAAATGAAGATTTTTGAGGTATGTATACATGTCTCGAAATATTGAAACATTGTCTAAGTACATATATATTCATAGTTTTTCTTTATTTCAGTTGCTTCTGTAATCAAGTTAAACGTAACATTGATAGACGAAAAGTGTACAAATATCCGATTATATTAAAATGGCATTTGTCTTATATTTTCCTTTCTCGTGTTGTTTTATTTTCAGACAGGCGCTCAGTTTAGAGGAAAACTGATATATTTCACTTTTATACGCTTTATCTTTTAGCTGAAACCTACATAATTGGTTAATGTACTGTGACGTTGTTCACTTAATTCAATTTTTTTTCCCAAAGAAACTATTTTTGATGTCATTGTTATCGATGCTTTGATAAAGTTGCTACTGTAATCGAGTGGCTCCAACCGAACAGAGAAAAAAAATGAGAGAGGACGGACAACGAAGTCGAAAAATCCATTTAAATTAGGAACCTCTAAAAATTTTTCTAAAAAAGAGTATACCATGATGGAAAAAGGCCCCAAATTAATAAAAAAACAAAGTTTTATGGACATAATGTTTATCCAGTTATTAAGAGGAAAGACAAAAATATTTTTTGGCCATTTGAAATTTTGGTTAAAAATCAGGTGGGCCAAAAATTAGTACAGGGATCTTTAGCATCTCTTTTTGCCTTAAAAACATATTGTTT
Source organism: Acanthosepion esculentum (assembly GCA_964036315.1). NCBI lineage: Eukaryota > Metazoa > Mollusca > Cephalopoda > Sepiida > Sepiidae > Acanthosepion > Acanthosepion esculentum. The sequence continues at coordinate 59,722,914 of OZ038492.1, read as the reverse complement.
TGGAAATTCTTGTAAAAATCAAATAACTGTTGGATTTTAATGAAATTTTCAGGAATTATTCACAAATGAATTTAATTATTTTTGAAATTTTGTGTTTTAGAAAATTTTGGTAAAAAATTTTTTTTACATCTTCTTACCCCCACTAAGTAGAAAAGGTTTTAAATGCTTTTAAAATTAGTTATATTAATGAAAAAAAATTTTCGATGAATAATGAATTATTACAAAAATTGTTTTCATTTTTAAAAATGCTAATTAGAAAACATTAATAAGTTTTAAATATTTTAAAATTTTGTACTAATTTCAGCTTTTTACATGATAGCATTATTAAGTGAAAACTATATTTACGAATCATAAATGGAAAAAATTAATACAAACCATATAATTTTAAAATATTTCTTGCATGTAAATAAAACTCTCAAATTTTGTAAGTACGGGCAACCATACAGGACATATAAATGATAAATATAATAAATTTAAAGGCAACATTCCAAAATAATTAATAAAACATTAGATTACGGAGAATATTTTCCTAAATTTCAAAGATTACTGAGTACTTAAAGATATACATATATAAGACACTCACACCATATTTTTTTTCAATTATATTTTACAGATAAAGTTTCCATAGAAAAACATTAGACCTATAATCAGGCTGTCAACATGTCAAAACAGCTACTATCGGGTTAATAGCACAGCTACTTCGGGTTAAAAAAACGAGCCTCTGTAAACGGTGTCTGGAAGGGATGACTAAATGGAGAAGCTTGGCGTACTTGACCATAACAACATAAGATACGTAGAAAGCGTTGAAAGTCGACACAGTGCTATTACATAAGACTAAACATGGGACTAACAATTTCCTGTAAATATAAAGAGTGCATGGTTGTCAGCAAGAGAGACTACCGAAGTTGCAAGCTACAAAATGGCGGCGTCAAAATCATGACTGAAATGGTCGAATTTACTTGAACAAAAGTTTGTTTCTTTCTTTCTTTCATTCTCTTCTTTGTAGCTTTTCTTTCTCTTACTTCATTCTGTCTGTTGCTCTATTTATTTGTTTGTTCATTTGTTTTTTACTAGAGCTGTAAGAGTTTCTACCACTTCTTTCTCAATTTCAATTCTGCATGTTACTCGTTCTTTCTTTTACCCGTCTACTTCTTTCTATTTTCCACCTAGCATTCTTTCTTTCTTTCTTTCTTCCTTTCATCCTTATTTTCTTTCTTTCTTTCTTTTTGAGTATTCCGCTTTCATTCACATTTCCTTTATGAGTTTTTCACATATTATCTGTCTTTTTTACTTTTTATATCCAAAAGTTTTTCATTGTTTCTAAATATTCTTAACTTGAATTAATTTTACATTTTTTTCAATTGACTTTGCATTTCTTTTATTCTCATCCACTTCAGTCTCAATTATCCATCAAACTTTAAATCACTGAAATTGGTTATTGCTATCTACCTTGAAGCAAATCGATATATCTTGAAACTGATCGATACAACTTATTTACGCAAAACACAAGAGGAAAAATTTAATACTCAAGATTCGATTGGCTACATTATCACAGGAAAAATGTTTTAAATCGTATAAAAACAAAGGTCTTGGCAAAAAGAAGCGGAATTTCAGGAAGGGACATGAAGACGGCCAGCATTTGTATCTAAAGAAAAACTGAGATAGTTTTAAAGAGTTGAAAATTCGCCCTGTGTATTCTGATCGCCTACCTCATCTATCTGGCAAGATTGTAGATGACAAGTGTTATGTGTTTTCATGGAATGTCTACGTGTTCGACAGGGATGCATATCTTACACAAGAAATATGAATTAGTAGGTATATAACCAATTAAAATAAACGAGACATAAAGGTTTCACCACGCACGTTTATTTTCCGACAAAGAATATTGTGAGAGAATCGAGTATCGTCTTTGGCTTGTAGGATGGAAAACAATTAATCATCCACAAGGTCGCGCACGAGAGGAGCTTGAGGTGAAAAGGGAGGATTGGAAAATTTAAAAATGGATGATATATATATATATATATGTGTGTGTGTGTGAGTGTGTGTGTGTGTACATATATATACATACACATATCTATCTATCTATCTATCTATCTATCTATATATATATATATATATATATATTTATATATATATATATATATATATATATATTATATATATCTATATATAACTATCTCTCTCTATATATATCTATATATATATATATATCTATATATATATATATATATATATATATATAGATCTATATATATATCTATATCTATATCTATCTATATATATATATACATATATCTATCTATCTATCTATCTATCTATCTATCTATCTATATATATATATATATATATATATATATATATATATATATATACATATATATATATATATATATACACTGTGACACCCAACCCTCCTCTGTCCTGGTCAGGGCACCGTTTGTGACACCCGTACTGGTCGCGGCGCACTTGTGACACCCGACTTCTTTTTCAGTCACGACGCCAAAATGTGACGTCGGTCCTTTGCGACGGGCTAACCCTGGGACATCGGTTGAAGTCTGGTTGGGTTCTAGCACCAACTTGTCGTACTCGGCTCGCTTCCAACGCCTGGTCACCGAAGCAACTGCTTTGATCTCGATTCAAACTACCCACGTTGTGATTTGATCTTAGGTTGACGAGATCAATCAGACGTCGGGCCGTAGTGCCAGCCGAATCCGGGTCAAGGTGATACTGCACAATAATTGTAGACAAAAAAAAAAAACAAAAGCACAAACAACAACTTCAAGGTGAGCGACTGGTTAGGAATAGTGATTAATTTTATGTCGGTTTGTTGAGTTACAGGAGTGCGTCTCTCTCTTTCTCTCCCAGCCCGAAGAAAGAAAAAAAATGTGGATTGTAACACTTTTGCGTTCCTTAACTAGTTCTGGATATCGAGATGGCGAATATAAGTCAGACTTCTATAATTTGTTCTTGGTTAGAAGTCTAGTCGGAAACTTGTTTTGGTGGGAAATCTAAAGTCGGTCTTCAACAAATCTGTTCTTGGTTAGAAGTCGGAAGGCATGGAATCGTGCGGTCACCTGTGCGAGGCGCGTCTCTCTCTTACTGTACTGGCTGTACTCTTCTCTGCGAACTCTCCTCGACGAACTCGACGAACTCAGCTCTACTCTGCGAACTCTCCTCGACGAACTCTACTGAAACACTCGTAGATGTTTGCTTATATGGACGCCGATCAAAACCTGGCGTGGGGTCGGACGTGGTGTGGCCACCACGTTGATTTCAAATCCCCAATAAGGATTTTCTTTGTTTTCGGCCAAAAATAATTATCATTTTCCGTATTTGGAAATCTTATTCCACTCCCACCCTCTTCTGCTCTCATATGGGTATCTCACCATACTTTAGAGGGCGTCAACGGTTTTCCCACTTCCTCGCAGTAACATCTCATACCTATCCTCTCAATGGGCGGTGGCGGCCTCCTCTCTGCGTCACATGATCATCTCCGCCTGGCTATTCGGCCAATAGGCGTCAACTGATAATCTCAATTTTTATCCAACTTCACGGGATATGTTTTTTTTTCAACCAGGTTTATCCGTCAACATTAAGTGGAAGATTCTTTTTTGGCGAAATTGGGTTAATTAAAATACCCTAACATAGCCTTCGTTATCACAAACGAACTTAAACAAAATGCAGATGTCCCGTCCAGGCGACACACCACTCCAGGGCTCTGTGTGCGGTTGGCAGACGACCCATCAACTACTGATAACAGCCAATGTTTTATCTGCCCAGAGCTCTGGTATCCCTCAACTAATTTTCACGACAATGACCATCAAAATTCTCGTGGGTGGCATTCTTTCCTTCTCTTATCATCTAAGATGTTAAGTCCTGTTTCTTTCTCCTCTTTCTCTTTTTCCTTCTTTTGTCCTCGCAGATAATTTGGCATATCACACTTCCACGAGAAAGTAAAGTGGTTATCTTGAATCGCACTTGAAAAATGACAAAACAAAAAATCTTTTTTTCCTTTTTTTTTCACCGATACTCTGTTTTTCGAAAATAAAAAAAACAAAAAGAAAATCGCTCAGTATGTCTTTCGTTATATCTATCGGTGTAAGTAATCGCTCAGTATGTCTTTCGTTATATCTATCGGTGTAAGTAATCGCTCAGTATGTCTTTCGTTATATCTATCGGTGTAAGTAATCGCTCAGTATGTCTTTCGTTATATCTATCGGTTTAAGTATCCCCGTAATTAACTTCTGTGGTTAATTAATTGATTAATTAACCCTTCCGTTCCTAAATAGTGTTACAACACTACAGTTCAAAAGTTTGAAGCTATCCCAAAAATAGCATGGGTTGAACCTGACAGAAATGTGAAAAAATGAAGATCTCTTAGAGTCATTGAAAAAAGAATGGAATCAATTATTAAAAACATACTTTGAGAAACCCTTGTAACGAATGCCAAAAATGTGTGCTGTAGTAATGAAGGTTAAAGGAGGATATTTTAGCGAGAGCAATATTTAATTATGAAACGCTTTTTTATCTTTTCGTCATAATAAAATTTCTAATAAAAAAAATCATGTCTCACTTTTTTTGTCCATGGAAAATAATCTTCTCTAATTTAAAGTACAAAACAACTACTTTTTGGACCAATTAAACAAAAATTACCATGGGTTTCTCAAACTTTTGAACTGTGGGTGTATGAGTTCCACTCAAGATTTTATTCAGTTTCTCTTGCATTCATACAAGTCTTTTCCTTTTGTGCATGAAGTCTGTAAAAACTGTGAATATGATTTTATACACTATATTCACAGAAAAGAAAATACTAATAAGTAAAAAAACAGCGTTCAAACCGAAATTGATATAAAACATTTGCATCAAGTACACAAGGCAAAATTTCAACTTCATGTAAAGATTGTTTTTTATCCGGCAGAAAAGCAGTGTATAATACAAAGTGAAATTTTCAACAGAATCGTGCTGATGAGCTTTGGTTTATTTTGTGTTACGGCATATCAAGCTCAATGGGTTATTTAATGCAGACAAGATTTTTAAGATAGGTGCGTATGAATAGAATATGTATTCTTTATAATAAATCAGCTTCCGGACCAGCTTTCATTGACGTATTTTCGTAAATAATGTTTTTGTCGAGTGTCAAATCAATTATTACTAGCAATATTTTTTCTTTCCTTTTTTTTTTTCAAAAATGTATTGTTGGTATTTTTACTTTAAAAATCTTTTCTTTTTTTACTTTCATAAGGTTTTGATCTAAGTTTATCGTCATATCCAGGACGAAGAACCGTTGAGCATGAAAAACTGAAAGCAGATGCCCGTAAGGACTTTGATGTTAATTGTTCTGAGAATATTGGCAAGGAATTTGATATAATGTGTAATAAATGTGGCCGCGTCTAAATTGGTCAAGATTCAAACAACGTCAAAGTCATAACACAGTGAACGATCAACACAAAATATAGGTGCAACAATAACAAAAAAGAATGAATGATTCTAGATGTGAAAATTTTAACGTTGTCGTTTAGTTTGTTCCATGAAATGGCGACTCTTAGAGAAGAAATGGTCTGAACCGAACTTCGTTTTTATAAATGGAATACGAAAGAAATGACGATGGTTCGCTCCTGAGTCTATGGTATGGCGGGACTGAGCTGCAAATATATGACGTGCTCGAACGAGGGAATATATCTCGTCAGAACATTTCCGATGGAAATAGTGATAAGCTTGCCACATTGTGGCAATGGGTGAGGGGTTCTAAGGTAGAAAATAATTCATCGTCTACAAGTCCGCGTGAAACATTTTGAACTCTGTCAATGCTGGAAAGAGGGAATTGGGCAATTTTAGTCCATATCTGTCTATATTTCTGAGATGTGGTATTGTAATTATTTACATTACTTACATTGTTCGGACTGTTGTCCTCATCTTTATTGCCATATTCACGACGTTCTGGCCGTGGTACGCTCCGGCCTTCTTCAGGATCTGTCTATATTTCTGAGATGATGTATTGTAATTAATTACATTACTTATATTATTCAAAGTGTCGTTCACATCCTTATTGCCATATTCACGATGTTTCGGACGTTAAACGCTTCAACCTTCTTCAGGTGATTGGAATTTCGAATTGACCCCTTTATTTCGTCCGGGGTAGGTTGTTCTATTTCCACGTGTCATGCCTCTTCTGGGTATCTCAGTTATTTCCCTTTAACTCAGTTCTCCAACTTTGTTTTTACCACTGCAGTATCCAGGTATTGAACTCACAACTCATTGGGTCAAGTCACTGGATCCAACCAACCCTTTTATACACTGAGCCATGTGTCCTTGAGGACGAAATAAAAGGTTCAGTTCGAAACTAGAGGCACCTGAAGAAGGCCGGAGCGTACAACAACCGAAACGTCGTATATAATGCAAATAATTTCAGTCCAGTTGTTTTTGTTTAGCTACATAGCAACATCTATTGACTATTTAATACAGAAGTCTAATGTTTTTAGTGATAGAAATTTTACTAATTAACCCATAGACGGGGGTAGAAGTGATGGATTCATATCTATCCCGAAAGTGAATATAACCAAAACTAACGGCAATTTGAACTCAGCTAAAAATTCCAAGCTATTATGCATTACACCACTCAGACATGCAAGCTTAGGGCACTTGTTATTCCCAAGCGGTAAGTTATTTCGGTAATGACTAGGCTCAACATTGCTAAACTTCAGTGCTCGAACGGGAAACGGTCTTTCAGTGATATGCCCGCAAGCTTTTCAGCGCAGATATGGCAGAATAGATATGATGACTCCACCATATTGTAGGCTCTATAACAAATCGCGCAATCTCCGTTGCTCATACCATGGAGTCGTACGGTATTTGTCTCTAATTGGGCGAGGAAAGGAATTTACTTTTCTTTACCGTCTGTAACCTTTTGCAGCGTTAACGCTGGATTTCTTATTAACGCCTTCGGATAAAAAAGAAACTTTTAACCTTGGCTAATAGAATTGCCTCCGGGCTTTTGCATTGTTAGCGTCCGTTATCAGTTTACGTGATTGCAACTCAAATCTAAAACAACATTATCCCTGACATAATTCAAGGGAGGTAATATCTAAGTGATATTCAGTTTCTCTCTCTCTTTCTTCCACACTCAAACTTATGCATATATATATATATATATATATATATATATATATATATGTGTGTGTGTGTGTGTGTGTGTGTGTGTGTGTGTGTGTGTGTGTATAGTTAAATAAATTTCTTGTACAAAACTTTATAATAGCAAGGAACAAGCGTAATTTCTTATTTAAATTTAAATTACAAGACATGTTTTTAGTTATTAAATTTAATGCCTTGTAATTTAAATTTAAATAAGAAATTACGCTTGTTCTTTGCTCTCTCTCTCTCTCTCTCTCTCTCTGCCTCTTTACATATATATATATATATATATATCATATGGGCGCATGGCCAAGTGTTCGCTTTCTAACCATGTTCCATTTGTCAGGAAGGCGACTTTCTCCTGTTATCGGACTGTATTGAGATCGATCCCAGCATGCAGAAAGTGACTGAGAAACATACTATGGGTGGACCCAAGCCATGTGAGTGAAATTGGGTAAACGGAACTCTTGTGGCCCGTTGACAGCTTTGCTAGCATGAAACCACAAGGGCTTGAGCACGCTGTCCTTGTTCAAATTGTTGATCACGCTAGATAATACGTACTCTTCCAGAAACTGTATCTAATGTCTGCTCAGCATATTTTCAGTATAAACTACAGATAGGCCCTGTGGGTGATTGAGGAAACACAAATGTGCCGTCGAATACGAGTGGCCAACTTTACATATATATATATATATATGTGTGTGTGTGTGTGTGTGTGTGTGTGAGAGAGAGAGAGAGCGAGAGAGAGAGAGTGCGCGTGTGTTTGTGTGTGCGTGTGTGTACGTATGTACGCGTGTGTTTTGTTAAAGACGACTGACAGGGTAAGCTTTTATTTAATTTTTCTTCTGTTCGTACAAGTGCTTACTTTTCTGGACACAAAGTGTGTAAAAAACTGCCCAAAATTTCTGCATATACGAGCGCTCTCGACTATTCTCTTAGCCATTATCAAGGGCGATTTTTATTCTTTTATTTTTAACTAAATAAATAAGTTTTTATGTATCTGTCTAAAGTTATAGGAATGTTTTATTTTCCGAACACGGACAGCGTATTTTAGCTATGTTCATGGTTAATATTACTGGGTGTTGGTTTTTCCTTTTTGATTATTAGGGATTCCATAATTTAAAATCTTTTTTTATATGTATATGAGGCAACTATACTTTTTTTTTCTACTAGTATGTTTCGGATGGAGTCTAGTAGATTTTGTGTGTGTTTAAATGAGTCGTAATGAAACAATGGTCGGGTAGGTGTGACGCGGTTCGTCTAGATAGCCGCGTAGTAATGTGTCCAATGTAATTATTTATGAATTTGATTTCATTTTGAAGGTGTGTTGTTATCGTTGATGATAATGTTAGGTGTTTTAAATTTGTTGTAATAATAATAAATTTAATTTTCTTGTTCATGTTAACTGCATTTCTTTAAGATAAAATTCGTCTTGCATGTAGTTGACATGGATTTGACTTTTGTTTTTATCTGTATGTTCAGTATCGTCATTAGTTACTTTGGAAAGAAATAGTCTAATCTGGTGGTCGATGAGGTAGTTAGGAAAACCATTGTTAACTTGTGTCTCTTTTACGTTATTGAGTTATTTAAGGAAAAGTAGACGTGAAAGTTAGTTCTTGTCTGCTTTCTTTATGATTTTTTTATAACTCCAATTTTATATGTAAGTGGGCATTCACTCTTAAAATTAAAGTGGCAAGAGTTAGTGGATTTTTTTTTTATATAATGAATTGGTGAATGTCTTATTACTGTATTCTAAGAATTGGAGGATTTTTTTTACTGAGTTCATACGTAAAATTAAGGAGAGAGTTTTTTTCGTATGTGGATTTACGAGAGTCAATTACTTGTTTATTTTTTGCTAAAATAAAACATCATCTACATTACGGACATATATTTTGGGTATAGTAAGTTGTATTTTTGAGTTAAATATATAAAAAGAACATTCGGACAGTTTTTTATATAATTTATCATCCGAAAAGAAAAAGAATTATTAGATCGCAGGAGAAATTGTATAAAAAACTAAATAAAAGCACCTTGTCAGTCGTTTTTAATGAAATATATATATATATATATATATATATATATATATATATATATATATATATATAAATGTAAGTTTTCCTGTTGAGTCGTGGGAGTACATCTAATCTACATCTAAAAGAGCGTGTGAATAATAGTTTGTGTAGTTTAATGTTGTTTCATGATTCGACAGATATTAAATCGCGGCATAACAACGTTATACGATGAGGGTCACAACCAATATATTGAAAATGTCAAATCAATCATGGAAAATCATTTGAAACTACTGTGTTCAGTCGTGATTTTCAAATGAGATCTTCATCAGGTTTCTGTGTGCGACTCGTGACGCACATCTCACGAAATCTTCTGTTTGAAAGAAATCTGACGAATGTTGGTAAGTGGATGCTTTACAACTTGGACCCCAAGAGACCGTGTGGCACAGAAGTAATGAACTTTCACTAATTCAACCAAAGAAAACGTTTCATCTAAAGAGAGGGAGTATATGTAATCTAATATAAAATGAGACCCCGCTAATAACAGTCCCTACTGGAAAACGAAAAGATTTGACTCGAACACGTACTGCTTCACATTAGACTAACTGAAGAAATTAATCGACGAAAAATAATCGGAGTTACTGCTGCAAAATCCGTAGACTAGACAGAAATAACAACATGATAATTGTAGTCAATTCAATTCCAGGCTCTACATTATGTCTGTGGACTTGTATACAAATCTATTCTAAGAGAGTGCGGGGGTTGTATCGATCCCGTAAGCGTGGAATGCTGATAATACTTGATTGAATTTATATTTTCATATAAGACTGGAAAACGCGTAGAAACGAGCAGTACGGTTGCGACAGTAGAGAAGTCGAGAGCTCGAATGCACTTACGAGACTTTCTTTCGTACATTACTTTGTATACCCGTGTTTTCTACAGAGAAAGATGTCCAACTAGATAGGATAGTATCTATTTACATTATATCGGAATATTGTCCTCATCTTCACCATATTTATTAAAATGTTTCGGCCATTATGGAGAATATTGTGAAAACTGACACATGGTACAGTGGATTAGATCCAATGACAGGACCCAAAGAGTGTGAGTTCAATTCCCGGTTAAGGCAGTGGAGAACTTGGAGAGGGGAATTAACAGGAGATAACTGATAACTGACATCCATTAATCATGACACATGGAACTAGAAAGGTCTATCCCAGTGAGCGAAATAAATGGTTCAGATCGACATTACAACCACCTGAAGAAGGCCGAAACGTATAACGACCGAAATGTTGTAATAAATATGGCAAAGATGAGGACAATAGTCCGAATAATGTAAATAGTGTACATGATACTTCATCTCAGAAATATAGACAGATACTGAAGAATAGTATCTGTTGACTTTCCTCTCTCTAACACTCATTCTCTCAAACTCTAATTCTATCTGACGGTTCCCTAACAAATCTCTTGCTCAAAATAAAACGAGTAAAAAGAGAATCATTAATGAAATCGTCTGTCGTGAATTCACATTGGCAATGCAACGTTGTTTCCCTATTGAGGAATTGCCGATAGATCACCTGAATCCAGTGACGACATGAAACGCAGCATCAGTTAATTGCGTAATAACACTAGACTGCATGGGTTTTGTTATCAGGAGATTGCACGTTTGAATGTTTTTCAGTTTTCACAATATTCTCCCTAATATAAGAAAAAGTGCAAAAGTTAACTGGACTTTTCCTTTGAGGAAGAAGACTTATCAGGGAAAATTCTACAATGATAGATTCAGGAGATGACAGACAGAAGACTATGGAATCGAGAAATAAATATTTAAATATATCGTGTAAATCCTCCCATAGTACAACTTAGTGCAAATAACAGGCAACGATTACTGTATTCATTAATTTTCGTCTATATAATATTATTGCCATGCAATTAAATAACTACATCATCCTCTTACGTTCAAAATATTGCCGATTACGGCTGCATCATATTGGAAAACGCCATATTAAGGTACTAAACACGCGGACACTAAAATATTGATATAAAAATACTCCCTTGAATCAAAACGCACACACGCGCACACGCAGTAACTCCAGAAATCAAAACACGTGAGGTCTACCTGACCAATGAAAAAAAAGCAACACAAAGGACAAGTTGACGGGACTTCCACAAATTATTCCGAAACTTATATGAGAGTGAAACATGTTAAATTTATAAACGTTGACTATTGCTTATCATTCTGACAGTATGTCAATCCAATTCGTACATACTCAACACACACACACACAAACATATATATATATATATATATATATATATATATACAGAGAGAGAGAGAACGATAGAAAGAAGAGCGGTTAAACGAATTGAACATGTTTTTCTATGAAGTTTAACTTTTTTATATTTCGGATATTTTCCTGATTTCTGAATACAATCATGAAACTAAGTAATCAGATCAGATATCGGCGGACAATTAATATATCTAAATATGAACAGAAA
>OZ038492.1:59703778-59706278 GCA_964036315.1 Acanthosepion esculentum | reverse complement strand
ATTGTGGTTTCACGTTTCTGGTTGTAATGGTACGTCTAAGCAACCACCACATCACTACAAACAAATCTTATAAACGGTCATGGCAACCTAAATTTTAACAGTTGCCACCCAACCTAAGAATATCAATAATCTATAGCGAGCGTTTACGCATAAAACGTATCTGTTCTCTCATTGGTGATTATAAAGAACACACAGGGCAACTAATCAATCACTTCGTCTAAAGACATTATCTCCTTAAAATTATCAAAAAATCAATCACTAAGGCTTCCAAGCAAATGAGAAAAAATTCAGAATAGCCAGGGTTTTCGATTTTAATTGTGACAAGTAATAAGATATTTAGTGACACCCCAGAGAACTTCCAGGTGACAACCTCTAAATCTACAAAGACTACTTACATTCGTTAGACTACATGTATATTTCCATTAATGTATATATATATATATATATAGTCATCGACAGACAGACTGTTTTGCAGGACATCAGTATGGTTAGACATCCGATTACCTCAAGCTGGGATCGAAACCCGAATGATTCGGTATCAGTCGGAGAATCGACCCCTAAGCCATGGATGAGGGTGAATTTAAATGTCTTTATTTTTAGATAAACACGCCAGTGTCTGTGAGATCACTATATATATATATATATATATATATATATATATATATATATATATATATATATATATATATATATATATATATATATGCAGAAATATAGTCTTAAAGTGTGCTATATTTATGGGGTAAAGTGCTCAATATCAGAGATAGAGCGTGTGTAAATATAAAAGTGGACATGGAAGTCAGCACTTAGAGGCGACAGTCTGTTTCATGCTAGGGCAATCGTCACTGCAACAAACAAAAGACTGATAAAACTAGAAAAGCAATAATTAAAATTTTCAAAAATAACGGATTCGAGATAGATATAAAAACTAACCTAAACGAAGTAGATTTTCTAGATGTCACCTTCAACCTAAGAAAAGGCACACACAAACCATACAGAAAACCGAATGATAAACCACAGTACATACATATATACTCCAACCACCCGCCTTCTATAATCAAACAGATACCTAAATCGATTAACCGCAGGCTTTCCGACAATTCTTCCGATGAATCTATATTTAACAAGGCCAAGAAAGACTACGAAACAGCCCTAAAAGATAGCGGATTCCCAGCAACACTCACATACTCACCACAGAACACAAAAAAGACCAACAGAAAAAGAAATATCATATGGTTCAACCCACCGTACAGCAAAAACGTAAAAACAAACATAGGAAAAATATTCTTCAAGCTTTTACACAAACACTTCCCGGAATCAAGCACCCTACACAAAATATTCAACAAAAACACAGTAAAAATCAGCTACAGTTGCACCGAGAACATGGCACAAATAATAAAAAAGCACAACAGAAAAATTATTAACAAACCACACGAACAAATTAAACCCACGTGCAACTGCAGAATAAAAAACGAATGTCCCTTAAACGGTAATTGCTTACAAAACAACGTAATCTACCAAGCCACGACAAAATCAGCAGATAATGAAGAAAAAGTATATATAGGAGTAACCGAAGGACCATGGAAACAAAGAAATTATGTACACAAAATGTCTTTCACAAATAGTAAATATGCGAACAGCACAATGCTTTCTAAGTATATCTGGGAAATAAAAAACAAAACACACACCACACCAAAAATATCTTGGAAAATAAGGAAAAAATCATCAGCCTACAACAACCTATCAAAAACCTGCAAACTTTGCTTGGTGGAAAAAATAGCTATCATTACCTTCCCAGATGAAAATAAATTATTAAATAAAAGATCCGAGCTAATCTCAAAATGTAGACATGAAAACAAATTTTTACTACGTAACTTAAAATAGAAAAATAAATAAATATATAAACAAACAACAATAAAATAAGCAAAATAAATTACTCCAAACAAATCATAAAACCACACCTGTTAGAATATACGAAATAAAATCAAAACAAAAGAACGGATGAAAGTTATAACTGTTATACAAATAAAAATAATAATAAAAAAACAAAAAAAAACAAAAAAAAAAAAAAACATTAATAAAAGATAATATACTACGTTACTTAAAAACCGAAAGCCAAAAAGATATAGTGTAACAAATAAATAACAACAAGTATAATAAATCGATCTAAACACATCCAAATATATACATAAACTAACAACCGATTACGATAAACTAGCCGTTTAAAAAACAAAACAAAACAAAAACAAATAAAGATAACCAACCTAAATAGATGAATTAAAAACTGTTCCCACCTAAATAATAGTCAGAAAAAACCACAAATTCAACAAACAGATTTAATCAATGACAAATAAACAAATATATAAGATAAAAAATAAAAATGAAAATAAATAAAAACAAGCAAAACAATTTGACCCAAATAAATAAGCGAACAAGCGATTTCCGGTAATGACGGCCATTATAGACAACCAACAATAAGCTATATAAACAAATTTTTACT
>OZ038492.1:59653778-59698778 GCA_964036315.1 Acanthosepion esculentum | reverse complement strand
TATATATACATATATATATATACATATATATATATATATGTATATATATATATGTATGTATATATATATATATATATATATATGTGTGTGTGTGTGTGTAAGTTGTGAATTTTGGAGTCCGTACATTTCCAATTATGCAAAAAACCTTTTTGCTGAAGCTGTTCAGAGTGAAGCTGATGCAAAACTAATTCCTGATTTTACACAACCAAATAAAAACGAATAAGCAACGACTAGGAAAAGAATGAAAGCGTTGGTGGCGAATTAAGAACAGTCAAGTGGGCAAAAACAAAGGAAGATTGAAGTGCGTTAGGAATTCTTGCCGGAATGCCGTATAAAGAAAACGAAAGGCGATAAAGCGTTGATGAAAATGTCCGGGGAAAAAAAGTATAAAACAAAATGGCGCAGACAAAGGAAAATAACGAAAAGAAGGAAAGAACAAAATCGGGGGAATAACAAAGAAATAAAGGATGATGTAAAGACGAGGAAAATAGGAAAAGAGAATCAAAGAAAAAAAGAAGATATTCACTGAGAATAAAATTGAAAAAAAAAAGAAAGAAAGAAGAGGAAACAGAAAATTCGTTAATATGTTGTGTCTCTGGGCAGATGTATTTACCTCATTTCCTACCAACGGTAGAAGTCGTATATTTCTCTTTTCTTTTTGGCGGGTTGAGCAGTTAAAAGCAAGGATTTCATTATTCAGAAATTGAGCTTCATATAATATCCTTTTCACACACTATATATCTTAACTGGCCTTCAGCCTAGTGAAGCTTTGTCAATATTATATTGAATTTGACCTGTCAAAAATAAACACGTATACATAACAGTTTTAAGCTCGCACCCAACTAAAAACTATTTCAAACTCTGTTTTTATAGAGATGTAGAACAATGCCACTTTGTAAGATTGTGCCCTGGGTATGACGTTAATCTACATCCGGCAGCGATATGGTTTTAAGGAGCGTTGAACCACTTCTTAATCGCTGTTGTTCCCAGGTCCAAAATGGCCCGGGGTCGTAGCACATGTTGGGTTCCCACCTATGGGCAAATAGTAATAACACTATGAAAGTATAAAAGTAGATGTTTATAGGAAAATACCAGCAATACATGTATAGAAAAATTAGTAGCAATACATTTTTGAAAAAATATTACAAGCAATATGTATGATTCTTGACAAAAACCATATTTACAAAAATACGCTGATGAAACCTGATCTACAAACTGATTTCTTACAAAGAATACAGATGCTATTTATAAGAACCTATCCTCAAACTCTTGTCGGCATCAAATATTCATTGAGGTTGATATGCCATAAAACAAAATAAACCGAAGCAAATCATTTCTTGTAAGATTAAGATCATGTTATTACTTTGGGCTCAGAATTTTCCCGTTGTAATAATTTGCGAAGTGTAGGGTATAAACAAGAGAAAGGGATTTTGAAAGCAAACGTTTCGGAACAAGATAATTAACAAGATATACTCTGTCTTATTCTCTCTTTTACTTAGTGTTTAACTTCTTCATTTATGTTACATAACTCTTAACGATGTGGATAATCATGAAGCAATATCCTGTGATTTGCAGCTCTCAGCATTGTTTATTCCCTTACTGTCCCTAATATTCCTTCCTATGTCGTTTACACAAGGCTGCTAAGTAGGTTACTCACTGTTTGTCACTGCCATTTTTGCCTTCGTGTTTGTCAAATTCTCCAAGCATTATGTGCTCATTAAATGTCCCCAAAATATCAATATTCTCTATGTAAAAGTGTCCTTTTCGTTCCCATTTTATTTACAGCATCCTCGTAACTCATATACGTTGTATTCTCAGCAACCCCCTCCAAAAGACCGCATACCTAATGACTAAAACCTAATCTTCATGTTTTGAGGAAATAGGGCTTACGTATGACGGAAATTTCGGTCACACTTAACGTAAAATTCAACTGCACGGTCCCTTTATAATAATAATAATCAGATGATAGATTTTTTTTATGCTTCTGCCTGGACTGATGATGTAGGAATGGAAGTAGCAATTACAAACAAACGTTAACAATTGTGACAGGCTTTTTGACACGATATTCCCTTGAGAAAATTTGGCAAACAGAGGAATGAGATTGGTATGCCTTTCCCACCTATATTATTGCAAATTTAACATAATTCTAGCGAATTTTTTCGTCATTGTACCGTCGATTCTTTTTTCTGTGGAAAGAAGGATACAACTCATTCTCCTGCACACCTCGGGTAAAGAAATGTTAGTGGGGGAGACGGTAATAATTTTGGGGAAAATAAAGTATTTATTACTGAAAGAATGGTTGGTGCCAAGACATTCAAAAGAGTGAACAATGGATAAGACATTACGTTTTTTTTTTTTTTTTGTTTTGTTTTTTTATTGGACCGGATTTAAAACAGATGGAATTTACTGATAAAAGAACAATCATAAGAAGGAATTTATCTCCGCAAGTAAAATCACTGAAAGTTGATTTTGGTAATGCTAATATTAGACGTTTCCTTATAACGAAACATTCGGCATTTATGAGCGAAGAGTTGCAATGTACAAAACCTTTATATTGCAAATAGGTTTTCGGGGAAATTGCTTTCTCAATTCAACTAGCTGTTATCGCTCATGGGAGGGGCTTCTTTCAGGAATTTTTATTCGAAGACGGGTGAAACGTCAAAATCTTGATATCATTATTTCCTCTTCGAATTACATGTGATGCACATTTTAGTTTTTGTTGCTGTGGAACATATTCAAGGGGTGCAGTTTTCTTTGTTTCGTACAGATAATTGTGATTCTGTAGCTCTACTCCACGAATTTCGAAAAGGGTGGTCCTCTGTAAGACCTACACGTCTTTTTCACTCGAAGCGATTTTTGTAAACAGCTGATAGTGCATACAATTCTGAACTAGTCAGGAACTCTGTATGACATCTATATTGTTACATTCTCCCTAAAATCAGAACTTCCTCTGATTCATACTACACTAATTTCAACATCTGGCCAAGTTTGAACGCTCAGAATACCCAAATTTGAACTAAAAATCTGTCAGATGCGCAAAGCTCCGCATATATCTTCCGTTTACTCACACACTTTTTTATGCTTCTTTCTGGACTGATGATGTAGGCATGGAAGTAGCAATTACAAACAAACGTTAGCAATTGTGGCAGGCTTTTTGACACGATATTTCCTTGAGAAAATTTGAAAAAAAAAGAAATATAAAAAAAAAGTAATATAATCCATAATTTCTACACAATAACACCCACTCCCGCCTAAAGAAACAAAATCTAAATTGGCTCCGATTTTAGCCTAAAAAAACGACCTAAAAGCCTATCAAAGGTAAATTCGGCAGTTAGACGCCATCTTGACTCGAGTTCACACACTTCGACGAAAAGCGACCTCCTATCTCCAAAGACACCAGACCCGAAAAGCTCGCCAAATGCCGTCGTTCTATTAAGTCACAACTCAAACTTCTGTAACCCCCTTGCCTTGATCGACCCACTGTCTTTCTCTTTCTCCACATCCTCTCCTTTACCACTCCTATCTGCTCTTCCTCCAACCCTTCTGTAACCCCATGCGGGATAGTGGCCTCCAGCCTTGCTTAGGGGTGATACGCTTTAAAAAAAAAAAAAAAAAAACTTCTCTCTCTCCGTACACTTCAATGGACGCTTTTTACAATTCCACTTATGTCTTTTTTTCAAATGATAGACATCTACACTGATTTTCAAATTTCGTATTTTATGTTAATACAATTGTTTATTTCTTTAAATTATCGATGTTTCTTCTTCGTTCTGTCACCATACGCTTAGTAATGCATTTTGTAACATCTTGTGGTGTTGGACAAAAAAAAACTACCCCTAAAGCAATCTATTTCCTCATTTCCAATACTGAATTTCACAGGGAAAAGAAATTACAAAACCTCCTTTAGTAGGTAGCGATGGAGAGTGAGAAGAAAGGAATAAGCATAAACTACAAGAAGACATGCATGGTCATTAGTAAAAGAATGAGCCCGAAATGCGATTTGCAGGTCGGGAACACTAGAATCAAGCAGACACGGAAGTTTAAATGTCTGGGTAGCTTTCTGACAGAGAACGGTAAATGAGACACTGAGTTCCGTAGACATATTGGGATGGTCAAAGGCATATTCCCAAAAGCTGGGAAGAATATTGCGAGACAGGAAGATTTATTTAGTAACTAATAAAATAATATTGATCAGTTACGTAATATCTGTCCTCCTTTACGGCAGCAAATGTTGGACTCGAGGCGACGGAGATGTGTTTCTAAAGAAGGATGCTAAGGATATCATGAACCGAGAATGTGAACAACGATGAGATCTTAGAGAGGATACAAACAAGGAAGGGGCTTATACATAACATCATGAAGAGGCAGCTGAAGTTTCTGGGACACATAATGAGGAAGGAAGGTCTGGAGAATTTGATACTCACGAGTTGAATAGACGGAAAGAGAGACAAGGGAAAACAACGCGTGACATACCTAGCTGCCTTACGCAAGTAGATGACAGAACGTGGTTTTCGGGAGGAAGCAGATGGAAGGAACTTGTTGAGAGCTGCAAGGAATAGAGGGAGGTGGAGAGCCATCATCGCCTACGTCCTGAAAGGACATGGCACATAAAAAGAAGAAATGCGTGTTATTAATTCTATAGATATTAATTCCATATCCTGAAGTTTTATGACGGATTTGGTGCATGGAACATTACCACTTTCATTTTAACTCCAGATCGTAATTTCTGATTCTTAAAGGATTATCTTGCTCCCTAATTCTTTGAAAGCTCAGTAGAGTATATTGATCTTTTGTTCAAGATACTTCTTAGCAGAACTATGGCTACGTATGTCATCAGCACACACCCTCCATCATCAGTACACTGGCCTCAGGTGGGAAAACCAGAACAATTCGTTTAGTATGTGGTATGGAATGGTTTAAATGATCAGTGACTATCCTTTCTCGTCTGTATATGTATAATTACTAGCGCGTCTACACGTAACCAGATGTGACAATGAAAAATCCTGGGGTTTGGCCCCCTGAGGCTTGGCTCCCTGAAGCTTGGCTCCCTGAAGCTTGGTCCCTTAGGCTTTGCCTTAGTATTAGGATATGAAGAAATCCCAACTGTGGAGTATTGGATAGCGGCTCGGAAAAATCAGAGAGCCGAGTTCGAAATCCAGTCGAATCCATTACATTCACGTACGTGCTAATACCCTTGGGAAAGGTATGAATCCCCTTCTTCTACCCCAGATATGGGTAAATAGAAGGACAGATAGCCTTGGATATCAACTGGTCTACCGCAGAAAGGACAGACTACTGCGGGAAAAAATCTGCCTCATCAGTCATATATGGAAAGATATATGATCGCCTAAGCGTGTATCACGCATGGCACATAACTAACTGATAGGTATTTAGTAGCGTATCAACCTCGCAGCCAGATGAGTCACAAGGTCAGTTTAAGGTGGGTTTCTCGGCAGTACCGTGGAAAATTTCTCATATCCCCTCGACACTACTCCTTTTGGGGACGCCACAGACGCTGGGTTCTAAATTAAATTCCCTCCCGTGTGCTCCAGGTGAGCTTCAAATCGCCAGGTCAATCAGAATACAAAACGTTGTCACAGTAGTCTAGTGGCAGTAATTCAATGCGAATAAAACGGAAAGTATCCTGAAAAATGAACATACAAACAGACCACCTCATAGAGAAGGAAGGGCATGATGGTCTAAATAAGGAGAATAGTTATTGTCAAATTATAAACACAGTTGTATTCTTCAATGAGGAAATTAAAAAAAAAATGAAAATCTCGACAATAAAACAGGACCTTCCTCTTGTGATTGACGAACCTTCGAAAAATGAAGACAACAAATGTCTCACAAGTGGCATATTTAGAGTGCTCTGAAACTATAAGTAACGTGAATGGATGAGTGAGACTATCCAGGTAGAACTGTTTGCTGGCACACTAGAGACTTTTGTCACTCAATCCCTTCTGAGAAAAAATCGATACCTGAAGTGAGCAAGCAAATTCGTGAATAATAATAATAATAATAATAATTCTTATATATAATTGTTCGAATGACCTCTTCGTTATTGTCAGTCAGTTATGTGCCATGCGTGATAAACGCTTATGCGATCATGTATCTTTCGACACATGACAGACGAGGCAGATTTTTTCCCACAGTAGGTTGCCATTTCTTTCTGCAGTAGACCAGTTGCGATCCAAGTCTATAGAATCTGGTCTGTCCTGCTATTTACCCATCGCTGGTGTGGAGAAGAAGAGTATTTATTACTTTCCCAAGGGTATTAGCGCGTAAGTGAATGTAATGGATTCGACTGCAATTCGAACTCGGCTCTCCGAATTCGCTATGTTACACAGACTATTTGAATTTAAGCGGAGTACCAGACTAACGTCGAGATCTATTTGCAGTTTATCTGGCTAGATATAACCGTAAATTCTATGCTAAAAGTTTCTTTTCTCGCACTTCTCGCTTGGGGAACTCCCATCCGGATTCATGTTTTCCAGCCAACTTTAATCTGCAGAAACTTAAAGGCTATATCAATCGCTGTCTTCTCTCCTCCTAATTACTCTTTTCTCTTCCAGCTCATTTTAAATGTTTCTATTCCTAATAATTTCACTCTGTAACTCCTTATGTCTTCATGCCTTTACTGCCTTGCATGTGGTGGCTCCGACTAAAAAATACAAGTAATCGAGAAATATTACAATATCTAAACAAACCGCATACTTGAGGCTTCCAAAAAGACACCACCGTGGTTGACGAAGAAACAAGAAATTAGCTCTTGATGGTGATGTTACTGGTGACAATAATTTCAAGGACATAATACTGGCAAACTCAACAAATGCACAGCCCTTTCAGATAGAAGTAGCCACAATGGAGGACGTTCAGGATAATATTACGCCAGTCATCAATCGAACGTTGGGATTTATACCTCAAGGTTGAAGTCCTACATTTATAAAATATGAATATAGCTCGAGTATCCCATCGCTTCAGGAGGCTGCGTACCTGTACGCAGCAAATATACAGGAAAAGGTACGCTGGGGAACACGTGTAATGAAAAGTCTTCACTTGAAAATGAAAACAACGTGACAGAAAATAACAATAATAATAATAATAATAATAATAATGGAAAAAACACATATAATAAGAACACTCGTTGCCACTTTTGTAATGTCAACGAAAACTCGTCGTCACTTTCGTAATGCTCGTTGTAGTAGAGACTTTGTAATCGCAGATACAACTATAGTAACGCCGTTGAACAATACTAGTGTCAGACGCATTCGAATAACACTCGCAGTAAATAGTAATACTCGATAATACGCGCTCAAACAGTAGCCACGGAATAGTGATCCGAATAGTAATCCGTATAGTGATCACTTAGACGTCACGCTAATTCTCATAAATACGTTTCCTTTACTATGAAGTGGTCGACTTAATTCAATAATGGGATCGCCTGTGTTTGCTCTCTGGTGATCTGTGTTCAAACTGCAGCCACACTTTATTTCTATATAACATTCTATTAACCCGAAATGCATATGCTGTGATAAGTATCCAGAAACAATTAACCATCTTGTATTAGGTTGCAATATATTAGCACCCACTGAATATTTGTACTTCAAAATATTCAACTTTTACGGGAAGGAAACTGCAAGAAGCTGCTATGAAACAAAACACCCAGACCAGGTTACAGAGATAGGACTTGTAACAATTTTATGGGATTTTACAATACCCACAGACAAACTAATCAAAGCTAATCGCCGAGACTTCGTGATTAAAGACCACAAAAACAGAATGTGTTTTCCTATTGACTTGGCAGTTGCTGAAGAATGTAATATATCTTTAAAGATGTTCAAAAAACTATCAAAATACAAGGATCTTGAAGTATAAATCTAAAAAATGTGGTAAATGAGTACATGAATAATTCCAGTTGTAGTTGAAATCTTCGATTTGTTTGGAAAAGTTTCCGATAGACTCAGTGAAGAGATTAATGGTAGCTTATGTCTTAAAGACATGCAATAAATTTTACTCACAAGCACAACTCACACATTACGAAGAGCTTTATCTATGTAAAATCAATGTAATCTTAGGAATTCTTTTACAAAGATGATAAGAGAAAAATGTAATGAAGCCATTTCCGACCTTAGACACCTGTTTGGGAACCGGAAGGAAATGTGTATACAACATAAATCAAAGTAATATTAATAATAACCACTTATCAGTTGCGTAACCTTAACCACTTGGGCATATCTGCTTGGCCCTGACGCCTTGTGCTTATCTCTTCATGAATGGGAGTAGAATATGATCATTATGATCAGGACAAGAGAAGTTTTTTTGTTTTTTTTTTTAATTAAAATGACAAGGCAGCCAATGCGACTTACGAGTTACATTTAGATACTTAGGAACAATTTCAATCGCAGGTCGTCTGTTAGAACATGTTTACCTCGTTTGAAGCTATTTTAACTGGATAGGGCAAACTGCATGATTATGTGCTGTTTTTTTTTATCAAGGGCTGTCGCCATATCCCGCACATGCCGTGACGCATATAACTGTGTGACATGATGGGTATAAAATCTACGAATATTGTACCCCACCACAGCGACTTCTTTTCTTGGTGAAGGCATGTTGCCCACTCATATGATGACGATAATAATAATAATAATAATAATAATAATGATCCACTTCCTGACATCTTTCATTCCTATCTGCTCTCGCTCTATATCTCCCGTAACCCCCCTACCTCGATCGACCCTCCGTCCTTCTCTTTCTCCACATCCCTTCCTTTACCACTCCTATCTGCTCTTCCTCCAACCCTTCTGTAACCCCTTGCGTGATAGTGGCCACCGGCCTTGCTTGGGGTGATACGCTTAAAAAAAAAAAAAAAAAAAAAAAAAAATGAGACGAAAACAAAGAAAAGAATCTATTCAACAGCATGCATCGTTTACAAAAAGGCGTTCGACAATGTTCCACACTCATGGATAAAGGAGAGCCTTCAGATATATAGATTCTGCCCCACAACGGTCATATTCATAACAGAGAGCATGAAAAACTGGAAGGCTACACTAAATCTAAATCATATAAACAGGTCATTAACATGGAAAGCAATCAACATCAATAGCAGGATCTTCCAAGGAGATTCATTGTCGCCACTACACTTCTGCTTTGCATTAGTACCTTTCAGCTGCCTATTGAACAACAGTAGCTACAGATGCAAGTCACAGAATGGCAAACTGTATCACTTATCCTATGCTATCCTATAATATCTTAAAACGTTTGCCAATGATGACAACCAGCAGGAAAACCTACTCATCATTATCAATACCTTCAGCGAAGACATTAGGATGGAATTTGGAAGCGACAAATGTACCAAAGCCACCTTCAAAAGCGGTAAACTAACGAAACCTTCGGATATAGACCTTGATATCAACAACAAGATTAAGGAACTAGACCAAGATGGTACATACAAATAATTAGGAATTAGTAAAGGAGATGGAATACAACATTCAATTATTAAAAAAAAGATCCGAAAAGAATATTATAGGCGAGTGCATTTGATACTAGAAAGTGAAGTAAATGGAGCCAATAAAATGAGGGCTAAAGATACCTTAGCTATACCCGTAGTAACATACAGTTTCAACATTGAATGATATTAAAAGATTGGACGTCGAAACCAGAAAAATGCTTACGCAAATGAGGTTGCACCACCCGAAATCAGATGTTGATAGGCTGTACGTACCAAGAGCTTTAAGAGGCCGAGGTCTAATCCAACTTGAACTAACTCTAAAAGCTACAACAATCGGATTGGAATCATACCTCACAAAAACCAATGACCCTCTCCTGCAAATGGTAAAACACCAAATCCACTCCATCAACAAAGAAGCTGCACTCTTCAAGAAACAGCTCAATATACCTGAAATCCTACCAAGAAAAAACGAAATGAATGCCATCTACGCCAAACGAGTAAAACAGAAAGCAAAACAAATTCGCCAAATAAAGTTACAAAAATACTGCCAGGACAAGGCGTTGCATGGCAAATACCTATGAAATATGTGCACTGGGAGATATGCAATAAGCACAAAATCGAAACCACTTAGAGATAGTGTATGGGCACTACCCAGACACAGTTACCCAAAATAACGATGTAACTATCCTCCGGGACCTGCCAATTCAAAATGACAGGGTAATAAAAATCAACAGACTTGATATTATCATAAAAGGGAATAATATTCAGGAAGTGTATGCTTATTGATATAGCACTACCATCTGTGAGAAACAGCTCTATAAAATTATTGAGAAATTTTCCAAATGCAAGAACCTGGAGATCCTTATTAACAGGATGTGGGGAATGAAAACTGACACCGCCCAGCAAATTATAGATATGTATGTTGGTCTTATTAAAGACCCGCGGAATCTGTGGGATATGATTGTGGCAGTGATGCCAGTATTTATCCGAGCACTGAGAACCAAGTCGAATAGGCTAAATAAAACAGGAAAGTAAGTAGAAATCAGAGCAGGAGTAAGAAGCATCTAAACGAGAAAGTGTTTTTTTGAAAAGAGTGAGGTTAGTGAAAGAATGCCAAAATATTGAAGGAATTTGCTATCACTTCAATCCCAGTGAAAGACCAAACTCGTTAATGACGTTAAGACACAATGAGCAAATAATAATAATAATAATAATAATAATAATAATAATAATAATAATAATAAAGACCAAATGTTCTAATATAAGGTGGGGGGTAATCTTCTAAAATAAAAGTGAATCAAATTCGTGACGAAGTTGCTTTACTTGGCTATTTCGTCTGCCGTATCTATTGATTTAATTCTTGCCAATCTTTTGCGAACAGCACGAACCTTAACTATGCCCTATTGTTGCTGTTCATTGCCTTGGGGGTCAGGGTTAACAAAACTGTTGGCGCTTACGGAAGAGCCCAACAATACAAATTAAGTCGATTGGAATCGTGCCAGTCATGGCAATATGTTCTCTGGCAATCATTCCACAGGTAACACTTGTTGAAACTTGTAATGAATTGCACGGTTAAAAGAACGGGGAAAACGTGTCAAGAGGTCGGGTGTGGCAGTAAAGTTTGTTAAAACTTATACGTGCTGAAATGTAAAACAAAATTAAGGATTCAAATCGTTTATATATATATATATATATATATATATATATATATATATATATATATTGCTCAATATCTACATTGACTGTATGCTATATTTATGGGTTAACGTGCTCTATATCAGGGATAGAGCATATGTACATATATAAGTTGACACTGAAGTCAACACCTATAGGCGACAGTCTATTTAATGCTAAACGTAGTCCACATGGTTTGACAATTGCGTTTAGCATGTAGTAGCCTGTCGCCTCTAGGCGTTGACTTTAATTTTCACTTATATATATATATATATATATATATATATATATATATATATATATATATATATATATATATATATATATATATATATATGTGTGTGTGTGTGTGTGTGTGTGTATGTGTGTGCGTGTGTGTGTGATAGAGAGAGAGACAGAGAGAGAAAGTACTGTGATTAAGCTTGTTATAAATTTTTTTTTTAAATGAATAAAAAGTTTAATCACACACACACACACACACATATATATATATATATATATATATATATATATATATATATATATATATATATACATTATTAAGCACTATGTTTATGCTCATATTCCAGATTTATAACTGTTAAATTATTTTAATATAGTGGACATAATTAGAATAAATAGTGTTCTAGTTATCTCCCTTTACAATAATATGCTATATTCTTTCAGAGAAATTAATATTTATCTTACCTGCCATCATATTCTTTTCATTTCATGGGTAGACTGCGAGTTCAAACAGGTTCGAGACAGAGTTGCGATTAGTAACGCTCTACATAAAAAAGGGTTTTAAGTGGAATAAATTTGCGTCTACACATTAGCTTTCAGATGCTAAATCATTTGCAACAGATAAACTTTTCACTTATCACATTCATTTACCATCACATTCACTCTGTTTCATATAAGAAGTTAACATCATCTGTTTTATATAATAAATTAACATCATCTTTTAAATAACTTAATACCTACATCTATGTCGTACACATATTCTGATTACTCGAATAGGGAATATTGCAAAATTCGCAGACATTTAATTCTTCATGGTTTCTATACCATGTTCTTTCAGGATGTGGATGATTATGACTTTCTGCTGCTTACGGTAGTATAGCATCGAAACACCGGTTCCCTATCACTGAATTTAAACAACGTTGAGCCTGGACAGAACCTAGATCGTGCTGCAAGCTTGTCTCTGCCGGTGGTGTAATGGATAATGGCTCTGAATTGTTAATCGGACAGCCGAGTTCCAATTTCTGTTGTGTTTGATATATTCACTGACCCCTAGGAAAATGTACCAATCTACCTCTTTTTCTCATGCTATGGATTAACTAGAAAGACTTGTATCATTAAAACTATTATCTAAAAAGAAAATCTTACAATCTAAAAATATTTTCTTGCCTTAAATAACCTGTTGATAAAACATAAAAAACGAATGAATCGATTATTTTTAGTCGACTTCCTGACTTTGTGAACTTTAAATTAATTTGTAACCATTTCCCATCACTCTTTATTCCTTGTCTTCCATCCATTCGCAGAAAGTCATAAAGTACGCTTGCCTTCATATATTCCGTTTTTATTAAATTCTTCAAGCCCCATTTCCTCATTATGTTTCCAACAAATTTAACTTTCTGGCCCTCTGATGCTGCCTTGTTTTGTTCTGCCTTGTGCATATACAAGCAAAAATGTGAGGAGATGTGCAGTCACAATGTAAATATTCTCACATTCCAAACGCATCTAATAATAGAGAACAGCGTTCTTGTCCCCTCACCAGACGAAGGGAGTGAAATCGAGTGGGGGAATAAGCCAATATGATATCTATTTTTACATATGAATGATTCTGACCAAAAACCAACACCCTCTAGCAAGTATTTTAGTAAATAGTTATCAAGACAAACCTTTCCGAAACAGAACCTATGATCTCGAAATAGAATGAAAGCAAAAATGGCATATATCATTCATCCATCCTAAAATTTCCAGATGTAGTATTAGTAAATAATAAACACTTTCAATACTTCGTTCTATGGATCAGTTATAAGGAATTTAGTATAAGACATAAAGAAATTGAACATAGATTAAGCTGTGCTAGGAATAGTGTTGTGGTGTCCTCCCTCTAAAGAATCTATGTTGGTCTCTTCCGCCTACTATAAGATAAGTAGGAGAGAAGGCCTTGCGGGGACAGTCGAATAGATCTGTTCCAGCTGTGCTGGTCAAAGTCTCTGTCTCCGGGCAGAGAGGATCCCCAGACGAAGCTCTGTCGAAGGGCAGAGTCTCGTCACGGGAAACAGCTATCTGACCCCGTTTTATACCGGGTCTATGGGGATTTTTTGTCCGAGCCTACGGGCTCGGATTGCCCCACATTAAACTCGACCTTGTGCCGCATCCTACCTCGTGGGAAGGCAGGTAAATATAACAGCCGAATAGATTGAACGCTGTGTCAACCGACACACACTCACTAGTCGTGTAATATTCTTCTGCTGTACTTACTGTTTAATGTATGATATATCTGTAACTCATGTTTTGTTATTTCTTAACCATTTATTTGATCACAACAGATAGTTTTGCGCAACACCACAAACTGTTACAAAACTAAAACATTAACTTAAATACCTCGTGTCATTTTCTTAAATAGCCTTGTCAGAGCAAGACTTTCATGACGCCAAACCCGTTCAGAAATATCTGAAAACAGCCACTTTTATACTACCACTTTCTCAGATTAATATTTGAAAATATCTTCTAACGAATGAAACCTGTAGGTCTTAACGAGGACCATCCTTATTCGAACCTTGTGGACTGGTGCTACGGAAGCACAAACAGAGAATTGTGACAAATGTCGGAAAACACATTACATGAAATCTTTAATTAACGACAACAACTGAAATGGATTTCGCATCTAACTCAAAGAGAAATTAATAAAATAATCAAGATGTCGACGTTCCACACCATTTCAAACAAAATGTTAGGAAGGAAAACCACATCAATACTGGAAAGAGCGATAACAGTCGAGAACCTATTTTCTTGAAAAATTGTTTTAACAGGAAGTTTTCATGAATTTCAACCGAAAGTTTACATTCAATTCAATTCAAACCCCTCTAAGGGTTTGAAAATAGTTGACTTAAAAATACTAGAAACTATTTAGTTTCGAGTATCTTTTACTAAAAGAAAAAAAAAACTACATGATATAAGAAATGATCCTTAACACATAAATTAATTAATAACTCGTGTTTGGCTTGTATGATTTTTATTATTATGACGCCGACTGCGAATTATCTCGTGCTGACTACGAGTTATCTCGTCTTTTGTATTTTCTGATACATTTTCATCTGCGACCGCCAATAACGAGTTTTTTTTTTATACGCAATGATACTTACTTTGAGCATGAAAACAATGTTAACAATCAGTTGAAGCTATAAAAAAAATTATTACCTAAAGTTGGCTATTAAAATTGATGTTTGAAGTCAAATTTTGTAATTGACCTCTGGCAGTCAAAAAAAGTTTTAGAGAAATGATGGATGAAAAAAGAAACCTAATGACCTCTTGTGCAAACAAGAAAAGGGACCAAAACTGCTATGTCTTATTCATTGATTTTTTTTTCTTATTTCAAACTTTTGATAACATTAACTATTCGAGGTTAATTCTTCATCATTTTTAAAATGAAATCGCAATCCCTAAAAAGAAATTGGCATAATTAAGTTGGTTTGTTTCAAAGCTGGGTTTTTTTTTTTTGGGGGGGGGGTACTATTCTCTATGGTATTTATCTATTTTTTAGTATTATCATTGAGATTTTATGTTGTAAATTGAATTTATAAAAATTTATTACTTAACTCTTCTTCTATAAACGAAACATTTTTCTGACTACAAAAATGGCTGTAAAACTAAAATATAAAAAGAAGTGTGTGTTTTTTATTATAAAATCAATTAATAAACATTACTTTATTATAAAAAAAATGATTTCGGGAAAATAAAAAAACATTTCTGAATTCACTACAATCTGGCGCGGTGGGGGCTTTTCTTTTATTGAATTAAGGAGAATTTGTAAGTAAACATTGTGAAAGAAAAACACAGTCAAATTATTTCAATTTCATACTTGAATTAGATTTTTAAAATAATTAGAATGCTGTTTATATTTTTTCGTATAAGGAAACGGCTTCCCTTTAAGTGTTCCTTTTGGCTGATAGATTTTGTCCATAGTACTCTTAGCATTCGTTATTATAACCATGTCTATGTTGTTTCAAGTTTCCTATTCCTTATACAAAGTGCCCCTCAAATAACCATGAAATTTTAAATTCACTATATGATGAAAAATTTAACTAACAAAAAATAATTATACAATTTACTATATGAATGAACTAAAAAAAATTAACTAACATAAATTTTTTACCGATTTGTCGTTCCCGGATGCCGCAGTTACCAAATTTTCAACCCGAGGTGCTTGTCTTTAAGAATGAACATCCAAGTTGGAGTTTGAAATAATGCTAAGAAATTCTGACAGCTTTCTTTAGTTTGAACACCACATCTAACATTTTTGTTTTTGCTCTGTTTTAAGCTACTAAATTTCTATCCTTTGCTTTTGTTTCAAATAACTGTAACAAAAATTCCAACTATTAAATAAACTGTATCAAATTATCAGATTTGTTGTGGAGGCACACAGTAGGTGATATGATATAACTGCACACAAACACTCTTTGTTTCTATCTACATTTGCACATCTATTGTCATAATCTGAAAAGCATCTTTCGCTATTATGCCTTGGGAGTTAAGTGTAATATTTTCCGCCGCCTGTTACTACATGACACAATTATATTTCTGCATCTACGTGATTTGGACATCATCCAAACGCGTAGCTCATAATTTCAGCTCTTTTGCTGAAAACCATGCATACCACGTACTTACAGTTAACTGTTCGTAATTTTTTTTTCTTTTGCTTGCTTCTAATAATTTGTTAGGTGTTCTTTCTGAGCTGGATAAATAGCCACCTTTGCTTTGAGAGCTTACGGCTTTATGCTATTGAAACACCGGTTCCTGTACGATCACCAAAGTTAAGTAACTACGAGCCTAGTCAGTACCGAGATGGGTGACCGCTTGGGAATACCAGGTGTTGTAAGCTTAGATGCGTGCATAAAATGTAAATTGGTCCAATTCCGCTTAGGTTCGTTATATTCACGTACGCGCAAATACTATTTGCAAATGTATGAATCCACATCTTCTTCCCCCAGCTATGGGTTAATTAGTAAGACTTGTGTTACTATATCATTATTCTCTCAAAAAACATCGTACAATCTAGTTTTAAATAGCCAGCAAAGTGTTGATAAGCCGTAGAAAACGAATCAATTAATGAAAAGTAAATTCCAATAGGGAAGATTCTATAGCAACTATACGTGGATCTGATATACCTGACTTAAAAAGCATTATAGAATGTGTTTTTTAAAACTGTGCTCTAATCCAGGAGTGAGCGGGTACTGTAGCGGTTATCGTCGCAGAAAGCAAAATCGGCGCGCCGTGTTCAAATTCCGACCAACGTCGTTGCGTTCAATTTCACACAAATAAAGTTGGGAAATGCATGAATCGACTTCCAGCTACGGGTTAAATAATAGAGCAGCGTGGTCTCTCTAGGAGAAAAACAATTCTGTATATAAGAAAGAAAAATTGATCGGTAGGGGTAATGACAACTCCACCCCTAAAAACACACCAGTAACATCGATTATGGTGAGGCTCTGGGAGTATAGTACAAAGGTTAATCAAAAAGCTCTCTAAATCTGAAAATTCACGTAAACAGGCTACTTATTATTTTATTACAAAAAAAAGTCATAATAACACAAACGAGAAGAATGATGTTGAAAGAAAAGCAGGATTTGTGCGGACCAAATAACAGACATTTAGTGCAAATATTCATAAAGGTATTGTTTCACCAGGTATGAATGATCAGGTGCTATAAGATTAATTATCATCTTCTTGAATATTGATTAGAGAAACTAATTATGATACAGTCGCAAAGTTTTTATTATTTATTTTTTTAATTTTATTTATTTTTTGCAATACAGTCCAAGAATTTTAAATAACTTTTAGAATTGAAATTTATTTTTACTATCGGTGTTCTATTGTCTATAGGTTTCCGTCTTTATATTTGTTAGATTTTTGTTTTTTCATTTTGATATTTTCAACAAAAGTCAAAGAAGAAAGCAGAAGCGTATTATGCAAAAATTATGCAAGAAAAGGTGGGTGAAAAACTCATTCTGTCAAATAAGAATCGAGATCTGCCTGTGGTTATCTTTCGTTCCCTAAAACGTTCTAAGAAATACTGTTAGAAACATAAATCTTTGACAACGTCGTAGTCAAATTGAAAATGCAAAGCTATAACCCAGGAAGCAAATTCAAGGAATTTTGTGGGAATGAGTAACATGCTGCAAAGTGAAGGTAATAACAATTCATAAAGCCTCCAAGGTCGGCAAATCGCCTTGTTCAGAAACCTCTCTGTTCCGTAGCACCGGCATAGAGATTTATAGCTTGTAACACGTATAAGATTATAAATTAATTTATGTTCAGGTTTAGTTTTGTTTATTTCTTTTTTTATTTTTTGTTATTTCATTTCAATTCTATCTTCGAAAATCTTAATATCTTTCTAGGTCCCACTGTATCTTTTATACCATTCCAATTCCAACTGTGACTTTAATATTTTTCCAGTTTCTACTGTATCGCCTCTATCTTCAAAATTCCTGCTGTATCTTTAATATCTTTCCACTTCGCTATATATCTTTAACAACCTTCCAGTTTCCACGGTATCTTTAATGTATTTCCACTTCCCACATTATCTTTAATGTCTCTACACTACCCAATGTATCTTTAATGACAGTCAGGTTCCCGCTGTATCTTTAATGACTTCCACTTCAAACTATATCTTTAATGTCTTTCCAGTTCCCACTATATTTTTAATGACTTTCTACTTCCCATTATATTTTTAATGACTTTCTACTTCCCACTATATTTTAATGACTTTCTACTTCCAACTATATTTTTAATGACTTTCTACTTCCCATTACATTTTTAATGACTTTCTACTTCCCATTATATTTTTAATGACTTTCTACTTCCCACTATATTTTAATGACTTTCTACTTCCCATTATATTTTAATGACTTTCTACTTCCCACTATATTAGTAATGACTTTCTACTTCCCATTATATTTTTAATGACTTTCTACTTCCCACTATATTTTTAATGACATTCTACTTCCCACTATATTTTAATGACTTTCTACTTCCCATTATATTTTAATGACTTTCTACTTCCCACTATATTTTAATGACTTTCTACTTCCCATTATATTTTTAATGACTTTCTACTTCCCACTATATTTTTAATTACATTCTACTTCCCATTATATTTTAATGACTTTCTACTTCCCATTATATTTTAATGACTTTCTACTTCCAACTATATTTTTTCAGTGACTTTCCCCTTTCCAGATATCATCAATGTCTTTCCACTTCCCACTGTATAATTAATGTCTTTCCACTTCCGACTATACCTTTAATGTTTTCCAATTCCCATTATATCTTTAATGACTTTCCATTTCCCAGACATCTTTAATGTCTTTCCAGTTCCCACTGTATTTTTAATGACTTTCCACTTACCACTATATCTTTAATAACAGTTCACTTCCCAGTGCATCTTCAATGTCTTTCCACTTTCCACTATATCTTTAATGTATTTCCAGTGTTCAATATATCTTTAACATATTTCCATTTCCCAATCTATCTTAAACAGATTTTTTTTTATTCTTGAATCCAGTACCACCCGCAAACCTTTGTCATGGCCTTACTTGAAATCGAGGAAAATCTAATTTACAGAATGTATAATTTTTCTCTTCATTCTGCAGGTTTCAAAGTCCGAAATAACTTGACCAACTATAAGAAATTCTCAGTTTCTCTATAAGAGTTCATCTACAAATACTCGTTTATTTTTTCTTTCCTTGCTGCATGTTTATTTTTTTTGTTTGTTTAATGTTTGGTCCTATCTATCATCAATTTCCGCCATTTCTGAATGGCGTAATGACCGGAAGAAATTATGAATTTGATTAAAAGAACATATCCCGATTGGCTAATAATATTTCAAATAATTTTCTGCTGTCCTTAATAAGTAATTTGTCCCCATACATTAAATCTGGTCGAAATGAAAACCGAACGAAAAGTCGCATTAAAGAATGTAATATTTAACTTGTTGTGAAGTCTTCAAACAGTGAAGAATTACTGTTCTATTAAATATCGCTGAAAGACAATTTTAAGTCAGTTTTGTGGGGAACAAATCTTCAAATACGGATCGAACTCGTTATATTAACTTATCGGTTTTTGAAACGACGTTGCTCAGAGTGGCTCTATATGTCACCCGATGCTGTGAGAGCAAATAAAATAATGATCAGGATATCATGTAACTCATCAAACTTAGGGGAGAAACTTCTTTTATATGCCTGTCCTTTCAGAACGTGGATGATCATAGCTCTCCACGACTTCCTGTCTCTTTTTCACCTAAGCACCGTCTGATTCTTGACCATCCTCGCTCTGCTATTCATTCACCCTAAACTCATTACTCTCGGTCTCACTCTGCTGCTCATTCCCTCAGTATATTATTTTCCCCAAGCCTTCTTTCCTCATGAGCCGACCCAGAATACTCAAGTGTTTTTATGAATTTAAATATAAGTTCAGTATAAGTATAATTTTAGATCATCTTTCTTTAGAACGTTATCGCTGCTCAAGTGTTCTGTGCATGGTATTCTCACCATCCTTCTGTAGAACCACGTCTGTGCTATTTCAAGTGTCTTCTTCTGTGCGGAAACAGTCCAGTATTCACTGCCATATAGGAGACTGGATATCATATTCCGCAGGCTTTTTCCTTGTTTTTAACGTTACTTACCTATCTCTCAATAGCTCGCTTAGTTTTTGAAAAACATCTTATACTATTCTGTAGTCCTGGGTATGACGATAAACTACATCCGACAGCAAGGCCTCTGATCGGGACAGTGGAAGTTTTGAGGAACGTGAAACCACCTCTTGATTGCTGTTGTTAACAGGTTCATCCTGACTCGGGGTGGTTGTACCTGTTAGTGTCCCATGTCAGCTATGGGTTAATAATGAACCCCCAAACAAAAACAAGCACTATGTGAAGTTTAAAAATTCATTTTATAGTAAAATAGACAGCAACACATTTATATATATATATATATGTGTCTGTGTGTGTGTGAGTATGTGTGTGTATGTATGTATGTATGTATGTATGTATGAGTGTGTGTGTGTGTGTGTGTGTGTATTACCAATAATACATATTTGTAGTCAAATTACCAACAAGACCTAATACATTGACAATACATTTTTAAGGCAAAATGTACAACAATACATTTTAGAATTATCAACAATATATTTTAGAATTATCAACAATATATTTTATAGCAAAATGGCCAGCCTTACATTTTGTCTGTAGTTTAAGGCTTACAATTACGTTCAAAATATATTTGGTTGAAGCTATAAAATTGTGTTCAAAATATTTAAATTTCGACTTTAAATAACTCATACAGGTTGATATACTACTAAAAGGAAATCAATCCACCAAAAAATAATTTTCTGATGCCCCTTTGGATGTCAGTAATATATGAGTCAATGTTTCCAATTTGAAGCTCACACATTTGGTTACTTCTGTTGCTACACATTCTGTCTTCTTGCGGTTAATGTTTAGTCCTTTTTTCACGCTTTCCTCGCTTCCTATCTAGATGTTCTTAAGCTTTGCTTTTGTGTTTGCCATCAGTACACTATCATATGTTGTTATGATTATGGTTGTCAGTTCTTTTTCTCCTCCTCTGATGTTTGTCTATACGTAGAGTTCAACGGGGGTAACATTTTTATATAAGTTTATCACAGTAGAACTTTGGACGCAAAGTGTTGGAGACAGCGAATTCGTTTGAATAGTGAGTTCAAACCTCACTTGTTACCTCGTACTTTTGAACTTGCGCCAAATTAAGATATGGTAATAAACCACCACACAACAGAAGTTTTCTACCATTAGTGGACCTCTTAAGATGTCTAACATATATCGTTTGTCACGCAAAT
Organism: Acanthosepion esculentum; assembly: GCA_964036315.1. Taxonomy (NCBI): domain Eukaryota; kingdom Metazoa; phylum Mollusca; class Cephalopoda; order Sepiida; family Sepiidae; genus Acanthosepion; species Acanthosepion esculentum. Next base: position 59,677,570 of record OZ038492.1, on the reverse strand, counting down.
TATCACACATATTCATCGTAGTTAAAATCCGAAGGCGTATTGGGATATCGAAATATGCCTTCCAGAAGCTAAGAAAACTATTGAGAAACAGCGAAAAAAAATTGTTGCAACTGAACTGTTACGTCATTTTTATATAGAAGTAAAGTGTCTATGTCAACACGTGTTTGAACATAAATCGCCAGTGATTAAACACAGGCGATCCCATTATTGAATTAAGTAGCCCGCATGACCATAGAGAAAACGCATATATGGAAGTTATCGTAACGTCAACCTTCTAGACTATCTTCTATTACTCTTCGGATCTGTACTTCTACTCTATGATCTATACTGTACGGACCACTATTCTCTAGTCTGTTCACTATACTATTTCTCTATTCAGATCACTATTCGGTGGTTACTATTCGAGCGAGTATTATCGAGCCAGTACTATTTATTGCGAGTGATATTCGAAGGCGTCTGAAATCAGCATTGTTCAACGGCGTTACTATAGTTGTTTCTGCGATTACAAAGTCTCTACTACAACGAGCCTTACGAAAGTGACAACGAGTATTCGTTGACAGCACAAAAGTAGCAACGCGTGTTCGCTGACATCACAAAAGCAATATCAGTCCTCCTATATGAGAGTGAATGCTGGAAAATCTAATCTCAATTGAAGAAGCGGCTTGAATCAACAGAAATGTGGTTCTACAGAAGGATACTGAGAATACCGAGATAGAACATGTGAACAATGACGAACTTTTAGGGAAAATGGAAACAAAAAGTAGTCTTATAATAAGAATCAAAAAGAGACGGTTGAAAATTCTAGGGCACCTAATGAGGAAAGAGGGCTTGGAAATTTTTGACACTCACATAGTGGCGAAAGTGGAACAGAAGAAAGCAGCGAGTAATGTACCTAACTGGTACAAATGTTTGGCAGAATAGCGATTACGAGTGATAGCAAAAGTAACTACTAAGAGCTACAAAGGGGAGGAAATTGTGGAGAGCTATGATCGTTCACGATCTGAAGGGGTGTGGGATATGTCACTACCCCCACCTTCATTTTTGACGCACGCGCGACTTTTCACCCCTTCCTCTCACGTTCGGTCAGTCATAGTAGTAAACCGTTGTCTTAGCCGAAGATGAGGAAGAATTCATATTTTTCACGCGCTTCTGCGTTGACGTCACGGCAAATTTGGCGTTTCAAAGTTAGTCGCCCCCAGGTCGTTTGACCTGACCGGGCAGGCTCAATTGTCTCTCGCCGGTAACCCCATATATACAGACAGAGACATTTTATTCGGCAAAGCCTTGCCCTGACCACATGGCTCGTCGCGGTATCTTACACTGTCGTCACCTTAGGACAGAATTTTCATTCCAACGCGAACATCTTTTAGCGAGCCGCTCAACTCCCAGGAACTTTCAAAAAACTTCCAACCTGATGAACGAGCATTTTCACATTCTTCGAACTCATACTTTCTGAACCTGTTACTTTAAAAAGAATTACATACACTCACAATTATAAACTCTCGCAGTGAGTATTTTTTTCTTGCCGTACGTTTACTATGCATTACAACTGACTTTCTGAACGTTTCTTCTCGAAGAACTCGTTCCCGCTAATAGCCATCTTGGATTTAAATTTTGGCGCGGAAATCTATTCTTGTCAACTACATTTTCCAGTACATTTTACTGATGGTCTTCACTCGAGACAATGAAATTTCATTCTCTACAATATTTCCAGTACCTTACTGAAGACAATCTACTTGGCCTCTTCTTCAACTACATTTCCAGTACATTTACTGAAGGTCTTCACTGAAGACACTACTTGTTAAACTCTTAATAAAAATCTATGTTTGTTCTTAACCTTTCGTTGTTTTGCCTGTCTACTTTTTTTCACTTTGTACGTTTGTACGGTGGAAAGAGCACGTCTTTATATTTCCTTTTTTTTTACTTTGTCTGTGGATTCGGTAGTAGTGTGTAGCGTCTGGCACAAGGCCTTATTTTCGTAAGCCAGATCTGCACCGCTATCGGGTCCGCAACAGGAGCACTGCATATAGAAGAAGTATCGCCGTAGATATATAACAGACTCTAGGCGTGTCCGTTTTTTGGCTGAGTGAATTAAATTCGGTCTCGTACCTGTGGATGTCTTTGCAGAATATTTAAAATGTCTTTAGAATCACGAAAGATTCCCCTTTCTGTAATTCTCCACACGCCGAGTGGATGTCGTCCGTAGGAAAATAATTTAGATTCCAGCGATCGTAGCCTGATTTTAGACATCTTGTATCGATTTTGTAATCGATATTGGACAAATGATAATACGATGAGTGCATGAAGATTTCAGTTGATTTGTAGTTGTATTGATGAGAGTCGATTTGCAAAGAAAGAAAGAAAGAAACAACGAAAGAAAGAAAGAGAGAAAGAACGAAAGAAAGAACGAACGAAAGAAAGAGAAAGAGAACTCATATCAATAAAGAGAAAAAATAAGAAAAAAGAAAAAGGGGAAGAATAGGAACGATAAAATGGAAGAAAGAGAGAGAGTGAGTAAAAGAAAGAGAAAATGTAAACGAAAGAGAAAAATGAAAAGACAAAGGAAAAGGGAGATATAAATAAAGGGGAAAAGGCTGTGGAAATAGAAACAGAGAAATTGAAGAGAAGCGAAACGAAGAAAAGTGGATGATAAGAAGGGAAAGAAAGAAAATACTGAACGAAGAAGAAGGAAAAAAGTAATGAGAGGAATGGAGAAAAAAAGACAAATAAAAACAAAACTGAAGAAAAAAAAGAAAACGGAAGAAAGAAATAGAAATAAAAATGAGATAGAGAGTAAGAGAATATAGAAGAATGAATGAATGAAAGTGAAAGTGAAAGATAAATAGACGATGAAAAAGAAATTACATGAAAGAGACAAACGAAAGGAAGGAAAACTGAAAAACAGAGGCTGAAAGAAAGAAAGAAAGAAAGAACAAGGAGAAAAAAGGAAAAAAGGAAAAGAAAGATGTTTTGAATAAATATGAAAGAGGAAGAAAAAGGAAAAAGTAAGGGCGAAGAAAGAAAAAAAGAAAGAAAAAAGAAAGAAAGAAAGAAAGAAAAAGGAAAGAGAATGAAATAGGAAGGGAAGATGAAGAGAATGAGAAATATTATGTGAGTGGAAATGACGTAATAAATGAAAAAGAAAAATTCCATTAATTACTGAAATAGTTATTCAAAAAGCGAAAAACTCCTTGGGAATATGAAAAAAAACACCGAAGTCATAATAATTTCAGTTCGGGAGCTTTATAATTTCACGAAAATAAATGAAATAACCACAAAACCTTAAAATGTCATTCGGTTTATTAAGTTCGATTTAAGATGCATTTTATCTTTTTTATTATTTTTGACAGGAACAGCCTATTTAACTTTTTGTTCCAATATTTTCTGCCATCTTGTAGACAATCCCATCATTCCATCTTCCCAGGAAAGAAGTTGTATTTTTCAGACTTCCAAGGAGTTTAATTTTTTTCGCATGGTTCTGTAAATACCTCAATATATGGTAATCCACTGGAGTCAAACTACGTGCGATACGACATACAAGCGCAACACAGTGAACCTTTGCCTTGTCACAAAAGAAACCCGGCGTCAAGCCTAATCCTAACGGCACATTTCTCTGGAAGCACTCTGGTAATATTCTGGACGCAATTAAACAAATACAAGAAAAAGAACAGTCATTACTGATTAGACCATCACTACCTAAGAGTTATTATTCCTGACATTAGTGATGATGGCGCTCCACAACTTCCTATCTTTTCTAGCTATTAACATTCTTTTGCTTTGTTTTGTTTTACTATGCTTCCACTTCCCTATTCTAATATCCATTTACACAAGCTTGTTAGGTAGGTTACTTGCTGTTTCAGTCTGTCTCTCTTCAATAAGTCCTGCGAGAGTCAGATTTTCAAAGCCATGTTTCATTGATTCTGAATATAATCCTTTTTGTTTCTTTTTTCCTTAAGCCTTCCTTATTGCTTACATGCTCCTATCCATGGCATTCTTAGCATCCTTCTGTAGAACCACATTTCTCTTGCATTAATCTTTTATCTGCGACGAAATTGTCCTGCATAGACTTCCATAGAGGATGACTGATATTACCTACCAGTTCAGCACTCTTTGCTTTGCTTTAAACGATATTTTCCTGTTTCTTAATATTTTGCTTAGAGTTTGGAAGGCACCTTTTGCTATTGCAATACGTTTTCTGATTTCGTTGTTACTTTTTCCGCCATTTTTTAAAACACCACCCACACAGCTGATTTTTCGATACTTGTTGGGTTTGGTATTTACAATTCGTAGCTAGGATCTTGGGCTAATCCTACTGCTAACAACCATATATTTTGTATGTTATTTTATTTTTTTTATTACTTACTGTATTATCATCCCTCAATGGTGAAAACGTGGTTCAAACAGCATCTTTGAAGTTGATAATATAAGTCTTCATCGTATTCTCCACAATTCTTCATGTTATAAGAAATTTAAGCTGATTGTGGATATATCGTCTGCTTTTCTAAAGGTAAACGGACGCTGTTTTAAGCTCCAGCTTAAAACTATTGACTTTCAAAAATATTTTGCATCCTCCCTATTTGTGGAAAAATAACGGAGTGTGATTTATTTCGGTACCAATCAGAGAGCTTCGCTCCAAATTCCAATCTGGTGCCGGTCTCGGTGTATAAAAGAAAATAATTCAATTGAATCGAAGGGAACAAGAGACGATATCTTCAGCTGCAATGAGAGGCAGGTAAATCCCATTCAGGGGGTTGAACTTAGCTGTTGAATGAATCTAGGTCACTCCGGTCAAGAACAACGACATAGAATAACTTTGATACCACCAGCCGAGGACTGAAACAAAATCAATCTCGCTCCCTCAACTAAGTAAAATTCAAGGACTGGTGTGAAATTGTTTTCTTCACAAATACCAAAGAAAGGTCGCTACGAACATTGGACTTATTACTTGAAAAGCATTCAAAGAAGTACCTTTCCCCCTGTCTATATATGTTATAATATCTTTTGACTTTCTGTGGAACTTATCCAGCATATTTTATATTTTTTATTGTAAAACAGCAGACTTTGTTTGAAGCATTTCTGTAACACTATTTAGGAACGGCAGGTTAATTAATCAATTAATTAACCACAGAAGTTAATTACGGGGATACTTAAACCGATAGATATAACGAAAGACATACTGAGCGATATTCTTTTTGTTTTGTTATTTTCCCAAACAGAGTATCGGTGAAAAAAAAAGATTTTTTGTTTTGTTATTTTCAAGTGCGATTCAAGATAACCACTTTACTTTCTCGCGGAAGTGTGATGCTGAGATATGCCAAATTATCTGCGAGGACAAAAGAAAGAAAGAGAGAAAGAAGAGAAAGAAACAGAGGGACAAGACTTAACAACTTAGATGATAAGAGAAGGAAAGAATGCCACCCACAAAAGCGATGTTGTTTTGGGTGGTGGAATGGCGAAAATTCTGATGGTCATTTTTTGAGGGATACCAGAGCTTCTGGGCAGATAAAACATTGGCTGTGTCAGGATGACGAACTTGTGTTATCAGTATTTGATGGGTCGTCTACCGACCGCACACAGGGCCCTGGATTGAGATGTCGCCTGGACAGGACATCTGCATTCTGTTTAAGTTCGTTTGTGATAACGAAGGCTATGTTAGGGTATTTTAATTAACCCAATTTCGCCAAAAGGAATTGTCCACTTAATGTTGACGGAAAAACTTAGTTGAGAAAAAACATATCCCGTGAAGTTGGATAAAAATTGAGATTATCAGTTGACGCCTATTGGCCGAATAGCCAGGCGGAGATGATCATGTGACGCAGAGAGGAGGCCGCCACCGCCCATTGAGAGGATAGGTATGAGATGTTACTGCGAGGAAGTGGGAAAACCGTTGACGCCCTCTAAAGTATGGTGAGATACCCATATGAGAGCAGAAGAGGGTGGGAGTGGAATAAGATTTCCAAATACGGAAAATGATAATTGTTTTTGGCCGAAAACAAAGAAAATCCTTATTGGGGATTTGAAATCAACGTGGTGGCCACACCACGTCCGACCCCACGCCAGGTTTTGATCGGCGTCCATATAAGCAAACATCTACGGGTGTTTCAGAGTCGAGTCGAGAGAGTCAGGTCGAGTCCAGACAGTGAGTCAGAAGTCGAGGCAGAGAGAGTCCAGTCAGTGAGTGAAGAGTACAGCCAGTACAGTAAGAGAGAGACGCGCCTCGCACAGGTGACCGCACGATTCCATGCTTTCCGACCTAGACTTCTAACCAAGAACAAATTTATTGAAGTCCGACTTTAGATTTTCCACCAAAACAAGTTTCCGACTTAGACTTCTAACCAAGAACAAATTATAGAAGTCTGACTTATATTCGCCATCCAGATATCCAGAACTAGTTAAGGAACGCATAAGTGTTACAATCCACATTTTTTTTCTTCGGCTGGGAGAGAAAGAGAGAGACGCACTCCTGTAACTCAACAAACCGACATCAAATTAATCACTATTCCTAACCAGTCGCTCGCCTTGAAGTTGTTTGTGCTTTTGTTTTTTTGTCTACATTTATTGTGCAGTATCACCTTGACCCGGATTCGGCTGGCACTACGGCCCGACGTTTGATTGATCTCGTCAACCTAAGATCAAATCACAACGTGGGTAGGTTGAATCGAGATCAAAGCAGTTGCTTCGGTGACCAGGCGTTGGAAGCGAGCCGAGTACGACAAGTTGGTGCTAGAACCCAGCAAGACTTCAACCGATGTCCCAGGGTTAGCCCGTCACAAAGGACCGACGTCACAAGTGCGCCGCGACCAGTACGGGTGTCACAAACGGTGCCCTGACCAGGATAGAGGAGGAGTTGGGTGTCACATTTCCTTTATTGCAAAAGGTATAATTTTATATCTTTTAGTTTACAAAAAGCATATTTTTCCATTCTATATTTGTATTATATGATTTCTATTTGTATATACATACTATTGGTCATCATTGGCACAAAAAGCACTTAATTTGCGTAATTCCTTTCATTTTGTGTGTTCAATAAATTTAACGTATTTCTCTATTTTAAATTCGGCTCGTGTTTGTCTTTGTCGTGTGCTTTGCCTTCACGTCAACGTTATCACAAACATTTGTTTGTACTACGATACGCTTTTTCCGTGAGTTTTTTTACCTTATAAAAAATCCGATAACGTCTCTAAGATGCTGATGTCCTAGACACAGAGATCACTGGATCTCATCCCAATAGAACACTTGGGTAACTAGTTGAAACAACGTGTTTATGGTCGGCGTGCTCTACTATGACACATCCGGTTATTTTGTTGAAATAAATACGTCGCGAAGTCATTCACGAACTAAAAGTACAACGCAACACCTACATTCTTCTAAAATCCTACCACTGACGAGTTTAAAAAAAAAATTAGACCAAAAAGTATCGACACAATAATTCGGGTATCTTTACATAACTGTGGGTAAAATGCAAGGCAATCTTTGGAACAGAAATTCTTTGAGCCGGGAAATTTCAACAAGATACACGCTTTCTGTTTAGGAATAAGATAGAGGGGTTAGTTCTTAACATATTTACGGATGTCATGGAAATTATTGACACTATTTCTATTCAGATTATTTCCCTCATCTTTGTTGTTTTTATCACAACGTTTCGGCCGTTGTGTCGTCCGGCCTTCTCCAGGTGTATATCGATCTAGGTAACCTACAGGAAACTCCGAACTGAAACTTTCATTTAATCTACGGGGGAAGTCCGTTTTCGTTCCATTGCACATGCCTAGGAATATTGTCTAGTTAATATTTTATTTATTACTGTTCAGTTATTGCTCGCCCCTTTCTACTGAGTGCAAGTACACACTGGCCGACACAGTGATTGAACTAACAACCACTACGTCACCAAATTCATGTGTATTTGGGCAGTAAGTTAGCTAAATACCAATGAATATTGCTTTTTCAGACCACCCAGATGGTTTTCGATATATATTTAAATAAAATTATTCAATGTTTAAGTACTTTCACCCACCGTTAGTCATTAGAAAAACAATTTAGGATATTTGTGTTTTATCGGTTTCTTCATTTGCAGGTATTGCATTTTCGCGTCTTCGCATGTCTGTTCGTATGATTGTTACTTTTATTATTGAAATATTTCCGTAGGTTCGTTCCTAAATTATTTAACATTACTTCATTGTTTTTTTCTTAGTCGCATTTTACAATAGTACATCGCTTTCTACATATTTTAGAATTTAAAAGAAATTAATAAAAATCCTACGGTAAAATAGAAAGTATTAAAAAAACTCGAATGAGTACATCTTTAAATTAACTTTGTTTCTTATGCTTACATGAGAAAATAGAAATTAGCAAATCTATTGATAAAGACTCCTTATTAAACCAAAGAAGTGAACTAACAGTAAATAGTAGGCATAGTTTACATTTTACCTTACAATATGGTTAAACTTCGAATTTGATAATACTTTTTCTTACAGTAATAATTGATAGAGGTTTACTATTCTATTGTATAAAGTTCATTTAGATTTAATGTAGCTTTGCATTGATGTCTAGTTAGTATTATTAATATCTTATATGAATGTACAGCAGTTTAGTTAGTATTAAGATCTTATATTGATTAGTTTGCATTATTAACATCTTATATGGATAGTCTTTACTTAACGCTTGTATATTAATTTCCCAATGTAGTTTTGAATTTATGATTCGTTATTTGTGTGTGTGTGTGTGTGTGTGTGTGTGTGTGTGTTTTACCGGTTTCTTAAAGAAGCTTTTAATTATCAGCTACCGAGCATATATCTAGTTAAAATTATGTTAGATTATCCTCCTACCTCTTTCCCCTTAACTTCCAGTGAAATTTGAACGTCATACTTCTTTATATTTTATGAAATAATGTAATCATTTGTATCAGTTGTAAACGAAATTGTCTAAGATTTCTATGTAGACAACTTCATGTCATGACCTATGTCTCAAATTTTATTGTTTAATCACGGAAAACCAACAAGCATAATTTTTATTCTGTTTTTATTTTTCGTCTTACGTTTCTTTTTTTTAAAAAAAGATGTAGTCTGGTTTTTAAATTAATCATTCACTCACCAATAATTTAATATCGCCCGAGACTGAGGAGACACATTTGTAGTTTTGAAACACGATTGCTATTGGGTAGCGATTTTTAACATGATTCTTTTTTATCTCCGATAATATATATATATATATATATATATATATATATATATATATATATAAACACCCCGAGATAACATAAAAGGAGAGAAATATATATGTATGGGATTAACTTCTGGAGAAATGTTATTGTGGTAGTATTAGGTTTTTCTAAAAGAGGGCGTAGTGTTTATGCTACAAGTGCTTCGCTATAGGACATGTTATTTGCCCAGGAAATAGTTCCCATCGAAAGATAAACAAGAAACAACCTATCCCTACCTCATCTTGTAGTTGTAGAGACCTAAAATAGAAAGTTATTTTCTGCTCTTCCTTTTTATACTATGTTATACACCGAAACCGCTAAGAGAACTCCCCTAACCTACAAGGTGATGTAATCTCATACAACTGTCAATGTTAGTTTTTGTTTAACTTTCAAGCCTTCAAATGGCTTCAGCAATAATAATAATAATAAAACAGAAATAAAATTAAATTCTAAGTCCGTTCAGCGGTAGTTTTCATCTTTATTATATTAATTTCAAATTGTGTATGATTATGTTACGTAGACGTGATGTTAGTGTGAAGTTTGTGAGTTTGTTGTGCCGTGGTGTCGTGTGAACATCAGTTATAAAATTCAAAGTCTGGCTGTAAGGTGACACTATCAGCTTGTAAAACCTTATTTTGCTAAAGTCTGAAGAATGTTCTGGAAAGAAAAAACGATAAGCAAGAAACAAAGTATCAGCCTGCAAATCGACATAAAAATAAATATTTCCCTAGATCTAGAATGTTTTTAAAAATCAATTCACCCAAAGCAAGGCAATAATGCCACTAGGACGCAATGGGTAACTCTGAGTAAAGGAGAATTAAAAAAACTTTAGAAGGAACTGGAAACCCATATCCTGAACAGAAAAAAGGTGTTAAACTCTACTCCTGATCATAAGACCGGGGAGGAGTGTGAACCGGACGATGGGCGAACCTATCTACTCCTATTTTCATAGAATCGACAGAAGAGGAGTTGGTTATTAAGCAACTTCCTAACAAGATGATGGGAATTTACTTGCTTCTTGAAGGTCCAAAAACGAGACAGAAAAATGGATTTCCCACATCGAAAGCAATAAGACTCAGTGAGAGAGATAAACAACAGAAACAGGATTGAACATTTATAGTAATTGCATTCACATAAGAAAATAAAACAATTTCCTTCTCCGAGACTGGTTGTCAAGCATGGCTATAGGTTTCAAACTATCCTGCTCGTAGCTGAGGGGGGATGGATTCATGCCTTTCACAGGGGTGTTGGCATATCAGTGAATTTAATGAACTCGACTGGCAATAAGAGCAGATAGATTCGCCTATTTCCCGGTTTACACTCCTCTCTGGTCTTTTGAACAGGAGTAAAAGTTTATCCCTTCTTTCCTGTTCAGGATTAGGTTTCTTTCTAAAGACTTTTTATTCTCTTTCACTTCCGCTAATACCTGGCGTCTTACTTATTTACTATTTTACTTACTTATTTACTATTAACTTAGTATATTACTAAATATTCTGGAGACAAATTCTTCAATAATTTTCTTTGCTATTTTCTTAATTTTTTGTAGAGCACATAATGTGTAAAGAAGGATAGGATAATTTGACACGCACAGGGCATAATGAATTTAACCCTAGATCACTAAACATCAATTAACGTACGCCACTATTAACCATGGGTATATCATACCCGATTTTAAAAAAATCCCCCCCCAAAAAAGTATTAAATATAAATCCTTATTTGAAATATTTTACATGCAGACACTTCAAACTTTGAGTTAACATCAATAGGAACTGAAAAAAATATTAATTAGGTAAGAAAATCAGGTACTGAAATTTGTAATTAAAAATATGAAAATTTGCGCTGTGTACTATATACCCATGGTTAGTGTTCTAGGGTTAAGAACGACAAACGAAAGCAGTGACTACTGTACTTAAAAAGTTCTGTGCCATGCGGAGTAAAACAGCTAGAAAATTAAACTTGTAGATGTAACTAGTGCCTCTCATATTTATATTAACGCAAAATACTACAAAATATAAAATAATAAGAAGAAAGCATCAGAAAGGTAAATGACATCAGTAAATAGAATTTATATATGAATAACAACAATTCTACAGATAGTAATTCAGTGAACTTAGAGATTTAGTTGAAGCATGTATTTGTTACATGGAAATCTTCTTTTGACAGGTAAAATGTGTTCCGGTGAAGAATGTTCAATTTGTGTGAAAGCGATTTAGAATCTGTAATGAATAAATCTGTTTAAATGAATTAAACAATTTGTAACAATTTCTATAGTTGAAAGTTCGATGTTTAAATATAGCAGGAGTTATTTAACTTTTAACTGCTAGTTTGGATTGCTTAAGGCTTTTTAAATAAAAATGTCTTCCTGCTAATGAAAATCTCACTTTTAGAAGTTGATAAGTTTCTGTGTCCTTGTTGATGAAGGGGTGAATTGATGTTCATAGATATTCGTAGATGCGCGATGTTCGTACGTACGTGTGTGTGTGCGTGTGTCATGACGTTTCATAGCGTTTTCCCCCATTGGAAAAACGCAAAAACAGGAAAAAGAAAAGCGTCAAAGTATCGCTAGTTATTTATAAGTAATGTGAATCACGTGATAGGTTCGCGAACACATAACTTTGCACGTGAAAATACAGTTTTAATATTTATTGTCCAATCAGGACGTTGTTAAATAACAGCATTATGGAAATTAGCTGTGATCCTCCGAAATGCAGAAGTTAGGTTCTACAAACATAGTAAGAGTTATAAAAACGGGAAATGGTTGATAGCCACTGTCGCCCACGTCTTGAAGGGATACATTGCATAGAGTTAAGAGACATAGCAACTGACTATATAAATGACAGAATGAAAAAATAAATAAATTGTTTTTTTTCTGGGGTTAAAATTAGGTAATTTATTTTGCCAAATGACAAATACCTGTAGACATGTTGCAAATGCGACGCAATAAATAAGTCTAGAGCTTATGCAAAAAGTTATTTCACATAAAATATCTCTTCGATTCTCATTTTCCGAATGTCGCTTATTTTGGTCAAGGAAGTATTCTTATTCTGGTTGTTATTTGCAAAATTATAAACCTAAAAAATTATTCAAAGAAAGAATAGAATAAAAAGAACAGAATCTTTTCTTTATGCTTGAATACACAATATACCTGGGTGTTGATGTAATTTAATTCAAATCGACTCAAAATGCTTAGCTGATTATGAAAATGCTTAGCTGATTCAGAAAAATATGGTATTGTATGAATCTATACAAATAAAAATATGACAAAAGATATTGAAAATTCTTCTAAGAATTAATCGAACCAAAACTGGAATCGTTTATTTCAGAGTGAATACAGAATTTATCTGGGAGATAATGTGATGTTATTCAAAGCGATTCTAAAGGCTTAGATGCGTCAGTAAATATGATATATGAATTTATATAAATGTAGAAAAAAACTTTGTAAAAACAATAATAGATAAATTTGCATCAATCGATTCGTAATGTGTTTATATGCTTCCATGTTGTTTTTTTCTGTATAATAGCCATTTTTATAATACTCTTCCTAAATCTTGATTATTAGTTCTTTTGAATAATATTTTCACTTTAATACTCAAGAACATTTATCGATTTCAGTAAATAGCTAAATATTTTCTGCGTATTTCACACGCAAAACAATAATTGTACAGTTATTTTTAAATAGGATAAAGAAACAATTGGACCATGTGCTTCATATAGGTATTGAATAAGCGTGTAAAATTCAATTGTATCCCTGTATGATTACGGTAAAATTATATTCATTGCGATATTTCCAATTGCAAATTATCAGTAAAATATAATTTCGCACTCGGGTTTATTATGAGAAACGTAGGCAAACCTATGGACATGCATAGATACATATACAGACAAACACCCCGTCAGACGCACGCACACGAACCAATCCATATAGAAACACACAAACCCGGTGTTAACCGAAAGGTCGGCTATTTTGCTTCTACTTTTACCCAACGTGATAACTTTAAAGAAGGCAGTGGAAACTACACAGTAAAAAATAACATATGCGGCACTATTTTCATTACTTCAAACGTTATTTTTGTGGACACAACGTATTTGATTTAACTAGGGAAATCAGTCCCTTTGGGATGAACAATTCACTGCCAGCCCACAGGGGCTGGATGATGATAAGGACAACAGCATATCGTCTCACTTCACTTGCAGCGCATACAGAAGGCGTACAAGTTGAGCAAGTGGGTACTTCACACACTGTCGACATTGCGTGACAGCCTGTTTTTCGTTGCTTTCCCGGCAACGTAACGTATCCATATTTGATCGAGTGCTCACTAGTGACGAAAAGGAGGTCCTGCAGTGGATCGAAGTGAGACACTCTCAATTGTGCGAGACATTGGTTGTCACCACACGAATACCTCACCATCCACGCAAGAGCACCCTCTGTATCTGGTGCACTTGTCGATAAGCGGGGCACTATGAGCTGCTACCAACAGGCCAAACCATCACTGCGGACCTGTATTTGCAGCAGTTGGAACGTGTGCAACAGACTTTGAAGCAGAAGGAACCAGCATTGGTTAATCGCAAGGGTGTACTGTTCGTCAGTGAAAATTCCAAGCCTCATGTAGCACGGGTGGCCAGGGATACCATACGGTGACTTGGCTGGGAGACATCGTGTCATTTACCTTAATCCCGTGACCTTGCGCTAACAAAATACCACGTCTTCTATTACCAGGATAACCACCTTTCTTTGCGTATGAGACAGACTTGCGCCGGGCTATCACAAACTTCTTTGCGTCCAAGAAACCCGTTTTTACCGCCTGGACATTGCGCAGCTGGAGACACCTTAGCAAAAAGTTCTGGATGCTGATGGGGATTACATTGAAGACTAACTGTATGTCAGATTTTCTGTATACTTTTTTTTTTTGTAATAAATAAAAAAACGACAAGAAAGTTTTGGTAACCTTGTATATGTGTGTGTCTGTATGTGTATGTGGATTGTGAGTGTGAATGTGTCTAGGTGTGTCTGAGAGCGCGTGTGTTTATAGATAGATAAATAGATAGAGCGGGCGTTCTAACATATGACGCGTAATAATAAAATCTATTATCTCTATACAAATAATAGGGTGAAAATCACGATATTTGGTTAGGTATCGAGAATTGATTCGCTAATAATAAAAAATTATTTATATCGCATAATGTTTTTCTTCTGTTCTGAGTGTAAAATATAACATTTACACACACACGCACACACACACACACACACATATATATATATATTTTGATTGTCTGATATTCACGTAGCCAGTTTGAATGTAATAAAATTAGTGTTAATTTAACATTAGCCACTCGGATACATGCAAATGTTTTGTTTTAAACAAGCCAAAAGAATATTTCGAATTTTACGCATGCGCACTTTTCCTGCTTCCTTTTCCTTTTTTTTTCTTTTGTCATAAAAACCTTTCGTCGCCATTAATACGCTCCGATAAATAACTGATTATTCGACAATCGGACAAACTTGGAAGCCGTGTAAACAGAGGCTAAAAAATATGAAGGAATAAATTGAACGAAGGCATTAGGCAACAATATTTGATTAAGACACGTATATTTAAGTTTTATCAGTCACAAGTATAATATCCTGCCCGACGCGCTACGTAATGAAAATGAACGCAATCTATTTAAATTAAATTGTTTATAGTTTATGGCTGCATAAAGCTAGCGAGGCCTGCGCATCTGGCGATCGTATCTCTTCAGGTCTGAACCAAACAGTAAATGATTAGAAAATGTATTCCAAATGAAAGGGGATGAGGAATAAAATAAAAAAAATAAAAAGAGAGTTTATTTTCAATGAAAATTTCCTATCTCTAGTGGATCTCAAAAGAAAGAAAGAAAAAAGACGCTATTGACCATTAATTTTTAAAATAAATAGATTCATTATTTGTTGTGATCGTTTAATTTCATAAGATTATTCTAAAGATGTCAGTAATTTGGCAAAAACCATTTAGGTTATCAATATATATATATATATATATATATATATATATATATATATATATATATATATATATATATATATATATATATATATATATATATGTGTGTGTGTGTTATTTTTACTGAATACTTATATTTGAGTAGATGCCCCGTTTATTTATTAAATACATTTATTTATTTTCGTCTGGCGACCTGAACATTATTGAAGATAAATATGCACTCTCCGGCGAGATTCGAATCCTATCAGAGAGCACATATTCTTTTCTTTAATAAGATTTCTCGAACATACAATCAGCCTTAACGAAATTTAGAAAGAAATAACTAAAGATGTCTCCTTGATGCAAACAGAAGAAAAACAAACTCGTAATTTCTTCTGTTGTAAACGGAAGTACCATAATTATAAACAGGTTGAAAAGGCAATTAAAAAAAATAATTTCCCGATGCATATCACTCGACGATTCCAACAATCACCCATTTATCATCTACTATAAAGAGTTTAAAACATGTAATTTAAATATTACCAACAACACCGGACCTCAAAAATCTCCCCTCTGTAAAAATAATGGCGTCTGTGAATTCTCATGTCTCCTGGGAGATTGCATCTCCAATATTATTATTATTATTATTATTATTATTATTATTATTATTATCATCATCATCATCATCATCATCATCATCATCATCATCATCATCATCATCATCATTATTATTCTTCTTCTTCTTCTTCTTCTTCTTCTTCTTCTTCTTCTTCTTCTTCTTCTTCTATGTGCCGTGTACCTTAAGGACGTTGGCGATCATGGTTCTCCACAATTTCCTTTCCATTGTAGATATTAATGTTATGTATTTTCCGACCCCTCTTTCCTCATTATGTGCCCGAGAAATTTCAACTGTCTCTTCCTGATGTTAGATATAAGTGTCCTTTTTGTTTCAATTTTCTCTGTATTTTCCCTTTTTTTCTTTTAGATTCAAGTTTCTGTTTATCAAAGTTATTTGAATAAGACAACGAGAAACCACACTACTATCAATCCCATAAAAATCGACAGCTGACGGTGCCAAAGACTACCCTTCTCTCGGAAGAAGCAAAATAAATAAATAAATAAAACAAGGAAGCCCAAACTTTTAAAGAACCTTAAGGGACAATAATATGAGAACATGTTTAATACAAGTACAATATCAATATTGTAATTAACAGAAACGAAAAGAAAATACACATTATTGTCATTAATGTCGGCATGTATCGCAAATTTTTCTTGTTTATGTTATTGTTGTACGTTTTATTCATAAAATTTTCAGTATAAAAATGAGAAAAGGAATCCGCTATCAACTACAAATACATCCAACAAGGGGTAAGCTACATTTAACAACTATTAGTACTCCTTGGAACATTTTCAGCAATGCAATTCAGTAGGAAATTTCTTCTATTTCGTAGGGAATAACCGTATAGGAGAAGGTTTTTGTAGATGGAAATTTTATGATGTTTCTGTCTCTTTGATGCGGTTTCCATGTTCAGACAAAATGAGTTGAAGATCAGATGTAGATCAGGTATATGAATCGTACAAAATGATAAAATAAACTAAAGAACAAATAGGAAAACGAATCTCAATCGAACATGCTTCATTTTTATTAAAGTTTCGTCAGAGATTGAGATAGAACTGTGTTGTGGATTCCGGGATGAAATCCGGTATCAAATAATAACAAACGCCAAGAATGAATATAGGAAATAAATGTATTAACGTAATAATACAAACTGCTAATACAGGTTAGTAGTTCCAGGAATGCGGGGTTAGTTGACAAATATATATAAAGTCTTTGGTATCGATGTATCGTTGTATGACTTCTTACGGAGTCTACGTGCTCGTGACTGTGACTCTTGCCGCTACGTTATTCTACCGACCGACTCAACGTTCCACTACTACTCCTACTTGACTACTACTACTGTCCGACTTGACTACAACCATCCGGGTATTCACTGGTAGTAGTATATGTATACCTTGGGTGAGTCCATTTGTGTAAAAAGGGGAGACCCATCAATACCCCCTCCTTAATTCCCTTTTAGGGGGAGTTAGTATTTTTTCTCTTATTGTCGATAATCAGAGGTTCGGTAGATTTTCTCTTCCTGTTTGACCTGCTAATTTCTGTGTCTTCATCCTGAGGTCATTGAATCTCATTTTGTATTTGGCCAATATGTCGTCTGTGGGTAGACCTTTCGCCTCGTACTGTGTACATCACATTTCCTAGTCTGTTAATTATTGTACCAGGTTCGAATGATCTCTTGAGTACTATAAGTGTATACCGGTTTTTGTTCTTGTGCGACAATAACTTATGATACACACACCGTATTCTGTGGGCAAACGGCAGGTCTCGCTTCTTTTTTACATCCTACAAAAAGAACTGATAGGTAAATCCCATACGTCGAACTTCTGTATCCAGTCTTAGCCCACCAGATTTTCTGTATCTTTCATTTCCACCTTTTTTGAAATAGTGACGTCTTTGGACTGAAAAGCTCTGTAAAGCATGTAACTACTTCGTCAAACGTTAACTCATTTGTCTTTTTTGGCACGATGTAATCCACAAACTTTGTGCATTCTTCTGTTCCTAATTTTCTGAGTAACAGACGTAGCTTCTTTGCTTCGGTCCAGTTTTGACAATCGATTTTGTAGATATCGTCATAACGTCTGAAATAATCCCCGAAATTTTTATCCTCTTATAAGGAGTAATTGAATGTCTCTAACGTATTCCACACTGCGTCTTGGGAAAAAGTCGCCTCTTTTTCGATAGTTTGTTGTTTGTTACCCGCTACCTTTAATATTAGTTCCTGGAGTTGCATTTGTCTTTCTTCAATTTGCATTTGTCTTTCTTCATTTTCTTTCTGGGTTTGTAGTAATTGCATTTGCCACTTCTCTTCCATTCTTTCTTGGAATTGTAATTGAGGTTCATTTTGTCTTTTTTGAAGTTGTAATTGCTGTTCATTTTGGTATTTTACAAGTTCTACTAAAAACATTTTAAAATCCTCCATGATAAGAGTCTTACGAGAAACTCGATTTTCCGTATTTTAAACCTCGTAAATCTTTGTCGCCAAGTTGTTGTGGATACTGGAAAAAAACGGCAAATTTTTCTTTTGAGTCTCCGAGAAGTGCAAATTCTTGTCGCCAAAGCTGTTGTGGTGAGAAGAGAGATTTTTTTTCTTTCCGTGTTGTTGTGCTCGGCAAGGGAGAATTTTTTTTCTCTTTTTCCTTTTTCGTGTGAGTTCGAATTCCTCGTCGCCAATTTGTTGTGTATTCCGGGTTGAAATCTGGTATCAAATAATAACAAACGCCAAGAATGAATATAGGAAATAAATGTATTAACATAATAATACAAACTGGTAATACAGGTTAGTAGTTCCAGGAATGCGGGGTTAGTTGACAAATATATATAAAGTCTTTGGTATCGACGTATCGCTGTATGACTTCTTACTGAGTCTAATTGCTCGTTACTGTGACTCTTGCCGCTACGTTATTCTACCGACCGACTCAACGTTCCACTACTACTACTACTTGACTACTATTACTGTCCGACTTGACTACAACTCTCCGGGTATTCACTGCTAGTAGTATATGTATACCTTGGGTGAGTCCATTTGTGTAAAAAGGGGAGACCCCTCAATAAAATGAAAACAGCAAAGAGACACAGACCATTTTTATGCTATCATTTCAGTTAGCTCCTATTCGTCAGATAAGTGTCACGTATATATATATATATATATATATATATATATATATATATATATATATATATATATATATATATATAAAGTGATCATAGAAGTCAACGCTTAGAGGCGATAGTCTGTTTCATGCTAGACGCAATCGTCAGGCCATGAGTGCTGTTATTTTTCTCGGCTATTTATATATACGGGTCAGTGTTGCATTGTGGGTAGTCTATTTTGGCGCTTATTTTTCCAGAAAGCGTTTATTTGTTTATTCATTTATTTGGGTTAAATTATTTTGCTTGTTTTTATTTATTTTTATTTTTTATATTTATTTTTTATTTTTATTTCTTATCTTATATATTTATTTTTATTTTATTTTGTTTCCTACTTTTTATTCTATTTCGCCTATTCTAACAAGTGTGATTTGGTAATTTGTTTGGATTAATTTATTTTGCTTATTTTATTGTCATTATTTTTATTTTTTATATTTTTTCCGTTTTCGATTTGTAAGTAAAGTAGTAAAAATTCGTTTTCATGTCTGCATTTTGAGAAATAGGCGATATTTAAGTTGGTTGCTTTTGATATCTCGTTATCCAAAGCGGTACTTGAATTAAATTTGCTTCCTAAGTAACCAAAAATGATTTCACATACTTCATATATATATATATATATATATATATATATATATATATATATATATATAAATTCCCAAGACCATAGAATGCAGGTAAAACTCAATGTTCAGGAGAGAGTAAGAATATAATATTAAAAGCTCAAACACTAACACATGGTTGTAATCACGATTCAATTCATCAGACCTACAAATTCAAAAACAACTCGAAAATATAACTCCGGATATAAAAAACAAAATTTTAATGAGATTGTATGTGTGGGAGTGGGAAATATATGAAAGCTCTAGAGAGGGGTGTAACAGAAGAAAGAAGAACAGGACCGCCTAAAAGTGAAGGCGGGGATTACAATTTAACAGAGATAAGTTTTAAATAGAGGAGTTAAATAACGGTTTAAATGAGCGAGATACAGACAAATATGAATTATTTTCAGATAATATATATATATATATATATATATATATATATATATATATATATATATATATATTAGCTTAAAAAATTTATTGTTTAATATACATACATATATATATATATATATATATATATATATATATATATATATTAAACAATACATTTATTGGTCTCTTGCGGTTAAATCTGATAACATGATTTAATTTGCTGCCTGTCTCCACCTATAAATACCAACGCATTATCATTACAGAACATTTTGTCTTTCGTTCTGAAATGTAGAAATCAAATCTAACAGATACATTGGCATTTGTCCCTTATATATATATATATATATATATATATATATATATATATATATATATATATATATATATACATATATATATTTGAAAATTGTAACATAAATATGTTATAAAATCACTAAAAAATAGCCATTTTGTTTCAACACCTCTGGTGTCTTATCAAGTGATGATGTTGGATGTAGAACTTTCAACATCATCACTTGATAAGACACCAGAGGTGTTGAAATAAAATGGCTATTTTTTAGTGATTTTATAACATATTTATGTTATAATTTTCAAATAAATAATTATATTTGCTCTACTCTGTATTCATCACTCTTTTAAGAATAGTAATTTTTGGTTATTGGAATTTATTCCGTATACACCAATCCTATACTTGTATATATATATATATATATATATATATATATATATATATATATATGCATTTTGGAATAATTGTAGCGGCTCGGATTGAGGAATCGGAGAGCCGCGTTCGAATCGATTATATTCGCTTATCTATTAATACCCTTGGGAAAGGTATGAATCCTCTTCTACTCCGACCAGCTATGGGTAAATAGCAGGGAGGATTGGGTTCTATGCCCTTGAAGGACAACTCTGAATTCTGCGGTAAGTCGTTCCGGGAGTTTGTGGCACGTAGTGCACCACGTGTCTGTATTCAGCCCTTCAAGTGGGAATGCTTCACTATTATAATCAAATTCCTGTGCTGGTGTCGGGCTGTCGGTTGATCTACTTGACCCTCATACGTGGAATTCGACAGGAGAGTCGAGAGTGTATATATATATATATATATATAATAATTACCTTATATATATATATATATATATATATATATATATATATATATATATATATATATATATATATATATATGTGTGTGTGTGTATTTAGGCAGCAATCCTTCTTTCATGCACATTTCATTAAAACGATTGACAAGGTGCTTTTATTTAGTTTTTTATATAATTTCTCGTGCGCTCTAATAATGTTTTTCTTTTCAAATGATAAATTATATAAAAACTGTTCGAATGTTCTTTTTATCCGAGCGCTTTCGGCTATACATGGACATAATATCTTGACCGTGTTTTGAAACATTTTATAAAACATAACAATATAACATATAACAAACTATTTCTAATTCTAACAGTTGAAATATAATCATTGAAAATGGCTAAATGTATAGCCGAAAGCGCTCGGATAAAAAGAACATTCGGACGGTTTTTATATAATTCATCATCTGAAAAGAAAAACATTATTAGATCGCACGAGAAATCATATAAAAAAAACTAAATAAAAGCACCTTGTCAGTCGTTTTTAATGAAATATGCATATATATATATATATATATATATATATATATATATATATATATATATATATATATATATATTATTATTATTATTATTATTATTATTATTATTAATTAATTAATTAATTAATTAAACAATATCAGACACTTAAAATCCCATTTTTTTTATTTCATTAGAGCCTGCTTTAATAATAATGTTGCTCTGTTTTTTTTTACATGGAGCTCTCCCTGGCTGGATCTATATCACCTGGAAATTCCATATGGATCTTCAGGATCTTTATTTTATTTATTTGCTCTACTTAGCGTACTGGGCACTTCATGAATTTTCTTAGTTACTCGACTGTTATCTTTAAGGCAACTATAATTAAGAAGCTAGAAATAGCAAAATCCCTCCGATATATTAACAACGTATTTAGAACTTTCAGTCGTGGCTGTCCCAAATGGACATACTTCCTTGCACGTGTGACTCAAAATAAAATCTCCCATTACTATCTGTCTCCCAACTAAATTCAAATAGGCTTATTTCAACAACGAACATCCTCAATAAAAAAAAAAATCAACTTCACATCATTTTATATAATTTAGCGCCAGTTGTTATATGTTAAAAATGTTAAACATACTTATATCCATTGATAAGTGGATTCAGAACTCTTGAGTAAACATACATTATTATTATTATTATTATTATTATTATTATTATTATTATTATTATTTGATATGATCCCCGACTTATTGGTGTTGCGTTTTTGTTTCATTTCTTAATGTTTTTTTTATCAAACATTTTAATGTCAAATACGAAACATATTTTGAGATTATAAGAATTTTGGACAGATAATAATGATTTTCTGATACAAGTCTTACTATTTATTCCATAGTTAGGAGGAGTAGAGGCGGATTCATACTTTTTACCGAGGGTATTTGCACGTAAGTGAATGTAACAAACTCGGCTGGAATTGGAACTCGGCTCTGCGATTAAAAATTCTAAAAACACTGAACATTAGAGCACGCACACCTCCAAGCTCACAGGACCCAGTATCCCCACGCTGTCACTCATAGTGACTAGGTTCGAGGTTGCTTAACTTCGCTCATCGTACGGGAACCACTGTTTCAACATGATGTGGCTATAAGCTGGTTGATGTTGGTCGTAGCTCAGCTCTTACCTGCAGCTTTGAGACACAATACTTACCTCGACACATGAGCTTTTTCAAGCAGCGTTGCTACCTGCACACTGCCAATAGTGCCTGGTACTTATGGTGTTGCTAGATTCCTTGGAGCAGTCCCGCGTCCGCCAATCGCAAAGAAAAAGCTGCTGCTTAATATCTTTCACTGATTTGCCCGCCAGGTCTTGGTGCCTTTGTAATTTCGCCTGCTCCGCCTTTGCGATGTTCTTACCCCAGGTTAGCGCAACGTCTGTCATCTTATATTCATGGTTGATCTTGTGCACAAGTGTCATGTCAGTGTGTTTACTCTCCAAGCGCTTGTCAGTTAACATTGCCGAATGCCACATATGCTGCATTTGCTAATTCTCAACTATTGACGGTGTTGAATGCTCGATTATCATTATTATTATTATTATTATTATTATTATTATTATTATTATTATTATTATTGCTGTTGTTGTTGTTTTATTTCCTTTGGTTTTATACTCATTTCTTTCCGGGTCCCGATCAGAGACCTAAGTTCTGAAATGGCATCATGACATTTTTCACTGAACAGTTCTGAAAAAAAAATCATATTTTACATTGATAAAACCCTTCGTAAGGTGTGGACTGTACTGGTGAGAACAATTATTTTTTTTATTTCTTTAAGGCATTGGCTGCCAGGGATCTCTTCAATGACTCGATGGGAATCTTTTCCAATCGATCCGAGGGCTCCAACTACAACTGGTATTGTTAATGTCCTCATGCGCCATATTTTTGAGATTACGATTTCAAGGTCCTTGTATTTTGATAGCTTTTTGAAGATCTTCAACGATACATTACAGTCTGATGGGACTGCCATGTCAATAAGGAGGCACTTTTTGTCTTCGTGGTCTGTAATTATTTCTTTTGATTTCTGTTGTATACAAATATCCTTCCGTATCCCATCCAGAGACCTACGTTCAGAAATGGCCTCATGATTTTTTCCACTATTCATTAAAACAAAAAACTAAGACACATTTACATTGATAAATCTCTTCGTAATGTGTGAGCTATACTTGTGTGTACAAACTTTTGTATTTTTTAAAGCAAGAGTTACCAGGAATCCCTTCAATTTCCAATCAATCCGAGGGTTCCAA
>OZ038492.1:59641278-59648778 GCA_964036315.1 Acanthosepion esculentum | reverse complement strand
TTCTGGATTTCATCTTTTCAATATCCACCCCCAGTGAGTTAACTAAACCAAATAGAGTTTCACATCGCTATTACCAGAATGAATAATGCCCCACTGATTATTATTTAGAATCCTTCTCGTTCTATTCAATATTATGTCCCATTTAGCTTCGAATAAGTTCACAATGTTTTATTATATTGTCATCAACACATTACATATATGTCTCAGTCTCTTACCCTCTTGCTCTTTCTCACTATCTATCTATCTATCTATCTATCTATCTATCTATCTATCTATCTATTTATCTATGTGTGTGTGTGTCTGATCAACGGTGGTTTGAACGAATGTTCGAAGTGCACTTTTCTGTAAAGTTTTTGAGTGCACAGGCCGATAGACGTATTACATACTATTAAAAAAACAAAACCAATAACAAGGCGTCTATTTCAAACACTTGCCTACACAAAAATAACACATCTATCTATCTATCTATCTATCTATCTATCTATCTATATATATATATATATATATATATATGCAGAACCATGGTATTTCCTTGGTCTCTTTAATCATGAAACAACAAAACTTATCCGTGAATACGAATGGATGTTATTGAAAATAAACAAACACGTCTAAATTTTTTAATTAGACATGCTTAAATGAAAATATGCTGCCAAAATATAAGAAATACACACACACACACACACACACACACACACACACACACACACACACACACACACATATATATATATATATATATATATATATATAAAAGTGAACATAGAATTCAACACTTGGAGGCGACAGTCTGTTTCATGCTAGTGCAATCGTCAGTCGTAGTTGCCTGACGATTGCACTAGCATGAAACAGACTGTCGCCTCCAAGTGTTGACTTCTATGTTCACTTTTATATTTACACACGCTCTATCTCTGATATTGAGCGCTTTATCCCATAAATATAGCACACTTTAAGACTATATTTCTTTATATATATATATATATATATATATATATATATATATATATATTGAGTGTGCGTGAGTGGGTGTGTGAGAGAAAGAGAGACAGAGGTCTAGCCTATGCCGAATCAACGGTGGTTTATCAGAATATGGGTTTTTTTATGGGACAGATTTCAGTCTCGCACAAGAAATAGTCTGTATTTCTATTCACTTACATTTTAGTCAGTGACTACCTAAATATAGTTTTGCCATGAATCTTTTATAAAAAGAGAATACCGTTGTTATATTTTTACTGGATCTGACCAACCCTATCCTTCTATCCTTGATTAGGTTCACGGTCGATTACTACGGTCTCTTAGGGGTTTACTTATTTTCCACCCAACATCGCCTTTTCCCATAAATGCAACTGCGCGTCCATATCGCTATTCCATCGCCACTGTTCGGAAGTACTCCATTCTTTAGTTCTGCCAGTTCAGACCCTTACAACTAAGACTCTCGATACCACTTCCACAGAGTCTAACCACTCTCATTCTCTACATATTCCAGTTGTAAGGAAGAAGTTCTACTGAAACAAATAGATTTTCTCCAAGGACCGCTGCTTTGTGGAACAGACCACCACGTGGATATTTCCCTAAATACTTACTCTGTTCAGGTCAATGGTCAACCATTATATTACCGTACCTATTTTTCATAATTGTCAATTACAACAACCTGCTCTTAGATTCCTATCACCAACCTTATGCAGTAACCCTTTAATTGGGTGAAATTATTGATATATTTATTTGTTTTTTACGGCTTATCAACCCTTTGCAGGTTATTTAAAGCCAGAAAATATTTTTAGATTGTAAGAATGTTTTGAAGATGATATTCATTTAGTGATACAAGTCTTACTAATTAACCCACAACTTGGGGAGAAGAGGCGGATTCATACCTTTCACAAGCGTATTTGCTTGTAATTTATTATAAGGGACAAAACTGAATTTGGAACTCTCCGATTAACAATTGCGAACCATTATCCATTACACCACGCGCACATCCAAGCTTAGAGCACCTGGTATTCCCAAGCGGTCACCCATCTAGGTACTGATCAGGTTTGACATTGCTTAACTGAAGTGATCGTAAGGGGGCCGGTGTTTCAACGTAATGTGACCGTAAACGACATCAAGTTTAAACACCCATTCCCTATCTTTGCTCTAAACTATCTCTTGCAAGCCTGAGTGAATGTTACTAAAATAAAGAAAAATAGATACAAATGGAGGCCTGGGTGTCGTAAAAATGCTTTATCTCTTCGAGACATATGCTCTTATGGTATCCAGAGCTTTCATCTTTTTCTTTTATAAATATGTCTTCTTGGATTCTCGTGAAAGTGATTTTTTTTCTGATTCCCTTCTCCAATGTTTTGAATCAAGTGTGATCCTTCTTCTAAACAGGCTGTCATGAGAGCTTCGAGCGCCCAGTTTGACTCACCCAAGAAGTTAGACAAATTAAAAGAAAAGTTCTCAGGTAGAGCAAGAATCATAAGTCCACTGTTAATATCTACTCCAACGAAAATATTTTTTGAAGCACCGTATCTGATTTCAAAGGAAACTTCCGGGTCAGTTCATGGACTTGTGTGTTGTAGCTCCCAACTGAAAAAGATGCTCCCTATCTTCAGCAAAACTTTAGATGAGATTGGCGCGGAAGCTTACAAAATTGATATTGGAGTATAATATATTGCTATTACTCAGTACCAACTACGTTGATATCACCTATATGTATACCCAGGAAGGTACGCTCAGCTACAAAGCTAAGAAGGTTCAAATGTTGCGTAAAGATAATTACTGATTTCCGGCATGCTGAGGCAGGGACCTGAATGCGGTAAACTACTCTCTGCAGGGTTAGGGTTAGATCAACATACCAAGAGCTCCACATTGCCACCTTTATCTGCAAGGAATGGGCTAACAGGTTCAAAGACTTCATACGTAAGAATTCGAAAATGTGTTGTGGCGGTAACTGAAAAAATACGACGAAATATGAACCTCGGACAGTTTATCCACAACTCCTAACATAATACACTAAAACTTATTCGAAATTCTGAAAAAGTATAATAAAAAAATGATCAGACTTTGTAGCTTATTTTTAATCAAACTTTCTGGGATGCATAATTGCTGCTTAAATATACCTTATTCATATATATATATATATATATATATATATATATATATATATATATATATATATATATATATATATACAGACTTTGTATGGTGTGTTGGGTTCGTGTGTGTGTGTGTGTGTGTGTTTGTGTCTAAATAATTTGTGGAAATATCTATTCTTCGCCTGATGAAGTTGACAAGACCCGAAACGCGTGAAGCAAAATTATGGAAAATGGAGTATAATATATAAAAATCCATATTATAGCCAAAATCTTTTGCGGCTCCTTTCTTTTTACTATATATATATATATATATATATATATATATATATGTGTGTGTGTGTGTGTGTGTGTGTGTGTGGCTTTCTGTGTGTGTCTTTGTGTCTGTGTGTGTGTGTGTGTGTGTGTTTATAGCGTGCTACAGAGAGCTTAACAGTAACGTGTATTCACTCGTATGGGTTTCTCGAAAGCCATATTTGGATAATTTCCTATCCAAAACAGTGGCAAAGCAATTTCTAAATAATTAAGACATTCTATTTTTTTAATCCAACTTTTAGGGCACACCCGTATTTGAGTAGACGCCCTTTATTTAAATAGTGTTTTTTTTCGGCCTGCGCAGAGCACACACACACACACACACATATATATATACATATGATTTAAGAAAGAGCATATATTTTTATATATAATGCTCAATATTTACATAATATTAAGAATAGAGATTTAATAATATCATATGAAAAGATTACTTAACTTTTAAATATCAACGGTATTTATTTTAAACGGTATTTCCAATTTTTTCATTTTTTTTCACTTTATTCAAAAATTTTTAAAAGTTAAAAAATTTTAAATGCCGTTTTAAAAAAGTAACAAAAAATGGAAAATTTACCAAGAAACATTGATGTCGGGATAAAATTGATATTTAAAAGTGAAATAATCTTCATATATATATATATATATATATATATATATATATATATATATATATATGCCGAAAATTTGTCCCCTTTTGCAGGAGAAACTGTATTCAGGTCGATAAGAATGAATTCGAATCTAATAACACTAACACACACACACGTATGCACGCACACACACACACACACATACATATATATATATATATGGAAAGAGAGTGAGAGAGAGAGTGATTCTCCTCTCTTTATATCTACAACTGTATATTCGCATGAGTGCGTGTGTGTGTGTGTGTGTGTGTGTGTGTGTGTGCGTGCGTGCGTGCGTGCGTGCGTGCGTGCGTGCGTAGATGAAATATCAACCTATATAGGACTAGTTTCCTGGGATACATACCCAGAACGACGGATCAACCTTC
The DNA here is from genome assembly GCA_964036315.1 of Acanthosepion esculentum. Taxonomy (NCBI): domain Eukaryota; kingdom Metazoa; phylum Mollusca; class Cephalopoda; order Sepiida; family Sepiidae; genus Acanthosepion; species Acanthosepion esculentum. The sequence goes on along the minus strand of OZ038492.1, from coordinate 59,644,380 downwards.
GGGGTTGTCAGTATTATTTCAATGAATATATGGATAATGGAGAGGTAATTGTATTCAAAAAAACCTCCTCCAGAAAATCATGGCGCCGGCTTCAATGTTAATGAAAACATTCCCCACGGTTTAAATTCTTTGTACCACATCTATAAGATGCACAGACCAGTCTCGGCGATTTTTACCTGGTGTACCCAGACTCGAGGCACTGTGTTCGCAAATATCATTTCCTTCTCTAAAGAACGATGATGAAGAAGCTAGTCTAGGTCATCATTGTGCAGTTTATTCGCTATCCCCTTGCTAGTATACACATATAGCCAGGGTCAAAAGTAGCTGAAGATAATTTTATTTGGTATCTTATATACGGAGGTTTGTTTAACAAGTTTTAATTGGCCCTTGTTGGCGCTGTTTCAGCAACAACTGTTGCTCTTATATTAATATCCCTTCGTGAAACATTGCTAAAATACATGACTTTGACCTTTTTGTACAGGGAGAAATGTTTAGGAAACAGCTGATCAGTGTAACGGGTTCGATTCTCGTTCGGTACGCCGAACAAATGCCAGACGAAGCTGGTGTGATGCCTGTAAAGAATTAGGTTGCCAGATACGGCAAATGCATATGCAAGGCACCCTCTTCAAACTGAACAATCAAATGAATTTTAATATATATAATGATCACGATCACATGATCCAAAACTTAAGACAGTTGTAGAAGCACCATACGTAGTGAAGCTGTAGCAGTAGTGAGTATGTCAAGGCTAAGATAGCCTGACAAAGTCCATCGCTTTTCAGGTTAGTTTTGAATTCAGAGTTACTTTTTCGAAGAATGCTTACTCGACCAAGGCTAAAGAACCCATTTTAGTTTCTTATTAAACCCATAGCTGGTGGAAGATGGATTATTGCTTTTACCACGGGCCTATTCCGAACCGTTACACTATCTATCTATCTATCTATCTATCTATATATATATATATATATATATATATATATATATATATATATATATTAAAAGATTCACACATTCTAGGTTTAAAAGGGAATTTAGGCATGTTCATTGAAAACATTTTCCATAAAATCTCATCGGAAAACCCTCAAAAACCGGAATCTAGGCAAACAACTAGCTGATGACGACTAGATTTCATCAGACATAGAAATTCTGCCCCACCCCTATCAAAAAACAAAAAAGTTCAACTAGATTGTTCCTACATACCGTACCTATGAACACTAATGCGTATATCCCAATGCTCATAAATACGATGGACACTATTGTTAGTGGGGGGTCATATGCTGCCTAAGTAGTCCACCACTAGCTGGCGAGTATTGTATTTTGTTGCTGTTATAAAGATTACCATTTCATTTCCTACATCCGTTCCGTTTGGTTATTCCTCATTCATTCACCATTTCCAGATTACAACAATTTTATTTCTCATTAAGTAAGAAGAGAAGAGCGTTTGAAAATTCGGATCTTTAACATTTTCTCATCATCTTTCATTTTGGTTTAACGGACTAATAATATACAAGCTTTCCCTAAATTGTTGTCACATAGACAAATACGCATATTGTCAAGAAATTAAATTATCAGCATGTTATGGAATGGGAATATTAACAAATAACATCTTCCATATGCTTTCCATCATTTGTGATGCAAGGGATGATGCGTTTTGAATGATTCACCTGAACTCGACGTTGCCGTCAATTTTAGCATATTCGCTCTTTATGTATTCAATCCAATGTATTGCATCTGGGGTTTTCATTAAATACAATTTCTCCTTTAGCTTACCCCAGAAAAAAAGTAAGTTCTTTATTCTTTCCACAAAATTCCCCATGTTTAATCTGACGCGGTAAAAAGAAAAAGTTAATGAGATTTGCTCTGTACAGACACTGGAGACACCCTGTAAAATAATATTATTTTTATTAACATTATTATTGTTATTATTGTTTAATCTCTCGATCTATATATATATATATATATATATATATATATATATAGCGTCGAAATGAAAGTCAGTGCCAAATGTCTGATAAATCTATTGAGCATATTATCATATGTCATATTTGTATTCTTTTTGAACTTACGTATTTCATTTTCACCTGTATTCTCGTTTTATTAGACACACACACACACACGTATATATATATATATATATATATATATATATATATATATATAATGAGAAAGAACAGTAAGATTTATAATCAGGTGTTCTTATTGATTATTTTTATTTTCAAAAAACAGTACTATACAGTTCTGCTGAGCATAATCATTATACATTTACCAATTTAAAAATATGCTCCCATCGCTACACAGGAATTACCATGTTTCAAAAACAGAAACTAAAAACTTCATATTTAATTATAGATTTAAATTAAAATCCTAGTACTGTTTCATTTTCAAGCGATTTTTGGAATATCTTATTTTGAAATTTATTGAATTTATATGTACATACATTCTTGATATTAGTTTCTAAGGTTACTGGGAAATTCAATTATTTTGACAAGGGATGTTAGGGTATTCATTTTCCCTGACAATCTGTGTACCAAAATATGAGTTACTTTCCAAATGAGGTTAAGTTAGGGTAGGGGTGCCTGTTCGACAAATGATGACATCCGTTTTTCGCACGTCGTCTGGTTTTTTCAATGACAAAAAGGTTTTCGGCAGATTTATTTTGCCGTTAAATTTGTAATTGTATGCACATCGATTTTCTTTCCAAAAGGGTACTTTGAATATGAGTACGGCATATTAAAATACAATTTTAAATTATTATTCCTAATCCAAATTACTAATAGACTATTTTTTAAACACATAAAATATTAGAATTACTTTCTTATTTAAAAATTACTCTTCAAAATCAAGTATAAATTTGTATGTTTCATTTTTCATCTTTCTTCTTTATATTTTTTATTATTTTATTTTTTCATTTAATCATTATTTAAGGAAAATCGTTGACAATGTCTGCAAAAAATATCTAGTTCATTTCTTTGATTAAGTAAAGTTTTATTTTTCATAAATTTAATAATGTATAATTTCCCATGTATGCACAAAGGACATGGGTCATTTAATGACCTACAAATTCTAGCTTTTTTTATTAATTTCCATTTTGCAGTAGGTTTT
>OZ038492.1:59621278-59636278 GCA_964036315.1 Acanthosepion esculentum | reverse complement strand
TATATATATACAGTGGGGTTAAATAAGTAATCATACAGCAAACAAATGCTTGTTATTCTCACTTATACCGAATGAAAACTTCGAATAACAATGTTATATATATATTTTGGGGTATAGAATAAGAATCTGCCATTTAAAATTAGAAATTCATCGATAAGTGATAGTTATGCAAATTTTTATATTTCGAATAGTGGAAAGAGTGTTCATACAGTATCAATTTTTGCATTATAATACGGTAGATTTTGGTTATACTTCAAAGTAGAAGATTCTAAACTGTTCTAGAATATTCTCAGTAATTCTGTGGCAACAATCAGTTGGATCATTCTGCAGTCAATGTTCACTGATAACGGTTCTTAATAATGGCTAGACGAAAGGAAATGACTTGTACTCAAAAAGATCTAATTATTAAGCTATGGAACAATGGAAAAAGTTATAGAAACATCTCCAGTGACACGAACATACCTTTTTCAACAATTGGTTCATTTATTGCAAGATTTAAAAGACGTAATGCTGTTGAGAACAAAGGCAGACCCGGTGCTCCCAGGAAGATCTCTCCCAGATTACGAAGAAAGTTGATGCGACAGGTCCAAAATAACCCAATGTCCATCAGATAAGACCTTCAGAATGATCTGAGTTTGTAACTAAGCAATCGATTAGTAATGAACTACGCAGAGACGGTATAAAATCGCCCCCCCCCAAGAAAGACACCACTCCTTCTGAAACGGCATAGAGATGTCAGGTTGAAATTTGAGACCGAGCATAAAGATAAGGAAAATTCTTACTGGGAAAGAGTTCTTTGGACAGATGAGAGTAAAATTGAGTTGTTCGGTCGCAATTCTCTGAATCATGTTTGCAGGAAAGACGGCGAAGCATACGCACCCAAGAACACCATACCAACTGTCAAATTTGGTGGGTGTAGTATCATGATTTGGGGCTGCTCTTCGATGCGAGGTGTTGGGAAACTAGCAATTATAGACGGTAGACTGAATGTAGAAAAATATCTACAAATCCTAAGCGAACATTTACCTTGGGCCTCCTCCTGATTGGAGAACAATAATCCAAAGAATACTGCTAAGACTACGAAGAATTGGCTTGCTAATAACAATGTTAACATTTTACAATGGCCCAGTCAGTTGCCGGAATTGAATCCAATAGAGAATTTATGGCGGTTTTTTGAAAAATAAGATCCGTGATAAAGGTCCAACAAACATCAAAAACCTGAAGACAATTACTCAAGAAGAATGTGACAAAATACCTACTAAAGTATGCGAATCGTTAATTAAAGACTACAGGATGAGATTGGTTGCTGTTGAACTTAATAAAGGCTTTGCTACAAAGTATTAGAGAAGACATGTTTTTGTTCTGCTGTACGATCATTTTTTAAACCCTTAAAAATTTAAATATTGCTATATTTTCTTAACCATGGACTATTATTTAGTTTTATATGCATACATTTTTAGTATGCAATCTGATACAGTAGATATATTCCTGTTTTGTTAATTTAATATGTTACAAATAAAAGTATGAAAATTTTCATGTGTACGATCACTTATTCAATCTCACTGTATATATGCTTAATCATTTCACCTCAAGCAAAGCGAAAATAACACGGGGACGTAGGGCGTTACAAAGACTGAAAGGGAAAGGGAAGACTTTACTGAGGAGAAGTGAGTAGAGGCCAACAGATAAATAGTATTCAGGAAGACAGAAGATGGCGACTGACGTTGAATTTAATTTTTTGTAGATTGTAGGTGGCAAGGAAGCAAAAAATCTGATGCAAACAATACAGCCTGCGATGACTAAATTGCCGTTTAAATTATGCAAAAATGAAAATAACACTGACATCTCATTTTAACAGATATATTTAGCAAAATTATACAAAACTATCTTGAAAACCAAAGATTAATTTTATTCAATAAAATCGCCATTGGCTTCAATCACGACCTCCAGGCGACTTCCAAAACTCCTGCAACGCTTCTGGGCGGTCTCAAGCTGGAGAATTCTGCTATAATCCTTGCCTTCAGTTTATCTTTATTATTAGAAGGAGTTTCGTCGGCCTGCGGGTTGAGTCTGAACCCCTGCGGGAAGATGAATGAATATAACTTCATTATCACTAGTGATCATTCCAAACACCTTCGTGATCACCATTAGACTCATCCAACTCTTTCTGAATCCTCTGCACTGTCCTCAGATTGACACCTAAACACTCTGAAATGTTCGTATTGGAGCTTCCGGCGTGAATGCCAAGCAGTGCAGCATGCCGTTTACAAATTTCTGGCGGAGTGTATTGTGTCAAGGTGCTCTTTTTCTCGCAGACGTTGCCCAACTGACCGTACTATATTGTGCCGTCGACAAAATCTAAAACAAACAACGCGCATGCGCGAAATAAAACTAAAACTAAAAATGGCGGCAACTTTCCCATCGCACCCTGTATATGTTAATTTCAAATCCTTAATGTTTATTCATTATACTTTTATTTCCAGTAAAATTTTTAAAAAAGCAAAAATATTTATGCGATCGCTTTTACTTTAATTAAAAAAATATTATGTACATTAGTGCAAATATCTTCTCTTCTTCTTCCCCAATTGTTTTCGTTTATCGTGCAGGTGCGGGGTGGGCATCTTCCACATCAGTGGGCCCCACTTCCAGGTAAGTGGCTTGCTGCACGAATGCCAGTTCTCACTCCAGATCTCCAAATGCATCTCTCATGAAGTTCTACTGCAGTGAGCTTCCACTCTCTTCGGCCACGCTCTGTCAGCTCCCTCCATGACATCTTGGCCTCCCAGGCACACGCTGTCCTTTAATCTGAAAGACACGGGTGCATTTGATAGCACCGTTGGAAGGCTCCACATGTCCATACCAGCAAAACCTTCTCTCTTTCTCTCAGAATGAGGTCGAGACCCTCGGGACCACTACGCGCCAACAATTCACTTGTTCGTATAGTTGCCACATCCTCTGGCTTGATGTTACATATCTGTCTAATTATGACCCTGTAATTACGCTGCCTAATCTATCTATCTATCTATCTATCTATCTATCTTGTATATATATATATATATATATATATATATATATATATATATATATATATATATATATATATATATATCCTGTAAACCTTAAATGTAATTTATAATGTTTATTTAAAAAAGAACAAAGCCTTTACTTAAATAAAATGTATCTATTAAAAATAGCGTATAAACAGAAAATATATTAAATAATTGTCGGACTTAATCTATTTCATAATATCTTATCAATATCTACATTCATGTACATTTCGTGAGCAGATATAATCGTTCGGGAAAGATCGTCGAAGATATATTGTTTATAAACAGTAATATGGACTTCGATATCCGGACGCTTTCTCTGTAGCTGAGTGGTATAGCACATAGGATCATTTGACGGTTCCGTATAGGAGACTAGTTCGATTCCCATCGGAGAACGACTATTTTTTTACGAAATTTCTCGAACATTAAAGCCGGTAAATGTTATTGGGAATTACCGTTTATTTTTTAAAAATTGTATTTACTTTAATAAATTGTTAAAAATAACGTATAAATAGAAAATATATTACATATATGTTGAAGATAATTCGTTGCATAATATATATATATATATATATATATATATATATATATATATATATATATATATATATATATATATATATATATATATATATATATATATATGGCAACTGTCAGTTTTGTGCCTCAGATTGATATTTTCACTAAGCCTTGATTTGAAGACTTTTTGAGAAGAGAAAATGACAGGCCCCATGTAGTTTTATTATCTATGTTGATATTGTCTCCGTCTAGCTAGCTAGCTATATATCTAGATATCTATCTTGATATGTGTTTTGTGTGTCTTTTTTGGTGTGTGTAAAGGAATAAGAATTCATTGAAATTCTTCTTGTAATTTTGCCAGATAAATAGAGAGAGAACTTAATTAACGCGATTCACGATTTTGCAATCTCTGATTTGCGAAAAGTAGCACTTAGATAGCAAACCCCGTTAGACTTCAGATGTTCTGTAACGTATATGTATCTGTAACGTATATCTATTGGTATTGAACTCACAACTTTTATCCACTGGACACATGGCTCAGTGGATAAAAGCGTTGCTTGGATCCAGTGACTTGATCCTAAGTTGTGAGGTCAATACAAGAAAGTGGTGAGCAAAAACTTGGAGTGTTGAGTTAAAGGGAGATAACTGAGACATCCGGGAGAGGCATGGCACATGGAACTAGAACATTTCGAAATTTTAATCTCCTGAAGATGACCGGAGCGTACAAAGACCGAAACGTCGTGAACATAGCAATAAAGATGAGGACAACATCCAAAATGATACGGTTTCGATGCAAGAAATCAAGCGCGACCCACAATATACAGAATCAATGACGGTCGAGTAAAAGAAAACTTTCTTTTAGAAAAATAGATCGAAAACATGTGTTTCACTGAAGATATTGCACTACCCGACCAAGAGATTGATCTCACGACTACCAGATATTCTTTAAGTAACAATGAAACCCACCATAACCTGTATCTGTATAAATAAACTCCTCTGAATGGAGAGACATATCTAAGATCGTTGATTCGATAACTTTCCTTTTTGCTTGTCGATATAAAAATAGATGTGCTTATTCTGTTGATTCGACTAAGTAAGCAAATCGAAATGGCTGTCTGATTATAATCCTGTGAGAATTACTAAAACGTTTCAAACAGAACTTCGTATATCTTTGACTCACAATGAAAGATTCGATTTAATATATTAATGCATTAACTTTATATTACAACATATACTCATTAATTTGTCTACTTCCATTAATGAAGTTACTTCTGATTACTTTCCGACTTTGTTACCTTTTGATAACGTTTTGGTTGTGATTTACTGAACTCTCTTTTATATTGTTAAAGCATTTGCAAGAACAGCAGGTAAAACGTAATAAAAAAGAGTTCAATAAAAAAAAAAAAGATTAAATGAACAGAAAATAGTAACCGTTCTTTTTCACAAGCCTTGCGCCCCTTCCGTGCAATTCCTTGTTTCTCTATCTATGACTGAAATTGTCATCTGCTAGTATGTCGCCAGAGATAATGTATCAGTCTGTTGTCATTTATTTTGAGGTTGGTTCTTTTGCCATAATTGGTGGCAAGCGTGCAGATAAAACAAAAACAAAAAGCAGTAATCAATGCAAATTGTAATATGGCGCAATATAAAACATCGATTAATGTAAGTGGGAGGAAATACATCTGAAGCAAACGTGAATTTAACTGTTCACTTTGATCGATTCAATTTCTTCTTTTTCTTTTTCTTTTTCTCCTTCTTTTCTTCTTCTTCTTCTTCTTTTGACAATGGCTTTCAACCTTTTTGTTCTTTTTCTTTCTTTTGTTCAATTTCGTAACCGTTTATATTAACACATTCCTCTATTATTTATTCTCTTTTCTGTTTCCCCGTTTATATTAACACATTCCTCTATTATTTATTCTCTTTTCTTTTTCCCCGTTTATATTAACACATTCCTCTATTATTTATTCTCTTTTCTTTTTCCCCGTTTATATTAACACATTCCTCTATTATTTATTCTCTTTTCTTTTTCCCCGTTTATATTAACACATTCCTCTATTATTTATTCTCTTTTCTTTTCATTTTTTAATCGGTATCACCCTATGAAAGGAAGTAAAGCCACTAAGACACAAGGGGCTCCAGGGTGTGGAAGAATTAAGAACAGAAACACTAATAATGAGCGAGAACAAAAAGAGTTATCTGGAGGATAGCAATTGATATTGCTTTTAGATTTTTGCAGATTAAAGTTGGCTTGAAAGCATGGAGCCGGAAGGGAGTTCCACAAGCGAGAAATGCGAAGAAAGAAAGCTATCTGAACAGGAATTCTCATTTTGTTTGTTATACTCTCAAAGTTTCGATAGGTATCCTCCGAACTTTTCAGATCCCCGTCATTCTTACTCGGTAAATCCTACAGAAGGTAGTAAAAGAAAGCGAAAAGAAAAGACTAAACATCAATTGTAAAAAGACGGAATGCATGGCTGTCAGCAGAAAGAAGAGCCCAACACGCAGATTAAAACTGAAGACACCAGAATCAAGCAAGTACAACAATTTAAATATCTAGGAAATATTTCAACTGAGAATGGAAAATGCGACACCGAAATCCGAATATTGGGATAAAGGTGCCTTCGAAAATGTAAGCAAAATACTGAGAAACAGGAAAATCTCGTTAGATCCAAAAAAAGAGTACTTAAATGTTATGTAATATCGGTCCTCATGATGAAGAAGTGACAGGAAACAGAAATATCCCCATACAGAAGGATGCTATGGACTGAATATGTTAGTAACTGCAAAGTTTTATAGGAAAAAAAAGAAAGCAAAAAGGACACCTTAATTAACGTCAGAAATAAACATGACGCATAACGAGAAAAGGGAGTGCTGAAAATTTGCCTCTTAAAATGTTTGGCAGATCAGGGATTAGGAGAGATGGCAAAAAGATGAATCTTACTACTAGCTATAACGGACAGAAAAATATGGAGAGCCATGATCGGCCACGCCTTGTTTTTTTAGTATTAGAAATAAACACAGGTCCTAGTCGTTTAAAATGCTGGTTATTACGTATCGAGTCACCTGACAGTAACGAGTTCGATCCCTGCATCTAGTAGTGCTGGAAAGTCACATAATCCTGTTCAGTGAAAATAAAGACCAAGTGTAGCTATGACTTTTATTTTTTGATCATTTCACCTTAAGCAGAGCGATAATGCTCCTCAAGCGTTTTATGGGAGTGGAAGGGTGAGGAGAAAGGACAATAAAAGAACAGTTTCAGGAAAACAGAAGCGTTCTATTTACGTTTCGTTTAAATTTTTGTAGGTTGTAGGGAAGCGAGAAAATGGGATAGAATTCTACAGGAAAGAGGTACTGGAAAATAAACTATTAAAATAGAACTGATATTTATATCTAGTTATTTCAATATTAAAACGATGAATACTGTGGATATCATGGACCGAGCGTGTGAGCAAAGGTGAGGTCTTAGAGAGGATGCACATAAGGAGGGGGCTTATACGTAACATCAGGAAGAGGCAGCTGAAGTTTCTGGGACAACTAATAAGGAAGGAGGGCTTGGAGAATCTGATACTCACAGGTCGAATAGAAGGAAACAGAGACAGGAGAAAACAACGTATGACATACCTAGCGGGCTTAAGCAAGTGGATGACAGAACGTGGCCTGGGAGAAGTGGCAGAGGGAAGGAACTTGTTGTCAGCTTCAAGAGGAAGATGAAGAGCTATGATCGCCTAAGTCCTGAAAGGGCATGGCACATAAAAGAAAAGTAAGCGGTTCGGATTTAAGAATCGGAGAGCTGAAAAAGAATAGTAATTTGAAGAATATGAATCAGAATAACATAAAAAATAAAGAATAGTAATCTTAAGAATGTGACTCAGAATAGTATAAAAGAATAAAGAATAGTAATCCGAAGAATGTGAATCAGAATAGTATAAAAGTATAAAGAATAGTAATCCTAAGAATTTGAATCGGAATAGTATAAAAGAATAAAGAATAGTAATCCGAAGAATCAGAATCGGATTAGTATAAAAGAATAAAGAATAGTAATCCGAAGAATATCAATCGAATAGTATAAAAGAATAAAGAATAGTAATTCTAAGAATATGAATCGGAATAGTGTAAAGAATAAAGAATACTAATCCGAAGAATATGAATCGGAATAGTATAAAAGAATAAAGAATAGTAAATCCGAAGAAAATGAATCGGAATAGTATAAAAGAATAAAGAATAGTAATCCGAAGTATATGAATCGAATAGTATAAAAGAATAAAGAATAGTAATTAAAAAACAGTCGCAATGAGAATGTCCTCTCAGAAGTGTTAACGTCATAGCGGGAGGCACGGTGGAGTAATAGATAACAACTCAGATTGAAAAATCGGAGAGCCGCGTCCGAATTCCAGTTGAATCCATTTTATTCAATTGCGTGCTAATACCCTTGGGAATGGTATGAATCATCTCTCCATATATGGGTAAATTGCAGGAAAACCAGACCAGACCGGTGGCTATTAAGTGATGTGAAATATTCTCAAAGCCGTGAAAACGGAATGAGAACGAACCTTGTAGCCTGAATAAGGTTCTCCAGTTCAAAACTTCAAGAATTTTACCAATTTCGAAGAGTGATATATGAAGATGGTCGGGAGTCATAAGATGAGCAAGATGAATATGCTGGTTTGAAGTGCATATAATAATGATATTTCAGGATCTAATAAATGTATGATCACAAAAATTCAGACCATGTACTTGTTTTTAAGGTCTGAAATTTTGTGAGCATAACCACCAAGATGAGGATATTAGTCCGAATGGAATGGCATATAATAATACTAGTTCTTAATTTAAACAAATTCCTTTCTTTCTTTTATTTTCTGCCTTTTATTTTTTTCTGTATGTGTGTTAACTTTTTTATTTCTGATTCCTCTTCATCTAATTCTTCGCTTGTATTGTCTTTTTCTTTATTTCTTTCTAGGATGAAATTCACATAACACGTAAGTAACACATGGAAAATCTACATTACCATGGATATAGAATTACACGTGTTCCGCCTGTGTTGTTGAGATTATCACCATCTGTTAGGAATGAACAGTACTGGTCAAAATATTTGCCCTCATTTTTTTTCGCTTTGATGTCATTTTCTCGAAAATCAACCACTCTCTTTGATAACTAACTGTAAACGTAATGAAGGCTGTTGAATATATCGGTCAAAATTAACATATGAAATAAGTTCAAGATTTCTTAAAATTATACATGATATACGTTTTTTTGCGAGAAAACAGAAAGCGTAATGAAAAATGCCACAAACTTAACGAAAATAAAGTTTTATCGTCAAAATGCTTATGTTATGATTAAGATGAAAGACCAAAGTGTTTTTAATTATATTTTGAATTTTTTTAATCTTTTCTAACACTTTCGAAATGTTTGTTAAAGTATACTTTTGAACACGAAAATAACGTTGTTTTGTTTTTTAATTTTTTTTCCGTTGAAAACAAATTGATTTGGAAATTCTTGTAAAAAATCAAGTAATTGTCCGATTTTAATGAAATTTTCAGAACTTATTTACAAATGAATGAAATTATGTATTAAATATGTTTTTTAGAACATTTTGGTAAAATTATTTTTTAAAAATATGTTACCTCCCACTTACTTAATTTCATGAAATTTCGCACAAAACCTTTCTATATCCTGAATTTTTTTTTTATTAAAAGTAGGAGTCTTTGAAGATTGTAAATCACCTACATTGTTTTTCAAATTTGAGCTATCTAACTGAAAATCTGCTCTGAATTGAAAAATAATGAATCCAATAAAACTATGACATTACTTAATTAGAAAAGCTTTTAATTACTTTTGTAAAGAAGTAATATTAAGGACATTATTGTCTGAAGAAAAAAAATGTTCTGATGAATAATGAAGTTTTACAAGAATTTTTTTCATTTTTTAAAAATTTTAATTATAATAATTTATAATAGTTTAAAATCGTGTAAAACTATGTATTAGGCTATTTCCTGGATGTGATATAGTAATTAAGTGGAAACAAAATTTACAAATCCAAAATTGAAAAGGTTAATCAACTTAGTTGTGCTATTTTATTTTTAAAATAATTTATTTTGTATTTTTTTACTTAAAACGTTCATTATTTTCATGTACGGTAGACTGAAATTGTTATGATCTAAAAGTTTTGTCCCTTTATTATGTCGCTTCAGTTACGTTTCAACAGGTTTTCAAAATTTCTATCCAACTTTAAAACTTTAAAGCTTAAACTAAGTTTTACTTTTTTCAATTACTATTTCACTAATATTTATTTCAAATCAGATTAATTTAACTTTAAATTTTCTAATTTTACTAAAATAACGTATCAGAAATATATATTTATTTTTTAAATGAATTTTTCAATTAGAAAAACTTGTTTTGTTTACAAATTTCTTAAAATTAAGAAAATGGCCGCTTTTAAGAAAATTTTACCAAATCAAAATTAAATTTGACATTCAAATCTATATAATTTCTATCTGAAATACACCAGAATATTTTACTTAATGGAAATAATAAATTTAATTATTAAACTTTCAATTAAAGCTAAAATGAAATATTCAAGAAAGATTTTTCATTTTTAAAATTTAATTTTAATACTTAGGTATCGAAAATTTATGTAAAAAAAAGTGGATGTCCCTAATATTGTAATTTCTAAAGAAGTGATGAAATCTGTAGTCAGTTTCTTCTGGATTGTAATAAAGTTCCCTAATCTGTTTCCTCCAACCTTCAACCAACTGAGTAACGTAAATCAAACAATCCAACAACACGTGACGACTGTTCGCTACCACAGTCACACTATACTCGATATTTATCAACACTCCCACATGTGTCGAATGTGGCACAAGGCCGGTTTAATGTGGGCTTACCGAGCCCGTAGGCTCGGGCAAAAATATGCCCATTTAGAACCCGTATAAACGGGTTCAGGGAGTGTCAACCTCCCCGGACGAAACTTTGCCCTGTGGCAAAGCCCCGTCCGAGTTCCTCTCCGCCGTGGCAGAGAATTCTCTATCGTCTCTTTAAAAACTTTTTAAAGATTAAGTGACAGTTGAAATTTGCTTCTGTGGAACGAGATTCTCGCAAGAGTATCCGACTCCGAGATCTATCTTTTTTTAAAAATATACGAGTCTTAAAGCCGTCATTTTCTTTTTAGGAATATTTTACACGCGAGACACGTCCGAACCCGTTTTCGTCCAGGAGGTAAGCCACTTTCACTAGTCTTACAGATTTTCTATTCATTAATCCGACAGATTTTATTGCTTAAAGTAATATATTATGATACATTTTTTAAGTAATAAAATCTGTCGGATTAATGAATAGAAAATCCTACACTTTTTTTTAGAAATTGCTTTGTTTACGCTTGAATACGAAACTGGGCAAATATGAGAGTTGCGAGAGTCTGATAAAGATTTGCGTTCATAAGGCACTAATTGGCTTGATCAGAGACGCACCCCGTGCCTGAGTCGGTATAAGCACGTCGAATCTAACGACGGTCTCTCCTGCCAAGAGGAACGCAGGTTCGAATCATCTCGGAGAGCGCATATTTATCTTTAATAAGATATCTTCTAGGTTCTTTGAAGAGATTTGCGCTTAAAGACACTGTTCGGTTCTGCTCGATCAGCGAGACTCTTCGTGGCTGAGCTGGTATAAAGTACGTCGGATATAACGACGGTTTCTCCTCTTAGGGGCGAGCAGGTTCGAATCTTTTCTTTAATAGGGTTTCTATACTCTTCAGGGCAGTAGACGAAAATAAATAAATATACTGTTTAATAAATAAACGGAGCGTTTACTTAAATACAAGTATCCACTAAAATTAACGTAATGAAAGACGATATTGTATAAATATCCATTTTATTTGTCTTAATTTCGAATGGCCGATTGCTTACCCGGATAGAAATTGGAGATAGACTAACCAAAATTATGGTTTCTTAACTGTTCGAGTACTTTAGACTTATTTTTTTTCTATCGTCAAAAACTACATTTTACTAATATTTACATATTTAAATTTAAATATTCCCAAAATGACAGGATGGAGCTAACAAACCATTTATCTACGAAAAGATAGAATACACAGGACTGTATTGAACCTAACATATCAGAGTGGTCCGACGGTTTTTGTTATCTCCAAAGATGTCCCTTTAGAGACGCGAAGGAAATAACAGATGTTTCGTGTTGATTAATGTGACGGTCTCATAGTAGACAGGAATACTCAGTGAATTCATAATACCAATTGAGTAGCACGATGAGACAATATCCACGCATGCGCTGTAACATATCTTCTTATTCATTGGCAAGTTGTTCAGAGACCGCCAAACTGGTTCTTGAGATATTTTTTTAACAAAAGTTTCAAAGAATTCAAGTCACTAAATTGATAGATAAGCGAGTGAATTTATTTACTGGTTTTGAGAAACTGAGAGATGTATGGAGATACACATGAATAGATAAAACAATGCTTTGCAATATCTCTGTGTGTGTGTGTCTGTGTGTGTGTGTATGTGTTTTGTACGTGTGTTTGTGCGTGCGCAATATCTGTCGATGTCCATTGAAATTATTCACATTTTTCATGATTAATGACGTGTGGTATTTTTTCCATTAGTTTCAATTGTAACGCCAAAAAATAGCAAGTAAACAACGTCGATGCGAAACAGGTTCTTGACAAGTTGATGACGTTAATGGGGAAGGGGTTGAAATGGTGCGGGAGGAAGAGGAGAGAAATTGGATGCGAGAATCAAGGAGATTTTTGACAAAGGTGATGGGGAAAGAGGGAAAAGGAGGAGGCAAATGGAAGACAAACCTAAAGGCTTATGATGATGATGATGATGATGATGATGATGTAGAGGAGGAGGAGAAGGGAGAAATAAAAAGAAGAAAAAGGATGATGAGGCGAACAATAAGAGAAAGGAATGAATGATGGTAACGATGATGATGCTGACGGTGATGATCGCAAGTAAACAATGAGGTTTTTAAAAGACCTAAGATCAAAAAGAGGTTAAAATGAAAACGTGAGAGAGGAAAGGGAGGAGAAGTCAGGTGAGAAGGATAAGGAAATCAAATAAAGGAATTAGGAAACTTCTGAAGGAACAACATTTTAAAGGTTAAAAAAACAATAGAGAAATGAAATGGATGGAGACATAATGAGAGAAGGAAGACGAAAGTTGAGGAGAAAAAAAAGAAAATAGAGAAGATAATGAAAAACGAAAAAGAGAATTGGAAGAAGAAGAAGAAGAACAACAACAACAAGAACAAGAAGAACAAGAGCAAGAAGAAGAAGTAGAAGAAATATAAAATGAAATGAAATGTTACAAGAAGAAAATAAGAAATAATAGAAATACAAACAAATAAAAAGCGGAAAAGGAATCAGAAATTAGATGAAGAAGAAAAAGTTGGCAATGAAAGGTAAAAAAAAGAAAAGAAGATGGTGAGAAAATAAATGCAAACAGGAGCGGGGAAAGAATGGAAAAGAATGAGAAAATAGAAGAAAAAGAAAATATAAAAGGAATAAAGAAGAAAAAAGAAGAAAAAAGAAGAAGAAGAAGAAATAGAAGAAAAAACAAAATTTAGTTTCAGATAAAATAGAAAAAAGTAAAAAATTAAATTAATGATTTATAAATCAGAAAATTCGTGATTGAAAAAGAAAAAAAAAACAAGTAGTATAAGAGGAAAAATTAAATAAAAAGAAAAGAAAACGTATTAAAATCGAAAAAGAAGAAAAAGCAGAAAGGAAAACGGGAAGAATAATCAAAAACTGATTAAACAAAAAAAAAAACTTTATTCCAAATATCCAAAGCGAACCAAAATAACAAGAAGAAGAAGAAGAAGAGTGAATAAAACAAACCGGAAAAGAAGTGAAAAGATGACTTGACAAGGCAAACAACAAAGTGAATCCACTTGCAGGCACTTTAAAAATGGAAAAGTCATCAGTTTCAGAAGGCTTGTCACGTGAATCATATTCTCGTTGAATGCTGCGGCGAGGCAGAAGAATTTTGACAACCTGAACAGGAATCATGGAAGACAACAAAAAAAGGGCAATGGATTTTCTTCGTTTTACTTAGTTATTTTTATTTCCTTACAAGATATGATGTGCGAAGGGCGAAGCCAGTGTGTCAATATCTGCCTTCATCAAGAATAAGAAATGTTCGGACAGACCCATAAGAATCCGATTTATATTTGCGACATTTAAGTTGGAACGAACAGACAAGAAAAACAGCAATAAATGAAATCTGCTACTACTACTACTACTACTACTACTACTACTACTACTAATAATAATAATAATAATAATAATAATAATAATACCTATGCATATTTTAACATGTTGCATAGATTTCTCTCCGTGCAGCGAACACAATTACAAATATTTATCATAATATATATCACCTCATATATTTGAATTTTCTGATATGAAATACTTGACGTCTCTGGTTCAAACTTCGAGGCAACTTGCACTACGAAAAGCAAAGGCAAAACATCATCATCATCATCATCATCATCATCATCATCATCATCATCATCATCATCATCATCATCATCATCACCACCATCATCATCATAATAATAATAATAATAATAATAATAAAATAATAATAATAATAATAATTTCGCCTAAATACTTAAATAGTTCCAGTTGTGATTGGATCCCTCGGTTTGATTGGAAAAGCCTCTGATAGACTGATTGAAGAGATCCATGGTAGATGATGAATTAAAGAAGGCAAAACAATATAATAATAATAATAACAACAACAACAACAATAATAATTGATTCGTTTTCTACGGCTTCAGAAACTTTTGCAAATTTATTAAAAGGCAGAAAAGTTTTTGTATGTTTTTTTTTTATAATAATGATTTAGTGATACAAATCTTACTAATTAATCCATAGCTGAGGGAGAAGGGCTGGGTCCAAATATTTCTTTAAGTGAATGTAACGAAAAAAACTAAAACAGGAACTCGGCGCTCCGATTAATAATTCTGATCCATTACACCACCCGCACTCCCATGCGTAGAACACCTGCTATTCTCAAACGGTCACCCATCTCATTATTGATCAGATTCGACGTTTCTTACCATCAGTGATCGTACGAAAACAGGTGTTTCAACGTGAACTAAATAAAATAATAATAATAATAATAATGAGAAGAATTTTATGATGTGAACGAACATCAGTTGCTACTTTTGTAATGTCAACGAATACTCGTTGTTACTTTCGTCTTGCTCGTTGGAGTAGAGACTTTGTAATCGCAGATAAAACTATAGTACGCCGTTAAACAATACTGGCGTCAGATGCCTTCGAATATCACTCGCACTAATAGTACTTGCTTGATAATACTCGCTCGAATAGTAATCCGTATAATGATCCGAATATAGAAATAGTCTAGTGAATAAAGTGTAGCTGTCCGTAGAGAAATAGGGGATAGAGTAGAAATGG
>OZ038492.1:59598804-59621078 GCA_964036315.1 Acanthosepion esculentum | reverse complement strand
GGTTACAGTAAATATCCTATTCAATACCACACTGATCACTAATCATGAGCGGAAGCATTGTGGGGGACATCATTGTTAGGCGTGGGGAGGTTATTTTTTCCAAGTTTGAAGAATGAGTGAACGAAACCGTCTTTGGAGTACATCTAGATAACTCTGAAAACGCTCAGTCGCGCAATCATTTGAGCTGATTGAGTTGTTTGACTTGAAGATATTTCTGGGCCCCACACGCAAGGTTATGCGTTGGCTTATCTCAAAAGCTGTCCCCATATCGTTCACACCCGGTGCATGTGCCTGGTAGACGTTTAGCAGGCCTTGTGCCTTGTTTTACCACACAAAAGAATTTAATTGCGTTAGTATAGGATGAAATGTATGTGTGAATTACTCACGCGAAAATCCACGATTTAGATTATATTATTAATGTGTAGCGTAACCTAAGTTAGCAGGCAGGTAAACACTCAGCCGAGGAAAACTGCACTATTGCTATTGCTACAACTACCCTTTGTTCATATATCACTCGAGTATTTTCGTAAGATAAACTGTGCAAACTGGTTTATAAAATACTTTAAAAACCGAGAAATAATTTAGAAGAAATAATTTAGTACACTATAGAAATATAGACAGATACTGAAGAATTTAGTACATCAATAAGTTAATTTGAGTATACGTAAATTTGAGTGTTCAATATTATTTACATCCCCCGGTCTAGGATATTCTGAATGACTTAAGGCTATTAATTTACGCTATGATATTCATAAGAAAAAAATGGATCACAGGATGTTAAAGGTTAGATTTGCTAAATTCATATGTTTTATTGGTTAATAAATATGTTTCCCAATTTTTAAGGAGTCAATCATTTTCTGATTTTGAAGCGAACGACAAGAATATTTTCTGCTTTTTCAAAGCTTGAATGGCGTTTGAGTCAGTGTCACTGATGGTCAATAAATGCTAACGTCGGAATTTGAATTTGAAGTTCGTGTTAGCATATTTTTTGCACAGAATTATGGTGATGGCTGTGTGATCATACTCTTTCATAGAATTAAGATTTTAGTAACACTACTTAAATCTTGTGAAGATTTTCAACAGTTTTAACAGGATTCAATAAATTAATAAAGGAACTTGTTTCTTTTTATATATATATATATTGTGTCCATCTGTCATGGTTCTCCAGAATTTAAACAAATTCGTTCGGTAGTTTATTCTCTGCTTTCCTTTGTGTTTTCAGTATGTCCTCTGAGTGTCAGATTTTCCAAGCCCTCTTTCCTCATTATGTGACCTAGAAATTTCAACTGATACTACTTATAAGTTTCCTTTTTATTTTCCTTTTCTCTAAAACTTCGTAGTTGCAAACATATTTAGTCATGGCATTCTCAGGATCCTTCTGTAGAACCATTTCCTTGTGGCCTCAAGTCTCTGGTTCATTAGTGATGTAATTGTTCACCATTCTCTGTCATAGAGGAGGATCGATACTACAGAACATTTCGGTAATATGTTCCGTTTCTAACGACAACTTTTGTTTCTTAAAATATCTATGGAAGGCATATTTCGCTGTGGCAGTATGCAAGAAAATATTTCTAATTGGGGCCAACCTGTAAAGTTACGAGACGCTTTTATCCAAATCATTTATTGTAATGTATACATTTGGACAATTATTGCGTTGGTAGATATATGGCTTTTATGTCTGTGTTTTTTCGTCATTCCATTATTTGTCGTCTCTTTATTTGTTAATTTCTTGTTGATTCTCGTTTTGTTTATTATTATTTTCTTTTGTCTCGTTATTAACGTTAAATTTAGCAGAGTTGAGATCGGTAGGAATACATTTGCAAGTTTCACCAATACTGTCGGGTAATAAGGAATTTTATAAATTGCAGTAGGCAGAGACGAAGGAAGCTCACCCCAGTTATTCATTAATAACACACCGGTAACTATCACATATCTATTTATCATTATATATATATATATATATATATATATATATATATATATATATATATATATATATATATATGATGTTTCATGCTAGGCGCAATTGTCAGGCCGCGAATGTTGGATTTTTCTTCGACTATTTATATATATGGGTCAGTGGTGCATTGTGGTAATCTATTCTGGCGGTTATTTTTGCGGGAGTGGCTTGTTTGTTTAATTTTGTTAGCAGCCTGACGATTGCGCATAGCATGAAACAACCTGTGTTGACTTCAATGTTCACTTTTATATTTATATTTACATATGCTCTATCTCTGATATTGAGCACTTTATCCAATAAATATACCACACCATAAAACTATATATATATATATATATATATATATATATATATATATATATATATATATATATATATATATATTATAATTATTATTTTAAAAATATGATTCCTTAAAATAATTATAATTTAGGTTCTACTTTTGTATCGAGCGGTGTTTTAAAAAATAATAACAAAAATACTTAAGAAATTCTGATTATTTACTTAACGAGTTATTTCCTACTTTCTATATATTTGCACACACACACACACACACACACACACACACACACACACACACATATATATATATATATATATATATATATATATATATATATATATATATATATATATATATAAGGTGTAATAACAAAATTATCCATATCGTGTAACAGCATAATTGTCTATCCAGCAAAATATTTAATATATAAAATCCACTAAACTGAGTTTCTTTTTTCCAGGTTTTCAGATAAGACATTTAGCCATCTTGAAAAAATTTGTCGTGAGAATCACAGCAAAAACCCTTTGAGTTATTCAGGTAGAAATAGAACTGATTAATATCGTTTTATGCCAGACCCGCTGTCTTTCCAACTAAGCAGAGGTGAGAGAAAAAAGTTAATTCAGGCATTCAGTAATTGTACCAACATTCATACTCTGGCTTCCATCTTCAAATCCGTTCAAGAACTATCTAGAGATCGGTGAATAAGTTTTAAAAAGAGGGAACAGCAGAGAGGAAAACTGGATTAGAAGGTCACAAAAGGAAAAAGGGATCACCATTTCAAGTTAGAGCTAAAGAAATCAATAATGAAAGAACCAACTCAATCCATAAAACGTTTGGCACATGGGAGACGAGTTTCATTTATGACAGTCCAAAGAACTATGAAAAAAGACTTGAAAATTAAATCGCACGTGAAACATCCGATGCACTTTGTACTCCAGGACAGAAAGTTAGAAGGTTAAAGAGAGCAAAGATTATCTTGAATAAGTTGGAAAATGACCATCAAATTATATATATATATATATATATATATATATATATATATATATATATTTGAACTTATTTCAATCCTTCTTGAGCTTCCCATCCTTAGCTATGATTAATTAATGAACTCTCACATACACACCATACAGTACCAAAAATCTAAAAGAAAAAATATATAATATAGTTCAACCGACCGTACAGCCAAAAATGTAAAAAGGACATACGTAGGAAAAACATTCATTAAACTTATTAATAAATAATTTCCACAATCTCGACAAAAAACACTGTAAAAATGAGCTAAAGTTGTACTGAGAATATTGCACAAATAATAAAAAAGCACAATAAGAAAACAGCCAACAGTCGTTTCAACGAAAACCTATGTGTAACTGCAGAACAAAGAACGAATGTCATTTAAAAGGAAGTTTCTTGCAGAAAAAATGCAATATACCAAGCTACTTTGAAATCAGGAGATAAAGAACAAAAATATATACATAGGTGTAATTGAATTACCCTGGAAACAAAGAAATTACGCGCACAAAACACCTTTTACAAATCGTAAATACACAAAGAACACAATATTTCTAAACATATTTGGGAAATTAAAAAGAAAAACTAAATCACATTAAAAATATCAAGAAAAATAAGGATGACAACATTAGTATACAACATTAACTTCAAAAACAGTAAACTTCATCTGGAAGAAAATATACCTATAATTATATTCTCAGACCAACACAAACTACTAAATACACAAAGAGAAACAAACTCATCTCAAAATGCAAACACGAAAACAATTTTTTATTACCTTACTTGAAACTGGATAACTGAGCTCGTATAAGAACAAAAATAAATAAACAAAATAATTGAAAAACGTATCTATAAACAAAAATCAAAATGAATCAGAATTTAGAAACGCTATTATATATTTATTGTCAAATGAAAAATTACGTTTTTCTATTGTCTTTTTCCTCTATACATATTGTCTTTTTCTACAGATTAATTCTGAGAATTTTTACACACACACACATACACAAACACAACTACACAGACACACACTCACACAAACACACGCACACACACACGCACGCACACATATATATATGTTGTATAATTTCTTGTAAAAATTGAAAACTGTCAGAAAATATTAGACAATTTATGTTCAAGTTCTACCCGGATGCCAGAACAAGGCATCTGACCGGTTGAAAAATGAAATAATGATATCAACAAAATTATTTTATCTTGTTTGTGTGTGTGTGTGTGTGTGTGTGTATGTGTGTGTCCTCATTCGAGCACCTTCTTCCATTCCTTTGCGTGTTTTTTTTCTTTAGACTTCTCTGATTTTATCATCTGTTAATCATATTTTATTAACGCAGTTTTGTTTTCGTGGTTCTTTTAATTTCGTTGGGAAATTTCTGTAGCCTAAAAGACAAAGAATATGAAAAGAATAGACTAACATTTCATACGAATTTACTTACGAAGTAAAGGTACAATGAAATTGACTTCATCATTAACAGAAAACAACTTGGTTTGGTTATAGTTTCCTTGAACAAATATTTAGAACTTCTAAAATTATCTTTCCTCAAACGATGGGGCTATTACCGTTCTCGTGTTTATGTTCTTTGTTTGATAGATTTCGACCTCAAGATCCTGATATTCCATTTCCGTGTCTGCATTTTATTAAAGAGATACCGAACCAGTGTTTGAAATGTCAATTGCAAAGCATGTACAAGTTTTCACCACAAAGACTATAATGTCTAGTCGGATCCCTGCAATAACTTGTCATCATGTCCGATATTGTTATTGTCGTTTTAATGACAGCTTGGAGAATATGGAGACACCATTGCTGACGTAATTCATGACATTGCACCTTGTAAAATAATCTGTAAAATTTGTCACATTGTTGTAACGACGTGAATATTCAGTACATAGTAAGCCTAGACACCCGGACATTGTGTTCCTTAGTTGAATGGCACATTTGACAGCTGCTGACTACATATAGATTTGTAAGAAGAAAGTCGGTGAATAAAAAGGCTAATTCCCAGCTTATTTTGATTCGTTCTTGTTACAAAGGCGATGTTTATGAGCGGATGAAACCTAAACGGCAGATCAAAAATGTGTACACATTTCATGTTTGTTTGTTTAATATATATATATATATATATATATATATATATATATATATATATATATATATTAGGAAATGGAATAAGTTCGACAATTATTTTAATATATTTATTGTTTATACGTCATTTTATAGATACAAATATTTAAGTAAATTAACAACATTTACCGGCCTGAAAGTCCTAGAAATTTCATAGAAAATATGTGTCCTGCGACATGAATCGAATCTGTATCCTACACGGAACCGTCATACCGCCTGGCGCGTAATACCATTTAGATACAGAGAAAGCGTCTGTTTAATTTCTAGTTTAAAAGCAGTAATCCGCCCTTGCTAACCAGACGCTTCCTCTGTAGTTAAATGGTATAGCACGTCAGGTTATATGACGGTTCCGTGTAAGATACAGGTTTTGATTCCTGTCGGAGAACAGATATATTCTTTGAGATTTCTCGGACATTCAGGCCGGTAAGTTTTGTTAATACTGTTTATAATAAACGGAGAATTGACTGAAACGTTTGTATGTATAAAAATAATGTATAAACAAGAAACATATATGGAGAGAGTGAGAAAGTGGGTAAAAGAAACAAGATAATAATCTCTCAATCAGTTATCATGTGATCTTCGGGCCATTAAAACAAGTTTAAAAGACACACACACACACACACACACACACACACACATACATATATATATATATATATATATATATATATATATATATATATATATATATATATATATATATATATATATATTCTTCTATGACAGTTGCGTACTCGACATTTGCGTCCGTAGACAAATGTGTCCACGGATAATTGCGTACTTCTGATATGTTTTAAGCTTTTAATGGTAATTACCAGAGATTTGGAAAAAAGAATAGTTAGTAATCATAAATTTAAAAAAAGGAAATAAAGGAATGAAATAAAAAAAATTGAAAGTGTATTTTTGGTTAAAATATAACGGCAGATTAACAGTGCTGCAAGATCGTTCTACAAATCACCAGTATGTTTTTATTTAATCGTCGTTTTTCTTATGATATGGTATCTGTAATTATCCTCGTCGACAAATACCAGTGTTTGATTTACAGAACTTAGCCATGGGCTCCAAAAACAAAACAAAAAAAATAATCTATAAAATCTAGAATGTTTGTGGTACGCACTGCTAGAGTGAATTGAAACTAAATCTGCTAGCTTAATATTCACTTGTTTTAAAAAAATAAATTTTTCTCTCTACGTTTCTGCTTGTTTAGAGTAATTGAAGGTATTGGCGTGCACATTTCTATATTAAACAACTCTTTAAAAAATGCTTTTTTCTCTCAAAAGTTATGTTAACAAATTTTGTTTGTTTAGAATAATCAAAAGTTGGTTTGCAATTAACACCTGTTATGAAAACAAAGTATGGCAACTTCCCAAAATTATCAGACGTACGCAGTTATCCAGGGACAGATTTGACTAGGGACGCAAATTATCCGGTACGCAAATTATCCGGTACGCAAATTCCCTGTATGAAACTCTCCGTCCACCATATATATTACAAGATAACATATATATGCTTTACGTAATAAATACTAATCATAGACTACAAACAAATTTTAAATTTATACAATATATATATATATATATATATATATATATATAAAAACACATTTTCCAAACAGTCTTGGTCTGAGGATAGTTGTCACATAGCAATGCTACTTTGAAATAGCCTATAATATATATAAAAATGAAAAACTGAATTTTGGGGATTTAGGCAAATTACTATTGTAATTCCTTGAGTGTAAAAGAATCCTCAACAGAAAGCACTGGACGACTGTTTCGCCCTATTATGGAGCTCATCAGCAGTACGCATTTCACTACCCAGATTCTAACCCGGACTATTTCGATACAACGCAAGCGTCATACCAACTGTACCATCGGGCCTCGGTGTCGAAAAAGAAACTGAATATAGTCGATATAGATCCGTTACGTACAATTTCCGAGGTGATACTCATCAAATATTCATAACCCAACGGATTGTACCCCACGATCCACGTCTTTCCTTTCCCCCGAAGCGTTACGTCGCAGAGCATTAGCTGGGTCAAGCAAGGATATACAAGTAATAGAATTTTATGGGATTTATGCAATAGTAATTCATCGAGTCTAGAAAAAATCCTCAACAGAATTCAGAAATCACTGGACGACCGTTTCGCCCTATTTTGAAGCTCATCCACTGCCGAGATTCGAAACCGTACCGTTTCGATACAGCGCAAGCGTCATACCAACCTTTACACTTTTTGAAGGGCCAAATACGGAGACCTGGTACACTACGTGCCACAAGGTCCCGAAAGGACCCACCGCAGCTTTTGAATTCAGTATTGTCCTTCTCCTAGACTATTTGCCATCCAAGTCTATAGAATACAGGCTGTTCCTTCTATTTACCCATAGCTGGAGGGAGAATAAGAGGATTCATTTATTTCCTAAAGTATTAGCACGTAGGTGAATGTAATGGACTAGGCTGGAATTCGAACTCGGCTCTCCGATTCCTCATTTACTACTCCACCGTGCCTTCCACGCATATATATATATATATATATATATATATATATATATATATATATATATATATATATATATATATATATATATATATATATATATATATATGCGTGTGTGTGTTTAGTATAAAGAAATTATTAGAGATGAGGAAACTTACATTTCCCTTTTCAAACTGTTATTGCCAGTTGGTTGAGTTTCCCATCGATTTTGACTTATGAGGCCACAACAGGTCAGTTTTAGAATGGTTGCATCATAATGGGGTAGGGCTGTTTAGAATCAGCTACACGATGCCGAATAAACGGTAAGACAGTGTACAGTGTTCGAGGAAGTCTTCATATAACTCTTCTCAGGTTTAAATTTAGAGTATTTCCTCCTGGACTGGCTGCCACTCAAGTCAAATAATACTATATTGCCATGTTATTTAACCCATAGCCGGAAAGAAATACCGATGTGCATTAGCAAACAAAGGATGATATATTATAGAAGGTAATTTGAAAACATCTTGCTTATTCCTGTATTAAACATGCATTGTAATTATATGGTAGCTGAAATAGTAATATTAACTGTTTCCGCATAAGAAAGCATTTATCACCTACTTCTTCCCATCGTCGGTGGAATATGTCAAATATTTCTATTAAAATAATGTCGTTATTATCCAGTTCTTTATTTGTGAGAGTGTAGCGTCAGCCAAGGAATGTTAAATAATAGTCT
This sequence comes from Acanthosepion esculentum, assembly GCA_964036315.1. Classification (NCBI taxonomy): domain Eukaryota; kingdom Metazoa; phylum Mollusca; class Cephalopoda; order Sepiida; family Sepiidae; genus Acanthosepion; species Acanthosepion esculentum. The sequence continues at coordinate 59,612,490 of OZ038492.1, read as the reverse complement.
AGCAGATTATTATTTTTTTGGGAGAATTGTATTTTCCTCTGACTTCCTCATTTTGACCTTTGAGGTCAGATACACGAAAACAAAGGAACGTGGGAATGTTAGAGACAGAAAGTAAGTTCAGGGAATTAAGTTTTTACACGACATACACTGTAGACGTGGTTATTTAGTGTCTCGGGGAACTTGCTCGACAGTTGGGGGGTGATAGAGCGATCCCCACTGGCTTGTTAAAAATGTACACGTCGACGTGTTTAATAAAATAGATGAGTTTAAAATTTCTTTTGTTGAAGTTCTCTTTCATCTCCGGAATCCCAAAACATTTCGACACCCGACTGGGAGAAGACGAGCGAAAGAAGATACAACGTCATGGAATCGACCCCGCCAACCAAAAGACCTCCCCTAGAACGCGGGGGGGGGCGAAACAACAGGAGGTTCAAAGAACTATCGTCCTCTATAGGATCTACAGGCTTTCTTTCGCACGAAGGGCTTTTAAATCATTGATAGGAGAAACCGGTTGTATACAGCAGATTATACAGTCGTATACAGATAATTCTGATCAACTTTGGCGCCATGCATGTCATCCATATGAAAGCCTCGAGTTGGGAACGTCACCGTTGTGTAATGGTTAACAAGCTTGTCTCGCTAGGTCAGTTAGAACTGAATAGTCAGTGAGATCGTCACTCGGTGCCCTATAATTTCAGCTTTGTTTTACAACTACGCTTAGATAATCACCACATGAAAGTCTCGACATGACGAGGCTATTTAAAATCTAGACTCTAGTTTCAGTGCTTCGGTCTTGTAGTAAAATGCGGCCTTGGATAAAACTACTCCTAGCGCAGCCTATTCTATGTTCAGTTTCCTGATCTCCTATATTATCTGTTGGAACTGATCCATACACCGAGGTATTTGAAGTGTTTAGTAATTACTAATTTCACATTCTCATTTCTAATTTTCATTAGAGAATTAACGTTGGTGTAATTATTGCTTTTAATCCAATTCGAGATCATAGTATTTTTTAAATGTTCTTTATGGGGTGGGGAGTGTCTTTTTTGAGAACGCCGAATCTTGAGCCCTATTTATGTGAATATATGGTATTGGATGTTCATTTCTTTGTTTGTTCATTCTTATCCAAACTATGAATACTTATGTCATCGGCATAACTACTTTCGTCATCATCCCACTGGCCTCGGGGTCGGAGGCAAACAGAAACATTGTTTTATGCTATATCAAACAATGAGTATTTATTGTTTCACGTCATGCATATATACATGCATGCGTCTACATATGCGCATCTTATTAAACGCCGTTACGTTTATTAGTTAATATATACGGTTGGGTGACGAAGATATATATTTCTGTTATATCCCATCAACTAGACAAATATTTGAATCCGCATATATAAATATGTGTTATGGGCGCGTGCCCGAATGGCAATGACGGTAGCGTTCCGGCTCATGAGACCCGGGTTCGAATCAAACCTTGTTCATTTTATCATGGAAGTAACTTCTTGGTAAGATTGTTGTGGGGAAACTATAACGGCATCGGTTACAAACGGAATGTGGTTGGAGACCACACCGCGTTCGGAGGTAGATTGTAAGTGAAATTGGGTAGACGAAACTGTTGGCAAGTTGTCGATGTCTATGCTAGTATGAAGTGGCAAGTCATTGTGACTGAGGTGTCTTGAATTTACTGGCCTTGTTCAGCTACTGGTCACACCAGATTATACGCTCTCTCCCCGAGGTTTTAACGCCTGCTCAGCATATATATATATATATATATATATATATATATATATAGATATATATATATGTAGTACAGGTTGTCTCTCGGGGTGTTAAAGAAACAGAGACTTGCCTGAACAGGTGACTGCAACAATGATTAGCTACCTAATGATAAAAAACAATTGACCAGCAATCACATATACACACACACGGACACAAGCATACACACGCAGACACACACACACACACACACACACATATATATATATATATATATATATATATATATATATATATATATATAAATATATATATGATAGGATAAACAATTATAAATTTAACATATTTCGCTTTTACTTAGGTTTCACCAGAAATTTTTTTTAATGAAGCTTAATTAAAAGCGAAATATTTTAAATTTATAAACGTTGCCTATTTTTCCATTATCTCATGATTCTGTTGAATTCTAATAAAACATTTAATCTATATATGACCCCAGTTCATATATACATACATATATATATATACATATATATATATATATATATATAGTCTAGTCGCACTGAGGAGCTGAGATACAGCGAAACAGTACTGTCTGTGAATGACATATATATATATATATATATATATATATATATATATATATATATATATGTATGTATGTATGTATGTATATATATATATATATATATAAATACACAAATATGCTTTTGTTCTTTCTTTCCCTTTTATGGAATGATTAATTTTGTTATATATTTGTTTCTTTGCCTTCTATAGAAACGTTTCAAAAATGTGAAAAGAAGTGATGTTTCATAAATCATATTCTTAAATAAAGTCATTTATTACCACTAGTTTTAACCACCTGAAAGACGTCTTTTTGTTGCGGTAAGGTACATTTTCCAATATAACAGTTTATCGTACGCACACACACACACACACGCACCCCCCACTATATATATATATATATATATATATATATATATATATATATATATATATATATATATATATATATATGTATATATATATATAAAAGTGAACATAGAAGTCAACACTTAGAGGCGACAGTCTATTTGGGTCAAATTATTTTGCTTGTTTTTATTTATTTTTATCTTATATATATTTTTTATTTTTTTTATTTTGATCGGTGTTTATATTAACGTAATAAAAATTTGTTTATATAGCTTATTTAACAGTTTTGTTTTTGTTTGGGAAGATAAAACTATTTGTTGAATTTTGGGGTTGATTGTTGTGGTTTGTTCTGACTATTACTTTTTGGCGGGAACAGTTTTTAATTTATTTATTTGGATTGATTATCTTTATTTGTTTTTTCTAAACGGCTAGTTTATCGGTATCGGTTGTTAGTTTATTTATATATTTGGATGTATTTATATCAATTTATTATACTTGTCGTTATTTATTTATTCCACTGTATATTTTCTCTTTTTGGTTTTCGATTTTTTAAGTAACGCAGTATATTATTTTTATTCATTTTTTTATCGTTATATAACAGTTATAGCTATTTTTCGTCCGATTTTTTGTTTTGATCTTTTATAGTCTAATATTTTGTTTATTATTTACTTTATTTATTGATTTTGTTCCTTATTTTTTATTCTATTTCGTCTATTCTAACAGGTGTGATTTGGTAATTTGTTTGGATTAATTTATTTTGCTTATTTTATTGTCATTTTGTTTGTTTATGTATTTATTTATTTTTTCAGTTTTCGATTTTTAATTTACGTAGTAAAAATTTGTTTGCATTTTGAGAATAACCGCCAAAATAGACTACCCACAATGCACCACTGACCCGTATATATAAATAAGCGAGAAAAAACACACCTGGCCTGACGATTGCGTCTAGTATGAAACAGCCTGTCGCCTGTAAGTGTTGACTCCAATGTTCACTTTTATATATATATATATATATATATATATATATATATATAATTTCTAAATATATTATTTGTATATTATATATGTGCGGTACTTACTGGAAAGCGCTCAATATCAGTGATAGAGCTATCATACTTAGTTGTATTGATGTGAATTTGTGAAACTGCGTTTGTCTGGCGATCGCAAGGGTCACAAACTTACTTTAATACAACTAAGTGTATATATATATATATATATATATATATATATATATATAGAGAGAGAGAGAGAGAGAGAGAGAAAGAGATAGATAGATAGATAGATAGATAGATAGATAGATAGATAGATAGATAGATAGATAGATAGATACGAGATTAAGTAAAAATTATTTGTACTTTTGTCATGACTTATCTTTTGCTTAGTCACACTGCGTATGTGTTTATAGTGGGTAGTGTTGTAGTCACCTGATCGAAGTTTGAACTTGAACGCACTAGTTTCCTTGGTGCTGTTACAGTGTAAACATGGTCGCCCCTCAAACATTGTTCATAACTAAATAAAAACATTCCTATAATTCTAGATACATACATAAAAATTCCATACATTTATAACATCATCCTTGATAATAGTTAAAAGAATAGCCAAAAGCGCTCGGACGTACAGACATGCATCTATACTTATAATTGATGTCCAGAAATGAAAAAATTATAAAATATATATATATATATATATATATATATATATATATATATATATATATATATATATATACCGGTTGTAACAGCAAAATTATCCAAATCGTGTAAAAGCAAAATCCATGTTAAATTAAGCTTTGAAACATTCTATCATAGAAATGATTAAAGATATCTTACTTGAATTCTCCGAGTTTTTTTACACTATTCTATCCTACTTTCAGCAATAAGAATGTATAAAATTACTCTCCAAGCTTAACAGATGAATCGTGATAAAATCGATCATGTTCATCATTAATTAATCATAGCTAAGGATAGGTAGTCCATGAACGATTAAATTAAGTTCATATATATATATATATATATATATATATATATATATATATATATATATATATATGAAGAAATATAGTCTTAAAGTGTGCTATATTTATGGGATAAAGTGCTCGATATCAGAGATATACCGTGTGTAAATATAATAGGTGAACATAGAAGTCAACACTTAGAAGCGATAGTCTGTTCCATGCTAGATGCAATCGTCAGGCCACGAGTGCTGTTATTTTTCTCGGCTATTTATATATACGGGTCAGTGGTGCATTGTGGGTAGTCTATTTTACCGGAAGTCGTTTATTTGTTTATTTATATATTTGTGTCAAATTATTTTGCTTGTTTTTATTTAATTTTATTTTTATTTTTTATCTTATATATATTTTTTTTCATCGGTCTTTTTATTAACGTAGTAAAAATTTGTTTATATAGCTTATTGTGGGTAATCTATTTTGGCTGTTATTTTACCGGAAGTCGTTTATCTGTTCATTTATTTGGGTCAAATTATTTTGCTTGTTTTTATTTATTTTTATTTTTTATTTTATATATTTATTTATTTATTATTTTTATTTTGATCGGTGTTTTTATTAACGTAATAAAAATTTGTTTATATGGCTTATTTAATAGTTTTGTTTTTGTTTGGGAAGATAATTAAAGCTATTTGTTGAATTTTGGGGTGATTGTTGTGGTTTATTCTGACTATTATTTTGGCGGGAACAGTTTTAATTTATTTATTTGGATTATCTTTATTTGTTTTTTATAAACATTATATATTCATTTTCCAACGTATTCAAGCTAATCTTCGCCCTTGCTAACCTTCTAACTTTCAATCCTGGCGTAACAAGTTGCCTCACACGTTTTATGTACGATTTTATTTCAGGTCTTTGTTCACTGCTCTAATAGGTGAAACTCCTCACGCACGTGCCAAACGTTTTATGGATTGAGTTGTATCGTTCATAATTGATTTCTTTAGCCCTAACTTGAAAAAGTGATCCCTTTTTCTGTTGTGACCTTCTGATCCAGTTTTCCTTTCTATTGTTTCCTCCGTTTAAATTTATTCACCGTTCTCTTGATGGTTCTTGAATAGACTTTGAAGATGGGAGCCAGAGTATGAATGTTTGTACCATTACTGAAAGCCTGAAGGATCCTTTTCCTCTCACCATTGCTCAGTTGGTAAGAAAATAGGTCTAACACAAAACGATTTTAACCAGTTCTCTTTCTAGTTGAATAACTCAAAGTGTTGGTTCTTCAGTGATTCTTACGATAAATCGTGTCAAGATTGCCAAACCTCTTATCTGAATACATAGAAAAAAGAAAAATAGTTCAGTGGTTTTTAGGTGTTAAACATTTTTTGGAGTGGACAGTTATACCGTTACACGATTTGGACAATTTTGCTGTTACACACAGACACACACACTATATATATATATATATATATATATATATATATATATATATATATATATATATATATATATATATATATTTCTACAAATGCATGTATATACGCAAAGAAATATCCAACCATATATGTGTCGAAAGTACTTATTCTTTATTATTGCATACATATTAGATTAGCTTGTGGAAGTGTTCTTTTCATTTGCATTAATAGATTTTCAACAAAAAAATATAGACTTCAAGACCACAATGCACCCGACTCCCATCGATTCATAATTATTTCCGATCTAGCCGTCAACTTAAAGCAGCATTCATCGAAATCCGCTTCTAATCATACACATCCTTCTCTGTCCATTAGTGAACCTTCACCAAGCAATAGCTTAAAAGGAAGTCCGGGCTTGCATTGGCCAGCCAGTCAAACGACTATGTCAAATACATTTCCATTAGTGCTTCACTTATGGCTACGTAGATGAGTTCGCTAACCAGGGATGTGGCGGGGGTTCTTCTCGAACGAAAAGGCTGTCTTTTAACTGGACTGGTAGCCATTCGCCGTCAAAAACAGAAATGGTTGCAATAAACTCTAGCAAGGACGGTAACACTAATTACTCACAGACTGTTATATGCTCAACTCAGGCTAGTTTTTGCAGAACGTATAAGGCATTCTGTCGGCCTCGTACTCGATGCTAGGTGGTAATGGTCAACCAATCAAGGTCGTTAGCTATTGCTCCAGCTAGAGTCGATTTTACAACGTCTTGGTGTTTTCTTTAAATGATACCACATAATAAAATCAATTGTGCTTGTAAAATATACCAGTTAAATTACGTCTGATACCGAACTATGGAGAGTAGTGCCTCACGAAGACACCGTGCGTGCACTAGTATACAACAATCGGGCAATCATTTGAATCGGACCCGATTCAAAAGATTGGGGTAGGATTGAACTAAATCCACTCATGTGTCTAACATTATGGTCAGATCACATTGACGGTCATAATTCCAAAAGTGTCTCCGCGTCATTATGAATTGTTATTTTCCACACTACCACACCTTTCTCACTGACTAAACGATGCAAGCCATTCGCCACTCTTTCGCTATTTCCATGAATGTTCAGACGAACTACACTTCTTCGTCCCACCGGTCCTAACATCAGCGGCTAACACCCGCTATACCACACACATTTTAACGTATTTCCTTGGTAAGATGTAAGTCCCATGCATTCAAGCATCTTCTTCCTCCGAACCACTGCCTTGTGAAACTGGCCCCCAGGAGGTTGCTTCCTCAATCACTAAAATCTTAACTTGTCCAAATCTAGGATGAAATCTTCCACACTTTAACTTAGAACCTTCTATCTCGAGTGGCGCTCGGATCTTGTACAATTGTTTAAAAAAAATGCAATCATATGCATATATATGTACATATGCATGTCTATATATTTGCCTATAAAGGTCTTACATCACCAAACAGTCGCATAGATCTACAACAACTAAGTGACTTCGAAACGTATCCTGAGGAAATTATCATCCTTGAAGATGATAGAACTGAATAAATTAGCGTCTATAAACAAGAAGATAAGGCTGAAACTTTAAATCTGGATAGCAGACAATCCTTAAATACACCAGAACCTTTATATATTATTAACGTAGAAAATATATTTACCGGTGATGAAAGGGATATAGATTTCTTTTCAAATAATTACCAAACAGTTTAAACTATAACAAAAAATGACCCAGACAGAGCACAGTGTAAATCAGCATAAAATCATTGTACGGCCAGCATTTTTGAATAGATATGTTAGCGGAAACCTCAACGAAAACAGGTCAAATATTAAACAGGTGAAGGTGGTTTCTCAACTTTTGTTACATGTCCTTTTTTTAATTTTTAAAGGCAAATGAAATTCTCGCCACGTTAAATATTATATGCTATGGTGTTTTTTCTTTGACCAGGCCCCAAACTAAATGTTCCAAGAGGTAGGGCTCAAGATAAACCTTTCTAAATCAAAATAAATGATCTGGAATTAGAATGAGAGCAGTGACAGCACATACACTGAATTCAGTATAAAATCTAACGATTGAAATATAAACTATCTCTTTCTAATTTTAATTATTTGAGGTTCGTTTCAAATAGTGTTAAACTTTATTTTTTCCCACCCAAATTAAACCCTATTGGTGAAACATGACGCCCACCTTTGTGCGTATGCGTGAAAAATCTCATACGTTGCGTCAGCTTCCGGTCGTTACACTTAGAGTATAGACGTGTAGTGTGCACTCGTCGGATTTTTGTTTTTCACGCAAGATGACTCAACGCATCGAGCAGAGATATTGCATCTATTTTTCCTGGTCAGGACCAATGCACCAATTATTCGACAGGTTCCCTATTACTCCGACTTGGCACGTGTGACTTCACCCAATCGGAAAAATACGCGATTTCCATGAGGAGATGCTTCTGCTGTTCCGTCAGCACCTTAAGGACGAATTTGGCCGACGTTTCCCACATGCACAAATCCTCCGTTAAAATGTAATTCACTGATCCTGGTTTTACTCTCACTTCGTGGGCAATTTCCTGTTTTTCATAACCATTTGCCGAACCGTCTCAATTGGCTCCTCGCTTCGACTTGTGGATAGGCTGACTAAACATGCCTCGCTTTCTTCTGAGGTACAGCCATATTTGAAGCGGACCCTCTTCTCCTTGATTTCTATGGCATCATCATCAAAATCTCGCTGAATCCTCTCACTGTTTTGAGCTTGTGTATCAACAACCTTCTGGCAAAACTTGATGCGTTCGTAAGTATCTTTTGAATAAAATGTAAGTTTAAATATTAGTTAACATTATTAGTCTGACAACTTTATTTAATAGCAATAATAAATGTACGTGAATTTCAGAATATTTTGTATCCTTAAAGATTTTACAAACCGACAAAGGCGGTACTCAAATCAAGGAACAGCAACAATCGTAGAGGAAAGAAAGAGAGATTTATTGTAAAAGAGAATGCACTACTGAAAGCCAAGGAATCGGGTAGCAGGCTAGTAATTCCCGAAGCAAAGATATCTACTAACCGCCCCTGCGGTCAGATGTGGCACAAGGCTGAATTTAACATGGGGTATCCGAGCCCGTAGGTTCGGCCAAAAATTACCAGTATAAAACGGGGTCAGGTAGCTGTTTCCCGAGAAGATACTCTGCCCTTCGACATAATCTTGTCTGGGAATCCTCTCTACCCGGAGGCTTTGACCAGCACAGCTAGAGACGTATTTCCAGCTCTAGACTAATTCCCGAAGCAAAGTCGCCACGTATATCCTGTGATCACTATATATATCTACTGATATAGTCAGTCCACATAGGCGATGGGGAGTGTGGGACATTCCTTTACAACAGAATCATTATGAATAAAGGGGATTTATAACTAATCATGAGTTATGATATTCCGTACGAGAGAACAATGCAAGTATGTGTGCAGAATTTCATCCGCGTCTCTCATTAAAAGCTTCTAACAGCGGCTGGTTGATCAGAGGGCTGATTTCTATACAACCAAAGAACTCTCGTCTGTTCTCGTGTTAAAACGGAATACACAAAACATCAGTATTTTGTACAGTGATTCTGTTGGCTTTTGATGTTATAGGTGATGAGATGAATCATGTATGGAATGACTTCTAAAGAACACTGCATGCATCTGAGAAATACTTCGAAATGTCTGAAATGTTTTAAGCCGAAAATATCAAAGGACAATAGACTTTAAAATCATTGATATTAATTCAAAGATTAATTTCTTGAAGTGATTTTATTTGTTTTCGTTTATCGACCAGGAATACAAGTTGCAAGAGAAACGGTGCTTTTGAATGGTTTCATATCATTATTATTTTATAAATGGGTTGTTCGTTTTTCGACATCGTTGAAATGTAAAATCGAGATATAGAGGCTGTTGTAAGGCGGATTTCATGTCATCTGCCTGTGGAAACCGATGAAATTCGTTTTTTTTTTGTAATCATTTCCCGCCAAGCAACACAATAAAGTCACTGATAGAAAATATATGAAAGAATCTATTAAGTAGAGAGATCAATAAAAGAACAGGAATTAAGAAGACAGAAGATAACGATTGGCGTTGCATTGCAATTTTTCAAGATCAAAGTTGGCTGGAAAGCAAGAAGCCGGAAGAAAGTCCGACAAGCGAGAAGTACAATAGCATTGAATTTACGGTTGCATTTAACCATCTCAACTGTAAAATGACCAGACCTCGCCACCAATCTTTCACTGCGTGTAAATTAGAGTCTATAATCATTTTCCAAGCGTAGATTAAATGTGACACAAGGCCGTAAGTAAGGGGCACCCAGTAAAGTTCGAACTCACTATTCATTTGTAATTGTTCTAGCAATACAAGCTTGCTAACCATTACACCGCCTTGAGGTGCCCAATTCATAAAGTTTATATGATATAGAGGAAAGTGCATTACCGTATCCACGAAAATATTTACAGAAAAAGGCACAGGGAAGCTACATTATGGTGGTGGAACAGTGACTGAAATTGAATTGCTAGGTCAGGCCAATATCATAGAAGATTCTGTTTGGGATTTTATAAAAATCTCTAAATACAAAGCAGGACCATCAAACCAAATGTTTTAGCAATACTCAAAGTAAGGTCGAATGGTTGATTTATAAATATGTAAGAGAGATTCTGGCAGAGTGAACCAACTTTCCTAGCAGAAGACCTAGCAATTGATTCAATATAATCTTTTCACTTCATGTCAGCGGAAAACGTTAGTTCGAGAAGACACAGTAAATCACTTTCCCGGAGGCTAGCATCAGCCAAGCTAATGGAAATCAAAAAGAGTACTTGGCTTGTTGCTTGGTACGTGGTTCGAAGAAGCGCTCTTAAGAATGTAGTAGCAGGCTGTCGAAGCCTTTCAATTAAACCAAGCAGGCGTACCACAGAGCATTTGAAGAAATAAATGATAGTAACAATAAAGATAGATTGATTCATTCTCATGGTGCCTCCAATGGGAAATTTGTACGATAGGAAATTTATTTTTAATGCATCAATTTTTCTTTGCATTTTTTCGACTAATTTTCTCAGCTACGTCTTTTCCATTTTCGACCGTCGTAAACTCCGGTCTTTGTCAGGTGCGTGTTACATATTGAAATATAAATTTTTGCTATACGTTTTGAGATGCATGTGACACCCAGTGTTTGTGACTGTGACTTTTCTTTTGACGGTGATCTCTGGAGCCTTAACGGTGGCTCGTGTCTTCAATTCACTTGGGTGAAACACGTCGTTGTCTTAAATATTTTAAAAATAACAATGAAATATGATTTTTAGACAAACTAAAAATATTACTTTATCCAGATGGGGAAGTGGCTATTCTATAGCCACATGGGAAAACGAATCGCCTTAAAATTATCAAAAGAACACAAATTCAAACGAAGAATTACCCTTCAATATCTGTCTATATCTCTGAGATGACAGCAGCTCCAACAGATTGGAATAGAAGGGTAAAACAGGATAACAAGCCTCAGAAAATAGATTCAGTCTGTCTACCCTATGTGATGGTATTTTTGGAGAAAATACAAAAGATCTGTGGTACCTATAACATCTGGACAATCTTCAAAAGTGGTTCAAGATTTCGCAGACACCTGTTCCGAGTAAGAACCCCCCCATAGAAGAAAACATGATTAAGAACTGTGTTTACTCCATCCCGTGCAGCTGTGATAAGACATATAAAGGAGAAACAGGCCGCCCCTTAAGGTAAGACATCGTAAAGTGGTAACACGAGGAGAAATAGAAAATTCAGGCGTAACTGAAAACATATGGATGGAAAAGCTATACCACCGCCCTCTGTGGGATGTGGTTGAAATAATAAACACAGGAAATGACACAGAAAATGACTGGAAAATAAGAAAACTTAAGGAATCAGCACATATGTTTGACTACAAAAATCTCCTGAGCTGACCAAGCATAGAAATGAATACGATATGGGAACCAGTATTAAAGAGTGCTAAAGGAATGCAATGAATTACAACATAAAAAAATTGCAATACAAGCTCTGGTAAAAATATATTCAATAATAATAACGGAAAAATTGCAATATAAGCACTGGAAAAAAACGGCTCCTGAGACATTTATAAGTCCCAGGCATACATACAGAGATGTCCTCAAAGGTGTTGGCTACATCCAGTGACTAGACCCAAAGAGTTGTGACTTCAATAACTGGCTACTCCAGAAGTGAACAAAAACTTGGAGAGTTGAGTTAAAACGAGATAACAGAGACAACCAGAAGAGGCTTAGCACATGAACTCGGACAATCTACCCCGGTGGACGAAATAAAGGGTTCAGCTGGAAATTCTAATCACCTGAAGAAGGCCGGAGAGTACAATGGCCGAAAAATTGTGAATATTTCAAAATAAAAGTAGGTGAGACAACAATCCGAACAATGTAATAGTATAAATAATTGCAATACCTCATCCACCAAACCCCGTCTATACGGGGTCTACAGGAAATTTTTGCCCGAGTCTACGGGCTTTGTTCACTCTACGGACTCGGTTCACACTACATCAAATTCGGCCTTGTGCCACATCTGACCGCGTGGGAAGGTTAGTGAATATCTCTACAGATTAAGTGGCACAATTTATAAAGATTTGTGGAGCAAGACAACAGTTAACCCTAGACCTCAACAGGTTTAGATTGTAGTTATCGCGGAAGCATCCTCTTGGCCATCTGTTCCACAAAACAGCAGTTAATGAGAGGTTGTTGTTCGAGTGAAAAATACGCCTGGAATAGGAAGGGAATAAGGCTTGTTAGCAACAATGTGTGTTGTATGGAGGGTCTTAACCGTGACGGTTAGAACCAGTGGAACTAAGTAATGTAGTTCGTCTGAACACTTTCCATGTAAATAGCGATAGATTAGCGAGAGACTTGAGGCGTATCATCTGTAGGTGTGTAGGGTTTGTAGGGTGGAAAAGAATTCATAAGCCACAAAGACGTGAAGAGGCTTTTGAACTCTTTCAAGACTGAAAGTGAAGACTGGGCAGCTCCTCTTCATATATGACAACAGTACTCTATTTGCGTCTTGACCTGGCTCTTGTAAAGTTAGAAGATAGCAGTATCACTCAGGTACTTACTAGAAAGTTACAGAGAACCGACGATTTTAACAGTATCTTTAGTGATAGACTATATGTTCGAGTTCCACTTGAGATTTGTCTTGAGTTTAAGTACTAATTCTTGTTAAAATTGTTTAAAACTACTAATAGATAGATAGATAGATAGATAGATAGATAGATAGATAGATAGATAGATAGATCTCGGGTTGCGTTTAAGTCCTAATTCTTGCCTCAGCAACCACACTTTGTGAAACTGATTTTAGTTTGTTTCTTTCCTAAATTATTTCACCATGAAAAAAAGGCTTAAAATTATATTATTTAATATATTTTTTTCAAAATATGTTATTTTAATCTCCTAAGATAATAATATAAAACAGTATGAACGTCTTTCTTGAATTATTTTCCGTGCATACGAGCATATATTAATTTCCATGTTTACCTAACAGATAATTACTCAAACATCCGTGAGCACTAAATATAATGTTTGTATCACTGATATATAATATGGGATTAAAACTTATAATTCACTTTAAAAATTACTAGGGAATATAATGGGGAAAGAGTGCTTGGAAAATTTGATACTCACAGGACAGATTGAAAGCAA
>OZ038492.1:59561304-59593804 GCA_964036315.1 Acanthosepion esculentum | reverse complement strand
TGCTACGAACAGGCTGCTTGAAGCGTACAGAGATTGTAAACTCTTGTTGTTGCCCCTGTTTTTTTTGTTTTTTGTTGTTGTTTTTTGTTTTGTGTGTGTGTGTGTGCGTGTGCGTGTGTGTGTGTGCGTGTGCGTGTGTGTGTGTGTGTGTGTGCGTGTGTGTGTGTGTGTGTGTGTGTTCAATCAGTACGCGGGGAATCCGTTAACTCAGTATTTGTGCTATCGGTGATGAAGAATTGACAATTTCTTATTACTATAAATTATATAGCTTTATTATTATAGATCCAGCACTATTAAATAACACCTTATTTATTAACACTATTTATTAATACAATTCCGGAATATCCTGGTTGAAAACACAATTGTACTTAAACATGAAAACAATAAAACAAAAAATAAAAATTCTTGAAGCTATATATATAAAACAGTTGAAACCTAACCTGAACAAAATAAACTATGAAATCTCCACAAATATTCCTAAATGCTTATAATTTATAACAGACGCCATTGGTTTATACCAATGGCTTCCCATACTTAATACTTCTCGTTTTCACGCTCGCGTGGTCATGTGTGACGTCATGAGCTGCGGAGCGATTTTCGTTTCCAGAGTCTCGTATACACGAGTTTGTCGTTGCTAGAAAATCTTCCATACAAGCAAAAACAGACTATCATTATTGTTTTGTCCGTGTATTGCTTAAAACTATTGTAATATAATTGTCATCTTTGATAATGGCTTATGTAATCCGAAAGCTTATATAGGATTTAAAAAAAATATGTATCAATATTGTGATTTTCTTTCTTCTTTTAATGATAATGCTATTAAGCTTATCAGACGATATGAAAAGAACTTACATAAAATAAATAGAGAAAACTTGTCTATATTATTTAATGAAACATGCATTAATATACATACATACATACATATATATATAAATATATATATTATATACATATATATATATATATTTATATATATATATAGTTAAGGTAGAATAAAAAATTAAATTTGATCCACAAAAAGAGAGCTCGATGTATTTTATTTGTACAGAGCAATATGATGAATAATCAAAAAATAAAAAAATTCTCTATACTTCATGTGTGGAGTAGGTTATTTTGACAGACGATTAAAGTGATCGTCTGTTTTGTTAACCCTGATATGGAATGTAATTCACATGAATCCTATTCACATGTGGATTACATTTCATATCAGGGTTGAAAAGACAGACAACTATGACCACTTTTATCGTCTCTCGAAATAGCCTACTCCCTTCATGGAGTAAAAAGAATTTTTTTGCTGAACGATATATATATATATATATATATATATATATATATATATATATATATATATATATATATATATATATATATATATATATATATATATATATATATATATATATATATATATTTATATATATATATATATATATACATATATATATATATAACTACTAAATTAACTACATTTAGCAACAAAAAAATACTAAAGAAATGGCCGAAAGCGCTTGGGACAAGGTGTAATTCGGCAGCAATAATTCTCTAAAACATGTTTGATTTAATAGTAAAAACAAATTCTATTTCATCAAATGGTAAAACACTAGAATAACAAAATAGATTCGAATAATAATTGAAAACGACTGTAGTTACATTCGAAAGTACAAAAATGCTAAATCAGAAATTTGAAAAATTAAATAAAACAATTATAGAAAAAACTTGTCCATATTATTTAATCATATATATATATATGTGTGTGTGTGTGTGTGTGTCTGTGTGTGTGTGTGGATGTGTGTGTAATATATATATATATATATATATATATATATATATATATATATATATGTATGTATGTAATCTATATATATATATATTATATATATATTATATATGCGCAGTACTTATTGGAAAGTAATTAATATCAGTAATAGGGTTAACGTGCTTAGTTGCATTGATATGTGTTTGTGACCTCGATTTTCTAACGATCGCAAGGGCGTGACACCGAGTGTCAAAATCTGATATACGTGAGGGTGGGTATGCAAACATTCAAATATAAATATAATGTATACGTAAAGAAAATATTTGACATTTTTCAAAATGTGTAACTATTTTCTGATAATAATATTATGTTAACCGAGATATACATGTGTGTGTGTGCGTGTGTGTGTGTGTGTGCGTGTGTGTGTGTACGTATAAATTAGAAATGAAACAGAAAACACGAAACCTCGAATGGAATACAATAAGAAGATAAATAAAATATTTCATTGAAAGAATGGAAACTTATAAAATAGTAGATCGTAAATAATACAAGAAATATAAGAAATGAAATGATTTCAAACTTTTTGTAAGTTGACACATGTTTTAAACCCGCTGGGTGTCAAACAGCGCGAAAAATTGCTAAACAAAGCAAAACTGATATTTTCATGCGATCGATATAGATAGATAAAAATATGCCTAGTCTTAGATATTTTTGAATTAAATATATAGAAATACGCTATTCATATATATATATATATATATATATATATATATATATATATATATATATATATATGTTACTCTATAATTTCGCCATCGTACAATCACATCGAAGCAGGAATTCATTATATACATGTGGGTGCAAAAGTAGGAATATAGTAATGAAAAGCAAAATATATATCCTTTAGACATCCCCAGAAAAAGAAGCTCATTCAGCTAGGGTCAGCCGAACTTAGAGTTTACCTAGTTTTGTGTGTTTTAATGCCCAGCCCACCGTAACTTGTAACTATTTTTATATCTAACGAGAAACATTACTTACCAATTATTTGCGAATTTTTACTCAAGAGCTCATGCAGAATGGTGAAAATTGTTCAGGAACATAGGGCTCAAAGAGTTAATGTTTGTCTTTTTTCTTATTCTTTCACACCCCTTGTATCTTAGTGACTTGCATGTGGTGTGGGAGATATGATTAAAAACAGAGGATGTGTGGGTGGTGTAATTAATAATGGATTAGAATGAGAAGTCGGGGAGCAGATTTCGAATTACTGTCATGCTTGTTACATTCACTTACGCGCAAATACCTTTTCGGAAATGTATGAATCCATATCTCCTTTCCCCACTATCGAAAAAGAAATTATTGATCTCTCTAAAAAATGGTTGTTGCAAAATTCACTCGCCAGGAAATAAAATAATTATTCTTAAAATCCAAAATATGTTTCGACTTTAAATAACCCATAAAGTGTAGATATATAAATAATAAAAAAATAAACAATAATTTATTGTTATTTAAACCAGAAAAAAATAGTACAGTTACAATCCCTTTTCCTATATTGTTGTGGTGCCCTCTCTCTAAAGAGTCTATGTTGGACTCTTCCGCCTACTATAAGATTAGTTAGAAAGAAGGCCTTGAGGAAACAGTCTAATAGATTGTTCTACCGGGCTTTGACTGTTCGCAGCTGCTGTCAAACTCTCTGCCTTTGGGCAGAAAGGAACCCGGACGATGCTTTGCCGAAGGGCAAAGTTTCGTCCGAGGAAGTAGACAGGCCCTGAACCCGTTTATACGGGTGCTACGGGAATATTTTTGGCGAACCTACGGGCTCGGAGAACCCACGATAAACTCGGCCTTGTGCCACATACATCCCTCGTGGGGGGGCTGTTAAATATTAACAGTCGAACAGATTGTTCATTACTGTCGAACTCTCTGCCTTGAGAAGAGAGGAACCCAGACGAGTCTTTGCCGAAGGGCAAAGTTTCGTCCGGGCAGGTAGACAGACCCGGACTCGCTTATGCGGGTTCTAAGGGAATATTTTTGGCCGAGCCTACAGGATCGGGGAACCCACGGTAAACACGGCCTTGTGCCACATACATCCTTCGTGGGGGGCTGTTAAATATTAATAGTCGAATAGATTGAACGTTGGGTCAACCGACACACACTCACTAGTAGTGTAATACTCTTCTGTTGTATGATATATATGTAGCACTTGTTTTGTTATTTCTTTAACTATTTACTTGATCACAACATATATATATAATCCTCTTTTAAAATGTTTCAGCTCCGGACACACGTAGAAATTAAATTGCTGTCATAGAATTTCTGTTTTGAAAAGAAAAATGCTACAAACATTCAGGAGTTTGGGTATTATTTCTGGAAACGCTGCCCTTGATGTAAACCCACTAAGACCTATCAATACAGTTATTGGCAATCGCAGAGAACGAAGAAAGTGACAGGACAACAGTAGCTGCTGTAAATGAGTTCCAATTCTAAGAAACCGAAGCTCTTGTTACATTTGAGAGAAGAATCACTACTCCAAAATTCTTTCAAATTCTTCAGATGAGCCATAGTTGTCATTTCAATTTAGTGCTGTCTCTTAGCTACTTCAATACTTGTCTAAAGTAGATACATAGAATGCTGACAGACTGCTTGAAAGAGCAGGGGTGGTTGTGCCGAAGATCTGCTGGAGACGCACAACGAAGTAGACACTCCGAGGAGAGCAGATCTCTGATAATGTTGAGTTTAAAGAGGCAACTGACACATGACTGAGAAAGCAGCCAATATGTTTGTATGATAAGGTGTATATGCAGGACCGGATCGTATTATCCCCGAACCTCCCGACCGGGGAGCCCAGGCCTGATTGGGTCTCCGGGCAGTGCTTTGTGCCACTTCGCTATCATATCAACATTTGCTTTTTTTTCTCACTACATTTATATACGTTAAAAATGAATCTAAGCACAACTGACAATTAAAGGATGAAAAATCTTCTTAGATTTTGACGTCATTCTGGAGTCTTTCTTGTCCACATCCGTGTATTCGTTTAGCTCATGTTAAGTCTTTAATAAATGCTATAAAATTCATTATTTATTCCCATAATGCTGAATGTCTTATAATTAATCGATTTTCTCAGGTTGAAAATTGCCACAGAACATTATTGATTTATTTAAGATGGAATGATCTATTATGACGTGTCTCAGATTGCATTTATTTTCTATTTTTCTTATTGAATTGTTCACCTATATTGCATATGACATATTACTGTAATAATTAAATTACATTAAAATATGTATTTTAAATGAATACTACCTTCTGAAATTTGACATGTAGTATAGTTTTGGAAATCCGTATCACAGATTTGGGTTGTGGCGTATCAAAGACACTTGCGCCGATGTGCGTATATGCATCTCCTTATTAAAAGTTGGAATATCGCAATTGAGAAGAATGAAAACACTGTGGAAATGTAGATTTTGAATCCTGGGACTTTTGTGCTCATTTTAGTATGTTTGGGTCCAATCAAGTATTAAATTATTAAAAAAAAATGAACAGACTTTATCTTTTTGATTGACCCTCGTATCTAAAAAACATTACATTACGTGGTAAATTAATTAATAATTTAGTTATTATTAAATTTCCATTAACTTGATGCATTAACAGTTGGGTCCCCACCTTCTTCAGACTAATAAAAATACTTGTATTATAAAATAGAAAAATCTGAAAAAATATATGTAAATAAATTGTTATATAGAAATAAAGTGTCGCTACCGACCCTTGAGTTTGAACATAGATTGCCAGTGAGCAAACACAGGCGATCCCATTATTGAATTAAATGAATCACGTGACCACAGAGGAAACGCGTATATGATCACTTTTTTCTAGTCTATCTTCTATTACTGTACGGGCCGCTATTCTCTATTCTATTCACTATATTATTTCTCTATTCAGATAACTGGTTACTTTTGAGCGAGTATTATCGAGCAGGTACTATTTAGTGCGAGTGTTATTCGAAGGCGTCTGTCACCAGTATTGTTCAACGGCGTTACTACAGCTGTATCTGCGATTACAAAGTATCTACTACAACGAGCATTACGAAAGTAACAACGGGTATTCGTTGGTATCACAAAAGTGGCAACGAGTGTTCGTTGACAACACAAAATAAATATATGCGGAATGTGAAATACTGTACAAGGAAAGGTTGTTGAGAGTATGACGGCGATTTTTACAGTTCATTAAATGGGACTCCCCCGACACAGTAGCGCCAGCGCTGTTTTCCTAAAAATGCTGGCCACTTTTATAGAAACTATAACAACTAACACAGCAACTAAAAATCTATGAGTTCCTACGCACATAGATAAACATGTCAAAAATAGTACAGCTAACTGAATTCATCTTCACACCCGCCAAAAAGATAAAATTCTGGTACGAACGTGTATAAAGGCGGCCATGTTTTTCCCAAATGTGTGCAGCCAGCCTTTGATATCGAAGACTGAAGAATTACGGAACAGCTGCTGGTGGCAATGGCGATATAGTCAGATTCAGTAGAGTGTCTCACTCGTGAGTGTTAAACTTTAACGTTGTTTCATTGAACAGATTACGTACTGCGCTGTATTCTATATTCATAGACTATGGTGAACATGATCAACAAAGGTTATGAGCCCAGATTACGACTGTATTTTGACGGAGACGAGTCAAAATACGAATTGTGGGAAGTGAAATTCTTAGGCTACCTGAGAATACAAAAACTTCATGACATCATTCTTTGCCAAGATGACCAGAAAGAAGATGATGATTTTATGGAAAGAAATGTGACCGTGTTCGCCGAATTAATACAATGCTATGGTTTTAAAGGGATTACCAGCAACATTCAAACCATTCACGACAGTCATAACTCAAAAAGATAAAAAATTAACTTTCACTGAGTTTAAAATTGCGTTACGTAGTTACGAAGAAACTGAAAAAATGTGTAATCCCCCAAATCAAGGAAATAATGCAATGCAACTGAGAACGTCATTTAAAAAATTCAGAAAACCAGTCCCTCAAACCTACCAGACTAGGAATTATGATATTAAAAACAAGGTGTTTATATACAACTATTACAATAACAACAACAACAACAACAACAACAAGAGGAACAATGATAATAGAAAATCAAATATCATCTGCTTTCGTTGTGGAAGATCTGGCATGTAAGTGCGAAATGTCAATTTCATACAAGGAGTGATTTTTGTAAAAATGTAAAAGCTTTTTCGAATGAGCGAACATTTGCATTTTCGTTTGGGTTGGATACTATACCCAATAGTTATAATTCTTACCTAGTCAACACGGGTGCGACAAATCATGTAATTACAGATGAAACAAAATTTATTAATTTTGACTCCAACTTTATTGAGTTGGCTGAGGGTACCAGAGCTAATAATTTAGTTTTAAGAAGAGGCACAGTCTGTATTTATTTACGCGATACTAAAGGAAATATTTGTAAATGTTTATTAAAAAGGGCTTTATATATCCCTAAATTGCAACAAAATATTTTCTCTGAACTGAATTAAACTGAATTTAATATGCAACCAAATGGACGTTTGTATTATTTGAAAAGTATTAAATCTATGAGAACAGCCACCCACGACTTAAGGACTTGGCATAAAATATTAGGCCACTGTAATAATTCGGATGTTAAAAGATTGCAAGAACACGTCACTGGAATGAAAATTACATCTCCAAAGAGCTTACAACATTGTGACACGTGTTTTAAAGGGAAAATGACGAAATATAGAAATAGGGATCAAATCCCAAAATCAACAGACATCTTGTTCAGAGTTTATTGCGACTTAGCGGGTCCAATTTCACCAGTGGGTATTGGCACCTATTCATATGTATTAAACTTTGTTGACGAATATTCAGGACTTATTATGATATTTTCTGAAAAACAAATCTGATATAGCACAAGCTACAAGAATGTATTTATCTGATATTTCACCTCATGGAAAAGGGAAAATAATTAGAACAGATAATGGTGGAGAATTTACTTCTGATGATTACGAAAACCTCCTAATAAATGAAGGCATTAAACATGAGAAAACCTGTCCTTATTCCCCGCCCCAGAACGGAATCGCTGAACGTAGTTGGCGGACTATTTTCGAAATGGCTACATGTTTGCTAATAGAATCTAAGTTACCCAAAAATCTGTGGGTCTATGCATTAAAGACAGCCATATATATAAGAAACCGTTGCTATAATAGTAAAATTAAAAAGACTCCCTACGAGGCTTATACGAACTACAAACCCAACGTTAGTCCGATGCATATTTTTGGTACAATTTGCTCCACATATGTCAACCACAGGCCAAAACTAGATCCAAAAAGTGAAAGAGGCACATTCATTGGCTATGACAAAACAAGTCCGGCCTATATGATTTATTTCCCCCAAAGTAAAATAATAAGGAAAATCAGATGCGCCAGATTTACAGATTCCTTTGAGCAAGTGGCGGACCCCGGAGAAAAGAACATTAACTGCGAGGAACTGGTCCAACACGAACTAGTATGTCCTAATTTTGAGATAGGGCCTATAAATAGAAAACCCGTTCAAAATCCACAATTAAAGGATGGTGCTATACCAGATGATATAGACGAGGAAAAATCAGACGCAAACCTTGAGTTAAAAAAGATACAACCAAAGAGGAGGGACAAATTCCGCATTATCCGACCAGAAATATAAGAATGGAATGGGCAATGTAATATCTGTGACCTTGACTGTTGCTATTCGGTGCAATGTATCCCAAAGAACTATTAAGAAGCCATAAATTCTGATAATTCCAAACGATGGATAGCCGCCATGCAAAAAGAAATGGAATCCCTAGTATCAAATGATACATTTGAATTGAAAAAGGCAGCGGATGATAAAAATATTATCAGCAGCCGTTGGGTTTATACTATAAAGCGAACTTTTATATGTATAGACTATAGTGAACATGGTCAACAATATATATATATATATATATATATATATATATATATATATATATATATATATATATATATATATATAAGTGTGTGTGTGTGGAAAAATCTCAGATACAGAATATCTATAAAAGAGCAATATGAATAAAACAAACGGAAAACGTACCCCCGACTTTAACTTTCGGAAAAGAAATAACACTTTTTTAAAAAATTCCTTAAAAATCATTTAATCACCAGTTACTTACCAACACCTGAAGAAATACAATCAAAATACTGAAACATAAAAGCTTTTGTGTAGCGATTTCAAATTTTTTTATTATAATATCTTATAATAATAATAATAATAATAATAATAATAATAATAATAATAATAATAACATTATATTGTTTTACTTTTTTATTGAGCACATTTTTAATAGTAAATGTTACGAACATTTCGAATTTACTCCATCTGTTCTTTCTCTCATTGTATATATATATACATATATATATATATATATATATATATATATATATAGTTAATGAATTTATTTTTCTTCCAATATGTTCTAATGTTATTTTTAGTGGATAAGCTTTTTGAAATAGAAGCCTGCGAATGCCAAACACTGAAGAGTACCGGTTCCAAATATCGTCATGGTGCTTTTTTTCCCAACAGATGATACCCAACTGAACCTACTATAGTGTGCAGGTGTCAAAATGAAAAAGCATACAACGTGCATATGCTCTATTAAAAATGCAAAACGGCCACAATTTACCTATCGCACCTTGCCTATATATATAAAACACACACACACACACACACATACATATATATATATATATATATATATATATATATATATATATATATATATGTATGTATGTATGTATGTATTTCACTCTCGTTATTCAATTGAGCACAATAGAGAAAAGGGTAATTTCAAAATAGTAGCGGCACTGAACCGTTCTTCATTAATGAATTGAGCCCTCTGGCTGCTGGAGTTTTATACATCCGTATATAATATCTTAAAATGTGACTTTCTCTGCCCTGCTTAAGTGAAGGTTCAGAGACTGATACCAAATCGATCGGGTTTCGATCACGGCTTGAAGAAATCGGACGTCTAGCCACACTAATGAGCTGTGATACAGTGATTTTTTCCCTTGGGCATTATGTGGAGAAATCGCGAATTTGTAAGCAGTGACTACCACTGCTGCTAATTCAAGACTCTTCTTTTTGAACTGAGTCCTCTCGGTCACTGGGGTGTTTAAAAAATAAATACACCCAAAATCCACCTTCCTCTCTGTCGTGCGCCGATAGGTGTAGATTCTCCGACTGATCCCAAATCAACTGGGTTTCGATCCAGGCTGGAAGCAATCGGATGCCTTATCAAACTGATAATCTGTGATAGAGCGAAACATTTTGTCTGTGGATGACAATACATACATATATATATATATATATATATATATATATATATATATATATTATTTTAAGTGGTTGTGTCTCCAAATAAAATATGATTCTCGTTTCTGACTTTTTCTCCTTTGATCTTGTTTAGAGTGAAATGGTGGTAGTCTGTTCTGGCATATAAATACAGTGCTGTCAATCAGAGACGAACACAAACAAACTTAACGACAGACGCGAATGTGTGACGAAAAGAGAATAGTGAAATCTAAAATGACAACTGCTCACAAGAAAAAACAATTATCATCGTGTTTCCCGTCAATGTTCCAGTAAATAAAACACGCCAAGGAGAAAGGAGGTCGTTTTTTGATTTTTGTTTTTGTTTTTTTTTTTACCCAAAATTCAATGTAATGGTGGTCAAGATTATGCTGAAAACTAAGGCTAATAAAAAGGAAGCCATCAAGAAAGAACGAATGAACGATCGAAAAAAATAAATGAACAATGAATGAAAGAAATGGATGAAAAAAGGAATCCGAAGGAATGAGAAAGAAAAACCATTAGAAAATAAGAAAGAAAGAAAACAAAGAAAATCAAAAGGGGGAAAAGGAAAGAAAAAGGAGAAACCAAGATGCTCGGACCAAAGAAAGAAAGAGAGAAAGAAAATGCAATAAAATTCGAAAGAATATAAAAGAAAGCTGAACATTTGGAAGAAAGTACACACGGCTTTGAACAAATGAAAGGAAAAATAAATGATAGATGAAACGAAGAAAAAACTGGAGAGGATGTTGATAATGATGATGATCATCAAATGAAAAATATAGCAGAAAATGAAAGAAAATAAGAAATTAGGTAAAATTGGTAAGAAAGTGTCAAGATTAAAAATGGAAACAAAAGCTACATCATTAAATACATAATTATCAACGTAATAAAAACTGAAAGTACATAATTTAGAAGAAGAACAAGAACAACAACAAGATATTCAAATCGAAAAAAAACGCCCAAGCCAGCCAATATATTTCCCAGAATTCACTGATCTGGCTTTCCTGATTATTCAAAATACGCGAGCCGCGAGATGTTGAGATGGAGAAATCTGTGCTTTGCTCGATAATATGTTAAAACCTAATCGAATGACCAAAAAAATAAAAAAAACAACAGACAGGAAAAAAGAGTATAAAATTAATTGGGATCGAAAGAACGTGGAAAGGTAATAGTTAATTAGTTCGAAATATGTAAAGCGATGTCAGGCGAAATAGAAAGATCGATTTACCACGATTAGATAGAAGGGTACACGTAACGTTGTTAAATGTCAGGAAGAGGCTGGCTTGATTCCCTGTTCCAAGTAATCTATTTCTCCTTCTATTTCACTGAACAATGAATGAAAGAAATGGATGAGAAAAGGAATCCGAAGGAATGAGAAAGAAAAACGATTAGAAAATAAGAAAGAAAGAAAACATACACATATGCAAGTATTCATAATGCAGCCAAAACGGAACTGCTCTCTTTTACCCACTACTGAGAACCCCTCCCATCAGAATGGCTGATTCCCACCGCCGCAAGAGCGCCTCGTTACGACTGCTTCGTCTCACGCTGTCAACTGACATGAGGTGGAATAAATACATTGAATCAATAGCTTCATCTACCGCAAGGAAAGTTTATTCTCTGTATCGTGCCAGAATGTTTTTTTCTCGTCGGAGTTCATCATTCAAATCTATAAATCAGCCATCAGTCCTTGCATGGAAATCTGCTGCTATATATGGTCTGGAGCCCCTGATGTTTGTCATGAGGTCCTCGACAAAATCCAGAGACCATTATGCAGTATAATAGGTCCTGATTTGACATCTAGTCTACAATCGCTATCCCACAGACGTGCAGTGGTTTCCCGCTGTCTCTTCTACAATTATTTTCACGGCAACTGTTCCGACGAGCTACTTTCGCTGGTTTCCACACTGCATGAATTTAAGCGAGCTACCAGGCTGGCATCTTGGCCGCACCATTTTACTGACAAAAAGGTTAAATGTAACCGTCTCTTCTACTCAAACAGCTCTTCTCTCGCACTTCCCGTCTGTGGAACTCCCTTCCCCTTACTTGCTTCCCCGATGACTATAATCTTCAAATATTTAAGAGTAATGTCAATCGACATCTGACACCCTGAGCTTGTTCGCTGTCCTTCTCGGACGCATGCTTGCGGAAAGGAGAGATCATTTCCGCAAACATGCCTCTTTAATCTTGTAACCCCTAGCGTGCTAGTGGCACTCCCGCCTTGCTTCGGGTGAATTGCTTAAAAAGTAAAAGTAGCAATTACAAGGAGGCAGAATGCATAGGTGAACAGCCCGACATGCAAATTACACATTTGAGAGAGAAAAATCAAAGAATACAACAATTGTCACACAAACCTGTGAAATGTTCGTATTGGAGCTTCTTCAGCGAATGCCAAGAAGTACAGCATGCCGTTTCTAAATATTTGTCGGAATGAATTTCGTCATTGTGTTCTTTTTCTCACAGACGGTGCTCAACTGACTCTATTATAATGTGCAGTCGACAAACTCAAAATCCTACAACGCGCATGCGCGATATTAAAAATATAAAATGGCGACAATTTACCCATCGCACCCTCTCTCTCTCTCTCTCTCTCTCTCTCTCTCTCTCTATATATATATATATATATATATATATATATATATATATATGTATGTATAGGGTGTATAGCTGATAAGATGTTTTAATAGAAGACGGAAAGTGCGACACTGATATCGGAATGGGATTGCGAAATATGCATACCAAAACTAAGTAAAATATTAAGAAACAGGAAAATTTACTGAGAAACAAAGAAAAGAGTACGGAACTGCTATGTTATATCAGTCCTACTGTATGGTAGTCAATGCTGTAAATCTCCTCACAGATGAAGAATAGAATAAAACACAACAGAAATGTGGTTCTACAGAAGGATGCTTAGACAACCATAGGCAGACCATGTGAGCAACCACGAAGTTGCAGAACAAATGGAAAACAAAAATAAAGACACTTAAATTTATAAACAGTAAGAGACATTGGAAATTTCTAGGGTACATAATGAGGAAAGAGAGCTTGGAAAATCTGATACTCGCAGGACAGATAAAAGTCAAGGGTGACAAAGGAAACCACAGCATGACCTATTTAAGGAGTTTGAGTAAATGGATGGCAGAACATGATTGAGTAAATGGATGGCAGGAGAGATTTATGAAGAGCTACAAAGGACAGGAAATTATGGAGAGTCATGATAGCTGCGTCCTACAGTGACACGGCACATAGAAGAGAAATGGTGCGTGTAGATATATGTATGTGTTTGCGTGTGCGCGCCTGTATGTGCGTATGTATGTGTTTATGTATGTGTGTGTGCCAATTTGTTTATAGAACAATGTTATTTTTATTTTTTTAGATTTCCGTTTAAAATTTGATTATAAATTATTCAATGTCTTCGAAGATTTATCGATTTCCATAATCGATTCTGTAACACTTGGAATGTTCTTAGTAGGGAGATCTTTTTGGCAACTTGTATGTTGATGTTACCTAGGACACTGTTAGTAAAATTCCCCATTCCTTTTCTCACGAGGCCCAGTGCTCCGATTACAATTGGTACCGTCTCAGTCTTCATTCCTCACATCCTGTTAATCTCGATCTCCAGGTCCTTGTATTTGGACAAATTCTCGATAATTTTCTAAGAGCTGTTTCTCTCAGATCAGATCATACGGCTCTGTCAATAAGCATACACTTCCTGAATTTCTTGTCTTTTATGATTATGCCAGGTCTGTTGTCTTTTATTTTCCCTGTCAATTTGAACTGGAATGTCCCAAGGATAGTTACATCTTTATTTTGGTTAACTGTCTGGTTGGTGTTCATACTATCTCTCGGTGGTGTCGAGTGTGTGCTTCTTGCATATCTTCCAGTGAACATATGTCGCTACCTTGTTATGTCTGTGGGTATTATTATTATTATTATTAATATTATTATTATTTAGGTTGATAGATTTATGTCTGTGATATAAGTTATGTTTCCTTTGCGTCTTTTCTAGTCAGTGAATGTCAAGTTGTTTTTTTTTCAACGCGTCTCTTTTTGAAATGCTGTCGTTTTTATCTTTTCTTTTTTTAACTGACAATCATTTGTATATTTTTCCTTAAATTGGTTACACAATGTTCACATTATCAATCCGATTAACTTGCCATTAATCTGATAATAGCTCAATTAAATCGCGTATGTCAACCAAAACATCAACAAGACACAGCCATAAATCTGACATATACTTATCAATATTACCAAAATCAGATATCACAAAGACTATAAAATAACTATTACAAATACTACAAGTCTTTATCAAATAATCCGGAGTTTCATTCAATTCTATGTTTCGCTAGCAAAAAATTAGATCCTGTTTATAAAGGGTCGAAACAATGTTGGAACTGAAATTGTTTCCGTTACAGCGTTGTATGTTTTTTTGTTGACAGTTAAACATTTCCACAATAATGTAAATACATTATAATTAAGTTTAGAGAGAAAATGTGCAGCTGCTTGTTTCAGCACTAAATGTAAAATGTTGGAAATGCTTTCGAAAAAAAAAGATTTGCAAAGTTTTGAGACGATAATTTATAGAAACTCATGTAGCTTTAAAACGATAATTTATAGAAACTCATGTAGCTTTAAAACGAGAATTTATAGAAACTCATGTAGCTTTAAAACGAGAATTTATAGAAACTCATGTAGCTTTAAAACGAGAATTTATAGAAACTCATGTAGCTTTAAAACGAGAATTTATAGAAACTCATGTAGCTTTAAAACGAGAATTTATAGAAACTCATGTAGCTTTAAAACGAGAATTTATAGAAACTCATGTAGCTTTAAAACGAGAATTTATAGAAACTCATGTAGCTTTAAAACGAGAATTTATAGAAACTCATGTAGCTTTAAAACGAGAATTTATAGAAACTCATGTAGCTTTAAAACGAGAATTTATAGAAACTCATGTAGCTTTAAGTGCGTAAGACACGTTCTCACAGTACGATTCATATGAACATAGTTACTAACTTGACTCCCCTAACAATAGAACGTCATAGATGTGTAATCCTCTATAAGTTGATAATATGCATTGATGTTGCAACCTACAATAATCTAGGTGTTTATATGTGTTGTGGTAGGATCCACCTAATTTGCATAGCGGAGTACCGACGATATAAATATGGTTGGTACCGGAAGACAGGGAGGCAAATCAAGAGATCCAACTAGAGACTCTGCCCGACTGCGACTTAGTCAACACATTCTCCAGGAACGGTCTTCCCAGAAATATACAAAAGACTATATGTAAATATTGTGTACACTTTCTTGTTTCAATACATTTTATTCTAAGTACATTTTGTGTTTGCATTATTATTCCATGCATTAGTCAAGTTTCAACAATATGTTAGACGCATTAAGCGGGAGAAATTATTAAAGATGATTCCAAAGGTTTCTGTTGTAATGTATGGCAAGGGTGTGTTGAGGTTGGGAAAAACACCCAACCGATTCCTCTCCTTAAGAACTACGGAATAACAGGCTGAGAATGGAAAGAGATCAGAGGAAACGAAACAACACTGCCTTTGAAATCACAGCACAGCCAACGACACAGAACTTGAGGAACAAAAAACTGTCCAAGTGAAAGACTTCACAAGACCCAGTCTCGCAAACTAATGGATTTCCAGTCGTTTTTATTGACAGCATCCATCTACAAAGACTCGGATCCTGACAGAGTTGCAGAGAGGCTCATGCCTAGACGTGACAAGCTTTCCCGCTGCTAACGCAGAAAACCCTGATATAACGAGAGTTGAACGATATGTGCTCACGTAACTTCGGTCCATTTCTACCTCTGTAGCGACGCGCGTTCACCACAGTTTTAGAAAATATCCCTTCAGCATAATATGCGACTCGAGGAGTTCTGCTTCTTGAATTTAACGATAATATGATTTATCTGATATCGTCAGAGACAGTCGTTTTAGATATCAAGAAATAATTGAATAACAAAAGAAAAGAAGCGTATCTAACGGTTCAACGTCATATGTGACAAGTCGAAAAGATATCAAAATTTAAAAAGTGGCCACCCCAAAATATCCGACAGAACAAGGAGATAATGCCACTAAGAGAAAAGGAGTTATTGCAAGTGAAATGGAATTTTGAAAACTTTTGAAGAAACTGGAAAACCAATTCTAAACAGGAAGCAAGCGATAAAGGTCTACTCCTGTTCGGATACAAGTGTGGAGAATGAAGAAAGAATGAATATCTGAAAAAATGATCAGATCCCAACCACTCCAAACAGTACGTTGCTTCTTCTACCATGCTCTATCAGTCAGATCAGACAAAAAATGGAGCTACACATTCTTCACCTTTCATCATTGAGATTGTTCAGAAGCGTTTCGCCGCTTTGCTGCTTATGAAGCATTTTCAACCCCACTCCCCCTTTCCTAGCTATGGAACGTTTCAAGTATATTACAATTCTATTGCTGTTTCCATGGAATGTGCTCTGACTTTCTATATCCCCTACTTTTACCGAAGTACAGACCTTTACAGCTAAATCTCGTTATACCATATCCACATGGGCCAACGAACGTCTTTCCTATTTCATATTCAGTTGATAAAAATGAATAAATTGTGGGAAGAAAAAACTATCGAAAAATCTTAGGATAGACTTAAAAAAAATAAATAAATAAACAGACGTAGGTTTCTTTTTATAAATCATGTCTGCACAAGAGAAAAAGGAAAAAGTGATAAAAAATCAGGTTTTCTGGTGTCAAAATCAGATGTAGAGTGTGATATAACCAGTGTTCTTTGAGGTTGGGAATCCTTCTGTATTTTTTACCAAACTGTTGATAAAGCGGCTACCAGCATAAAAAAGTTTTCTTCCCTCATGTTTCCTTGAAAGAGAAATGCATCAAACGGACACAGATTCACAGGTTGGGGCGCATGAAGAGAGAGAGAGAGAGAGAGAGAGAGAGAGAGAGAGAAAGAGAAAGATAGAGAAAGAGAAAGAGAGAGAAAGAGAGAGTTGGTGAAATTGTCATTTCTGCTTATAGTAATTACTATAGACTACGAGCTTCTTATATACCTACACGCATATGGCAAATATTCGTCGACTATACGTAAATGATACAGAATTAACTGTAAAAAATCTTATGATTAAACCAGACCTCATCATAAAATTTACAGAAACCATAATTTAATTCAAAATTGATAGTGGTTAATGTCATATCAGGTCCAGTTAATGGGTGTGCTATGCGAGAAAGTAATATTACCAGTTTACATCACCCCACATTATGGACATTGTTATATCCATGAGATAATAACACCTTAATACACGGACGGAATGGATTAAAATAAGGGTAAAGAAAATGGCTGACAAATATGTTTTGTTATCAGAGAGAGTTTTATAGGATATACACAAAATTTTAAACAAACATTTACTTGTCTAACACAGAGGAACTATACACATGTATGCAAAAAATAGTGCGAAAAAAAGGGATATCAACAGGGCCTTACTTCTTATAATTCCCATGGGGAATTTGAGCTACTGCAAGATTCTGGAGAAGCCATATTTCCAACGGAGATTCTAGCGGGCCCGATGTATCTTCTATATCACTAGCGAGGACATATTTCTCATTGCATAACTAATGCAGATTTTAAAAAATAGTTAACCTCAATATAAAATTTCATTTCAAACACATAAAAAACGATTTAAACTTTAGCCATTATAAAACAAATTAATTTTATATCAGAAGATGTATTCTACTACCTAACATGTAAACAATACCCCACCCCAACACATTGGTGAAACGTCCTGATATTTGAAGAATACATACATATATATATATATATATATATATATATATATATATATATATATATATATATATACACTTCAGGAAAGGAAAACATGGATAGATATTGTAATCAGTCAGTGTCATACGTGATACATGCTTGGGTGATCATGTATTTTTCAACGCATGACCGACAAGGCAGATTCCTCGGGCAGTATGTTGCCATTTGTTTATGTGGTAGGCTGGTTGCCAACCAAGACTAACAAATCCAGTCTCTCCTGCTATTCAATTATATAGAGGGGAGAAGACATGGATTCATACCTTTCCCAAGGTTATTTGTACATAAGTGAATCTAACGAACTCGACTGGAATTCGAACTCGGCTCTCCGATTTCTCTGTCCGAGCTGATATCTATTACACCGCAACGCTTATATAGTAATACTAAATTTATTCAAACATCACCAGATTAATACAAGTTACCTTTGGACACGAAAATCACAATAGATGCACAAAACGGTGAGTTTAGCTTCCAGACATTTATTATTGCTTGGGTAACGTTGGTCAAAGTAGTATTGCTGCACATGCACTTTCAATTTCATGTCTAACTGCTGCCAATGTAATCGGTTTTCTGCGATACACAACATCATTTAGAACATGTTGATGATACAGCCACGAAGATAATGTCATCTGTCGACAAATTACAACAGTAAACAGTATTATCGCAATTTGATAAATCTGCGAAAGACATGTGTTTTCTTCTCTAAAGTGTGCATACAATTTTGGCTAACTTTTTGTATATATTTTAGCATTCTGCTACCATTTGATTGTGTTATATTATTATTTTCAATTCAGCGAATACTATTGGTCGAAAAATGTTTCAATGCATTTTCTATGTAACAGTTTCTTTCGACGGCAATCTTTGTACAAACTAAACACCAAAGTGGATCACAAAAGACTTGAATAATTCCCCGATTGCTGATTGTCTAATACAGGTGAAAAAAATACAACGCCTAGGCACAAGTATTCGAAGACAATGTACCGCCAAAATCTGGTTATGAGTTCTCGAGCCTTTCACGTGATTCACATTACTTATAAATAGTTGGTGACATCATCAACTCTTCATCTTGTATTCTCTCACCTACATGCGATGTAAGCTCGGTGGAGAAATCGCGGTTTCTCCCTTTGGGCCAAACACTATGAAACGTCATGACACACGCACATACGTACGATCGTCGTACATCTGCGAACATCTCACATCTACGAACATCTACGAACATCTCACATCTACGAACATCTCACATTCATGAAATCTCACATCTACGAACATTGCACATCTACGAACATCTATTCACTCCTTCAACCAACAAGGACACAGAAATTTATCAACTTCTAACAGTGAGATTTACTTCAGCAACAAGCACACCGCTAAAGCACGTATAATTTTCAACACACTCACGCGATTCATCTTAAGCGATTTCATCCCTCTTCGCTGAACAAAGAGCGGCAAGATACTTCAATATATTTATACTGTTTTAAAGAACTACATTTTTAGTACAAAATACGACTTCTCGATTTTCAAGCGAAGAATAGAATTTTCCCTCACTCAACAAGTTTCTTTGAACTTATCTTAAGCAATTCAACCTAAGAGTTAAAGGTAAATAACTCCTGCTATATTTAAACATTGATATCTTAACTCTAGAAACACTTAACATTGTGAGGAACAGGCTGTTTAATTCTCTTACAAGTAACAACACATTTTACTAAAGCTCTCCAAACTCACATTTAATACACATCACAGTTTATCAACAGGAACATTTTCCTCTCTTAACATTCCAAGGACAAGTGAATTTCAGCGTTTCAAACGCAACTGCATTACTGTCCGTACAATTGTTGTTATGTATATATAAATTCCATTTATTTATTCAACTTTTCCTCTTGAATGATATTATTCTTGTTAGCTTATTCCTTGTTAGCACATTTGTAATTGAAAAAAAATTACGGGTAGAATTAAGGCCGTTTAACCCGCTACATATATATATATATATATATATATATATATATATATATATATATATATATATATATGTGTGTGTGTGTGTGTGTGTGTGTGTGTGAATGTGTATTTGGGAAGTAACCTTTCTTTCAAGCATATTTCATTGAAAATGACCGACAATAAAGATTTAATTAATCCTTTATTCTGCTTTTCCTTCATTATACTTTTTCCCCCTTTTTCACTGGTTAAAGAATATAAAAATGGTTTCTAGTTATTATTATTATTATTATTACGAGCGCTTTCGGCTACATCTCTAGCTCTTATCAAGGATGTTGTATTTGGTATGGGTAAATTTCGTGTGTTTTATTCTGCATCGTAGTTTAGCTGTGTGTAGCGGTGTATGCTTTTTCAGGTAGTCACCTGTCATATATATATATATATATATATATATATATATATATATATATATATATATATAATATAGTATTTGGGCAGCCATCCCTGTTTTATACAGGTTGCATCTTTTTGGTGCATTCGGATAATCTGCCATTATCAAGCATGTTTTTTGCTTGTCTGAATATGTGGATTTGTTTTTGTAGCAATAAAAATGTTTACCCAAGACAGTCAGCACATATGTATGCTGTGGCCGTATTTATACCCATATATATATATATATATATATATATATATATATATGGCGTGTATAAAAGCAACAAAAGTTGACGTTACAAAAATCTGTTCCTGCTGTAAAATATAAAAATATACAGAGCAAAGCATAAATGATGATTAAAGATTCTTAACTTGACCTTTCAGTATCTTTCGTGACTTCAAGTTTCATATACAGAGAAGCGAGTTTCACCAAACACTATCTTCAGGTGAACAGGAAAGAGAATGAAATCAGCTGAAAGGTCAAGTCAAGTACCTTTTATCATATATATATATATATATATATATATATATATATATATATATATATAATATGATAAAGTTAATTGGTGATCCGCATGGATATTTCCAGGGGAAATATAAATCCCGAGATCTCAATGTATTAAACAGAGCAAGTAATAATTAAAAAAACGGAGACTCCAGAAAGCCATGGTAATATTTTATATTTCGCGTGATCGATAAAATTCGGTTTCGCTTCGTCAGATCTCGCGATTTCAAAACAGTGAGTGGATTCAAAAATTCTTTCAGGAATCAACCGAAAAACGAAATGAAAACAACATTAGCGGAAGTTGTGCTTTAAGGTAGTTACATAGAGTAAGAATGGTAGGAGGGATGTTATGTGTCTTGGAGATACGATGGTTGTGGCGTTGACCTCCTTTTCACCGGACAAGAGAAACGAATAAAGAAATAGGGAGCGACAGGGAACAGAGGAGAGGAAGGGAGAAGTAGGAGATCTTCTTACACAAATCCCCATACCTACAAACATACACATTTTTCTATATACACATAATTACACTTACATATATGTACCTACATCCATACACACATTCGCATCCATCTCCACATATATGTTTTCACGTAAATGTGTCCACCCATACGTATGTATACACAAAAACACTTATGCACATATTCAACTAGTACATTTCTAAATCAGTACTTAGATAACATGTAAGATGTCCTCAAATACATTACTAATCTTGTTGCTATAAAGGGGCACTTAACAGTGTTTTCATCAACTGACCCCAGATATATACACAAGCTTAATCAATACCCCTACTTATGAGAGAATACGACATACAGCACATTAATACTCACATACCTATTTACACAGATGGGGGTACACATGGTTGCATGTAAAAAAATATGTCCAAACACAGATAAAACAGCAAGGAAGTACCATAGTATGCTTTTGCACACACGTACATGAAGGAGAGAGATATGTGAGCGTTAAATGGCCGGGTGAGAGGGGTTTTGTAAAATGAGGTGACATGTGATGAAGGGAGGCGGATTTCCATGAAGGATCATAGGTGGTGATTCTGCATACACATATACATACACATACGTATACACACACACACACACACACACACACACACACACACACATATATATATATATATATATATATATATATATATATATATATATACTTTAGAATTGGACATAGTCCGACAATTTATTTAAAGACATTTATATTATGTTTAACGTTCTTTTTATAGATACAAGTATTTAAGCAAATGCTCTGTTTCGGAGAGCGAAAATTTTCTATGAAAATTTCTCGGACATTCAGGCAGGTAAATGTTATTTAATACTGTTTATTATAAAACAGAGTATCTATAAAAAGAACATTAAAAATAATATAAATGTCTTTAAATATATATATATATATATATATATATATATGTTTTAATAATATTATGTATCGGCAGATCGACGGGGTAGCTATGGGTTCGCCTCTGGGTCCAGAGTTGACGAATATTTTTGTCGGTTTTCATGAGGCTTCCTTATTTTCTTGTATTGGTCGTCCTCTTATGTGTCATCGTTATGTGGATGATACCTTGTGCCTCCTTAATAATGAGGCTGAAGCCGACTTGTTTCTCACCGAATTCAACTCTGCCCATCCCGCTCTTATGTTCACCATAGAAAAGGAGTCCAATTCTTGTCTTTCCTTTTGGGATGTTCTTGTTCATAAGATCATTGACAAGCGTGAGACTTCCGTATTTAGGAAGGCTACTTTCTCGGGACTTTATAAGCGTTGGGACTCTTTTTGTCACAACGAAAGGTTAATTTGATTAAGGCCTTAATTCATAGGGCATTTAAGTTATGTTCTGGTGGCCTTCTCTGCGGTGAAATTGAGTTTGTTACAATGACACTTTCAAAAAACGGATATCCTTTGGATGTTTTAGACTCCGTTATTCAAGATGTTATTAGTAAATTTCATAGGGTTAAGCCGCATTTTATTGATAAATGTCCAGTTTATCTGCCTCTTCCCTATATTGCTACAGAGGGTGAGAGTTTATCGAGACGAATTTCACGTTTGATCAATAGCTGTTATTTTTCAGCGAATGTTAGGGTAATATTTGTTAACCGTCCTTCTTCTCTTCCATTCGTAAAGACGTCCTCGCTCCCCGTCATGTTGATTCAGTGATTTACCAATACAAGTGTAGTTGTTTTTTTTAGCTTTTTTTTTAATTTAAAAAAAATGCCTTATAAATTTTGTTTTTTCCTAGCTATTATTAAATTCTGTACCACAAAAAAACTTATTTAAATATACACACACACACACACATATATATATATATGTATATATATATCGACACACACGCATACACATACACACATATATATATATATATATATATATATATATATACGTATATAAATATATATATCTACACACATACACACACACATATATATATAATTATATATGTAAAATGGTGAATTCAGTATATATATCAAATCCCTATAAATTTCACACAGACACACACACACACACACACACACACACACACACACATATATATATATATATATATATATATGTATATATATATATATGATTTTAAAAAATACCTGCCTAATTGAAAAACAGCATTATTCTTTGCGTCAGAAATACTTCCACAGGCTTTCTTCGTAGATCCTACACTTTGATCTCTTACTCAAAGCCGGGTACTGAGACCACATTTTCTGAACGTGTGGATGTTAGTGCTCACAGGATTAGTAATGGTTTTGAAATTACTTTTCGTCCTAAATTGGCTAGATGAGGTATTAAGATTATGATTGTCGGGTATCACTCCTTTCTTGATTTGGGTTCGCCTTGTAACGTCAGAGTTCCGATAAAAATTTTACGAACTATAAAAACACGGTCAAAAACTATATTATATCACCAACTTTCATTAAATCCCATCTTAATGACCGGTGCTTTCGTAAAAACATCTCCAAATCAACACGTCAACAACCTCCCTCCAAATATCAATAATACTCACCACACACACACACACACACACACACGCACACACACACACACATACATAAATACATATACATACATACTTACATACAGAGATAATCATCCAAATCCCGCGTAGAATTAATTCATTCTTGTTTGGCGGTTTATCAACTCCTTGTCATTTAACGCCAACATTTAATTTTTACAAAAATGTATTGCTGGTAATATTTTTTTTACTATGAAACTGTATTTTTAAACATTTATAGAGTTTTAATCCCACTTTCGGAGCTAACTATTTGTGTATAGCTGGTACCCTAATGGGTGCTACCACCCCATATCAGCTTGAACCTGGGAACAATAGCAATTAAAAAGGGGTTCCCTGCTCCTGAAAACCTCCCGATCAGAGGCCTTGCTGCCGGATGTAATTTATCGTCATACCCAAGACGAAATGTCGCATAGTGAAACACATACACACCTAAATTAGGCACACTAACGCTGCTTGTCTAGTCAAGTTCACGTGAAGTCTGCTTAACCAACGGAAATTACACAACAGAAAAATAAAAATAACATAATTTTTTTCCTCATCTCATTCTTTGATGAAGCTTTAATAAAAGCGAAACATGCTTGATTTATTTAAAACTTACCTTAAATAAGATTTGCTGTACATTTAATTCTGTGTAGAATGAATGTTTTGCAAATACGTTTCAAATCTATTCAATAATACGGTCACGTTTCAATAGAATTTTATTGTCTTCCGGACCAAACATTTAACTGAATCTAGGAATGGGCCAGCGTTGGTATTCACATAGCTCCCCACGGTGTCACGTGAAACGTGGTCAGTTAAATGTAGAGTGCACATATGGGCACATATTGGCCAAGGATACAAAATTCCCCTGACACCGCAATTTCTGTCCCGTTGGATTTGGCATCTATAAAACCTCTATTTTTAGTGCAATGACTCCACAGGCTTTCTTCGTAGATTCTACACTTTGATCTCTTACCCAAAGCCGGGTACTGAGACCACATTTTCTGAACGGGTGGATGTTAGTGCTCACAGGATCAGTAAAGGTTTTGAAATTACTTTTCGTCCTAAATTGGCTAGATGAGGTATTAAGATTATTGTTGTCGGGTATCACTCCTTTCTTGATTTGGGTTCGCCTTGTAACGTCAGATGGTGACGACATTATAAGGCTATAGTAACCTTGAGGAAAGCGAATAGCAACACTTGTTTACATATGACAGAGAGAGAGAGAGAGACAGAGAGGTCAGTATAAATGTAGAAGAACGTACATTTATGTTTCACTGGCTACTCAAAAGTATTTAATAAAGCACGGCACAAAGATCTATTTGAACTACCTTGGGAAGTTTTATTTATTCGGGAATGATATTGGAAACATCCTTAACTTATACTGAAAGCAAACTACTTGCATCCGAATAGAAAAGGGAATGAGTAAGAACGCAAAACATAAAGAGGCCTAAGACACAGATGTGTCTTCTTACGGGATTTGTTG
Source organism: Acanthosepion esculentum (assembly GCA_964036315.1). Taxonomy (NCBI): domain Eukaryota; kingdom Metazoa; phylum Mollusca; class Cephalopoda; order Sepiida; family Sepiidae; genus Acanthosepion; species Acanthosepion esculentum. The sequence continues at coordinate 59,568,510 of OZ038492.1, read as the reverse complement.
AATCTTTGCAGAGGAGCAATCTTAAGATAAATAGAAGTCCTACCAAGTTATAATATCGGTCGACACAATCTTAAAATGTACAGATAACAGAGTGATAGAGGCAGACTGAGAAAGCAAAATTCAAGGAATTCCTAGAAATGCAGGAAAGGAAAGTGTGAGAAAAGAACCAACTATAAATGGTAAAAAGACAGAACGTATAACATTCTCCTCTCGCCCGGTTCACACTCCTCTCCTTTCTTTTGAACAGGCGGAGAGGCTTCTTCCTTGTTTTCTGTTTAGGGCTGGGTTTTCGGTTCATTCTGAACTCTACTCTATACGTCTCAGATCTCCGCTTAAACGCTGCAATTCTATTCGCTACTTATTATTTCCTTATCCTCAGTTGGAGATGATAGGTTGACCTGTCGCCCGGTTTACACTCCACTCCGGTTTTTTGAACAGCAGTAGAAACTTATTCCTTGTTTCCTGTTTAGGATTGGATTTTCGGTTCCTTCTAAAGTTTTTTCATTATCTTTCACTCCCAGTAACCCCTTGCGTTTGAGTGGCGTAATCACCTTGCTCGAGGTGAATTTATTAAAAAACTGTTCTGCAAAACGAACAGCTCAAGATACGAGATCCGAATTGGAGATGCCAAAATCAATATTAAAATTTAAATATCTGGTAAGTGCTATAACATACAATGGACAAAATGATGCAGCAATCAGAATTGGAATATCCAAATATGCCTTGCGAAAGCCAATCAAAGTATTAAAGAGTAGGAGATTTCGATAGAAACAATGAAAAATATATGTAAACCGACTAGCGATCACAAGAAAACGAGAAAGAGAAGATACAACATATGAGTGAAGCAACGCCGTCGCCCATGATCACTCCCACAAAGGGGTGATGCAACAGAAGACTCACAAACTATTTAGCAGACGAACAAATTATAGCTATCTTGTAGAAGAACACTCGCTAAATTGCCTACTAGTTCAGTGGTTTCAAAATTTTTTTAGCTGACACGCACTTGTCTCCCAGACCACATTCCTACTGTTCAATTCCTTATCTATAGAATAGCACTTTTTCTTGGTATTAAATATAATACAAAATCAATGCAACGTTTTTCATAATCTTTCGCTCCCAGTAACCCCTAGCAAAAGAAACTCTGCAAAAGAAACAGCTCAAGATACGAAACCCTTATTGGAGATGCCAAAATCAATATTAAAATTTAAATATCTGGTAAGTGCTATAACAGGCGATGGACAAAATAATGCGGCAATCATAACTGGAATATCCAAATATGATTTGCGAAAGCCAATCAAAGTATGAAGGAATATGAAAATTCGTTAGAAACAAAGAAAAATATACGTAAACTGATACGTAATATCAATCATCTTATATGGCTGATGAAAAGCGGACTTCAGAAACGAACTACCTGATTCTACAGAAGGATACTGAGAATACAAATGGACAGATCAAATAAGGAACGAGGAAGATCTAAAGAAAATGGAAACAAAAAGGACACTTACACAGAAAGGTTTGAAATTTCTAGGATACATAATGAGGAAAGTAGGGTTAGAAAATTTAACACTCACAGGACATACTGAAGGGAGAGAGGGAAACAGCGAGCAACATACCTAACGCGTTTCTGTAAATAGATAGTAAAACATGAAAACTGGAAGAGATAGTAAAGAGACAAGTGTTGCTAAGCGCTGCAAAAGAAAGGAAGTTAGGGCGAGCCATGACTGTCCATATCTCGGGCAGACACATTAACTAGAAGAACCGTTAAATAACAGTTTAGTAGACTATATATATATTTTTTTTAGAGAAGTGTATCTCTGCTCGGACTTCCTGATCTTGACCTTAGGGATCAGGTACAAGACAAAATAAAGGAAGTCGATTTTGATTGGCTGAGCCAGCGTAGGAATGATAGATACAGAGAAAGGTTTTTCACAGAGTTGGTTCTTACACGTCAAGCAATGTGTTGACTTTTGTGTCTGGAAACTGCTTCCCAGTGGAGGGAGAGAGCGACCTCACTGGCTAGTTAGAAGATCTATACGTCGACGTTAATAAAACAGATAAGTTAAAATTCCCTGTGTTTAAGTTCTTTCTTCTTTGAACCAAAACCGAATAGCGATCACCGGCCGGGTGAAGACGAAAGAGAGACAAGATACAACATATGAGTGAAGTGACACCGTCGCCCAAGACAGAACAGAAGACTCACAAACTCTTTAGTAGACGAACAATCGATAGATTGCAATCTTGTTCAGTGGTTTCAACATTTTTTCTAGCTCTCAGGCACTTGTACCCATGACCACATCCCTACTGTCACATTCCGTATCTATAGATTAGTACTTTTTTTCTTGGTAATAAGTATAATACAAATGCAATGCAATACTTAATCTAACAACACTGTTAACACACACATGCATTTCACTATATTAGATACCATTAGATCGGGTGTTGCTATATTGCTACGTCTACAAGCCTAGTGAACTGCCCCCTGAAGACGTCGGCTGTCTGACCTGATGGGTGTTTGGCGCGCCCTATCCATAAAATATCAGTAAGGTACAAATTAACATTCGGACATTTAAGTTGAGGATATCAAAATGAAATAAAACAATGATTCGTTGTAACGCTTAGCTTTTCCTTATTTTGTAAAAAGAACAAAAATATTACTTGATTCTCATACCACTCTGTTACCCCTCCTTTTTCCCTCACCGCCTCCTGGATCTTTTCACTGCTCCTGGGAAGAGCGGTAACGCTTGCTTTGGGAATCCCAGTTGCAAGTAAACGGTGTTTACTTTCGTTTCGTTTCTTCTTTTGTGTCAATTCTTCAGACCAAAACTTTACATCATAAACTGCACCAACGAAAAGAAAATGTTCCTCTATTTTCTTTAGTATATGAGAGACATCAACATCTTTTGTAGGGTTAAGCGTGAACTGAGAAGAGATAGGAAGGACAAAATGTAAGCCAGTTGGTCAAAATTTAATCCCCACCTGCTGGCTTACCTCACTAAAAATCTGGGTGACGGCGAGACATGACCCATCTAATTCGTGCAGACACCTGACTTGTCGAGCCGTTTTTTCTTATATCAAAGCTTAAACAAAGGCAATCCATCAAAGTCAGAATTCCCCGTATATGAGATTCAAACGACCTTCACTAAGTTCGGGCCGTCAGTGTTCTGACTAGAGGTTTTGGGCTACACTATGAAAGACACCTAGTTTATTATTATTATTATTATTATTATTATTATTATTATTATTATTATTATTATTATAAGTAGTAGTAGTCACAGTGCCGTGTGTATCAATGTTTCTGAATTCTAAAAACAAAGCCGTTGATAAAGAGAAAACTAACATTTAGTTTAACTTTAGAAAATCTCAGAAACAATTTTTCCACCCTTCCTTTAGATAATTTTTAAAATGGCTGTCGCGAGGCCAGTATCCAGGTTGAGCAGTTAAAATCATTTACTGTGAACCAATGAGAATTATACAATTAGATCCATAGACGTATTGGGGTGGCCATGGACGCATTCCAAAAGTTGGGCAGAATATTGCGAGAGAGGAGGATTTCTTTGGTAACAAGGAAAACAATACTGAGCTGTTACGTGACATCTGTCCTTCTTTAAGGCAACGAATTTTGGATGAATTCCCTAAGATGAAGAAGAGACTCGAGGCAACGGAGTTGTGGTTCTACAGAAGGATGTTAAGAATATCATGGACCGAGCGTGTGAGCAACATTGAAGTCTTAGAGAGGATGCAAACAAGGACGAGGCTTATAATTTACATCAGGAAGAGGCAGCTGAAGTTTCTGGGACACATAATGAGGAAGGAAGGCCTGGAGAATCTGATACTCACGAGTCGAATAGAGACAGGAGAAAACAAAGCATAGTATACCTAACGAGCTTAAGCAAGTGGATGACAGAACGTGGTCTGGGGAAGGTAGGAGAGGGAAGGAACCTGTTAAGAGCTGCAAGTGATAGAGGCATGTGGAGAGTCATGTTCACCTGCGTCCTGAAAAGAAATGGCGCATAAAAAGAAAAGATAGTGGCATCAAAGTTTGAAATGGTTTCACTAGAATTAACAATCTAGTAAAACATTAACGTATACGTGTTATCTACTAGCATAGGCATAGGGAATAAAATCACGTTGATTGCTTAAAATTGTTGATTCGAAATTCACATAAAATACCTAATAAGGACAAACTCTTGAAATGGCAGAAGGATATAATGGCGAAAATGCTGTAATACCAACAAGTAAAAAATTGAAACAAGAACGAAATAAATAAATCAAAGTATCAGAAACTTGTATAGAAGGCGTTGTGCTGATTTGTAAAACTTATTTACTACGCTGATAATATGGTATTTCTGGTTTAAAATTATGCACATTTTCGACATTGAAATTCTTTATTCAAAACACCGTCTTTTGAGAAACCTGACATTGGTTCGCCTCAGGTGCAGACCGATTAACAATTCTCCACACCACATGGTAAGTAATGGACTTTAATGGACACTTATTGCTTTGGTTGTAAGTTGACAACATTTGTCAGCATAAGTGTGGGCACTTAAAGCTACTTCCTTTTTTTTTCAAATTGTGTAATTTTGCCTGTGATAAATAAGCCTGGAAAGTATTAAACAACTAAATATTTTTTTATAGGCTACTATCGAGACTGACTTTCAACTAATATTCCTCTGAAACTACTTAGACAGGTACTGTCGTCATGCGGTTTGCTCATGATCTACAGAAAATTAAACACATTTCAATATCTACATATTAAAATATTTGTTAGGTATATCCTGCTGGTTCAATGAAATGTTCCAGTAAATATCTCAGGAGGTAGATAGTAAGACAATATAAAAAAACGCCTAGATAAGACAGTGAGTATTGTTATATGATTCTTAGAAAACTGAATATAAGGCTAATGATGAAAACAGTGAGATATAAATATTTTGGTTTGGTTTGGCTTCTTTACGGCATATAAAAAAGTGAAAGTGTTATTTAATGCCGACAAAATTTTTATTGCTGGTAAGATTTTCTTTCAAAAATGTATTTCTGGTAATATTTGTTTTTCAAAAAAATCTATTCTTGGTGATATTATCCTTCAAAAATGCATAGCTGGTAAAACCTTTTTTCCAAAAATGTATTGCTAGTAATATTTTATTTACAAAGTATTTATTGGTATTAAACATATTTTTGCACTTTCATAGTGTTTTGAGCCCAGTTTTGACCCATAGCTGTGATTCAAACAGGTGCCACCACCCCGAATCAGGGTGAACCTGGGAACATCAGCAATTAAGAGGAGGTTCCCCTCAAAACATCCTGATCCGAGGCCTTGCTGTTGGACGTTGTTTACCGTTTTACCCAGTTCGCGGATGTAGTTTATCGTCTCAACCAGGACGCGGATGTATTTTATCGTCGTATCCAAATCTGTGATATGTATAGAAAATAATTTGTTAGAATTAGGAATTCATAGATATTTTCTCCGGTTTATCAACCCTTTGCAGGTTATTTAAAGCCAGAAAATGTTTTTAGATTGTAAGAATTTTTTTTAGAGATAATGGTTTCGTAAGACGAGTATTACTACTTAACCCATAGTTGGGGAGGAAGTGGATTTATGCCTTTCTCTTGGATATTGACGCGTAAGTGATTATATAATGAATGCAACGAAAATTGGAACTCGGCTCTCCGATTAACAATTCCAAGGTATTATACACTACACCAGCCGCACATCCAACCTTACGGCGTCTATTTTTCCCTAGTGGTCACCCATCCAGGCTCGATGTGTCTTTTCGGTGATCGTTTGTGAAACGGTGTTTCAAAATAACGTCGTCGTAGGCATAGGATAGTTATGAAGAATGTGAGATTTCAAGAGGTCTAGATTCAAGTGTTCGGGTAAACGCTCACAAATTGACATTTTTTTGGCAGGGAGTGCGGGTCGAGAAACTCTCTGAGTGGAAGTTTCATCTCACATTTGGAACATGGTGGTAATGAGAGTTATTCAACTGCGTGGAAGTGACATGGCGTGTTCGATATGTAAGCTGGTGGAACTAAGGAACAGAGCTCATCTGAATAATTGCTTATGAATGACAACGGATTAAGGACCAGAGGATCTAATCTTGTAATCCGCTGTATCCGTCTATCAGTCTAATGCGAGGTACTTGAGAGAATCCTCGTTTTGTGAAGAAAGGAGATAAGTTCTATAATAATAAAAGTAAATTATTAATTTCGGTATATATACCATATCCGTTTCTTCACCAAATTATAACTACGGCAATATGAGACGGGAAAAAATCAATAACAATAATAGATAAACGTAATAAAAATAAGAGTGAAATTGGCTAAGTGATGAAAAAATAAATATGTGCTAAAGACTACTAAACAGGACGTTAAAATGGCGGAATCGTGGCTTAAAGTGGTCTACGACTAGCATAACAACAATATCGAAACTCGATGGGCGTAAAAAAAAATAGTCTCTGGATCCTATCGTATATTTGTGAGATGAGGTATTGTAACTATTTACACTGTTTACATTGTTCGGAGGGTTGCCTTCATATATGTTGTCGCATTCACAACGATTCGGTCATTGGAAACTCCTGTTCAGGTGATATTTCTTTAAATTTCGAACCGAATCCAGAATCCGTGGCATTTCTGATGATTGGTTCGATGACGTTTGCGTAGAGGTCCTAAGACGTGTTTCCTACCTTGTAGGAAATTCTTCAGTCAAATATTTTTTACCAGTTAAGTCTTTTATATATATATATATATATATATACATATATATATATATATATATATATATATATATATATATATATATATATATATATATATATATATATATATGTATATATATATATATGTATATATATATATATATATATATATGTATATAAATATATATATATATATATATGTATGTATTATATTTTTATATATATATATATATATATATATATATATATATATATATATATATATATATACATACACACACAACGGTACAAAGTAAATATATATATATATATATATGTGTGTGTATAACGGTACAAAGTATATATATATTTTAAGACATTTTTTATGTTCATACTTTTTTTTGTATATACAAATATTTAAGTAAATGCTCTGTTTATAACAAACAGTCTTAACGACATTTATCGGCATGAATGTCCGAGAAATTCTCATATATATATATATATATATATATATATATATATATATATATATATA
>OZ038492.1:59518804-59556304 GCA_964036315.1 Acanthosepion esculentum | reverse complement strand
AGATGCCACCAGCGCAGTTCTTCTGAAAAAAAAAAACAAATGGTAGGATTTTTCCGGAAAACTGCCTGCGTGAAACAGGGATGCGTTCACCCAAATTTTTCAACATATTTCTAGAGTGAATCATTCAAGAAACCCTGAAATGACACAATTCTTCAATCTCTATCGATGATAGATCCGTCTGTAGCCTACGTTTTGCAGACGACATTCATCTCATAGCAGGTATTAACAGTTAGCTTCAGGATTTAACCAACAAACTTTTTGAAAGAGCAGGAGCATATGGAATGGAGGTCAGCTCCGAGAAATCTAAAGTAATGATGAATAGCACAGGCAGTAAAACCTGTGCCAACATTACCATGAATGTGAATCCACTGAGTAAGTGTCCAGTTTGAAATACTTAGGAGCAATCTTATCGATGATGGTACCTTCAACTCGGAATGCAAACACTTACCAATTAACAAGAATATGGAGGAGCAAAATCAGCTTTTAAACAAAGTACAGACTGTAAAAATAACTGGTTGTTTCCATTGTCCTATATGGATGTGAAACGTGAACACTGTTGGCAGAAATAGAGAGAAAGATCCAAGCGTTTGAGGAAAAATGCACTAGAAAACTTTTTGGCATCTTCTATTGGGAACATAAAACCAATGAGCTTATGCGGAAAATGTTTGAAATATTTGTGGGCCACCACGCACCTCTTCCCGTCATTGTCAAACGGAGAAAATGGCGTAGTTTGGACACGTTACAAGGCCTGACAGCCTGTGCAAGACTATCATGCGATGCACCGTTGAAGGTAGACGAAGGAGAGGACGTCAATGCATAAACTGATTGGGCAATGTCAAACGATGGACAAGTATGACTCTACCAGAATTGCTAATGGCTGCCGTTGATAGACCGTTGTGGAAGAGATTCAATATGGCTATTGCATTCGAATCCCCCCCCCAATACGATTACAAAAGTCAAGCGGATGCTGATAATGACGATGATGATGATGATGATGATGAGTGTGTTTATTGTTCGGTTTGCCTTGCTAATTAGATCTTTAGTGTATCACATAAGAATCGTCTGAGAATTTTTACGATGTGACATTCATTAATTTCCGTATTTCCCGTAAATTAATATCCTGAAATTGAATAACCATCTCTCAAAATGTCTTCGCATCTCGATCAGTTCTGTTCGCACTTATATATTTAATAAGATACGCTTAGTTTGGTATGAAATCACAACAGTAAGCAACCTAGCGGGGACTGACTCACAGTCCTGAAAGTCAAATCTCTTAAAAATTGCATTATGACATTTTTTTGGTGGGTATGTTTTCTTTTCATTGTTTGCAAGACATATGTGGTTTTACTTGAAATTATACGGATATTTTTTAATTGGAGATGCCAGGCTTTTATAAGTATACATTCTACTACCTTGGTTGAATAAACCAAACACTGTTTTTCAGCAAACGCTTGTAGAAGTTTTGAAAACTTAAGAAAAGCTGTGTCTTGATTAATAATCTTGGCCAGGTAACAAAGTACAAGTAGTTCAGAGTTGAGAGATTATGCATTGTTTGTTTAGGTAGGGGTCATATTTCTGGACCAAACGGAGCACAGGAGGATATGGAAGTTTTCTAGTGAAAAATAAGATTGATCATTGGTGGGGTTGAAGATCAACGACTTAAGACCTGAAATAATTAATTCCCCCACCACTGGCTACAGAACATGGTTCTCGAGGTTACTAAGTTCTTAAATACGGACAATATGTAAAAGGCTTAGTCAAAGAAGATTTTAAGAAACCTATCCTATCCTGTATGCAGTTTAATATCGTCTTCGCCTAAGTCAGTATTATTAAACAATTTAGGATTGCTTCGTATGAAGGAATTGAGAGTTAGCGTTACAGTGAATCCTATTTTATGCGACTGGACCAATTAAACGAGGTTTGGACAACTTCAAAATCCATTCGTTAATCCACCCCTTTTCGCGACCTAAGCTTACAGACACATCGCGTTGAAAGACCGATTCCCGCACGATCACTGAAGTCGGGCAACATCAATCTTGGTCAGTACCTAGATGGGTGACCGCTTGGGAATATCAATTGCTGTAATCTTGGATGTGCGGGTAGTGTCTGTGGATGTGCATAGGTAGTTCCGTAAATTCGAGATATTTTTTCACTGTTCGTTTTATAGCATAGGGAAAAAAAAACTTCTTAAATTTGAATTTGACAATGTAACGGTGCAAAACGCGGTAGAAAGAACAGTTTAAACTATTTTGAATATACGGAACTACGTATAGACATCCACAGACAACACCCTGAAGATGGTCACAGATTATATTGAAAGTACTTGTGAAAATAAAAATTATTTGAAAGAAAATTTTGATATTTTTCATAATGAATTTTCTATGGGCACCAAAAATGAATTAGTAGACGCGAAAGGATTAAAACTAAAATAAACAGACATAATACGTCTAAATTATTTAACCAAAGCTGTTTGAATATATATATATATATATATGTGTATGTATGTGTGTGTGTGTGTGTGTGTGTGTGTGTGTGTGTGTGTGTGTGTGTGTGTGTGAATTAGTGCACAGGGAGTGGTGATAAAATATTGACGGATATATAATTGAAGAATTAAATTTTATAAATATACATTTTCCTTACTGTTAGTGAAAACCCGGAGTTTTATGTACGATATATATATATATAATTGATTTAGGTTAATTTTATAGTAATTCGTCGTGCTTAGAATCCTCAACAGAATGCACTTGACGGCCGTTTCGTCATATCTGGGACTCATCAGCAGTCCGCATCCACTACCGAGAATCGAACCCGGATCGATTCGATACAACGCGAACGTCATACCAACTGTACCACGGGACTCGATGACTAAGGTGTTTATTTCGATTTTGAGGATTCTAAGCTCGACGAATTACTATAAAATATATATATATGTGTGTGTGTGTGTGTGTGTGTGTGTGTGTGTGTGCGCGCGCGTGTATATGTGTGTGTGTGTTGTGTGTGCGTGCGTTTGTGTGCGTGTAAATGTAAAATATGCTGTTGCTGGCGACAAGATGCGAGAAGTCGCTGTTATGGACAAAAAGAGAAATCTAAGTGACTTTGATAAAGGTAAAATAAACGTTTATGTGCTGAATATTAGGTTAAGAAGGATGTTTGAACTCTCACTGGCTTATGGAGTATTTTTGTGGAGTAAACTGTCTGCAGTTGACCGAAGACTGACCCAAAAATCAACAACTGCTGACAAATCATTGGCTAGCCAAGTTTTATCGATTGTAGAATAAACGGAGACTTTCCGTTCAAGAACAAGCTAAGAGGCTATTTGGCATGAATTGCAGATTGCTTTCATTAAAAGAACAGAAGACATGCGCCACAAATACGAATTATCTAGAACCCTCGTTGAAGGAAATCAAACAACAAACATGAATATGTACAAAAGCTGTGCATCATCTACCATGTATTAAATTGTGAATGCAGAATAAGATTTGTTATAAATTCAAATCTCTCAAGAAAATAAAATTTCGGCAAGAATATGACCCAGGATGAGTTGATGTCCGTTAAAAAAATAAATCAACCAATCTAACAGTTCGTATCAAAGAAACCATTCTTTTACCTGAGTGCCGCCTTTGATGCCAGAGTAGATATCTTATCTGGCTAATTCTAACAACCAACACCAGACAGATACGCGTTAGAAAGCAGAAGTTTTTCAATGCGTTCAGCTGATGAATCTCGCCACATAGCAGTAACGGATAATTTGAAATTGGAAAGTCGAGTCATTTCGAATTCCAGTCGATTTCGTTACATTCACTTACCCGGTAAATACCATTGGGATAAATACGAATCCATATTTCCGCCAACTATGGGTTAAACTTGTATCGGGAAAAAAACTATTGTTATATATATAAAAAAAATCGTTAATGCAATATTTACTTGCAAAGAAAAAGAAAGAATGATTCTTACAATCTAAAATATATTTCAGTTGTAAATAACCAACAAAGGGTTGGCAAATCGTAAAAAATCAAATTACTCTATGTAAGCAGGCTAGCTTATTGTCTTGAATGTCACAGTGACCAGTAATACAAAACAAAAATCATTAATTTACGGATTTCAGTTAAAGAAGTATGAAACTTCTTCTTCTCTCCCACCTATGGGTAAATAGCAGGAGAAACTGTGTTCATATATATTCTAGAATGACAACTGGTCTAGGAGAAGAACAACTCTGAATTCTGTCTGGTGTTCCGTGTTAGCATTAGGCAAATAAAAATGTCTACTTTGGCATCAAAAACGGCACTCGTATAAAAGAAGGGTTTCATTGAAACGAAGTGGTATATTTATTTCTTTAACGGCACATACTCTTGGATGGGGAATTCTCATTATTTATAATCGGATTAATATCCTTATCTTCATCGTTATTTTCACATTTCGAACGTTGTGCCCTCTAGCCCTCTTCAGATGTCTATCTATCCTAGTAACCTTAAGCATTTGTTTAATATACTGATGCTGGCTTCTTCCGTCGTTTATCGACGTATGAGAGTCGAGCAACTCTGTTACTAGGAATCGACAGCCAGACACCTGCACATATGATTTGATTATAGTGGCGAAGGATTTGTGCAGAACTAACCACACTTTTTGAAGAGCCGAATAGAGAGGTCTGGTGCACTACGTACCCCAAACGACCCTCGGCAGATTTTGAATTCAGAGTTGTCCTCAGACCAGTTGCCATCCAAGAATATATAGAACCTAGTATGTCCTGTTATTTACCCATAGCTGGTGGAGAAGAAGAGGATTCATATCTTTCCTAGGGGTATTAGCACGTAAGTGAATGTAATAGAATTAGAATTCGTCTCTCCGATTCCTCAATCCCAGTCGCTACTCATTACTCCACCGTACCTTCTATTTAATATAAATTGGTTTTATTGATCTTTGTATGTCTAGACACATCTCGTCTTCTTTTAGATTTGCTAATATATTACTAGTCTTGTTCACACTAAATCTAGGCTCGTACTAGTCGAATCTAGTACTGAACTAAAAATTACTATGCCACCAAATTCACGAACCAATACTGTAATTCATTAGGCTAACGCCCCATGATAAGATTGTAGCGAACTGAGTCTGTCCATAAAAGAGCGATTCTTGAGAAGACGCTTTAAAAGTGGGACACTCTTTTTACCAAATGAATATGGGGGGGGGTATTATGGTCTGGATGTAGCAATGTATGTCTTAGCTGAGTTGGGGGACACTAAAGAATGGAGCTTTGTCTGAACATTTTCCATAAAAGTGAGGATAAATACCCGACAGGCTTGAGACATTACGTTTGTGAGGAAGGTGCTGTTGCATGGGAAATAAGTAAGCCCCACAAAGTCGCCTAAAGGATTTTGAACTCCGTCAAGACCAGAAATTAGAGGACTTGGCAGCTCTAGTCTAAATATGGCAGCAATACTTTTTTTTCTGATCTGATCCCCGTAAAGATAAAACATGGCAGATGTCGCCAGGTATTTTTTTGTGTTACAAGAAACCGACAATTTTTTTCGTTTGATCATATATCCGAGTTCCACGACGTCAGCTGCGGTTTTGAGTCTCAATGACTGTTCAAAGCATAGAACCATTCACCATGAGAGGAGTTAATTCAGTGTCTGCTCCCAGACGGTATTAATTTGGTTTTGAAGATTCTGGGGGTTAAAAGCCACCCCCTCACATCACTATTAGAGTTAGATAAAAGGAGGGACCAGATGTGAGGTTTTTGTCATATTAACTTTTTGTAGATGTAAGTAAGTAAACCTTACGAATTATTTATTTATTATGGTGATCGCGGGTGAAAAGAAACCGTGAAAACCGAAGCCATGGATAAGAACCAGATAATACAGACACTTACACACACACACACACACACACGCATATATATATATATATATATATATATATATATATATATATATATATATATATATTGCAATTGTTGCCCCAAAACATTCTTTCAAATTAGGACTACACCATATATATATATATATATATATATATATATATATATATATATATATATATATATATATATATAATTACGTAATTCATTAAGTTTAGATGAAACCTCAACAGATTGCAGAAAGCACTGGACGGCTATTTCGTCCTATATTATGTGGGACTCATCAGCAGTGCGCATCCACTACCGATAATTGAAATTGACAGTTATGTTATCAGGCAAACGTCATACCAACTGTACCAACGGGCCTCGGTGGCAAACATGTAGCGAATTAGACTCGATTTAGCGCCGGTCGATAACATATTCCGTCGTGGAACTCATTCAAGATTCCCTGTCTCCGAGGTTTTATTATCTCAAATCCTCCAAATAATTTCTCTCATTTATAGCTTATTTCGATCCTATGAGATCGCATGATACAATTGGTGTTTGTAAATGCATTTATTTTTAATCGATTTCACCCCCAGGCAAGGCAATAAAGCCACTAATGCATAAGGGGTTACTGGGCGTGGAGGAATTAGGAACAGAACCATTAATAATGAGCCGGAAGAGGAAAGACTAATCAGATGGACAGCATTGCATTTACATTTTTTGAAGATTACAGTTGACTGAAAAGCACAGAGCCGGAAAGGAGTTCTACAAGCGAGCAGTGCGAGGAAAACTGTTAGCATAGAATTTACGGCTACATCTAACCAGCTCAACTATAAATTGATGACATCTCGACTCCAGTCTAGTATTGTGTTTAAATTTTCTAGGTTCCATGGCGAAGAGCTCATCCGAACAATTACCATTAAATTATTTATAAGCCATTATTCCTACATGATTTATGGTAAAAATGTTGTGTCCTTTCCAAAATAGTATCCGTTGTTATAGTATACGTGTAGTGAATTAGGCTTTGAATGTGCTAAAAATTCTCTTTTTCACCTTCAAAAACATTGGTTCTATCCAATGTAGGCTTTTCGGAACGTGAAATTAGTTTAAAATCTTGGAGCAAAATTTACGACAATCTTGGAATTTCCAAAATTCAGGTACATTTAGTTACAAGGGAAGTGGATGCTTAAGGAATACCAGTGTAAGAAATGGCAATTTGATGAGGGGCATTGCTACATGATTCCCATAAGTTCTTATAAGCAAATACATGCTGCTCTGTTTCAGAAAGGTACAGTATCTGTTCTGTGGCAGTTCCACAGTCTTCTGAGATTTGAGTTTGATAGGACATCATATAAACTGGTTTATAAATCATGGCTAAATGCATTTATAAAATCCAAGCTCTTGAGCAATACCTGGACACCCGAAGACCACAGAAAAGTTATATTTTCTGTAACAGTACGTTATGCTTAAAAGGAAACATTGGAAGGTCCTCTAGTAAGATATTTGATGAAAAGTATAAAATTCAGATTAAGAAGAACACAGCAAGCCAGATGATTTATGGTACCATATGCAAATCTGGAACTGTTGGACAATGAGGAATAATTGTGAAAAGTATGTGGAGAAACCGGAACTGTATATACACATTCATATTTGTGCATGATGGTACACAATATGGCAGGTTGAGTTTTCACTTGTCATTGTGTGAAATTTGGAGCTTTAAATGCTAAGTACTAACACCAAAAATTAGATTCCTTGCTTTTACAATATACTTTACTTTTATATATATATATATATATACATATATATATATATATATATATATATATATATATATATATATATATATATATATATATATATATATATATATATATCTTGAGCAATTAGTTTTAAATATCGTCTGAAATATGTACAGAAATACTTAATTTCCACAGGTTTTTGCTCATAAGCTGATTTCAAAATGTTACCATTTCAAGAATAAAACCAAATAAATTTGTTATTTTAGTATTAGCTATGTTGAATGGAAAATATATTCGAACCAGTATTCTAAATATGAATCATGAGTTCATCAGTTATGTGCCCTGTGTGATACTCGCTTAGGCAATTTTGTATGTTTCGATACATGACTGACGAGGCAGATTTTTTTCCTGCAATATTTTGCCATTTCTGTCTGCGGCAGACCAGTTGCCATCCAAGGCTACAGAATTCGGTCTATCCTGCTATTTACCTATAGATTGGGGAGAAGAGCATTCATACTTTTCCCAACGGTATTAGCACGTAAGTGAATGTAATGGATTCGACTGGAATTCGAACTCGGCTCTCCGATTCTTCAATCCGATGATTCACCACGAGCAAAAAATGTATTTATTTCACTGCTCTGTTAATGAAAACTGTGTAAACATTGTCAAAGATTAGAAAAAGGAAAATCGATGAGGAAGATCTTACACAATTCCTTAGGTCATAATTAATAAAAACAAAATTAGATAAAAGTGTATATAACACCATAATAGTGCTGGGCACAAATTCTATGACAAAACTTTTAAAATTTGCATTGTTTATAGAAGATCGCACAAAAACTACGGCAGCGTATAACATATTACATTATAATATAACTACATTGTTCAGGATAATTTCACTTTGAAGTAAAATAAGGTCTTATTTGACAACACAATGATTTATGAATAATGTGCTTGTGTCTTGCTTATCGTGCGGCAAATTATTTTGCCCAGACCGCCTGAAGATACCGAAAGGATAGTTTATATATATATATATATATATATATATATATATATATATATATATATATATATATATATATATATATATATATATATATATGTGTGTCTGTGTGTGTGTGTGTGTGTGTGTGTGTGTGTGTGTGTGTGTGTGTGTGTGTGGAGAGTGAGATTTAGGGATTATATTTTTCTTGCATATATACGAGAGATTTCTTTTTGAGACATACAGTGTGTAAGAACTGACTACATGATATTTCAAGCGCTTATATATATATATATATATATATATATGTATGTATGTATATATATATATACATGCGTGTCTATGCGTGTGTGTGTGTGTCTGTGTCTGTGTGTGTGTGTGCATATTTACGACCAGTGTGTGGCAATAAATGAACGCCTGATATATAACGGAGCTAAAATTTATACTAATTATAAATATACAACCTTTAGCGCAACTCTGAGTTTCATGCACTATGCAATCATCAGTTGCAGAATGCATACATACATACATATATATATATATATATATATATATATATATATATATATATATATATATATATATATGAAAATTTATAACATATACATGTTATCAAGTGATATGACACCAGCACTGTTGTAGTGATCTTATAATATGTATATATTATAAATTTGAATAAATATTATTAGCTCTACTCAATATTGACCGCCAATATTGACCACTATTTAAAGAATAATGCTTTGGGATATTGTAACTGTATCCCCTGTGTACAAACCCTGTACGTGTATATATATATATATATATATATATATATATATATATATATATATATATATATATATATATATATATATTAAGACATTTTCATGTTTATACGTTCTTTTTATAGATACAAATAATAAACAGTATTAACGACATTTACCGGCATGAATGTCCGAGACATTTTTATAGAGTTTTCAGGCCGGTAAATGTCGTTAATACTGTTTATTATAAACAGAGCATGTACTTAAATATTTGTATCTATAAAAAGAACGTATAAATATAATAAAATGTCTTAAAATAATTGTTGGACTTTGTCCATCTCATAATATATATATATATATATATATATATATATATATATATATATATATATATATGAAATGTGTGTGTATTTGTGTGTGTAAAATATATTGGTACTGGCGACTAGATGTCAGTACGACAGTTACTGTGCTTATAAGAATTAAATATATCACTCAAACTGGATTAATTTCGAAGATCTGAGTGTCGCAGTTATTGAAACAGAGAGAAATCTGAGTAACATTGATGAAGATGAAATAAATATTTATGTGCTGAATATTAGGTTAGGAAGGATTTTTGAAATCTCATTGGCTTATGGCGTATTCTTTGTCATCATTTGACCGAAGACTGACCAAAAAATCAGCAACTGCTGACAAATCATTGGTTAGCCAAGTTTCATCGATTGTAGAATAAACGGAAAATTCCCTTTCAAGAACAAGCTATTTGGCATGAATTGCAGATAGCTTTCATTAAAGGAACAGGAAACTTACGCACAAATACACATTATATTGAACTTTCTTACGTGTAGAGTTGCGTGTCCGTAGGCTAGACATGGTATCCATCGTAAACAATATCTTGCTGAAAGTGTCTTCAAAGTGAACAGGAGCATGAGAAGTTTATTTTGTATCACTGAAATATAACTTGTTCCTATATGCCTTCTTTTCCCCTGAATAAGTTCAGTGTCAACGTACGTGGGTGTCGTAATCCTAGTGTTAAGTCACTGTTAACATGTTGCCCTTTGGGAAATATATCTAACCGTTGGATGCCAGAATGTTTTTGACAAACTCTTCTGGATTATTCTCAGTCATGTCGAAAGAACATTGTCTCGTATTTTTTTCTACGATGTGCCGCATCCCTTCAGAACAAAAGGAATCAAAACTTCCTATTATTAGTAGATTTGTTTCCTTTTGATAAAGCCTACGCTTCCCGTTCAGCCATCTATTCACACAAGCTCGTCAAGTAGGCAGCTCGCTATATTCCCCTGTCTCTTTTGCACTCAGTATTCTTTGTGAGGGTTCAGTTTTATAAGACCTCCTTCATCATTTTGTGCCGAAGGAATTTCAGTTGTGTTTTTTCTGATTTTGTGCGTGTGTTATTTAATCTTTCTTTACATGCTTCGTTCATGGAATTCCCAATATCCTTCTGTAGTACCAGGGTAATATTGTCTCCAGTTTCGTCTTAGTATGCGAGGAGAGTGTCCAGCATTCACTGTCATATAAGAGGATGGATATCAGATAGAAATCCAGCATTATTTTGTTTGTTTCTAACAAAACTTTTACTAAATATCTAAAAATTATTGAAGTCCAGATACAACTTTCTCTATATTATCCGCATCAGCAAAAAATAAAAAGACGCTTTGTAAGTGTATTTGGTTTTTAGGTATTGTTTTTTGTTTGTTTGTTTTTTACCCTACATCTGTCGGTGAAAATATCCTATCATTTACTGTGAGACAATGTGAGTAATTTATAGTTCATAGAATATATTTCATAGATTATAGTTCATATATGTCTGTACCGTCCTGGGTATGACGATAAACTACGTCCAACAGCAAGGCCTCTGATCAGGAGGCTTTGAAGAGCGTGAAACCACCTCTTAGTTTCTGATATTCCCAGTTCCTCCCTGACTCGGGGTGCTGGCACCTGTCGGGGACCCAACTATGGGTAAATAGTTAACCCTCAAACTTGGCTCAAAACACCATGTAAGTGTAAAGGTAGCTTTTAATACCAGAAATACTTTGTAAAAAAATTATTACCAGCAATACATTTTTGAAAAAAAAAAGTTATTACCAGCTATACATTTCTGAAAGAAAAATATTACCAGAAATAAATTTTGTTTCGGCATGAAATAGCCCATTGATGTTGATATGCCGTAAAATAAACCAAACCAAACCAGAAAATACATTTTTGAAGAAAATAAATATTATCATCAATACATTTTTTGAAGGAAAAAGTATTACCTGCAATACTTTTTTAAAATAATTATTACATAATACATTATTGCTAGCAAGACATTCTAAAGAGAAAAAAATATTACAAGTAGTACATTTTTGAAAATAAAGAAATAAAAGTTACCATCAATAAAAATGTTGTCATCATTAAATAACCTATTGTGGTTGATATGCCGTAAAACAAGCCAAACCAAACCAAACCAAACCAAACCAAACCAAACCAAAACAGATTTATGTATGCACAACTTTAACAGGTCACTGACGATGTTTTAATATTTAATTGCATGACATTACAGGAAGAAGATTTAGAAGGATTACCAAATGAATAATAATTATTAAATTACCAGGAGAGTAGTTAGAATGATTGATAAAAAATAAAAAATAAACGTGTTAAAATTTAAGTTTGAAGATAATAAAATTAATTCAGAGAACAGTTCCAAGGGGAATCGAAACCAGAATTAACTAGTCAAGCTTGATTAATATTGAGCAAAACAAGGCTATCCACTCTCCGCCCATGAGAAGACATGATTAACGTATTGTCAAAATTTCCTTAGTCCTGAAAAATTAAGTTCAGATGTTTGTTTACATATTGTCTGTCCAAAACGTGTGTATTCTTGTAAATTATTCTAGACAAAGAAGAATATTGAATTGCGTTAATTCCCAAACTGGGGATTTGCTTATGTTGAAAGCCCAAGAATACAGTTATCTTTAAAGAATGATATCTAGGGATATTCTAGACAGAGTAAGTACCACATGGTTAAATAAGTAAGATCCCTTAAGATTAAGTCGATTGGAGGGGAGAAATTAGATATATGAATGCCATTTTTGGGGGTGGGGTGATGACTATATAAACAAAAGCTCCTCAGATGCAAATACATTCGGCTCGGTTCTGCCGGGATTACTCGTAAGACAGTTGTCGGTAAAGCGCACCCCCACAATTCCCGAGTCTGGAACGAAAACAAAGACACACGCATACAGAAAAATTGAATGGTAATCGACGGGCAAGTTGTTAGTATGAAGAACTGAAGAAGAGTCGACTGGCTGTTTAAAACGTTAGCGATTAGATATCCAAAATTACCATAGATCTTGCAGCAGATAATAGAGACATTTTAGACAAGCTGTTGTTCTTTATATTCAATAAAACTGTTGGAGTTATCAACAATGTTGTGCATTTTATTGAAGAATTTCTTGTTCTACTATGACTCCGACGTCCGCTTGGTTGCAAAGAGACAAAAGCTACCACGGCCACAAACAGGAATTATGCAATACTGTGTTATACAACGTACACAGAGGAGTCCATATTAGACTTTGTCAATAATCCCACTACCGAATGAATCAACCCTGGAGAGAAGACACACCGGCCCAAAAAGAGGAGAGAAAAGAAAGCCAGATGACCCGTAAAGTCAGTATTGCTCAGCAAAGCTGGTAGGAGAAATAGAAGAGAGATATGAGAGGGAGACAGAGACAGAGTGTCGTAGGTGATGGAGAAGAGTGAAGGTCAGAGAACGATATGTGAATATGGGAATTTTCTCTTAAGAGGAGAACCCGCTTTATCAAATAACTTTCATAAAATTGGAAGACAGCTTCAAATAAATAGCAAAAGTTTCTGTTACTCTAAAATCAGTTCTAAATTATATATATACATATATATGTGTGTGTGTGTGTGTTTATTTGTGTGTTATGTATGTGTGTGTGTGTTTATGTCTGCGTTATGTATGTGTGTGTGTGTGGAACGCTTAAAAACACAAATCGCAAAGGGGGAACGAACCATGCTGGAGACCTCATTGGCTTTATTAAGTTTTCTTGAGTGAGCAAGCAGGTAGGTGCAAGATACACTGTTTAAAATATTTAAAAAAAACAATAACGGGGCTTCTATTTCAAAAAGCTTGTCCACTAAAAATAACGTTACAAGATGTTGGATCAAAAATAAATTCATTAACTATATATATATATATATATGCGTGTGTGTGTGCAGGGTGCGATGGGGAAATTGTCGCAATTTAATACTTTTTCATCTCGCGTTGCTTGTTGTTTCTGATTTTGTCAAATACACAGTATCGTAACGTCTGTTGGGCACCGTTTGTGAGAAAAAGAGCACAAAGACACAATTCCCTTCGCCAGAAATTTAGAAACGGTAACTGTACAGCTTGACATTCGCGCCATGGTCACCAATAGGAACATTTCCGGGTGTTAAGGTGTAAACCGAAAATAGCGCACAGGATTCGGAAAGAGTATGATTAGTCTAATGGTGATTACGCAGGTGTTTGGAGTGATAATTAACGATGTCGACGTTATGCCTCTATTTATCTTCACACCGGGCTCAGACTCAACACCGAGGCCTACGTCAAGAACTTTGAGGAGGTAGTGCTACCCTGGGTCAAGAGGGTGGTTGCTGGATGACTGTATATCTGGTAACAGAACACTGTAGCATACGACACAAGCAGGAGAACATAGCCATGGCTGTCAGACAATGTCTGCGACCACATCACTCCTTACAGCTGGCAACCTAACTCCCCAGATTCCAACCCACTTGATTATTATGTGTAGGGCACAGTTGTGCGAGACACCAACAAAACTACTTTTGACACCAAAGATGAACTGAAGCTAATTATCATGGCAGTATTCACAAACTTAAATAAGGAAATCGCCCAGAAGATCTGAGGGAGATTCTGAAGTTGTCTGGAGGCTGTGGTTGAAACAATGGCGATTTTATTGAATAAATTTACTCTTTAGTATTTCAAGATATTTTTGCCTATTTTTTTGTAAATATATCTGTTAAAAAGAGATGTCAGTATTATGTTCATTTTTGTGTAATTTAGATAAAAAATTATCCATCGTATCAAAAATACTTTTTCAAACTTTGGAGGCGGCTTCTCGACACAAGAACAAGTTACAATATCCATATAAACATATGCATAAAAGTTCATCGTTCAGTAACTCATAACAAATGTTCAAAGTGTCCTTCGCTTTCTTCTACACACTCATGCAACCGTTGAATCATTTGCTGGGGGGTTCTTTCAAATACTCCCATATGGCGTCGAATAGTTTGCCGGCCCCCAAGACGTCTCTGCGCTATTTATGTCTGCTTCATAAACCAACTCTTTTAGATGGCCTCACAGACGTAATTTAGGTCGGGGGCACATCAAGGCCATGTAAGCGGTCTTCTCGTACCTATCCATCTTTCATGGTAGATGTTAACCAGTGCATCGCGAATAACGTGGAGCCCTATTTACTAGCAAGTCAGTAAGTGTATTAAAAATAAAGTCCTTGCAAAGAGCTCTTGTAAGATGTGCTGGTAAAACACAGGGAGCTACAAGACAGTCACCTACAATTCCAGCCTACAAATTAATCGTAAATTGATGCTAGTATTTAGCCTGTATTTTAACATAGGGATACCGATCCACCCCAAAATTTTGCTTGTGTGCATCTTTTATTCCATCTTTTCCAAATGTTGCCTCATCCGGAAATAAGACTGAAGAGAAAAACAACGGATTGGCAGTTTGTGTGAATAAAGCAACGGCAAAAGTTCTCCGTGGTTTCGCTATAACTTGCTTCAGTCTACGCTCATCTCAACGAAGGGAGTTCTTAAAGCCTCTTCCTTCGCTTCTAGTTCTCAACTTACTTATATTTTCAACAGCCTTCTTTATCTTTCCATGATCTCTGCAAAGTTCCTTTGATATCTCCAATGTGGACATTCTTTCACTCAATAACTTTGTTATTTTATGTTTTTCAAGAGTTGTTAGATCCTTCTCTCTACCCATGTTTCAACATATATCATGGTCTTTATTAGATTTCAGAGGTCTTAAACTACTATTAGTTTAATCTGCATATTAAATGCATTTAAATTTGACAAATATTGGTACATAACTTTCTGAGTTACTGAGGTTTATTTGATTTGTATAACTTCAGACAGGCGATGGATAGATAGATAGATAGATAGATAGATAGATAGATAGATAGATAGATAGATAGATAGATAGATAGATCATGTCTTCTTGCAGCGAGTGTAGAAAATGGCGTCGGCTGGTAGATAAAACGACATATGAAAGGCCACATAAATATTATTGTAACAGTTAGAAAAAAAGACATGCAACGTTGTCTCAAGTGAGCAAGACAATGTAAGACCCTTGCAGGATTAAAATTTCATATCAACCCTTTACCTTATTTAATTTTTAAGGATCACTAAAGCGATGTCATATTCGGAATCGAGTTGAAGCCATCACACACACACACACACGCATATATATATATATATATATATATATATATATATATATATATATATATATATATATAATTAAGTTACGAAAAACTTGGTAATCCGTATAGGTAGTCCCAAGGAGAATGAAATCCTGAGATCTCAATATAAATTCAGAGCTAACAATTTAAAGAAAAACAGACCACTTTAAGACTCTATGTAATAATTTATTTCACGATAGCCCTTTTAAAGGACGCTGGATCATCAGACATCACTTCCAAAAGGTGAAACGAAAAATGAAATGAAAATTCACACTTTTGACGGGTAGTATTAAGTTTATGTAATTTAACGGAAAGTGTAGTGAGGAGTAGTGTGAGAGACATGATCGAGTTTAGAGAGGGTTTATTTTAATATTTCAATCTATCATACATAGTATTAGGGGAGGAGGGACCAGACATTGACCTATTTAATCGGTTAACTTAACGGAAGTGAAATATTGAAAGAGAAGGGGAAGAAGAGAGAAAAAAGAAAAAGAAAAAGAAAGAAAGAAGGGGGGAGTAAAGAGAAAGAAGCTGTAATTAGGTTTTACGAAGAAAGAAGAGGGGTGGTATATTTTTTACCAATTTACGTAAAAAAACAGATTTTAATGTTTGATAGTAATTTCAATGTTTAAAAAATCCACGAAGAAATTAATTTGATGCTTGTTAGCAATTTAAATATTTAACTCTTTTACAAACAATTTAGGGATTTAATATGAGTTAAATATTATATTTAAAAACATTTATATATATATATATATATATATATATATATATATATATATATATATATACACACACACACACACACACACACACACACACACACACACACACACACACATATATATATATATATATATATATATATATATATATATATATATATAGTCAAACCTAATGAGCCAGACAAACCTACCAAGGTTTCACTTAGGCAGATCGTCGGTAGGTTTGTCTGGCTCATTAGGTTTGACTAGGTTTGCTCTACGTTTGTATTGAGCTCTTTAGTTAGTTGTTTACTCGTATCGGTTTTTTTTCTTTGGACCTTGAGCCTGTATCTGTGCGATTATTTTCGACAGACTTTCATGTTCCTGGCTCTTTCTTTTTTAAAACCTTTTTTCCCTTCGTGATTGATTTGGCTATTGTTAAATCAAGAGTTCGAAGGTTTTTCGACACGAGTATAGTTACCTATATTTATATTTATATATATATATATATATATATATATATATATATATATATATATATATATATATATATATATATATATATATATATATATATATATATATATATATATATATATGCCGATATAGGTTGATTTTTAAACCAGACTGTTGGACAAGTCTAGATAGTTATGACATGATATCATAAAACTACAGACAAAAAATATTTTATGTTAAAATTTAGATTCCATTCGGGGAAATGCAATTAAAATCAAACTAATTAATATCTCGGAGATTGTTGCGGTGTTAACGGAACTAAATAACCAATCGAGATTATTCCATGCTAAAAGATAAAGTGAATATAAATCATTTAAACACTGTGGTTTAATATTTCTTTAAAATATTGGAAAAGTTAAACACATAAAATAGTGCACGTATAACTATGTTATAAGAAATAAAATGCTTTATAAATTTTACACTAAAATAATGTATTTACGTGTAGTTAAAAAAAAGGTAATGTCGATGTATTCAAATCGCAGGTTATGTTAGGATCAGTTAAAAACTAATTTTGTTGTATTCGATGATGAAGTCAGATAAACTGGAATAAGAAATATAAATACTGGAAAAATCCTGTCCATTAGGTAAGTAAATATATGGAAATTTATCTGGATTTAAACATAGTTTTTAAATTCTATTCATTAAAAATATTGAATAGAATAGGCATGGATTGTTTAATTAAAATAGAAATTGATTTTTATCCTTTCAGAAGTGGGAAGCCATCCAAGAAAATGTTGAATATTTTATTCAACCAGTCATCAACTTTGAAGCTTTGCATTCGTCAAGAATTTGTGAACCTGCAAACAGTGAAAGACTTTCAAAATATGAAATTCAAGCATCTCTCGCAAAATTAGAGTTGCCTGATTTTCCTTCGCATTCTCAGAGTTTAAAGGGCAGGGCAATTCACATTGGAAGCTTCTTATGTTATTTACGGTTTTGAAGCATGACACAGACAAAATTTGCAGAAACCTTATGTCGTCAAGTAAGAACTTCCTTTGTTTCTAAAGGTTCTTACAATGAAAATTTTGATAATAGGATTACTTAAATATTTCGATTGGATTAGTTTTCATGAAATAAAATATTTATTAAAATAGCAAACTTTTTATATACTGTTGAAATAATAACATTTTTCAATGTAAATTGCCAAAAAGAATGGCATTTTAAACGGATGTTTAATGACGATTTTTTATTCATATCCTCAAAAGGGGTTTAAAGCTAGCAATAAAAAATTAGTGTGAGTTTTTATCTCATTAACTCCTAACTGTCTAGAATTTAGTATAAAAAGTGTAAAAATTGACCTACCCTATATATATATATATATATATATATATATATATATATATATATATATATATATATATATATATATATATATATACATACTTCTAAAAAAGTAATGGATTTATAATCTAATAATCCATCGGATATTTTATCAATTTAAACGTTATTTTTAATGGATACTCATATTAGCGGAGACGTGCGCGTGTGTTTTTGCGATGGATAAATTGTCGCCATGTTATTTATTTATTTTTTTTACTTTTGCGCATGCGCGTTGTTTTTTTCTTCATTTTGTCGATACAGCTGTATAATAGGATCAGTTGGGCACCGTCAGTGAGAAAAAAGTGCACAATCCACTCCGCCAGAAATTTGGAAATGGTATGATGTCATTACTTGGCATTCGTGTCGGTGTTTCCAACGCGAACATTTCAGAGAGTTTGCGTGTCATTCTGAGGGGATTGCAGATAAAGTCTAATGGTGATTACGATGGTACAAGCCTCGGAAAACTCACTCTGATCAATGTGATAAGAAAAGAACAGACGAATCTGTTGATCTGTTAGTGAGGGCCTCAGACTCGGCACGGAGGCCTCCATCAAGTGTCTTGAGAATATTTGCAGTCCTGGGTAAAGGGAAGTGGCTTCTGTAAGAACCTCTCTCTAGTAAGAGAAGTCTGCATTATGCCACAATAAGAAAGAGAGCACAGTAATGACTGTCAGAAGGTTTTTTCCGGCCACATCACGCCTTACATCTGACTACCTAATTCTCCAGACTTGCAAACCCCTTGATTATTATGCGTAGGGCACAATTTTAGCGAGAGATCAACAAAACACCAAAGATGAACTGAAGGCAGGAATTATGGAGGCATTAACCAACTTCAACGTCCAGAAGAGTTGCAGAAGGCAAGGGTTGAAGCCAAAGTCAATTCTGTTGGTTAAATGTAGTCTATAGTATTTCAAGATATCTTTATGTAATTTTAGTAA
The DNA here is from genome assembly GCA_964036315.1 of Acanthosepion esculentum. Taxonomy (NCBI): domain Eukaryota; kingdom Metazoa; phylum Mollusca; class Cephalopoda; order Sepiida; family Sepiidae; genus Acanthosepion; species Acanthosepion esculentum. Next base: position 59,537,023 of record OZ038492.1, on the reverse strand, counting down.
TTATGTCTGTTAAAATGGGATCTCAGTGTTATTTTCATTTTTGCGTAATTTAGACAACAATTTTTCCATCGCACCTTGTATGCATATATATATATATATATATATATATATATATATATATATATATATACATACATACATACATATAAGTTTTCCTTTTTTTTATTCATATATTGTTGAGTCTTGACTCAATGTTGAATCTCGCCTATTGCATGGAATAATAATGCAACACAAAATGTACTTAGAACAAGAATGTATTATAACAAGAAAGTGTACACAATAAGTACATATAGTATTTCTGTATATTTCTGGGAAGACGTTCCTGGAGAATGTGTTGACTAGTCGCAGTCGATCAGAGTCTCTAGTTGGATCTCGTGATTCTTCTCCTCCTCGTCTTCCGGTATCAACCATTATTTATATAGTTGGTAGTCACCTATGCAGATTAGGTGGATCCCACCACAACATATATATATATATATATACTTACATACATATATACACACATATTTACATACATATACATATATATACACATACATACACACACGCATATATATATATATATATATATATATATATATATGAGAGAGAGAAATGATAAAATTTGCCTTTTTTTCAGATTTGTAGTGTGTTGATTTGTGAACTTTTCAGCACACATCATATATATATATATATATATATATATATATATATATATATATATATGCGTGCGTATGTTTATGTGTGTGTGTGTGCTTATATTTCTTTTAGCTTTCTGAAGAAAATCGACCAATTCTATGGGAGGTATACACACTTATAAATAACAGAACAACTAACACTAAAAGCGCTTCGGATAAATCAGATAAAGACACAAAATTACGAACTCCACTCAAATAAATATAATGAAATTATGAACGTTACTTTTTTTTTTACTCCCAATCTCTGACGTCTTTTTAAACTCCACCACCCATGTCTCCAATCCCTTTTCTCCGGAAAAAAAATCAATACGAATCGATTGGTGTTGGCTACTTGCCAAGTCCAGTCTTCTATTTTTGATTCACTTCCAATGAACGCCCGCACAAAGGAAACAAACGAATCCATAAGTAAATGTCGATATATATCTTTTTTGATTGCTATAAACTGTTATCTGCTCACCTAAACATCAGAAGACATTTTTCGATGAGGTGGTGACCATTAGATGCAATCCCTATTTTGAAGACTCGTTTTTCAAAATCGCGTGTTGACGTCATAGGTGAATATTCTCCGTCATTTACACGCTAATAGGGCGAAAATCAGTGCATGTATAGGAAAGGCGCATTTGAAAGGCATACATTTACAAAGGTTAGCCGGATCTTACACTGGTAGCGGGGTCATCTTATAATGGGAAAGCCAATAAGGATAGCATCTTAGAAAATTGTGGATTACAGAATCACAATTTTTTTTTAATCCGTCACACCTAGATAATATAAGGTAAAGACTTCAATGTAAAATAATAAAGTATTTAATTACCAAATGCAATTAACATGCATTAACAACAAAGAAGTAAAGAGTCAACGGAAAGATTATTGATCACTTATCAGTTGATCCACAACTGTCAGAATTCGTCTTGAAACACGGGACACTCGACTTTAATGTCCGGGTTAACACAATAATCAAACAAGTAATTGTAACCGGTTTTTCCAACCACTCCACAAAGCAGGACATGGCACAAGGCCGTTTTTTAAGTGGGGTTGGTAAAAAAGTCCTCGTAGATCCTGCATACGAGACTCTGCCCATAAGCATAGCCTCGTCTGGGTTCCTCACTGCTCGAAGACAGAGAGTTCAACACGTAATTGTACAGCACGTAATTGCAAACCCCCACCTAGTCAATGGCATGATATCTTTTTTATATTAAATGGCGTCTACATTTCCATTGCCTAGAGATTCACGTTCAAACTCTGGTGTCAACAGTGACACTTTTCATGTATATATGACACAAATATGGAATGGTACCATATAAAAGAAACCACATCACTTGAGGACAACCTACAGCAGCAACAACCAAAATGGATAGCAGATGTAACTTTTTGTGATGTTTTATTAATTTCCCTTTTATGGCTCTTATCGTTACTCCATGTATTTATCATGTTCACATACGTTTATGTTTTCTCCATTTTGTTGTATCTGCAACACGTACTTTTGTGTTCTAATCTCTCGCATTCATAGCATTTTTGGTTCTTGAAAAATCAATCACTTTTAAAATGCTTACCTCCATAACCGTGGCAAGTATTAGGTATTGAGGTCATATATAGTCTTTTTTTTTTACTCTTCTTTTAGGAGTTGAACAACGCTTGTAAGTTTTCTCTTAGATGGTCGGACACTATGTATTTGTGAATTGTCCTTTTCCTCAATCCTTGCAGTATCGAGTTTTAAATTCACGATGCGTTGACATTCTTCAGATATTTTCTGGAGAGTTAATTTGGAATCCATTTCTAATTTAGCAAATATCCTGGATCTCATCTCCGCGTCCTTTCTAGTCGTCAAACCCTGTACGAATATCAGGCACATTTAAATGACTCAGGAGTTAATTCATTTAACTTTATTCTCGATTCACGACTCCTGCTTAAGTGACGAAATCTTCATCGTCGGATTTTTCTAAGTTAAGATATTGTAATCTTGTATTAAATAATGAATTCCTATCACCAAAAATGTTTGATAGTATTAGAATAGTCTCATCAAAATTTATCTTTCCTGGGTTTTTTTTTTCGGCAAAATATAATTTACGTGTTTTTCATGTTAAGCAGGGGACAATTTCCTTAATAATAACCGAACTTTCTTTTCATCGTTCCAATGCGAACAATCCCTTTTGAAGGTCCCTTCCTATATTCTATAATAAGCTGGAAATGTTATCCCTTCATTTGGATTATACACAAATTCGCTAATTGAATTAGCAACAGTATCTGAAGTGAATTGTCCTGAAGATTTCACTTGCATTGTTTTGGCAAACAACTCAAAAAACTTCTGTTATTTTTGTTGCTACAATTGTTGTTGTAGTCTTTCTTGCACCCAATTGTTGTTCTTGTAGTTTTTGTCGCTGCAACATTTGAACCATGATAGTTTTTAATTCTTCCATTCCGCTGTACTCTGCTGAATATTTTGCAGATTAATTTTTTCCTCGTGTAAATTGAAGGTGTCCTCGTGCAAGTTGAAGGACTCCTCGTGTCAGCTGAAGGAATTCTCATGTAAGTTCAAGGATTCCTCGTGTAAGAGATCTTCGTCGCTACTTTTTTTGATATCAACGAATGTTCGTTGTCACTTTCGTAATGCTCGTTGTAGTAGAGACCTTGTAATCGCAGATAAAACTATAGCAACGCCGTTGAAGAATACTGGTGTCAGACGCCTTCGAATAATACTCGCACTAATAGTACTTGCTAGTTAATACTCGCTCAAATAGTAACCACCAAATAGTGATCCAAATAGTATCCCGTATATTGAGCAATTAGACGCCACGCTAATTCTCATGTATAAATTTCCTTTACCACGACGTGATCTAGTTAATCAAAATGGGATTGCCTGTGTTTGCTCTCTGGTGATCTGTGTTCAAACTCCAGTGTCGGCAGCGACATTTTATTCCTATATAACATTACTCAAAAAGAAAACGATGATATAATCGAAATGCTGACATTCCACACCACGTCAAATAGAAGGTTTGGAAGGAAAGCCCCTTCAATACTGGAAAGAGCAATAACAGCTACTGGACTTGAGAAATCTATTTTCTTAAGAAAATGTCTTAAGAGAAAGAGTTTATAAATGTCAATCGAAAACAGTACCAGCTGCTCGATCAATAAATTCTTAACGTTTCCTTATATTATCATTAACATTTACAGCACATATTCGTTTCTACCAAATATTAGGGGTGTCGGAAACTAACTTCGAATTTCACAGATACGAATTATGAGCCTTACAAACCAAGGTAGAACCTCATTAAAACCGTATCGATACAATTGGATGGTACTGGTAATCAATGTGAACGAGTGTTTGGGCGAACTGACCTTGTTAAAAAGAAAATAAAAACAATATTGATCATATATTATAGGGTCTCTCGCAGAAAATGTACCTAATATCTTCAACATAGTTGCAGTATAAACAATAGAGCTGTCGTCTATAATAGGAACACGAGCGCGCTTGGAAAAGGAATTATTTATGTATCTATATATCTATCTATCTCGTATCGAGAAAATTGTTCGGAAACAATTATTCGGAAAATATTCGAACTGGAAATTGTTTGCATAAAAATTAATCGAAAGGACAATGATACTAAATGATGATTATTCGAAATACCTATGTTTGAAATGGGGTCTGGTTTTGAAAGAGGCAATGCTGATTTGCCTAGAACTAATAACGCCCTTGAAGAATGGCATAGAAACTTTTGCAGCAAGTGTCATACCATCATACGAAATGTGGACATTCTTAGACGTTCTTAATAGAGAACAGGACTTGCAAGAAATTAATATTGCAAAAGTATGAGCAGCTTGCCAAAATATCAAGAGCGCCAAGACATAGATTGACGTAAACGGAAAACTTACAGTATTAGTGACATGCTTTAACTAGTACTCTTCAGTTGTTGACTATTTGCGTGCAGTATCATACAACTTAATTTTATAAGGATTTTTCTTACTAAATTGTTTTTATTAACGTTATTTGTAATTCGAATAATTATCATTTATGTATTTCCTCTTTTAATTTCTACATTTTTATTGCAATAAAGAATTTTGCATTTCGAATAATTATCATTTAGTTTAATTGTCCTTTCGGTTAATTTGCATTCAAACAATTTACAATTCGAATAATTGTTTTCAAAAAATTATTTTCCAACAATTATTTTCGAACAATGTTCACATAATCATCTATCTATATCGGAAAAAAATGGAAGTTGACGCCAGCGATCGCGAACGTTTACAAGAAACAAAAAAGGAGCAAATTCAAAATGTATTATCTAGAAAGTCTAATATGCTGGTTAGCAATGCAAAAACAGCGAAGGAAATGAACGATAAAACACTCCATGTTTATAGAAATGTGAGAAAGAAACTTTATTTGCAATATAAACAACTATTAAATGTCGACATAAATATATGATATACTAATACATGGTTTAAATGATTACCCAAAGCCTTGTAACATGAAACATGTAAATAAAACAAATGAAATTTATTGTTTTCAATCAATTATTTTCCAACAATGTTCACATAACCCTATAAAACTTTGTTTTTACAATTCGTTTATCATCTCTTATCCGAATGTATTGGGTGTTTTTTTCTAGTAGCATTCTGATTTTATCTCCATCGTGGATTTTGATATAAAAAGGCAACTTATTCGCCAGTTCTTATTGTATTCTGAAATTATCTTACCAGTGTATACGGATACAATGAAGGCTATTACAAGTAAGTTGTGGTTCAAAAGGTATTTTTTATGTCTATCGAGATATATTCGATATACTTCGCTTTGGAAGACAACTCCCTATATACGAAGAACATTTAAAAGTGCCTCTGGAATTGGATTCGCTTGTCACCAGCAGAGATTTAGTACAAATCTTACTGTGTCATGTTCTACTGTCCACTGACATCACAAGCAAATTCGGAAAGTTTACAAAATTAAAATTTAAATTCCTCCTGTTCTTTCGCTTGAGAATCGAACATAACTTTTCCCAGTAATTCTTCAGAAGTAGAGGGGAAGATTTAAAGACACCCAAAATGTAGCAAATGTTGATTCCTGGCATAAAAATAAACCTTGTTGCGAAGAAAATTATATTGAGCATTTTGACGCCAACGCAATGAACGTATGTAAACAGGTCGAGATAGATCAAGTATACACTTGAATTGCAAAACAGACCTAAGCCTGGTTTGTATTCGTTTCAAAATGAACATTTAGGTCTGTTTTTTTACACTAGAGTAAAAATGGTACACACAATTCGGAAAGATAAAGATAGTCCTGACTTACGGGCGTCAAAGAAGTAGATATTTATATCAGATCCTGCAAAAAAACTACTCAGAAGATGGTCCTTTTTTTTGGTTGGGTGTAACTCTCGGATCTTTTCTGTTATTTCATCCCAAATATTGTAAAGTTACTTATCTCAAATATTAATTAACCCAAACAGATTATAAAGTTTAAATCAATGTCGTTTTGCTTTTTATTCAATTTTTGGTACTCTGTTGAAATTATAAATTTTAAATCAAAATTAGTTTAGCTTACCGAGCAACATCTCCAAACGTCTGAATGAAAAATCAATAAAAAAATCAGGGATGATATTCAAGGTACTTACAAGGAATTGTTTTACCATTTAAAAAAAAAAAGAGAAAAAAATCTGCCGTAAGTCGCCCATCACAAAGGTCAACCCAACCGTAGTGCAATGGAAGCGTCTCGCTCTGGAGAGAGTTTGGTGTGAATTTTAGTAAATATAAATTCCTTAAATTTTGGGCTAAACTGATATTTTGGAGAGAATTAACAGAAAATATCGTAACTGTCTGCCAGAAATGGATTCAGAGTTTTTGAAACCGCACCATCAAATTAATGCCGTTTTGTTTCCAGCGAGAAGAGACCGACATTTTTTAAACGTTAATCAACGTTTGTTTTTATTTGAATTTTGTTAGACTCTTCTTTAGTTCCGTTTGTTCGTCTCTAAACAACATTTTACATTTTGATTGGTTGCATAAGCAATAAAAAGCAGATTAACTTTCCAATGCATTTCGATAATGTTTTTTCAACATTGTACAAATTCAGCCTCTAGTTAGTTTTGTTACGATCTAACCTAACCGCTAAAATTGGTTTAAATCATTTGAAAACAAAAAAAGGAACACTATGAAGGACCAAAGCAATGTAGATGGTCATTTCCTTTATAATGACAAACTGAAATAACTCTTGAATCGGACTTTGAACTTATTTATGATTCAGAATCATTAGTTGAACGCTAATTCTCTAAATGAATTAATTCGTAATTACGCTAATGTCTTTGTAAAGGATTCTGACTTTGTCGTTCAAAACATAAAACAAATTGCTGACGAAAATATCGAAAATGAATATTACAAAATGATATCTGTGGACAAAATAGAACTACGTTTGATCATAACGACCGAGCTATGGTGGTTTTTCTATTTCATTGAATTAAACAAACCACACACACGAACATACATAGAAGCTTTTCTTAATCAAGTTCGTCACTACCAAGGCAGTGAAACCACTATGACACAAAGGGGTCAATGGGCGTGGAAAATTAGAAAACAGAAACCTTACAAAGGAGTGAGTACAGAACAAGAGTAATCAAGACATGAGATAGCGATTGAAATTCCATGATAGATAGATAGATAGATAGATAGATAGATAGATAGATAGATGGCTGTTGAAATGTTCTCTTTTTTTGGGGTCGAGAACCCATTCACCACCCACGAATTGACAAATAGATAGATAGAAAACAAACCGATATATATATATATATATATATATATATATATAGATAGATAGATAGATAGATAGATAGATAGATAGATAGATAAGAAGCAAACCGAGATAGATAAGTGTTGTTGATTCCGGCATGAATCCGATATCAATGAATAACAAACGACAGGAATGGATAAGGAAAATAAATGTATTAACGTAATAATACAACTGGTAATACGGGTTAGTAGATCCAGGAATGCGGGTTAATAGCATTAATGTATATATACAGTCTTGGTATTGAAGTATCGCGGTATGACTCCTTACTGAGTCTACGTGCTCGCTAACTGTGACGCTTGCCGCCGTCTCTGTGTGTGACTCATTCTACTACTACTGAACTCTACTACTCTTCTGTCGTTCCGTCTCGACTCCTTGACTTAAGTTACTACTGGGTATTCACTGGTAGTAATATATGTATACCTTGGGTGAGTCCATTTGTGTGAAAAAAGGAGACCCCTTAACACACACACCCTCCTTAGATAAGGAGTTAGTATTGTTTTCTCTTATACTTGATGATCAGAGGTTCAGTAAATTTTTTCTTCCTGTTTGACCTTCTAAATTTTGTATCTTCCTGTGGTCTTTGAATCTCAAAAGCTTCAAAGATTGCATCCATTGAATCGTCATTTTCTGCGGGTGACGAGCTTGGCTCCTCAACCCGTCTTTTTTGTATTTCGTCAATATGTCTTCTATGGGTAAACTTTTCGCCTTGTACTGTGTACATCACATTCCCCAGTCTGTTAATTATTATGCCAGGTTCCCAGTAAGCCATATTGTTTCTGAACATCCTAAAGTAAACTCGTTCTCCTGGTTTAAATGATCTCTTTGGTACAATAAGTGTATACTGGTTTTCTTCTTGTTTGGCAATAATTTATCAAACACAGACCGTATTCTCCGGTATTAATCGCGAATGTCTATCAGCGTACCTAATTTTCTTTGATGGTAACAACTCTAGTTTGAAATTGTAGTTTAGTAACACAGTTCCCCATCTGAAAAGTTTGTTCGCTGTATAAACTGGTAGACCTTTTGTTGAACCGAAAATCGTAAAAAGGGGTTTGTGGTCCGTTTGGAGCGTGAACTCTCTCCCAATAATGTATCTGTGAAAACGAGTTATTGCAAATATTATGCCTAATGCCTCCTTTTCGATCTGTGAATAGTTTCTCTCCTCCGGTAATAATGATCTAGATGCGTGCGCAACGGGTTTCTTTGTACCGTCCCGCTTCTTGTGAAGAATACACGCACCTATCCCATGTGAGCTTGCGTCACTTGCAATAATGATTTCTAATTCGGGATCGAAATGTGTCAGTGCTAGCTCCGAAGTTAATTTTTGTATTATTTCCTTAAACGATTTTTTACAGTCTTCTGTCCAATTCCAATTATTCTCCTTTTTAAATTAACTGTTTATCGCAAACTTGCTTTTATTAGTTAAAAGCAGTACTCCTTGGAGAATATGAATCATCCATTTTTTTCAAACAGTTACAAATTTCGCGAAAATCTGCTCCGAATCATAAAATAAAAAATGCATAAAACTATGACATTATTTAATTAGAAAACTTTTAATTGCTTTTATAAATAAGATTTACTAAGGGCAATATTGATTATTAATAATTTATTATAATAATTTAAATTGTTTTTTAAATGATTTCAAACTCTGCATTACTTTAATTGGGTTAGGTGATCCTGTTATTAAGTGAAAACTTCATTTAATAATCAAAACTTGAAAAGGCTTAACACAAATCATCACGCACGAACATTTTTAAAAATAATTTTTTTTTATTTATATAAAATCTCATGTGGTATGCCCATTTTTTAAAGTATGGTCGACTATACATAATATTATCAGAAAATAGGAGCGGTGACTCTAGTCAATTTAAAGTCAACATACCTAAAACGAGATTACGGAGAATATTTTCCAACATTTTTAAGATTATTGAGTACTTAAAAAACATAAGACGTTCACGTTATTTTCTCAAATTGTTTTACACATAAAATCTCAACAGAACAACAATCAATATGACATCCCCTGTCAACACTCGTCAATCACGTAAAACATGGCTAATGTTAGTTAAAAACACTGCCACTGTTAGTTTTAAAAGATTTCTGTGTTATCCTAAATTTGAAGTAAATAATATTTGATTCAAGTCTGATTAATTATACGTTAAATCAGCTAATATTCCGCAAATAACGTTTCAGAAAAATATATTTTAATTTTGGAAGATTTTTTTAATACAGACAATTGCATTGCGATAGTAATGACTAAAAGGGTGCTAATCAAGTATTTTAGCAACAAAATTTATCCTAGTCAATGTAATTTATGTTTGAAATACTGGCAGAGTATTTTGCTGACTAGAAATAGTAAATTTAATTCTTTAGCTTTCAATTAAAGCTAAAATGAAAACTTCAAGAAAGCATTTTCAAGTTTTAAAATTCATTTTAATCTTTAGGTATCGCGAATTAGTGGAAGTCTCTAGTTAATACTCACATCATTTTCCCTTTTCTCACTCGTCTATTCCTTCCAGTGGAGAAGCATTAGTGACTTTTCAGCACTACCTGATCGAGGTCTGAACACAAATCTACCAGGAAACTAGATATAATTAAACCAACGCTGAGCGTGTTGGTTGCTACAACCAAGATATTCTGGAACCTTAAACCTAATGCCTGTATTCAGGTGGCTAGACTATGAGTGCTCTGACTCCGGTGGTGCAATTCATTTTTTCAGTTTCGTATAATCAATAAGATATACTGGCAGCAAACAGCATGCATGCGAACAGGGAACGAGTTCAGTGAATATACCAAAATAGAAAAGGGCGTAAGGCAAGGATGAGTCTTCTCGCCCGACCTGTTCAACCTATACAGCGAGGCAATTCTGAGAGAATTGGAAAGCATACCGGGTTTTAGCATTGGCGACCACAGTCTTAACAACATAAGATACGCAGATGACAAAATACTGATAGCAGACACGGAAAAGAAATTACAAAATCTCCTACAGAAGGTAGCGACGTAGAGTGAGAAGAAAGAACTATGCATAAACTACATGAAGACAGAATGATGGTCATCAGCTACCGGATGAGCCCGAAATGCGATTTGAAGGTCGGAGGCACTAGACAAACACTTGGCAGACACTTATAGTCTTTTCAGTAGACCTAGCATAGAAATGAATGTGGTAGCGTATGGTTAAGAAATATCTTTTCTTTGTATGTGCCATGTCTTTTCAGGACGTAGGCGATCATTGCTCTCCGCCCCCTCTATCCCTTGTAACTCTTAACAAGTCCCTTCCCGCTGCTTCCTCCCCAAGACTACGTTCTGTCATCCACTTGCTTAAGTCCGCCAGGGTTTCACGCGTTGTTTTTCCTTGTTTCGCTTTCACTCTATTCGACCGGTGAGTATCAGATTCTCCAGGCCTTCCTTCCTCATTATGTATCCCAGAAACTTCAGCTGCCTCTTCCTGATATTAAGTATAAGCCTCCTCCTTGTTTGCAACCTCTCTAAGATCTCATTTCTGTCGCCTCGAGTCTCTTCTTCATCTTTGAGGAAATCCGCCAACATTCGCTGCCGTAAAGAAGGTCAGATGTTACGTAATACTTCAGTATTCTTTTCTTCGTTACCAAAGAAATCCTCCTGTCTCGTAATCCTCAGCTTTTGGAATGCGTCCATGGCCATCCCAATATGTATACGGATCTCAGTGTTGCAATTACCTGTCCTCTGTGAAGACGCTTCCCAGATATTTAAACTTCCGCGTCTACTTGATTCTTTCAATTATCTTTCAGAATCCGATTATTTGTAGTTATTGTACGATGTTGTTCGTTACCTTTTAACCCATTATTTATTGTTGATTAGTTAGTATATGTTTTGTTAATTGTTTCTGGTTATTAGTATTATTAAACTTGCTTAGTTTTGGTCATCTGTTAATTTGTTGATTATTTACAGGGTGTGATGGGTGAATTTTTTGCCATTTTATATTTTGAATATCGCGCATGCGCGTTCTTTGTTTTTGATTTTGTTAGCTGCCTAGTATAGTAGGATCAGTTGGGCATCGTCTTAATAAAAGAGAAAAAGAGAACCATGACACAATTCAGAAATTTGGAGATGGCATATTTTAATGCTTGGCATTCGCGCCAGAAACTCCAGTGCGAACATTTCAGAGTATTTGGGTGTCAATCTGGGGACAGTGCAGAGGATTCCAAAAAAGGGCTGGATGAGTCTAATAGTGATTAGATCGAAAAATTCACACTGATCATTCTTATAAAAGAACTCCCGAATTTGTTGGTGATATCCAGACTATGATTGAAAACGATCCCTCCAAATGAATGATGTCCATAGCCAAAGTGGTAGTGCTGCCCTGGGTCAAGAGGGTGGCTGATGGAAGACTCTGCACCATATCACCCAAGCAGGAGAACCCACTCATGGCTGTCAGACTAATTCTGCAACAACATCACCCCTTATATCTGGCCACCTAACTCCCCAGACTGCAACGCCCTTGATTATTATACGTGGGGAGCAGTTGAGCAAGGAATCAACAAAAATTCCTTGTAACACCAAAGATGAAGCGAAGGCAAAGATTATGACAGCATTCACCAACTTCAACAAGGAAACAATCCTGAAGAGATGCAGGAGATTCCGAAGTCGTCTGGAGGCGGTCGTTGAAGCCAATGGCGATTTTAATGAATAAATTTACTCTTTAGCATTTCAAGATATTTCTATGTAATTTTGATAAACATATCTTTTAAAATGAGAAGTCAGTGTTATTTGTATTTTTGCGTAATTAGATGACAATTTATCCATCGTATATTCTCTTAATTAAATTGTTGATTTATTTATCTTATTTATTTATTTGTGGGGTTATATTTTTATAGTGGAGTTCACCCTGTACAAAACCCAAGAGCTACTCGAGGTAGAGAATAACAAAGTAGCTGTGAACGAGTAAAGATTCTAATATCCGGAAAAGCATCATCTTGGGAGTCGGTTCCACTAAACATTCGCGAGAATGGTTTGCTCGAGTGAAACTTACATCTTACCAATGGAATATGAAGGATATTTTGCTACAATGTGCGTGGAATTGCGGGTCTTAGCCGTGATGGTTAGAACTGGTGAAACTAAGGATTGTAGTTCGTCTGAGGACTTTCCATTGAAATAGCGATAGAGTAGTGAGAGGCCTGCGACGTTTTGTCCATAGGTAAAGGATTGTTGGATATAAATCAAACTAATAATCACCCACAAAGATGCTCAGACGGTAGTGAACGCTTTTGAGACGGGAAAGTGAATACTAGACAGTCTTTGTCCATAAATGGCAGTATTACCCCATTTTCGGCCTCATCTGGCTCTTGTAAATGCAGACGATAGCAAAAGTCAGGCACATAGAGAACCAGTACAGGGAACCGACCATATTTACAGCATCTTTAACGATGCATCGTATGTCCGAGTTCCACTTGAGGTCACGTTTGAGTTTTAGCACGATTTGGCACTCAAGACACGGGGCCTCCCTGAGGAACGACTGATCGAAACCTGAACTTTGTGTCACTGAAGAGGTTGTCACTATTGATTTGATTATAGCTTCAAAAAGTATGCTAATAACACTGAAAAGGCTGGCAGGTCTATACTGTGGTAGGGATGAGAGTTCACTCACACTCTTGAAAAATGGGCATACACTTGGCACCTTCCACTTTGAAATAATTCTCCTTGAAGCAGCGGTTAAATAATTTCTAAGATCGTGGACAACTTCGGGTTAGTATTCTTATGGAAACCACTAGTATTTTGTTTGGAATAGTAACCATCTCGAACTGTGATGAAACTATAATCGAGATTGTGATCTGTTTGATGTGGGAAGTCAGGAAGGTGATAGCCTTTGTCATCTGACGTTAAGTTAGATGCAAAGATGGTGGTGAAGAGCTTCGTCCTATCTGACGAGAATGAGATGACCTCGGGGACATTTATAATAGAGGGCACTGACAATTTGCCTCTATTTGGTTGGATATCTTCCAGAGCTCTTCTGGTCTAATCTGTTTACTTTCAACCTTGTTCTGAACTACTTGTGCATAGCTACGCTTTGCATTTTCCAGGACTCTTTAGATATACTTTCGATCAGTTTTGAATGCAACAAGTGTCCTACAAGTGTGGTAGATATTTTAGTAGAAGTTATGTTATCTTATTTGTTTAGTTTAACTCATTAACTTTCTCTGAAGTATGTTACATTATTTGAATTTTGTCTAGTGCATACATTTGTATCTAAGTAACAGTAAAAATTGTTTAAGTTTGATCGTTTAATTCGTGTTGGTTTAGGAAGGTCATTATATATTTATATATATATATATATATATATATATATATATATATATATGTGTGTGTGTGTGTGTGTGTGTGTGTGTGTGTGTGTGTGTGTGTGTGTGTGTGTGCAGGTATGCAGAAAAATATGAAAGAACACGTTAGGTAAATAATCCGGAATTCTTTAGTATTTTTGCTTTTATTTTTAAAAAGACAGTGCTCCATACAGAAGTAGAGCTTATATTATAATATTTTTTTTTAAATATGATTCCTTCGCTACATAAGAGTTCTCATGTTTCAAAAGCGAGAGCCGAAACGCTCAATATAATTTTTGAAATTAAGTTGAATTAAGGTGTCTGGTCTCGCTTCCTCGTCAAGCGAGAATTCCCAAATTCTCGCTTGACGAGGAAGCGAGACCAAACATTCAACTTAATTTCAAGAATTATATTGAGGGTCTCGGCTCTTGCTTTTGAAACATGAGAACTCTTATGTAGCGAAGGAATCATTTTTTTTTAAATATTATAATATATATATATATATACATATATATATATATAAATATAAATATATATATATATATATATATATACATATATATATATATATATATGAAAAAACAAGAAGTAAACCATACTTATTTAGATGACGCGTCGTATCATTTTATTCGAAGGACTTTATCAAGGCAAATTCTGTCAAATGACGAAACGCGTCTGCTAAATTGTATAGTGATCCTCTTGTGTTTTAATTCATTTTGTCTCTTCTACAGACATACTGCATCTGAGAATATTTACACGCACTCACACACACATACACGCGTGCGCGCATATATATATATATATATATATATATATATATATATATATATATATATATATATAGATATATATTCAGAGCTGTCCTTCTCCTAGACCAGTAGACATCCAAGGCTAGAGAACCCAATCTTTCCTGTTATTCAGCCATAGCTGGAGGGAGAAGAAGAGGATGTATACCTTTCTCAAGGGTATTAGCACGTAAGAGATTGTAAATGAACTCGAAATGAATTCGAACTCGGCTCTCCGATATTTCAATACAAGACGCTATCCATGACTGCACCGTGCCTCTAATTTAAAACCTGCCGAGGGTCGTTTAGGAATCTTGTGGCACATAGAGCACCATGTCTCAGTATTCGGCCCTTCAAAAAGTGTGGATGGTTCTACACAAAACCTTCACCACTATAACCAAATCTCATGCTCGAGTGTCGGGCTTTCGGTTCCTAGGAACAGATCTGCTTGACGCTCATGCGTCGAATTCGTATTCATATATATATATATATATATATATATATATATATATATATATATATATATATATATATATATATATATATATATATATATATATACTGAGGAAATTGGAAGACAAAAAGGAAAAGTTTCCTTGTGACGCTTTTCATCCGTTTGCACTTCATCGGACTGGAGTTGTTGACGTTGTTATGAGCACAGATGCGCATGAATGTGTGATGCAGAGAGTTTCAAAATTTTGAAATCATTTTTTTAAAATATTATTTTGCAATCTAGCCAAATTCATCTATGTTCATTTTTTCTTTTACATTTTGTTTTCCTTTCCATCATCTTTGATTTTAAATATTCAACATTGTAATAACAGAAAATCTACCAAGAATGTCGATATGTTTTAAGAGCCTGAACCTAAAGTTACTGTGGCTGAATTATACATGCATATATATATATATATATATATGCAGATATCATTAAAAACTACTGACAAGGTACTTTTATTAGTTTTTTTATATAATTTCTCGTGCGATCTAATAATGTTTTTCTTTTCAGATGATAAATTATATAAAAACTCTTCGAATGTTCTTTTTATCTGAGCGCTTTCGGCTATACATTTAGCCATTTTCAATTGTCAATCGTTTTTAATGAAATGCTGCCTAAATACACAAATATATATATATATTTGTGTGTGTGTGTGTGTGTGTGTGTGTGTGTGTGTGTGTGTGTGTGTGTGTGTGTGTGTGTGTGTGTGTAGAGTTATTGCTATATTCCTTCGGGTCGGAAGAACTGCGAGAATCTTTAGTAAGGAAAATGTACCATTCGGTACTTTCGAAACTGCGTTTTATTTTTCTAGGGGAAACCATCGAATAACAATTATATATATATATATATATATATATATATATATATATACATATATATATATATATATATATATATATATGATTCGCTGACAGTACTGTTTCGCTGTATCACAACTCCACAGTGTGACCCGTCAACCAAAAGGAAAGTAACCGGTGTGACTTGCCAGTTGTATTTAATGAAACTTGTATAAAAGAATGTTTGCTGCCCAGATACACAATTATTAAATAACATGACAATTGTATAAAAAGTGATTGTCACCCAAATGCATGCATATATATATATATATATATATATATATATATATATATATATATATATATATATATATATCAGGCGTAGATTTTTACAGAAAAAACATTTTCGCCGCAGTGGTTTCCCTACCTCCGTTACCATCGTCGGCGCGAACGTTTGGCAAGTAGAACTAAAGCCCGCTAGCCAAGTTTGGACTCAAAGAGTCTGGGGCAGTGTGACATTGGTGCTCGGAGCTGTGATCAGTTCCAATGTAGCACGATGGCGATGTTCTTTTTAAGTAGTGGATATTGCAGATTGTACTAGTTGATTTTTAATTGCATGTGTTTGTATTTATTTGTTAATTTTATCCACTGACTGAGTGATGCGTGATTTCACTACCAAATCATAGAAAATCGTGTATTGATCGCTCGATCAGCAAAAAATATACAGGGAAATGTACACATAAGAAAACGTTTTAAGCCTTAGGCTGCTTCCAATGTATTTGAAGTGTGAGTTTTTCACAGACGAAAATAACCTGCTGTTTGGTATTAAGTTTTGGGAAATGGACACAATTATTCTGTTATAAATTGTAAAATTACATGGCTCTTTTTTCAAATGAAAACAGTTCCCGACTAGAAAAGCGGGAAGGTGTTTAGGCCTACGTGTATTTCTCGTTGCTAGGCAATATTTACAAAACTGCTGAATTGACTACAGAGAAACTTACAAATTTACAGAAGCTTGGTGGACAAAAGAATTTTGAAAGTTCCTTTCTGGTGATTTTAATAATTTTTGGTTTTAGGATTTTATTTTTAAATTAGTCATATATTTATATACTCATATATATTATTCACTGATATATATATATATATATATATATATATATATATATATATATATATATATATATATATATATATATATATGTGTGTGTGTGTGTGTGTGTGTGTGTGTGTGTGTGTGTGTGTTTGAAAATTTCAGACAGACAGGGCTGGATATTAATATTCGTCGTTTTTATTTACATTACGTCATTCGACTAGTTTTGGCCAGCATGGCCATCATCAGAAAATAAAAAAATTCTACTTTTTTCGTAGCTGTGAACTGTAGGAATTAATTGGATGACTGTCTCTGATGAAAGTGAATTTTGTCTGTAGTTTTCATTTCTTTTTCATCCTTAAGTTTGGTCATACCTTGTATTGCTTAAACGGCATAAAGCGTGCTATCGGTGAGAGATAATATTTATATTTATTATATTATATTATATTATATTATATTATATTATATTATATATATATATATATATATATATATATATATATATATATATATATATATATACTTTATAGCAGTGGTGTATTTTATCGAGCACTGTTTTATTAACGCCAGCAGTATATGTATGATATATTACAATTATATACTGAGAGATATTAGATATATATTAATAAATATAAATATTATCCCTCACCGATAGCACGACTTAGAGTTTCATGCGCAAGGCAATCTTCAGGTGCTGAGTATAGACAGACCGTTACGTAATTTAAATTTAAAAAAAAAAAAACTGGTTATGGCAATGTGGACGCAGTTATATATTATACTGGTATTTAATTTTTAAAAATGTATTTGGCACTAAAAATAAGCGGTATTTATAGATATATGTGTAAAAGATATTATTTTAGAGTCGTGAAGTATATTTTTTGATATTTTATGTTAAGAATAAAGGGAGACAATTTGTTTTTTTTTAAAGGAAACGAACAGCAATTTAAATTTAAAAAATCTGGACCAAAGTATTTAAGTAGATATTCATTTTTATGCCTACATGTAATCTTGTATGACAAAGTGGTAAAAAATTTTCGTACGACGCGTTACGTCTCTTAGGACGTTATCAATGGAGTCGTAAGAGACGAAACGCGTCGCACGAAAACTATATATATATATATATATATATATATATATATATATATATATATATATATATATATATAAAAATATATATATATATGTGTATATATATATATATATATATATATATATAAATATATATATATATATATATATATATATATATATATATATATATATATATATATAGATATATATATATATATATATATATATATGAGCCGGAGAGGGCACATTTTACTTTAATAAGATT